>CM055901.1:1318000-2518000 GCA_029582155.1 Panopea generosa
CTTTTTGGACTTAGATACCAAGGGGCGAGCTTTGTTGTCTTCTGACAACTCTTGTTGTTTAAAATGACTATGCAAAATCAATATTTGAAGAAAAAAAAAACAGCTACCTACCTACCCACATGAAAAATACTGGGTCGGAGCACAGCAAACAAATATTTTTTTAAGGATGACCTAATCAAACAATATCATACCTGCAACATACCTGGAAGAGTTTATAGAGTAATTTTCAGCAATCTAACAATGTTGTGTATCTTCCTAATGCTTAGAGGAATTCATGGTTACCAAATAATATAACAATGTTATATATCTGGCTTGCCAGTGTTTATATAATCAAACACTATTATGTATTGTACAGAGTTGTTGTGCATTTATGCATTTTTATAAGCATCATTCCTGCTATGAAAAAAATAACAAACATTTCTATGTGGATTTTTTACCATGGAAATTGTGGGTCTTATTTTATATAGAACTCAAAGCAAAATTCAACTGTCTAGTGAGATTGGAAGGGTTGGAGAATATATAGTCATAAAACAATGTAATATACCAGTCACTGACTTGTAGTTATTCGCAGAATAATTCACATTAATGTAAAGATACAATATTTGTAACAGTCAGAAGGTAATATTAAAGGCACACACCACAGTGTAGAAATTCATTTTATTCTTGTTCACACATCAAATAAAACCTTTCAACCATAGGAACATTTAGCCATATGTATAAGACTCACTTGCAAGTATTTCTAACTGAAACTTCACAATAAAGAGATTATTTTCAGTTTTTAGCTTGACTATTTGAAGAAAAAGGAGAGATATTCTACTCATATCTCAGTCACCATACCATGTATTGCATTGAAACTTCATGCAAGAATTCCCAGTCATCATACTTTCTACAATAACTAAGTAAGATAACTCTTGCATGAATATAATGCAAATTATAACCCTTGTTTGACTTAGAAATTCTGGTTAAAGTTTTGCTTGAAAGTACCATCAAGTCTATATCTCACCAATCACTCAATTTTATGATTGAAACTTTACACAAGACTTCCCAGTCATCACACCAACTACAATAACTAAGTTAGATAACTCTACCTTGAATATAATGCAAATTATTACCCTTATTTGACTTTCTGGTTAAAGTTTTGCATGCAAGTACCATCAAATCTATAACTTACCAGTCACTCGGAATATTTGACTGAAACTTCACATAAGATTTCCTGGTCATCAAACCTAATACAATAACTAAGTTAGATAACTCTTGCTTGAGCATAATAAAAATTATGAATCTTGTTTGGCTTAGAAATTCTTGTTAAAATTTTGCATGCAAGTACCATCAAGTCTATATCTCACTAATCACTTGATGTACTGGTATTTGATTAAAACTTCACACAAGACTTCCCAGTCATCCCACCTACTACAATATCTAAGGTAGATAACTCTCAATGTTTAGCATAACCCCATAGATACACGTTTTCTCGCACTAATCACAGAAGGCCTTTGAAAACAGTGCAGGAAGAGTTCAGATTGCTCGTGACGAGCAATCTGAACACTTCCTGCACTGTTTTCCACTCTGTCAGTAAATATAAACATAATTCACCCATTGCTGATATGTGGTGATTAAATGCTTTCAATATTAGAGGTGTCCAAATGCGTCTATATGAAGTAAAGGGATAATCAGAAGATGAGCAAGACCCAGGTCTGTGGTCATAGTCACACTTAGAGTTCAATTTGTAATGGGGCACCTCTATTAGTACACTTCTAGATTAGATATCCATTGTAGTATAATTCCATTTGGTTACTTTTACTAAAGAAAATAAAAAGGGGAACATTTCATTTATTGAGAAAAGAACATTCTATCCAAAGAAAAACCTGCATGGTTCTGTGTTAGAAAAGTATCACTGCCGATCTCTACAGTGGGATGGGAATCCTTCGAATTGGTGTTATGTCATATTCTCTATTGTGATTAAATTACCAACCCCTATGAGGTTCTAGGGTGCTAACTAAATAAGTGATGGCGAGAATAGGACTAAATATTTGCATATTTTGGGTAGAAGTTGCTGAAAATCAGGAGGTATCAAGGTTTTTGCTTCATTCTGTCAATTCATTTGTTGATATTTTGTTTTCTTCAATCTGTATGTTAATCTGCTACTTTTTTTCGTACATGGAGAGTGAACCTAGAATCTTCTTTCCTGTTGGCATCACAACACCTATAATGTGTTGGTATGTCACATAAAGGCAAATTTATATATTCATTCAGTCCAGAAAGGTCTCATTTCTTACCAAACAGTGACGTGTTAGACTTGTCATCATCATTGCCCTATACCATGATTTTTACCCTTTTGGGGCCCCTTCTGATCCCTTAAGACAGTGGAACCCAGTCATTAATACAAATCTGACCCTCCTTCACCAAACAATGCCTCTGTGAAGATATAGGCAAAATCTTTTTTTTATTTTAATGACATGTGTCTTATAATTCTTTTAAGGTCTCACTTCACAGTTGCGCTTCTGTTTTGCCATGGCAACATAATTCTTGCAATTAGAAAAATGTCTTATGTAATTTTGTTTGAAATATTTTCTAAATGGTTCTTAGAGGCTGTAATTCTCAGCTGCAGAGGAGTAGAGCGAAAGCTTGCAGAGCATATACTGCAATAAGACATCACTAGTGTGAAAAAAGTGACTTGTATAGGATGTTAACAGATGCATGTATTTATGGCCATTTGAGGACTTCATTTTTTTTAAAAATCTATGCATTGTCCTTAAAAACCATACCCGGTTATTGTGGATTTTTATATGTGGATACATTTTTGCTATGAAAAAAAAGAACTCTAAAAAAGATACTATCTGGAATGTCTCTTTAACCCTTTACTTCATATAGACGCCTTTAGACACCTCTAATATAGACGCCTTTTGACATCTAATTTAGACGGCTTTTGAATTATTGGTTGAATTATGTTTATATTAACTGACAGAGTGGAAAACAGTGCTGAGCAATCTGAACTCTTCCTGCACTGTTTTCAAAGGCCTTCTGTGATTGGTGCGTGAAAACGCGTATCTATGGAGTAAAGGGTTAACGTGGAAATTCTGGACATTATTTTATATAGAACAAAGATCTATAGTCACATAACCATTTGTTAAAGTCTGGTTGTGGGTAGTGTAGAAGATGTTGTGTTATCTTCTCGCACTATAGCTTGTATAATGGATTCACAGCATGACCAATGGCTTCTCAGAAAAGCAACAATAGAACATATCTGGAACTATGTAGGATACTAACATAAATATTTATTTAGAAAAGCTCTTATTTTACTTCACAGATAGAGCTGAAATAAAGAATCTTCAAATATAACACAAGTAAATGAATGACTCCTTCCAGAATATTGTACTGTTTGAATATAAATGATTTGATTATTTTATGTGTATATCCCATTTAAACATGTATATTTTCTATATAATAACCCCAGTGTTTAAAATTCATAGTTTAAATAATCTAGTATAACATTTAATCATTCCAGTTCTTTCCGCTATTTATAGGTCCCAAGATTGTCTGATCTATTTTTAGACCATAAATAATGATCATGACTATTATGCTCATTTTGAGCTGATTGCTGCTTCAAAAGGCAAAGATTTATATTACTAATTAAGGCACATCAATAGTTTTTGAACTACGAATGACAGATGTGTATTGTTATATATTCTGGACTATAACATAAATGGCACTTCATGTACAAAAACTTAAACTTATTTATTATATAAATATGTGATAAAGCTATGTAAGAATCATCATTTCGTGTTTGTAACATACATGTGTAAGATTGGATGATATTGTATTTGTTGTACATAACTGTATACAGATTGGTCAAGTTTTTATGCTGTCATTTATGAAGTTGATGTTGGATCTCTCTAATCCTGCTGTTAATCTACAACGTCCTTTGCTGTCATGGGTTTTATTCCATTCTGTGTATTTAAATTGTGTTTCATTTGTAAATTGGGAGTGAGCCTGGAATTTTCTCTTTTATTCATATTATATAAATAAATAATTTTATTTTAGTTAACTAAAAAGTCCCAAATCTTGTAGTCTTTCAAAGAAGCTTCAATGTAATTAAGTTAAAATTATTATCAACGTAATTTTTACATTTTGCAACTTCGTCAGCATTAATGTTTATTTTACATAATATCATATATTTCTATGGTAACAAACTTGCTGAGATATTACTACAGATTATAACATTATTTTTGCAGTTCAGTACACTTATATTTCAGATTTGATCAGATTGAACAGTAGAGCGATACAGGCCCTGTTGTGCCTCTTGTTACATTATGTAACATCATTTCTGTGGATGGTCATTTTACATTATGTTGCTATGGCAACACACTTGTTGAGATATTGCAGTAATTTATAACATGATTTTTGCCGTTATGTTACCCATTTTAACGTAGGGATTTGATGTTTTATTTCCTGTATGTTGATGTTTGATATACTAGACATGATGTAATTGAAAAGATACATTGGTAATAATGTAAGGAATCCATTCTATTTGTCGAATTTCATGACATAATATACTGTTAATTTCCTTTTAAAGGTCTTGTCACTAATAAACCCTCTCCATGTTTTTTTGTAACAGAATCAAAATCAAAACATCAGATCTATTGAATCCATTTTATCATCATTTATTTATAGAAAACATAAAAAAAAAAGAAAATGTTTTGCAACTTTTTTGATTCTTAATAAAGCCCAATGCTTCTTTACTGGGTATTTGAAAATGTAATTCCCCTTCCCATGGAGATGTTTACAGGGATTAAGCATCCTTCCCATGGAGGTGTTTACAGGGATTTAGCATCCTTCCCATGGAGGTGTTTACAGATTTTTTTGGCATACACATACATGCAATGAGACAGTTTACATCAATGTTTAGACTGAACAAGTCACATGTGAGGTACACATTCAACAAATGAAATTTATGCCTTCAAAAAATCCAGACCCTAGTCTGAAATTTTGTTATTCTCAAATGTATTAAATAAAGATATAAAACAACACCATTAATTTTGTATTTTCCCGAGACTTTTTTAAAACATTTACAAACCAGTTCTTAACAATGTCATGGTTCAACAACATATTTTAGCTAATTTTCAATTACAGGTTTTAATTGCTATTAGTTTTCCGAACATATGTATATAAGTTATACTTGTGGTTTACTTTTTATGTATCTTTTATTTCACCCATAATAATACTTCCAGGAAAGTAATTTTATTGATATTGAAATTATTCCATAATTGATAATCTGTGATAAATCATGGTTTTGTAAAAGTGTTTTTTTTGTTCTTCATGTTTTAAAATAAAGCAATTGTTTCATGATATCTGACTTCTCTATTTTTATTTCATGTTTTCCAAAGACAATTATGGATGGTGCGGTATAATTTTAGTACTCAATCAGAATGTATTCATGTTCATCACATTTTAGGTTATATATTTCATATCCAGTTTTATTTGCGGAGGAAGAACTCAGGTGAATCTGAGTAGAACCACCAACCTTCCGCAAGTAATTGGCAAACTTCCTCACAAAGTTTTTGGATTTTGGAACAAGCGAAACTTGAACATGTGACCTCAGCAGTAAGTGGTTAGTGATCTTCAGACAGCACCTTAGACCCCTTGGCAACAGATGATTCTCACTTATTGGTATTCAGAATAACAACAGAATTCATTTTGGATATCAATCAAGCATTTCATCAATTTATTGATGTAATTGATCATGGAAATAATAGAGATTAATTTTAAAGATTAATCTTGGTTATTCTGGTAACAATTTCCGTATATTTTCGGACACGCTTTACGGAAGCAAGTTGTATTTTAAAGACGCTAGTTTCTCTATAGTAACTAATCCTCGCGATATCGGACGTGAACTGGTCGGGTATATAAGGCCATGTGACCGCCACGTCGCCCTCGCACTTTCATATTGCACGGGTAAAAGCAAAACATCAACCCACCCACCGCACCCTTAACCAAGTTACAATTTCTAAAAATCTCCTCTATTTTATGCATACAAAATTAACATGTTAACTGTTGGTCAGTTATTTAATTTCAGTACATGTTATACACCATGGACTTGAGGCACGTTCAAAGACACAAAGGCTTCGCACTACAACAGTCCGAACTGTGGCGATCTCGTCTTCGGAACTGAGCAGGCAATGAACATTTTGGTCCAGGTGTTGTTTGTGAACCGTCGAGTTTAAACGATTAACAGTAACAATTCAGTTTAACATGTTACATTTTCAAATGTGCCAGCAGTGGCGGAAACGAACTGACGTTGATATAGTTCCAAGTGAAAACAACGAGAGCTAACAAAGTGACTGTCTTAGGCAAACGTAATAATGACAAATAGTTTGAACTGTATATTTTATTGTTATGTATCTATGAAAGTTGCTATCTCCTATTTTTCTTCATTATTCTTTTGCTTTCTTCCCTTTTCTTCTTTTCATCTCTCTTTGTCATGTCTGCGGAAAATTCTTACGTTTGGATGCGATCGGGGGTATAACGAAATATTACTTATGTATTGGCATATTTCAAATCCATTCTTTTGCATGCCCATGGGTCTTTCAACATACCATAGCAGTCATCTGTGATATGGAGGAGACTCATGCGGCTTTTTGGGAGTGGTTTTTGGAGCATGTAAGAACTGGCCAGAGAGCGATAAGGGCTAGGCGTTCTTACATTGTCTCACCCGTTTATGTAAGACTACTTTATATTGAAACAGGAAGTAGGCGAAGTTGCGCTGTTACCTGGTTGTATTATGGTGTCAAAGGGGCACCTGCTTTTATTTGGTACTAAGGGGGTACCCGATATTATTATGGTACCAATGGGGTACCTGTTGTTATCATGGTACCAATGGGGTATCTGGTTTGGTTTTTAGTACACCAAAGGGGTGTGTGGCTATCATACTTAAGCGCAACAAAGTTTTGGTTATATATGCCCTCGGTCGCTTCCTTGCGTGAGAATCTTTAGCTACAATAGCAGTTATCTGTTGAAGTCACAACGGACATGACCATGCGCTCCACTTATACTGAAACAAACTAAGTGATTTGATTTAATTTGGGAATACTTGATTATGTAATATTGTGAAAATAAAATATGGTAACGCTTCTCGACTTTATATCAATTGAATCTTAGAGAAATCCTAAGTCCCCCGTTTGGTTGTTTGGTTCGAGATTGAATCCTAGAATAATACTGCTATCAATATGATTTGTTTAATGATATCAATAAATTTCTTGAATATTGAATACATGATTTTATTTAATTGATTCATTGATATGAAATTGATTTGATGACGTCCAATAAATGAATACAGAATAAATATTTAAATTGAGACCGTTGACTGTTATAGCGAGCGCAGGTCTGGCCAAACTTACAAACAAAGCGAGCTCGTATGCGCAGGTCTGGCCAAATTTACAAGCAAAGCCAGCTCGTATGCGCAGGTCTGGCCAAACTTACAAGCAAAGCGAGCTCGTATGCGCAAGTCTGGCCAAGTTTACAAGCAAAGCCAGCTCATATGCGCTGGTCTGGCCAAATTTACAAGCAAAGCCAGCTCATATGCGCTGGTCTGGCCAAATTTACAAGCAAAGCCAGCTCATTTGCGCTGGTCTGGCCAAATTTACAAGCAAAGCTAGCTCATATGTGCAGGTCTGGCCAAATTTACAAGCAGAGCGAGATCATATGCACAGGTCTGGCCAAATTTACAAGCAGAGCGAGCTCATTTAGTAACGTTCATGATGAAAATACTTCAAAACACTTGCAAATTGTAAAACCTTGGTTCTGGAAGTTCTGTGTTCTGTTTATAAGAGACTATCGGATCGACCATGGAGTCGGATCCACGACCAGAGGCATGAGTGGCTGACGTCGTATATCACTACACTACCGCCAAATTTTTTTGTTTTTTAATTAGGTTTAACGCCATTTTCAACACATTTCAGGTCATATATGGCATATCCAATTTTACTGATGGATATCAGAACGAATTGGAAAAGACCCACCGTCCTTCCTCATGTGACTGGCAAACACTCTCGCATAAAGTTTTTGGAGCGAGCGGGACTCGAACCGACGACCTTAGTGGTGATCTTGAGACGGCACGTTAAACCACTCGGTCACGGAGGACACTGTCACATAAAAAAGATGTATTGCTTCATAAGTCGATAATATTTGCGCTTTACAGTTTTGTATTGCTTTTTTTATTTAGACTATTTCAATATAATATTTGTTACTCAAGGAATCAAACATTAAACTAACCTCGAACATAAAATCCGAGCATTCACCCGCCCCGAACATTAGAATTCAAATGAAGTAAAACAACTGAAAACAAAATAATTACAAATGTGATTAAGAAAATGTAAATTGATAATAAAGTAGTATTTAAACCTAAGAAACAGATGTTTAACAATTAACTTAGCATTAACCCTGCGTATTTAAAATAGATATACGACCGTTACAATAAAGCTGTAATATAATTATGGAGTGTATTGGATCTTCATCATTATTACTTGAATAATTATTGACTTAGCCGATAAAAAATGAACAGCAATTATTCCAATGTTGTTTTTTTGAAGATATTTAAAGTTTGTAGAATTGTTGAACATCTCAAACCACTATCACATGTCCTATCATAAGATTCCATTGTTATAAGTATAATGATGGCAGTGAAAATAAACTCTACAGCAGGTCTCGAGGTTCACCAAGAAATACAATTATGAAACAATAATTTTATTCCTATTTTCTGTCAAACATTGCAGAGTAATAATGTTATATTAGCGATAAGTCAAGATTTGGACATAATTAGTTATACATCTTTTATCAGCAACTTTTTTTGTGACCACCCACTAAACCACTGAGTGTTCCACACACGATAAGAATGATTGAATCACATCAATGCACATTGTTACTTGCCTTCATTATTCCCAGGTCCAAAGTATTCAAGTGGAATAATAGTGCAATGAGCCCTTTAGATGTATCCCTTGTATACCTAAAACCGCGATATACATTTTACCGCGAATGCCCGTATAATAACAATCTGGGAAAACATGCGCAAAGCTCCAACTTCCGTTAGCGTCGGCAATTGTTTGCATTTCGTAACAGCAACTGTTTTTTTTACTCAGCACACTTAAGTAACCTTATTACTGTTTAGTATTGATGCCATTCTTTACATGGTTGAAAGTTTTACACTCGCGGTATTAGGTATGACTAGTATTTATTGTGAGGCAAACAGAATAAAACACGATTTTGCAATCTCCATATTCTTAAGCTGTGGCAATTAATGGAACACTTAAGTTAATCATTTATAAATGTGGCGTTATTACGACGAAAATATGTTTTTTTAAAGCTGAATCAGCGCAATTAAAAACTATTGATGAATCTTCATAATAATAAATAGTCCGATATAATTGGTTAGCTTGTAAAATGTTAAATGTCAATGTTTACCCGTTCACATTAATGTGTGTATTAAAACATGTATTTTCTAAAAGATTAAATTCATTTTTTTCTGTATTTTTTGGCATGTGTAAAGAATGTCGAATCAAGTTAAAAATCAAATAAAGTCCGAAAAGTCTTTTTTTAAAGAGAAGTTTTTTTATAATATGATATTATGTTTGTATATGATAACGGTTGTCTTGTTAGCAGATATTAAGTTGCACATAAAAAAGACAATACGTGTCAAACAGAACACATAGCATCCAATGGACATAGCCAACATAACATCATACATACAGTAACTGTATATAACACGCACGCACACACGCACGCACGCACGCACGCACGCACGCACGCACGCACGCACGCACGCACGCATGTACAGGAAGCGGCATGTAAAATACACCACAAAAGAGCTGGCAAATGAATTATGGAACGAATTGAGAAATAAAAGCCCCTGACAATGAACCTAAAGCCAAACCCCTACAAACCACGTTTTCGACAAGTAATGCTAGACATCCTCATGGAACAATAACAGTGAGACTATATCGTCGTACTGAATGGATATTTGAAATCAAGAAATGCTAGTAAGTACGAACACGTCAAATCATGTGCGATCGTGTTATAGCTATAGGCAATGGAAGTTATAATTTCGCTGGTACAAGACGTCATTTCCATTTCTTGCACACCGGATAAGTATATCTGCATTTTTACCGGGGTTAGATATATCTTTCTCCCATTTCTCACCCCGTCCAACGTATACGTTACATAAACGGCTACTACGTCGCATTTACGGTGATAACTACACACGATAAACCGGTACTTCCTGTTATTTGTGTGCACGCGGCCGAACAGTGAGGTAAGAAAACCCCTTTATTCTCATATTATTATTTTGTTTTTAAATCAAAGATATAGCCGATATGAGCGGCATTCTATTTAAGTTTCAAGCGGACATGTGTTTTTGAATGGAAACATGACCGTTTCCTCAAACATTCGAGAAAAGTGACGGATTGAACCATTTTCAGATTGAAAACAGCTCTATTTATTACTTCGAAAGCATTTATGGGACTACTTTATGTGTTTAACATTTGTTTTATGTATCAATATACCAAAATATATCAGTAAAATTACAAGTTGATGTTATAAGGCTGCTAAACGCCAAAATTTGCTTAGTACTTAGCATAAGTCGGTGTGTTGTGTCATTTAGCGGTATTCTAATAACATGAAATAATACTACTATCCATCTATTTCAGGGTTGTTTATAAGTTATATCGTTGTTCGCACTTCACAAATATATTAATTATTTTTTTCCGTTTTAGAATATTAACGTATCTCACTTTTTTGTCGCAGACCCGTAGACCATTACCTGTTCTTCATGTAATACATGTACAATATTTACATTGTACTATTCGTTTATTAGCCCTCGATGGCATAAACTGATGTTAAATATTCAAACAAAACTTTTTTATTACAATCTTTCTTTTAGCTGTTAAGAGTCGAAAATTATAATTATATATTAGCCACACTGAGGCAGACAGAGGCACTTGCCTTTTGTAGAATTTGCGGGGTTTCACATGTTTATTAGCGTTTTGGTAAAAATAATAGTTATTCCTAAAATATTAATCATATTGCAAAAATTATGACATATCCTTTACATATATTACAATATATTCAGTTTGAACGTATCATAATACCCAGTAAATACTTGTCTTTGTGTATTACTAATAATTGATATGTACTCTTATGTTGGGTCTAAAAAGCCACCAATGTGTATTCAAGATAATAGTGTAAAAATAGGCAATTGTATAAAATGTAGTTTGTGTTATAGATTTGAACGGCTTAAAATGTCTGAAATATCAGAAAAAAACGCAGGAAATGCATACCACGAGATAAATATCTTTTCGTGGCAGCATGCCCCCGGACACCCCTAGCAAAATTGTGATTGTGCGTCCTGTAATATCAAACAGGACAATATAGTAGAATAACTACTTCAACATATCCGATACCTCAGCATAATAATATCGCTTTTCATACAAACACAACATGTATACTTCTACATCATAGGATTGCAAGAGATTGTGATTTTGTCGTTGTGTTTAGTTGACATATTTTTCAAGTGTGTTAGTTGAATACCGGTAACAGTTCCAATAAAATAAAAGAAAAAAAAAGAACAAAATAAATGTATTTATTATTTTTGTATTTTTTTTAGCATGATTGCGGTTTGAACATACGGCAATCTGAGCAACAGTTGAAGGCGTACACCATTAGACCACTTTGGAACCTATTGAAAGTGTTAGAGTTAACACCTTTTAAAGCTGTTAGGTATAGAAAGGGGCGTCATTCTAGTTGACCGGAACAAGAATTAATTCATACGTTGATATACGTTTTATGTTATGCAAATCGTTGTAACCGATTACAAGTTTTTGCTGGTGGATATAAAATACCTCGAAATGTCTATGTTGTATCCATACATTTCGGTGGTTTGCTAGTACTGCGAATAGCCTTATTTAAACTCTTCATTGATTTGAGGTCAACCCATCCAGTTGGATGTGGTTGTCTTGCAATTGCTACAATCACCGGTCGTGGAGGATTGAGCGTGTTTTACTGTCTTCTCTCTATTTTTGTTATGTCTAATAATATATAACTTTCTTTTCTTGTGTTTGGATAAACCGGTTTGAGTCCATATTTAATATGAATATCATATTTGATAACCGTGGGTTTTCAAACACTATTAGTACTCCGTTCTGCTTTCAGATTTGTCTACTAAAAACATTCGTTCTTCATCCTAAAGCTTTTTATTCTATACATTCCCGTATTAGTCTATTATTTTCCATTCTGGAGTGTGGTAACTAATGTTTTATATACTTTCCCCGATATAAAACCATCCATATTTCTTACCTTTCGCTTGTGTTCGGTACAGTACCCTGTACCAAAGGTGACCAATATAGTGACCCGTTTAATGTTCAGGTTAGGCGGGCCAACATATACTTTCTCATACACTCTCTCCTCAGGTTGACCCCAACCCACATAATTAAAAAGCTCATACATCCATGAATACATGATCACAATGAATACAAAAACAATGAGTGTTGTATAAAACAAGCACTGTTGTTAGAGTAGATCACTCTGTGGTAACGTTAAACGTCGCATCGACACTACGTTATATGATATGATAGGCACGCAGGCCCATCTGGTACTTGATGTAAGCACACATACATATACGACAGACAGTTGTTTATTAATGGTAGTAAACAGTTACAATGTTATTTTCATGGTATAACTCATACCGGATAAATTTTAATTTAAGCAAGGGTGAAAGTGGCGAAGATGGTATGCATAACAGTAATGATATTCAAAAGGCATGTCTAAAGCAACGTGATCTTACCTACTATAAATATTGTAATTGAAAATTCCTGTGAATCATACATATATGGCTATATTTCTTATTTGAAAAGCTTCAAGTATAAAAGTACTAAGTTTTTTTTTATTGTACTGTTGTTTTCTGAATTTGACAAATTGATAAACTAAGGCATGTTTGGTCTCTCCCCCCCCCCCCACCCCCCCAAAAAAAATGATATTCATCCTTTTATTTATTAATCCTTTTATTTTTACATACTCTGCACTTTCGTTCGACAAATTGTGTTCTAACTGGCCGTATCAAGCGGCCTACCTCTACTTCCAATCGATGCGACGAGACTCGTAACTTAGTAGAAGCTTTAATGAACTTTTAAAGTTTGATACAATTTAAACAAGGCTGAAATCTAACATTAATAGTACTATCGTAAAAGACTGCGCGTGTTGACTCAGTTATAACGACTATGCCAGTTTTGAATAAATTGACCACTAATACTTTGTTTTACGTTAAATTAAATAGTTCCGGTGATCCGGCACTTTGATGTAGCCTCATATCATTAAAGCCTAAATTGATAAAAGATATTTTAATAAAGAAACACAAGCAGTCTTATTTGAATATACCTCTAAATCAGTAAAAAGCATATTATAAACAATTATAATGTATTTTGAATCATTTGCGTTCAGTATTTTTAACCAATATATAATAATATTTGTATATCGTTGACAAATAAGTCTTAGGGATAGTCTGCCGAATTCACCATACACAAAACCATTCTGCGTTGATATTTTAACACTTATTATTTTTTAAAAAAAAATGTGAATGTACTTTTTCAACGGGTAAACCATCATTTAATCCTCAGACTTCACTCCCGTAATTCAAAATTGGTGTAATTTACTTGTCGAAAAGATCTACAATGTGCTTTGACTGTTTCCATTTATAATTACTGGTCTTGAACCAGTGAAGAAATTGAGCCCAGACACATGCTGCAATTTTTTTCGCTCTGATTTGGACATAAATGTTACAATTGAGCTCTATGGGAAATGTAATTGTGGGGTGAGACGTTAATGTCGCAAACCCATCTACGCCAAATGTCGCACGTTTAACAGGTTATGGCATAGCACCACACTGGAAACAGGATGCGCTTCCATCACATAATGGCGTTTATA
The DNA here is from genome assembly GCA_029582155.1 of Panopea generosa. NCBI lineage: Eukaryota > Metazoa > Mollusca > Bivalvia > Adapedonta > Hiatellidae > Panopea > Panopea generosa. The sequence goes on from CM055901.1 coordinate 1,331,963, forward strand.
TATAATTTAAAACTGAATAACAACCCTCAAATAGTTGGATAGAAGTAGTATTTCATGTAATTAGAATACCGCTGAATGACACAACGCCTCAACGTTGTATATATACTGATCACGCTTGATATTACATTTTCAGATATAATCGTGTTTCTTTACTAAAATGCTCAAAGGTACAGAACTATTTATACATTGATTATTTCAGAACGCAAGTCCAATATCAATGCATCGGTTCATAATGCCGCCAGAAATGCTATTGTTTTTCTCTCCACATGTCCCGCGATCCGATTTCATTCATTATTTCAAAGGTCATTCGCAATTACATAAATGAGAGGCAAACTATTTCACATTGGCCTTAAATAACGTTTCAGAAACGGCCTTGTTATAGATTGCCACGCTAACTTGTTTTCAACAATAATCACATTGCACCATATGCTTTGATTTCGGTGTGGTAGAAATATAATCTTAAATATCACATGTAGTAAGCATATATGTAATTATACATATGTTTATATGATATCGTTATTATATATTTTGATAGTTAAAATGATATGTTCATCCTTCCCAAATGTATAAAAGTTTCCTTTTTATAGGAACAGAGGAATGATTCTTCAGTGTTTGTACCAGTCTCATACACGTTACTTAATCTCATTTGTGATATATTATCAAGTTATAATACTACATTATATTAGTATGTTCTGTACACGAATAAATGACATACAGACAAACCTGTGTAAGTGGCCACCTCATTTAAGCAGCCACTTGTCTTAAGTAGCCACATTTGGTATTTCCCATTTCTATGTTTTCAGAGCAAATGAACCTGAATTAAGTAACCACCTGTCTTAAAAGGCCACGTTTGCTCATTCCCTTAATTGGCTGCTTAAGACAGGTTTGACTGTATACATAATTTTCTGACCACCATTTTCGTAATTAAATGCATAGTTATGCAGTCAAAGTTAATGAAGTTGTAGATACAGTTATAGTCAACACGACACGTGTCGTATAAAACACCATTTCGTTCACGCGGACCATGCTTGAGGGTACCTTAATTGGTTAGCTATGTATAGACTTATCCAAAACTAGCATTAATCTTTAAAGATGAGCATACTCCACATATTTTCAATTAGGTTTGTTTCCATGGAACTCTTTTAGTGTTTTTTATGAACAAATTAATACTGTTTAAGCCAGTACTGAGGAGGGGATTTGACGTTAAAGGGGTATTGATGAATATTTAATTACTGTAAAACACTTTTTATTAGCGAGAACTTTATTTTCGCTACAATTCGCGAGTTTCAACTCTCGCGAATTCAAAGTTTTCGCTTAAATGACAATTATGTTCACTGTCCAAATGTTTACAATATCCGAATAAAAACGCTTTTTCTGCGGTTTCACTTTTCGAACGTCGCGAATTCAACATTTCGCGAATAAATGAAATTGAACACATCAGAGCAAATTTGCAAAATAAAGCTCAAGCAAATTTAAAGTGTTTTACAGTATAAAGTAATGAACATACTCAGCAAAACCGATTTTTTTTAATTCTCTCTTTTGAGCGCGTTTATAAAGTTGATGTTAGCAAAAACAAACACCGTACTTTTTTTTGTATATTGAAGCCTCAAATATAAATTGTATTTTCTTCTTTCAATAATGAAATAACCAATCCTCATTTTTTTATTCATTGAATCAATATTGTAATACATTTATTTAAAATACGTATACAATTCCACTTACTTAAATACGCATTCGATGACTAGATAGTCAACGCTTGTTATATGTATCAATGGAGGTTTCTGTATATTTTTCTACAAAACTAAAAATGCTGTGTCTGGCCTAACGACCTACATGCCATTGGAAGACAATATCAGGACGATTTACGACGATTAGCATTAAAAATTTACACGTTACGTGTCATCATATATCATTTTTGTCTTTATCTAGTAATACAATAAGCCACAAGAGGGCCTCGTAAATCAATGACCTACGACAGTTGCTAGGTATGAAATATCAAGGACTTGTATCGAAGGATAGGAAACTTGCATCTCCTGACTAAATTTTGATGAAACGGCACACGAAGGATTCCTAATTTGCAAATTAATCATTCATAATTCACAGGCAACTGATTTATTGCACATAAACTGTAAGTTGTATTTAATCTTAAATGTTGAAACATGTTTCGATTACGCAAAATGCTCTTGAATTAAAGATATTGAGGTTTGAAGGAAAATTTGTCGCGATTTGGCGTTATTTAAGCTGCAATATACACATTTTGTAATCACAATGATTTCAACAATTTCAAACACACATTTTTATGAACGGTATTGTTTTGATGACAATTTTATTCTGCAGTGTAAGAATTTTGTTTTGTGTTCCTGAGATGAATTACAGTTAAGGTAATCAAAAACGAGATATTGCGAGATTTTGCGTGAATACACGAGCGTTCAAACAATCTCAATCGGTTGCCTTTCCTTCTCTATATAATTCCTTGAAAAAATACACTAATAACGACGGATAGTTGCAACCGCTCGAAATTTAATTGAAGCGTTATTTATTTGTTTTTGTTATATTTATATATATATATAATATATAATATATATACTGTTTCAAGAGTGAAATATTTGCACACACAAACAAATAGTTGAACATTTAAATTTGATGATTTAAAATTTGAATAATTTGTTATTTGTTTTGACATTTAGATTCATCTTATACCCCCAAGCTTTTTTATTCATTTTGATCAAATCGTATCTTGTCAATTCTGCATAAAGGCGACTAGTGTTCCGTGATTTTAACCTATATCATTACAAATTGGGCAATTCACGTAACATTATCCTTGCAGGAACTGAATCGACGTGAGACATTGTGATGAGAACACTTTTAGTCTGGTAAACAAAATTCTAAAAATCATCTCATGAGGTACAAAATGTTCATAGAAGTCTGTTGTAATAGAAAGTAACTTCAGACTATACTTGACCGTATATCATCGGTTAGCAAGAAATAAATTGTAGTATAAACTAAAAAAATGGGGTGAAATGTTAACATTTTGAATGTCTCTATTATATTACAGACAGACAGAGAGACAGAAAGGCAGCGAGAGAGAGAGAGAGAGAGAGAGAGAGAGAGAGAGAGAGAGAGAGAGAGAGAGAGAGAGAGAGAGAGAGAGAGAGAGAGTAGGTGTGTGTGGGGGGGGGGGGGGGGGGGGGAGTAAAAATAATAATGTTTCAAGGGAGGTTGACTGTTCGAAATAATTGCCCTTTCTAGCCATATTTACCTTGCACGTGGACTACCTAAATTGTTTAAAGTATGAATGGTGAGGTGCTATATGCTAAAATTTATTTAGACATTAATTGCATTATGTTACAGTCGGAACCCAACTTACAGATCTTACATAATTTTTTTTGGAAATTGGCAGCACGTACATGACAGCTCTTCTACAAATATCCCTCGTATACCTAATACCGCAATATACCTATCACCACGAATGCCCGTATAATAACAATATCCCAGATATGCGCAAAGCTCCAACTTCCGTTAGCGTCGGCATTTGTTTACATTTCGTACCGGCAACTGTTTATTACTTAGCACAGTTAAGTATCTTTATTACTGTTTATTATTGAAGCAATTATTTACATGGTTGACAAAGTTTTAGACTCGCGGTAATAGGTATAACCAGTATATATCTACAACAGGACTTTTCGACAAAATTAGCCATATTCTGTGACCAATGGACATCGACTAGATTGTTCGATTGCGTTTGTCGAAGGGAGGTACATATGGTGGAAGAAAATCAAAATAATTGACAACTGTGATGACGAACTGATGTGATAATCAGATTTTACAAAGCAGTGTTATTTCTTACTACCGATTTCTACCGAGAGCATTACAGATCTTATGCCTGGTTCTAATCGGATTCATTTGTAATTTTACGTTTGGTTACGTACACAGTCGAAGATGACCAAGACCCACATTCTTAATTAAACCGTTTGGTTTAGTATACAGTCAAAGGTGCCCGAAACCCACCACTTTTAATAAGCCGTTTGAACATCGATGCATTAGTCTCGACTGAGAGCAAAAGGAATGAGGGTCTTATATACGAATATTAGCTAACTGCTTTTGATATGATAACGGATAAAATATTATTAAAAAAAAAAAAACCAATATCGAAATATTTAACAAATGGTTAAAAGTGCATTGAGATAACAATGAAAAGGAAAGGCATTGCATTGTGTACGTATTGTGTACTATTTATTGCTTTTCTTGAGATGTTCGTTTTGTCGTTCATGCATTGTAAATTGCAATCAGTGGGAATTCAAATGTATGCCGTGGCATACCGGGGCGGAGGATCGAATCCACGACCCTTCGGTCATAGATCCGATGCTCTACAATCAGTGGAAATATAAATTCATGCCATGGCGAGGAACCGAATCAACGACCCTCCGATAATGGATCCGGTGCTCTACAATCAGTGAGAATTCAAATGCATGCCGTGGCGGAGGATCGATCAAACAACCCTACGATCATGGTTCTGATGCTCTACAATCAGTGGAAATATAAATACATGCCGTGGCGGAGGATCGAACCCATGACCCTCCGATAACAGATTCGATGCTCGTGTTTGTCAGTAGCAAGCAATGGTCAGTTATAGTTTTACTTGGTATTTAAAAGTGACGTTATATGCCTTGTTTTGTTTGATACCATAATTATAAACGCATTTTGTTGAACACAGGTAGCATTTGATAAACAAATAATTTAAATAAAGATAATGTAAGTTAATAATATCTTGTTTCATGATAACAGTTAACAAAAAAAATATTTTGACAATAACAGCTGAGCAAAAATTTGGTTTGCTTTTCCTCACGGGCACGTAGATGTATTATATCTACTATCCTTTCTCATATTTCATGTATTGTATTTACTGTCCTGTGTGATATTTTTTAGTTTTCATATATTGTATATATTGCCTTTTGTTATATTTCATGTATTGTATTTATTATCCCCTGTCATCTTTCATGTATTGCTTTTACTATTTCTTGTTATCTTTCATGTATTGTACTTACTATCTTTTGTCATCTTTCATGTATTGCTTTTACTTTCCCCTGCCATCTTTCATGTATTTTATTCAACTTTTTCACGTACATATATAGTTGTATACTTCTGCCATCCGTTATCCAATTAACTAACGCGGTAAGTTTCTAGTAAACCACTTGATTGTCGCGAAAATTATCTAGTTATATAGTTAACTAGCACGAACAGTTTCTAGCTGAGATAAATGTCTTAACTGGAATAAGTGTCTGTTAATGCTCATTACTGTCACCACTTACCTAGTTAACTGTCGTGAAAAATATCTGGTTAACTAACGCGATAAGTTTCCATTTGAGATAGTTATCTTAACGTGAAAAGTTGCCTATTTACTGCTTTGCAACTGCCATCACATATCTACTTAGCTCACTGAATAAATAGTTTATGCTACCAGTGTTTTAATATTAATATTTTACTCATTAAATCAATAACCTTTGATTTCTCTATTTCGAGAAATGGCCGTGTGGTTACGATTGGTTGTAAAGCAACGGACATGGATATGGGAAGTTCACATGTAACTAACTTTAGGGATGTTTTCTTTCATTTTAATGCTAAGACTATATGGTATATATGTTATCTAGTATATATTCCATTATTTTTAGCCAAATTTGCCTTATATATTTTAAAATAAGTGGTTAGCTAGAAACTTATCGTGTTAGTTAAGCTGCTAATTGGTTGCAGAAATATGTCACCAAACACAACGAATACATTTTTAAACACTATTCTCTGTCCTTTCATCACTTACAAGTGAGTTTCTCCATCATCCACAGCGTTGCCTGCTTCGTCAGGAATATATTTAGTTTCAGCAATACATCATTGTTCTTACCATTCTGAGATTTTCTCACCTCTACATCAAAAGTTAGATTTTTTTGTTTGAACATTTATCTCCATCAACGTTTCTTTTAGTAACAGTTGCCTGTGATACATTCAGCTCCCTTCAATGTGATGATGTTTAATGCTACTGTTAATCTTAAAGCGTAGGTCCGAATCTCTGGACCTTTTAAGTAAAACATCCCACCTCTGACATCATAAATGTTATACGCTCGGGTAACGTGTCTGGTCTATGCCATCAGGTCCACATTCGGATAAAGTGTAAATAAAACTGACTACTGTCAATATCCTAAATAGCGGACCAAAGCATGGCACAATAATAACAATGAAGTGTTTACGGATAACACATTTTATATAGCCATGTAACTTAGTCAACAGCGACGCTGTTAAAAGAATCACTATTGGGTAATTTGGTAACTCATAACAACTTGAAATGAAATGTAAAACAAGACTAAACATTTAAAATAGAGTAACTGAATACTATCTATTTCATTCGTTTCGTTAGTATTGCGTGAAATATTTATCTTATCGCGTAACGTACTCAGTATAATGCATTGGTATTGGTCTGTCAGTTCGCACGGAGTAAGTCGTGCGAGAGCTAATACATGTATAAGAGAAGTGTAAAAATATATTTTGTTATTCTACCGGACGTTACATCTAGTGTTTTAGTGCAGTTACTCATGGCGAACGAAAATCAGCTTTTCAGCAGAATGGAAAAACTGATTTCTTCCAAGCTGTCTTCTTTCTAGGAACGAATGCAGACTACGCAAAGGGAACTATCCCAGTCTCAGCTTTAAAACATTCAGCAGAATTTGACACCGTGCGACGTTTCGTAAGAAGGGCAACGAGGAAAAACACAAAGTCAACGTGGCAGTGTTTGACAGACTGAAGGAATCAGACGGCTATCTACGTGATGTCCTTCGAACTACTCCATGTGAACCGGTGAAGTCTTAAAATATCTTAAGGTATTGGCATTGTTAATCATCTTCAAACATTGATTAAGTTAGCTGATATATCAGATAATGGGTGGCGTGTAGTTCAGGAGTATGAGGCGCATCCCTTAGCCGACGACTCCGACGATGATAAAAAGATTTATCAGGCTTAGATAAAAGCTGTCCGAAAAGCGAAACAAGAAAAGCGGTATCGGGGACGTCGTTTCACTCCGTACGTGCATTCCGCACCCCACGGATTCGTTTTCTACTATTACGTCGTCGCAGAGCCAAGGTAACCAGTCAAGACAGAGCTGAAACCAGTCTACGCAAGGATGGAACCAGTCTACGCAAGGAAGGCGACCTGATGTGTGTTTCTGGTGTGAGTGTCCAGGACACTGGCGAATGGAGTGTAGGGCAGTGATCCCGGAGAGTAGTCGTGCCAATAAGGATAATCAGATAAGAAGATATATGTTGCAATCTATTGTTGAAGATTTTAACTGCATTAAAGCCAGTACATTGCAGGTTTCAGAAGTTATTACACCAGTTGGTAAATTGAAAAGTTATTATGAACACTGGAAAGATGCGGATGCAAGTGACTCTATGTTAGATGTAGTAAGTCAAGGCTACAAGTTACCACTTAAAAATGTACCTAGAACTGAATTTTCAAAGAACAACAGTTCAGCTAGAAATGACCCTGCATTTGTAACGAGTGAGATTAGTAACTTACTCTCGAAGGGCTGTATTTCCGAGGTTAAGGAGGCACCTTACATTGTAAATCCACTCACAGTTGCCTACGGAAGATCAGAAAAGCCTCGTCTTGTTTTAGACTGCAGACATACAAATTTAGAGCTTTGTTTCGAAAATCAATCAGTTGCTAAACGACTTTTCTCAAAAGGAAATTATGGGTTTACTTTTGAATTAGCGGAGCATATCATCATATTATGATATTTCCAAGTCATCGGACTTGCCTGGGCTTTTCTGGGCAAACTGAAAACGTTACCCATTATTATGTATTTAATGTGCTAGCCTTTGGGATCTCCACAACGGGATTTATATTCACAAAACTATTGAGAGTTGAATAAAAAAATTGAGATCTCTTGGTTATAAAGTGGTACTTTTTCTTGATGATGGGTTGGTGGAGAGAAAGCATCGGAATTTATTCATCAAGATTTAGACGATTTTGGGTTTCTTCTAGCCGAGGATAAGTGTTATCGGACGCCATGCAAATCAATTGTATGGTTGAGTTATCTTTGGAACACCTTGGAAGGCACATTTATAGTTACCGATGAGCGTATGGGGAGAACAGAAATACTCTTACGAGAATTGATAGGTAAAGTAAGTAATGGGGAAGTCATAGTTCCTGTAAGAAAATTTGCATGTTTAGTTGGTCAGCTGATTTCTATGACGAGTGTAATAGGGCAATTGGTAAGACTGAGAACAAGATCACTGTACCAGTGTGTTATTAGTCTTTTCAGCTGGGCGGCTCCGGTGATAGTTAGTTCCAAAGCAAAGAGAGAAGCTTGGTCAAACTTTGCTGAAAAGTGAGAATGAAGAAACTGACGACCAGAGTGTGGTTTACTGCGATGCCAGTGGAGCTGGCTTTGGAGGTTTTATTGATGGAAATGAAGAAAGTGAAGTGGTAGGTTGTTGGTCCAAGACTGAAAGTGGTTTGAATTCCACGCGGAGAGAGATAGAGGCAGTACAGAGTTTTGTACAGTTCAATTAAGAACATGGAAAGGCAGAAAGTTATTGTGAAGACAGATAACAAGAACGTAGAAACCATTTTGCAGGTCGGTAGTAGAAAACCATATTTGCAGTTTGCAGTTAAGGTAGACGATGTTTGTAGAAAAAATAATATGAGTTTATTGCCAAAATGGGTGATAACTCGGAGGCAGATTTCCTCAGCTGCTGTACCGACAGCGATAATTGGTCGGTTAAAAATGACATTTTTTTATATTAGAAGGAAAATGGGGACCATATGCTTGCGACCGGTTTGCTTGTGATTATAATACTAAATGCAAAATATTTTACTCAAAGTATTGGTGCCCGGGGACATCAGGAATTGATGCATTCAGTTTCAAATGGTCGGGAAAAAATAACTGGATTGTTCCGCCGCCACGTTTAGCAGTCGAGTGTGTACGAAAAATCGTGAAAGAGAAATGCAAATGTACTTTAGTTATAGCCATTTGGAAGTCGGCCCCATTCTGGCCATTGTTGTTCGCAGATGCCAAGATGAAATCAAATTTTGTTCACAATGTCTTTGTATTTCAGCCAGGTAAACTGACGAGGCGTGGTAGGCGCAGAAATAGCATATTTGATGGCAGACCGTTACATTTTGGCCTTATTGCAATACGATTTATCTAGACATTATGTCTTTGTATTTCAGCCTGGCAAACTGACAAGGCGTGGTAAGGGGTAGAAGTTGTACCTATTTTGAAGTTTTCAGTCTCTTTATTTACAGGTTGTGAGAAGAAAACTGAATATACTCACGGTAATTTTGTATGTCAAACTAAAGACGTATGGCAGGGCCAGATATGGTATACTGAATGAAAGGATTATTTGTTAAGACATTCATATTTCTATTCTTTATTTGTGCAGGCCTGATATTAAAAAGCTGCATCGACGATGAGATACAGAAGAGTGAGATTCCTAGCACTAGTTTCGAAAAACTGACGTCTAAGATGACGAAAATTTCTTGTGATGTCAAAGAGAAACAGTACAGACATTAAGTATTATAATTATTTTAATAAGTTGGACAAATTTATATAGTCAAAAGGCGGATCTGCCATTCCAGCATCGCCCATCCATGTTGCGCTATATCTAACTGAATTAATGGACAAGCGCACGTCAAGTTCAGTGATTTCTGCTACTATGTATAGTATTAAGTGGGCACACTCTTTGAAGAATTTACCCGACCCCACTAACAATCTGTTCGTTACAAATTTGTTGGAAGCTTCAAAGAGGACACTTTCCAAACCTGTGAACTTGAAGGAACCCAATACTTCGGAAACTCTAGTTGTATTATGTAAAAAATATTCAGGAAGTTATGATGTTCTTGTGATCAGAGATTTATGTATGCTACACTGAAAGGAAAAAGAAAGTATACATTTTGGTTTTTAAAATTATTTCATTATTGGCTGAGTTTTTTCATGTGATAGAAAGTGAACTGATTTTTTCTTATTGTTTTGCTTTGAAATGAATTAAATGTTTGTTTTTTTATTCAACAATATGATGAAATATAAATATACAACATTTATATGCAATACATTTATTGTTCCTTGACCTGTCGACGTTTACAGGTATGTATACTTTCTTTTTCCTATCACTGTAGTATTACCATATTCAGGATTTTTAAGATTTGATGAGTTGCCAAGTTTACATTTTAATGATATAAAGTTTTACGGTGATCATTTTTCTATTTTTATTAGGAAAAGTAAGACTGACCAATACCGCAAAGGTGATGAAATTGTCGAATTGAAGGGCAATACGATAGCATGCCCGTACGCGATGTTGAAACGTTACTTTGAAATATGTGGTTTATCAGTAGCAGATTAAAAGAGGTCATTGGAAAATCGAACATAGGTATTCATTCTCTAAGGTCAGGTGGCGCCACCATGGCAGCAAACGCGGGTGTAAATGATCGGTGTTGGAAGAGGCATGGGCGTTGGAAGGGTGAAAATAACAAAGATGGCTACATTGCCGACTCCTTGGAGAGGAGATTGGAGGTTTCCAAGTCGTTAAATTTGTATTTGGTGTGCATACATGAGAAATGTTAACATGATTTCCCTTCCAGCCCGCTCTTTTTGTATTCTAAACCGCTCGTCTGGTTATAGCATATTGGTGTTATGTTGTTCTTTATATCATAGGGGTGTAGCAAAGACTATCTATTTCACGCGTTTCGTTAGTATAGCGTGAATCAAATATTTGTCTTATCGCGTAACGCACTGAGTACAATACAGTGGTATTGGTCAGTCAGGTCTAATAAATTTATATTTAAATTAAGTCATGTTCGTTTTTCATTTTGTAGAACTTATTCGACATTTTTCGACATTTATTCGACATAGAATGATTTTTTTATGTAAAATAATTATATAAATATATATATATATATATATATATCCTTAATGAATGAGGTCCGACATTCAAACGATCCGACGATTGACAAACGGGTTCAGGTTTCCAGAGTTTTTTTCGTACTAAAATTCACATGGTTTTTATATCCGGTTTTTCCTGGGCGAGTCGGTTCGTGATAAATCAATCAGATAAAGAATTTCGTTTTGTCGTTAAAAAGACTTTTAACATTAGTAAATAGAGATGTGAATATGGTTTAAACGTTAGTGATATAACAAAATAGTGTTGTTGTTTTTTCTAATAATAATATATGTATGAATAGAAGCGTGTTTTGCTCTAGCATTACGTGGATGCACAGTTCTATGAAAGAGAAAACATAATAGATGGCTTATGTAACAGTACTTTTGTTTAATTTTCAACATTAGAAAAGATAGAGAAAATTCTTTTGTTTATAATTTAGTGAATTTACAGTTTACAAAATGTATTTTCTTTGCTTTTTTTGTATATCTCAGACTGCACTGTATCTCATTAAACCGCTCGTCTGGTTATAGCATATTGGTGTTATGTTGTTATTTATATCATAGGAGTGTAGCAAATACTTTGAATAGTAGTCCGATGACTTATGAACTGCCAAAATACGGGGCATTACAATATCATACTGACATCAGACCAACCAGCCATAGAATTATCCAGCTTTTAGTACCATTTATAAAATCATGGGTATGACCGGCTGGGGATCGAACCAATGACGTTCCGTTTGCAAAGCGGACGCTCTGCCACTAGACCACTGCTACAGTTTGCACATTTATACACATGATTAAAGTATTTTTCAGTATAATAATGTTACCGGTAATGACCACAGACACTACAAAGACACGAATCGTGCGTGTGCTAACTTGTATGTTAGACATTCGAATTTATATCACTAATGTAAGGTCAGATATAAGAACACGTATGTTATCATGTGAAAACTGTGGCATATAGATACAGTTAAAGTTTGTATCTTGTATCATTTAAATAGGTTTAACGACGTACTTCATATGTTTATTGGATATAAAACTATATATAAGGTATGTGTTAACATTAGAAAATCATGTTTTTGTTATTAGAATTTGCCCATTACGATGTATACTGGTCATACCTTATACCGCGAGTCGAATTTTTTTTCAACCATGTAAAGAATGGCGTCAATAATAAACAGTAATAAGGTAACTCAAGTATGATGAGTAATAAACATTTGCCTATACGAAATGCAAACAAATACCGACGCTAACAGATTGTTTTTATACGGGCAGTCAAGGACACCACACATAGCCGTAGCGGAGGATCGAACCCACGACCCTCCGATCATGGGTTCGCTGCTCTACTACTGGACCACGCGCTCCACATAATAGTAATAGTTATATCGTGGTATTAGGTATACTGTATATATATTAAACGTGAGTTATGAAACACTACCTTGCGTTAAATTGGACATATGGCGACACTTTGTATAAGTGCATGTTGTGTTACAGATAAAGCGTTTCATGTCAAGTGTCGCATAATTTAACAAACGTTCATCCATATCACAACGGTGTCTGCTTGTGATTTTAATATTTTATGAATACGTTTTATCATCTGCAGCAAGAAGACACAGACCTCTGATCCATTTTGAAAATAGTTCAAGCCGAATTATAAAATACATTTTTAATTGCAAGGATCTTGTTACCATGGCAACTGTGTAGTGATACCCCAACTGATGTCACAGTCAATAATATCTGAGATAATGAAATTTATTTTCCTTAGAAATTATACGTATTTGATTTAAAGTTAATACTATAACTTCTGTTAAGTAAAATGGTATAGAGTAAATATATTTAAAGAACTTGAAGAAACTGAAATCACACAAAACTAGCTTTAAAGTTGAACGAAATACTTCACTGTATGTTTTTGGTACTTTATTCTTGTTTCTAAAGTACTAGGTATAGATATATCAGGATAATATAGTGTTTTTCAGCCATATTCCCAGAATTCACTCATATTTGGACAATCTTTGTCGCCAGTGTTTGCAACGCAACATTTGGCAACACATCTTTTAGATTAGCGAAAAACGCAGTTTAGGGTCTTAGGCAAGACTTGATAAAAAAAAAAAAAAAAAAGAAAAAAAAAAGAAAGAAAAAAAGGTCTGGGTAGAGATGTCGTAGGGATCTTATTACTGGAAAATATATTTCTGTATTAGAGTTTAATGATGGCCGATTATGAAAAAATCCTATGTTGCCAATGAACTTTTCTCGATAAAAATTGATAGAAACACATTTTGTAGCCTTGTTATATTGGCACTTTCTCTAGTCTAATAATACAGAAATCATGCATTCTTTGATTATCATGTTTTATAAGCAACTAATTTATGCATGGCGCCGTAAAAGAAACTATGGTACTGTAACAATATTAAAAGTGGCATTAGTTATTTTATATTCTGTTGATATTTCATTAAAATACGTTTTGTGAATCGGTTATGCATCATATTATTTGAACAAAATCAAACTTCAGAGCTTATAAATAATGATAAGGGGGCAATTTGGAATTGAAGGCGCCATTATTACTTTTCACATCAAAAGCTATGTTTCCGAAACTGCTAGTACGTGATTGATACTGCATATTGAGGGTATTTAAATTAACCGAAGAAAAAAAAATTGGGCACTCTCCAACATTTCAAGGAATAGTTCATTTGTATAATAAACTATATCGCCCACTTGATAGTGGAAAATAGGTAAGTTCTATTTCTGTAACTTATTGGTGAATAATATCCATAGTTATATCTATGTTAATAATGTTGTTGTGTAGTGTTTAGCGTCGCTTTCAACAATTTTTCAGTCATATCGTGACGGTGTCTACTTGAGACAGTATTCTGAACGCTGTCACACTGGAGTACCTATGTAAATAAATACAATATTTATATTTTAGAATGGTGAAAGCCGATGTTGAAGAAACAGAGAGTGAGAACAATTGAAAGAATACACGCGTAAAGAGACATAGAGAGGAACTTTTAATTTGAAACATATCAAATGTCAGATCATTTCAAATTGTTTTCCCTTCATGCTGTACTATTCATTAAATCAATTGAAAAATAAAGTTATGTTCTTTCTCCTGTCACCACAGATACTCTGATTGCATATGTGCACTGGTGTCTATATTTAATATCTTTAAACTTTATTATGTTCTTAAACGTGAAATACCTGTATTTGTATTTAGTTGTAGATTTTTTCATAGCGACGTCACGCTGAAAATGTGTGTTGCTTGGTAACATAGTTTGTAATAAGTCGTGTCTTAACAGATATCTTTATTGAAATACATCTGTTTTTGAAAACAATGTTATCGCCAAGGAGGTGTCATTTTGGAAGTTGAAACAAGTAAGACAGTAACATATTTGTCAGGTCGAACTTATTGTGAGCATAGTACGAGATGCATTCAATATATTCTGTGACTGGTCTTCGGATATTTAAAATTTTCACAGGAACGGGATTTTTTTCAGGCCAACCCTTCAAAGTGTTCCCCCGCACCGATAGACACTTTTAAAGTTTTGCTGTCCACGACTTAAATGCCGCAAAATAGTCTCCCCTTGGTGTTCAGACACTGAAAATTTACAGACCCAAGTGAAATTTAAGTAGCATAGCGAGCACTTTTTAGCATGGGAAATAAGAAAAAGTCACATGGGTTTAAGGCAGGGGAATAATTGGGTGTTAAACCTGAATAACATTTTTCTTGTTCTAAGAAAGAGCGTACACTTTTACTTGTCACGAATAAGCTGTATGCCTTTCAAACCTTTACCTGTGCGTTTATTTTGATAAAACATTTTGGCAGATTAAAGTTCTTTATCTTTGTAAAACTTGCCTGTAATTGTTCTACCCTCTTTGAAAGGAATTTGTACAACAGGACCACTAGAATTGAAGAAAATGGCATATCAAACCTGCTTGGCGCTTCTTATCCTCTTTGCTATAACCGGCCTAGCCTGAATTTTTACAGAGCCATTTTTTGTTATTCCTCAGTGAGCAAGTCAGAAATTTTCCTAAGATTACAATTTTTATATTTTTTTTTCAGAATTTTTAGTCCTGTGTCAGCAAAGGGTGTGTGTGTGTGTGTGTGTGTGTTGGGGGGGGGGGGGGGGGGGGGGGGGGGGTCCAGCTAGCACAATGCTTCTTTAAGTTCAAAAAGTTAGTCAGAATATGATGTAAGGTGCCGTCTAAAATGCCTAGACTATTAAGTTATCTGGGAAACAGTATACCGTGCATCTTCTTCTACCATAGCTTTAACAGCACCAATGTTTTCCTTTGTTGTTGCAGACTTACCTTAGAGGTTATCTTCTTACAGACTATGCCCACTCCCCTTAAATTTCTTAACCAAACGAAAAACTGTTCTTAATGTTACGGTAGAACTATCATGTATATGACACAATTCAGAATATATCTCTTTTGGTGATAACTGAAAAGAAACTCGGGTTTTAATGTAAGCCCTTATTTCTATTTTTTCTTCAGGTTTCATTATGGCATTGAAAGATAGCCACAGTATATAAATGTGTATAATTCAACAATGAATATCTTGGTCAGTTATAATCGGATTAAATTGAAAATTCGCAGGTGTATTGAATAAACATCCCCAAACAAGAGTTTTTCATGTTCTTTCGCAACATTGTTTCTGCGGAAGGCCATTAGCTTAAAGATCAACTCTCAGTATCAAAATTTGACATTAGTTATCTCAAATTTGAGTCAATTATTGGAATATGGCTGTTTTTTGATCATTAAAATCATTCACAAAAAGTGAAATATATAACATATAAGAGCCATTTCACGTTTGTGTTGTCATATTAACTATATCAATTCAACACAAGAGTAGATCTATAGGCTTTATGAATGTCCACATCACATTTTAATTAATAAAATTAAATTAATTAATATTAAAACCGTATTGTATAGTAGTATTGACGTCTTAACATAAATATTTAGATTATTCTGTTATATTTTCAGTCGCGGATATGGGGTCACTTTGGAAACAAACGTTTATTGTTCTCATCCTGGCACTACTATACACTTTTATGAAAGAAACAGCATTGTTTAAGTATCAACGCTTAAACGCTGTTAAAAACATGGATGACATATACGATTACGTCATTGTCGGTGCAGGGTCGGCTGGTTGTGTTTTAGCTTCAAGATTAACTGAGGACAAGAACGTGAAAGTCTTGCTTTTGGAAGCTGGAGACCACTATGATCAATTTCCTTTGATAAACGTTCCCCTTTCCTGGCTTGACCTTCAGCATACCGAATTTGACTGGTCATACTTTACAGAGCCACAGAGTAACTCTCATCTAGGACAGGAGGAAAATAGGTCATTTTGGCCCCGGGGCAGGGTGTTAGGTGGCTCAGGTTCTATAAACGCTTTGCAGTATACTAGAGGTAGTTCGTTTGGATATGATGAATGGGCAGCGAACGGTTGTACAGGCTGGAGCTACGAAGACGTACTCCCTTACTTTTTAAAGTCTGAAGATATCCAAATAGAACAGCTTAAATCGTCAAAATATCATAATTCGGGCGGACCTCTTGCTGTTTCAACCGGACGTGTAACTCCATTGGCTGATCTTTACATGAAGGCGGGGCAAGAGATGGGGTATACCATCATTGATTATAATAGCGAAGACCAAGAAAGTTTTAGTGGTATTCAAATAAATGCGAGGAATGGTATCCGCAGCGACACAGGACATGAATACTTAAAGAAGATAGATGACAAGCTGAACCTCCATATTGCGTTAAGCACGGTAGTTACGAAAGTCGAAATAAAAGATAACATAGCAATTGGCGTATTTTACATAAGGAATGGTAAAAAACATTTTGTCAATGCCAGAAAAGAAGTTATCCTTTCATCCGGAGCTATTAACTCGCCGCAGTTATTAATGCTTTCGGGGATAGGCCCAAAAGCGCATTTAGAGGAACTGAAAATACCTGTCATTAAGGATCTTCCCGTTGGAGAAAATTTGCAAGACCATATAATGTTGCCAATGTTCACCAAAGTTAACAAACCTTACAGTATAGCGGAAGATGTCCGTACCAGCTGGTTGCCATATCTAAAGTATTATATACTTGGTCAAGGTCCAATGTCGATAGCAGGAGCAGACGGATTCGCATACTTCTACCTTGATGGAAGCAAGAAAGGCGAAACATATGCTGATATTCTTGCTGTTCTTTTTAGCGGTGTTTTATCACAAAAATACGCCGGATATAAGAAAGCTGTTGCTAAGGAATACTGTGCAGAAAATTCATCAGTTCATGGATTTAATTTTTTCGTTGGTCCTACACATCCAAAAAGTAGAGGAACTGTTAAACTACGGAGTAAAGATCCCTTTGATTATCCGATAATAGATCCAAACTATCTCTCCCATAAACAAGATGTAGAGCAACTGATAGGCGGTATACGAATATGGGAGATTTTTGCCCAAACACCAACTATGAAAGAACTCGGAGTTGATATCAATCAACTTAACATGTCGTTTTGCTCAGAATTCAAATTCCGATCAGATGCATACTGGGAATGCTTTTCACGCCACTTTGCGGTCACAGGGCTTCATCCTTCATGCACGTGTAAAATGGGTGCCGATACTGATCCTACTGCAGTCGTAGACACGAAACTTCGAGTAAAAGGAATTAATGGATTGAGAGTCGTGGATGCGTCTGTATTTCCTAATGTAACGTCTGGGAACACAAACGCACCTGCTATAATGATAGCAGAAAAGGCCGCAGATTTGATTCGTGGAGAAAATACATCAAATTAGCAACAATTAAATATAAACATTTTTAAATTTTCTCCAATATATCATTACTATTATAGTTGGTATTATGATAGGAAAAGATATTTAAACATGTCAAAATATAATACTGAAAAGGGAGAGGGAATATTCTTAACTTGACCTACGCTCCCAGATTACTTATTTTCCTCCTTAAAATTGCGACGTATAATGTGGTGGCATATCAAATTACCCAGATGATTGCATTTTGATTTCGATTATTTTTTTTATCAATCATATTTGTTACATAACGTAACATATCCAGTGGTAGAGCCTAGGACCCAGGATCGAAGGATCGTAGGTTTGATCCTTTCCGATGGCTATGTGTGGTATCAATGAGCGAGACACATTATCCGCAAATGTTTAAGTACCGTCGTTTCTACCCAGGAAGACTTTGAACGTGATTTATCTAAGTTGTAAGAACGTGTTCGTAATCGAGGTAAAATACAGAAACATACTGTTGAGTTTGCTCCAACATAGACAGAGTCCAAAGGACGAGTTGAAGGTCGACAAGCTATTTCAGCGTAATAGTTACTTTTAGAATAGAGCTTTGTTTCGATTTCAATTCACCACTCTGATCGATATATCGTTGTTTCGTCACGTTTGGCCCAAACCACTCATAATGTATCATAACTTTATATGATAATGAGATATTATTTTGTAGTCATTATTAAACTGACTTTAAATCATCAACATTGTTTTTCCTGACATAATGCCTTTGAAATACAGTTTTCAATATGAATCTAGTTTTCGTGTAGATGCTAATTCAGAGTATGAGACTGCACTGGACCAGGCTCTCCACATACATATACTGAACGGAACAGCTAGCCCGCCGCCTGACATTTTTGTAACATAATATTTTACGCATTTTCACAATAAAAGTTTTAAAGCAATTCGTTGATATTTAAACTTGAATAAGAAAGAACATTAAGGCTATGTAAAATCAATACATACTTATATGTTGATGTCGTATACAAATAACTCTACTCATTATTAAGACGTAGATATTCAGCAGCAGAAACACATTTATGGGCCAAACACAATCATTCTAAGGTATACATCAATTGTAAACATCAACAATTAATGATATACGCAGATATACTTTGTGAATTTGTGTAACAAAAGATGTTAGATACCCATGTTCTCGGTGGCTTGAAAGCTTGATTTCGAATAAATAGTATGCTTAATTTAATATGGATGAAGCGTTACCTAGTAGACTAAAATCTTCTTCATTTTATCTAGTTCCTCCCCTTGTTACTAGCGTGTGTAGCTTATGAACTTCTGACTACTTATATAATCCCAATACCCGCAGTTGACTGTATCCTAACTTAGTTTTTCCATGCTTCACTCGGGAGCGACACTCTCACGTCATCCACATATTATCATAAACGAGAGTGCAAGTTTCTCAACAATTATGGGTTGCAGAAGATAAACTTCCACGCAAAACCTCAACACGCACGTTTTCTGGCCACAGCTCTCTGAATTGAATCACCATTTGTTTCTAAAATAAAATAAATGTCGAATGCCTACTGCACAGTTTTGACATCATGATACATATAATTACCCGCCTAATACGTTATGCGCATAGTAATAAGACGAATTAGTTAATAAATGCTAGTTTAGATTAAATTTATCATTTTTGCATTGATTGTGATCCTTGTTCTTACACCTTCGACAAATCAGACTTGAATATTTGGCGGGGGATGAACCTACGACCCTCCGATCCTGAGGTCAAAGTTAAACCACTAAACCATAAGCTCAATGCCCTACATTCCAGAGTACACTTCTTTTTATACATTATTTTCTGTCTCATGAAATCACATTTCTAGAACATACTGGATTATTTCAGATATTTCCCAAGAGTTATCCGATAATTGCCCCTGTGCATTTTGATGATATTGGAGATGTGTCCAATTACTTCCCTTAGACAGTGATAAAACATATAGGTAAAGGTCCGCTCTGACACTAAGATCAAGTAGGCGTGACGTGTTATATGTTCTCGGGATATATCTTTTCGTTTTGACAAGGACTTATATAAGTCCTTGGTTTTAATAAGCAAGTTTTGGTGGTTCTGATGTGTAGTTTAAAAAAGAAATAAATGAATTTTACCGTAACGCTAAAATCATTTGATTTAATTTAATGTGCAAAATTATAACAAAGATTAATGATTTTAATTACAAATTTCAATATAATTTGATAAACTTTATTTTATTGTCAATCAACTGATAAAGATTGATTATTTTGTGTTTCTATCTCCGATGGCTAGAACACCGAGTCGAACTAGAAAATAGGTCCAGCCAAATATTTACCTGTATTTTGACATTCTTCGTTCGAACTATTCTGTTCAGTCCTGTCGGGTTCGATCTATCGAAGTTCTACTGTATTCATCTTAATAAACTTAGAATAAGTTCTATCATTCCGATACAACTCAGGAAATTAATATATGATTTGCACTTGCTGTCGAAGATCTGCCAAGTATAATTAAAATTAATAGTTTAAACTTGTACATAGCCATTCTAAAAGATTATAAGAGACATTTTAAAACATAAATTGTGAATATCAATACAAAGCACAATTGTTTGACATGATAAAGCTCCATGTAAAATATTGCTTATCTTTATACTAAAGTCTGCAATAAACAAAGTTTTTAATTAAAAAAGATGAAGAAGCACTATTGTGCATATTCAGAAATATCTTTAAAAAACGAATATCGTTTTTGATCAGATCATTTGATAACTGATTAGCAATATTTTCATATATGTGGAGATTTTTTTTAATTGAGTAATTCAAAACCATGATATGCTAATTATGCTGTATTAAAATAATTATCAACCAATAACTTCATTAAATTTATTTATTCACTTAATATGCCTCGCGTAATGTATTATTGTTATCTAATCACTGGTTTTGATATTTAAGAATTAAGTGATATAAATAAATTGAGTATTCCAATTATGCATACTCTTTAATCAGTTTTCTTTCTATATCCAATGAATTATTTCATAACAAAGACATTAAAACATAAATTTGTGCAAAACAAATAAACCATTAAATAATGTTTTAGATTACCAAATGAAATGTACTTGAATTTGAATTTTTTTAAAGGTTATTTAGTTAAAATATGAAATTAAAAAAATCTATGCTTTAGACAATAAATAAAATACATTATTAACACACACACACTTTAAACTACACATAACTTGCAATATCACCATGTGTTTATAAACATTTCGGGGCTGAAAAACATCTGCATCACATAAAGCAGGCTGATATAGCGATATAATTGGATACAATAATACACTGTTCATGGGGCACACAGAAAATAAATCCATATTACTTTTTATCTCATTTTCAAATCAAAATGGAAGCAAGATGCAATTATCATAGTTTCTATATCTAAATAGTATCGTAAAGAGAATTTTATTTGCAATAAACGTATACTTAGTGAAATGTTTGCAAAATATCAAAACTAAGGTTTATAAGACCTTAAAAATGGCCGAAAACGTGTTTTGAGTATTTTTATATAGAACATATAAGGACCATATATGCTGTTTTAAAATTATAAAAGGAAGTAAGAAGACGTAAACTTATCTTAATTTTTATTTTATCATAATAGAGGTTATATTTTTAACTAAATGATAAGACTTAGTAAGACAATTTAATAATGAAATAGTTATAACGATAAAATTAAATTTTTCCTATATTTTTCCATGTAAACCAAATATCAGAGTTTAGCCAGGTAAGTGATTAAAACGGTCGATATCAAGGGGTGGGGGGGGGGGGGGGGGTGGGGGGGCTGACTTCTCTCGATAAGCCAGTAAAATGTCTGAAATAGTCCCACATGAGCTATACACATTATATTCATTATATCTACAAAAAACAACAACTTAATTTTATGTTTCTTCTGACCGATTTTTATTTTTTATTACATTAAATCTCGTAATGGCTAAAGTAGATAACGCACTCACACTAATATATTTGATATCTGAAAGGTAAGGTTACCATGGAGAATTACTGTTTGACCATCGGCGAGAATAACGTTCGCTTTTGACGATTTCATCGTTTTTACACTTGTTTGTCATTGAGAACAATGGGATTGTACAAGACGCAAGGGATTGACTTACTGTTTGTTCTATAAATAATAGACACGTTACCTACCTTTTGTGTTATGTTGTGGCTATATAGACACATCTTCCAGCTTTTGGTCACGAACAATAAATTGAATGGGGCTGGATTATGTGCAGTGGAAAGAGTGTTGACCTCTCACACCAGATGCCGTTGGTATTATCCAACACTCGACCCGATGGCTTCTAAATACAACATCCATTATTTGTTTTACCCAGGAAACGGACTCGGAGAGCAATTTCTTCTCAATCGAGAATCGAGCTGAAATAAGATAATCATAAGTATATATATATATATATATGATTATTATATAAAATGTCGTCCCTGAATGCATGCATGGTACACGTATAGAAACTCTCTGCAACACGATAATAATAACACTGACGCACTGAAAGATACAGGCGTGTATTTCTTGCACTTATATTATAATTCCTAGCATTTGTTTTATGTACCTAAATGCATCCTGTACTAATAAAGTATTACTACTGGTATCTATCTTAATGCAGAAAAAACGTAACTGTAGTGCCACGAGATATTTTAACCATTGATTTAAACTTGTCCGTGGCTTGGAACTGTGATCATATAGGTTTGAAATGTGGCAGAAAAATATAATTTGCAATGTTTCGTGACTTCCCTATGGAATAAATAGAAAACAATTACAAACATTTCTTCTAATACAGATGTTTAATTTCTTAAGAAGAAATGATGAAACACATTCGACAAAGATTGACTTTTATGAACAAATGATTATTGGATGCTATAATGGAAAAGCAGTGGTCCAGATAATCTGTGTATTTGCGTATTTCACTCAAATAAATTCTTAGAAAACGAAAGCAATTTTGTTTTTAAACATACACGTTGCGCAAATAGTTTTCATTTTACGCGAAACAGTGTTAAACCATGAGTATCCAAACAGCTGTTTAACATTTCCAGTATTTCGGTAAACAGGAAACAGCCATATAAACCATTTCCCGGTTTTAACGGTTTGTACTTCACAAACTATTAGCAGAGTGAAAGTAGAGATGGGTACCAGTTAATTTATTAATTTATTTCGATTGTGAAATAAGTTATAATAACTTAGACAAATTATGCTCGAAGTCATTTTGGGTATAACCAGTATTAAGCACAAGCGAAAAAAGTGGCTTGCTCAAGGACACCACACATAGCCGTCGCGGAGGATCGTACCATCTACCATCCGATCCTGGGTTCGATGTTCTACCATTGGACCACGCGCTTCGCTTGTTCTCATAAACTGCCTAAATGTAGTACTGTTACAGTCTAGCAGTCCGATCATTAATGCGGTACTGTTAAAGTCTAGCAGTCCGATCAATAATGCAGTACTGTTACAGTCTAGCAGTCCGATCATTAATGCGGTACTGTTACAGTCTAGCAGTCCGATCATTAATACGGTACTGTTACAGTCTAGCAGTCCAACCATTAATGCGGTACTGTTATAGTCTAGCAGTCCGATCATTAATGCGGTACTGCTACAGTCTATCAGTCCGATCATTAATGCAGTACTGTTACAGTCTAGCAGTCTGATCATTAATGCGGTACTGTTACAGTGTAGCAGTCCAATCATTAATGCAGTACTGTTACAGTCTATAGCAATCCAATCATTAACGCAGTACTATTACAGTCTATCAATCCAATAATTTTTGCGGTACTGTCACTGTAAGCAGTCCAAATAATAAACGGAAATAAGCATCCTTAGGACATATAAATCAAGGTGAAACATAACAACCGTCAGTGTTCTGTGTACAATCATTTATATCTGAAATCAGCCGTATATACTTTTGTGAATAACATTTGGAAGGGAATATATATTTCATGGTAGCTGGTCATAAGGGTATTGCTAAAATATCATCTCAATTAAGTCACTGCACGTTGTAGAAGTTTTAAACGATTTTCTATAAAAATGTGTGAATTCATGTCGAGACATTCACTAATTTAGCGTCGCTCGGAATAAAAAAGCAACCTATTATTGACTTTCAGACTTGTCGAATAGATAAACCGCCAGACGAAATCACGTTCAATTACGTTCATACATTGCAATTTCAATTTCATCATCTGATTCATTGATAATTTTCTGGACATATTTTGTTTTTGAATTATTACTGTGACGCTCTTTGGTTTTTACACAGCCAAAGTAATTTTCTGCTAAGATAAATCTGTATCGAAAAAGACGACGACATCGAGAGCTTTAGTCGGTGGTATTTATAAAATTTTAATCATGTGGTTATTAACGTAGAGAATGATAAGGTCAGAATAATACAAAAAGATGAAAATGGGAGTGTAGTGATATGCGCAACGCAATGTTTGAAAAATAACGGAACAGCCATTGGCCGTTACCAATGTTTTCAACGCTTCATTATGGCTGTGACGTTTAAAGGCCTTTTTTCCATGTCGCGTATTATTCTGACGGTTTCGGTGCCTAAACGCAGGGGTTTGCATGCGCAGAATAGGCGCTGCTTTTGTAAAAATCGCTTCACACTATCTGGCATACTTTCGTTTCCATCGGAGCATATTTCTACGCTGACAAATAACCGCACGGACAAAAGTCGCCAGTATAGGCGATCTTTCTACGCTTGTCTGCATGTACAATGCGTGGAAATTCGCTTTGGATGGGCACTACACAACAAATACATGTGTATTTCCAAGCAAGTGCCTCTTTAAACTCTACTCAGACAATCTGCATCACGGTAATCTGCATCACGGGAATTGATTGTCTGTGCGCCTGTAAATACTGCGCGACAAAAAGTAACTTAGGGAAAAAACAGCACACGAAACTACGCACCATGGAAAACGGGCTTTATTGTGATTCTTTTAATGCATTGTTTTATTTTTGCTGTTGTCGGGGTATGTTCTTTGGCATTTGGTCTCCCAAATTTGAAACATATTTACGAGGGGTGTTTAATTTAAAATGCAACCTTTACGAAATCTCGTAAAACACGTGCCCTACAGCCAGTTAAACTGGTTTTAACATATGGTCAATCATCTAACTAGTGTTACGTAGAGTTTTGTACAAATACATATATAGAAAAAAATTTGCGTACGACCATTTTCAAATAGGTCGTTTGATACCGAAAAATTGCAATTAGTGCAAAAAACATTTTCAATGAAATTTGTGACATATATGGTCATAATGATATTTCGTATAGCACAGTTATGAGGTGAAACTGCCATTTAAAACAATCAAATCATTTTACAACGACAGCTTTTATATGATTAACGTCATATATTTTATACGTTACGTCATCCAGATGGTTCCAACGTCACAGCGCGGGAATTTTATCTCGGCTCTAGGGTGAGATAGAAATATCTAACCCTGGTTAAGAATGCAGATGTCCTTATCCAGTATGCAAGTTATTAGTCTAAGGCAAGCAGCTTTGTAAAACGTGTAATATGATTGATGTTTAATACCACATCAATAAATACAATGCAATACAAAGCTAACAGGATATCTAACAGAACGAACGCTGCGTGTATTACAATGTCAGACAGTATGATTGTCCAAGTTTTACAATTACCAAACAACCTAACCATGACACAATCACCTTTATCAAGTAACTCCCATACTTTCTGTCCCCAATCACCTACACCAAGTTACTCGCATACTTTCTGACCACAATCACCTACATCAAGTAACTCGCATACTTTCTGACTACAATAGCATTCATCAAGTACTAGTAACTCGCATACTTTCTGGTCACAATCACCTTCATCATGTGACTCGCATACTTTCTAACATTAAGATTTTGGACTGAACTGGGCTTAAAATCCTGATCTCGGCAACGAGAAGTAAGTGCTTTTGAGAAACATATTAGCATTAAAGTATTAGTCCACTGAGGACCCTTAATGATAATATAGTCATGCCCCTGAACAGATGAATTTGTTATTCTAATAGCAATTGTGACTTATAGAATACAATAAGATGTTTGGGCTACATGTATTTTGCAATGTAACGGCGACTTTTATTTATTTTATGTTATTGCTAACATTTTGTCTTTACTAATAATTACTAACTAGTCATCTTTCTTTTTCTTCATGATTCTCTGTTACTCAATATTATATATAATTATAATATTATTATATATTTATATATTATAATATTAATATAATATCCAGGATTAAAAATGTTTCAGATGACAATATAATGTAGAAGATATATAAACTGTGTTTCATATATCTTTTGTACGATAAATATACATACAATTTCTTTTACCCTGTTGTATACTTTGTAAAATAATACAAATGCTATATTTTGTAATATTGGATTAGAAACATTTTATATATACTTAACACTTTTAAAACGCAAGTATCGATAATGTATCTTGGAACTTTTTTTTATCATGTTGTTGAATTGTATTTTAAGGACAATAGGTATAGTTTTCTACGCGCACCAAGTCCGCCTACAAAGGCAATCAATTCTGTCAAAACCTGCCAGAATCGCTATACTACAATTGACCCTTTATCGGATGGCACAATCATTGATGGATACGATTAAAGTAAGTCTCTTATATTGTGTTCAATACACGAAATATGCAAACTGGTATAAAATAATTGTTTATAAGCATTTTAACTTGAATATGAAATAGAAATCTTAATAATTATACAAATATGTTCAATTAATATAAAAACGTAAATTTTGCAATATGACATACTTTAAGAGCTATTATTTCTCAAATTACGCGGTAAAGTGCATTTTTTTACTTTAATTGCTATTAGAATATATATATATACGAGAGTATTATGTGAGGATTTAAGCAAAATTTATCTGTACACTATATCAAAATATTTAGAAAAAAAGTTGATATCCCCGTTTGGTGTAATTATACACTATAATTTAATATTCCATAACTCAAACTTCCTGTGATGTTTTTATTGATACTGTTTATTGTCTCTCTTGTGTATCGTTATAGTTAGATTTACTAGTTATCCTTTTTATAGAAACTGTCCCGATGAATGGTACATCATTAGTTGTTTAAATATTATTGTAATATGCTTTGATAACAATTTGATAAACTATTGTAGGTAAATTGCAGCTGTCGATGTAAACTAGCGTAAATACAAAGAGAAAAGTGATCTGACTAAATAAATGAAAGCATTACTGAAGCACAACCAAGCTGTTCATGAAATATGACTTAAATTACAATAGTTTACAGCAAAGTCAATCCGTGTTTCATTGATCATCAGTATTAGCGTTGTGTTACCAATCTTTATAACACCATCTCAAATGCCGGTAACATATTACAAATGTAAACTGAAAAATGATATTAACTGATCTTATTCTAGTACACGTTATCTCCTTTGGGACTTAGGCAGTATTGCCATTACAAAATTTACTGTTTTTTTTTAAATTAATTTAACTGGTCATTTGATCACTTTTACGGTCTGTTATACTATACCAAACTTAATGACATATTCTAAACAATGGGTTACATTGCATTGTCGATAACTCGTCTCATAGACATAATAATATTATCACTCTCTTTAATAATGGAAGTTAATTTAATAAATCTCTCTATGTTATTCTCTTTCATACCACACAATCTACGTCATTCACTTGAAATCGATATCCGATAAAGCATTACGCGTGCGATATACACTCCCGTTAAGGGCGGTTTATCGATACAGATTTTTATATGAAATTATATAGGACCTTGTTAAAAATAGTAAATAAAGAAATTGAAGTATATTTCAAAAGCTTAGTCCCTGATATAATATAAGATACATAAAAAATCTTTCATTTGATGTTAGTTTTATTTATCTATCTAAATATTTTCTTGCTTCCAATTAAGTTTTAAGTTGATAATATAAATTTGCCATAGTTCTTATATAAAGTATATTGAAAATCTCTTATTCTTAACATTCTGTGTTTTTGGGAACAATTTTATCAACTTTCCTATTTTTTAATCACTTATTCCCTGTTATATTCAAAAAGTAAGTTTTCTATACTTTAATATGGTATAAGAATTATTTCGATGACAAAATTATTAGTTGCTTCCAATTTGTTTTGAAAATGCATTATTTGCTCGGCTTTTCATAACAAAAAATTCATATAAAATACTTAGTAATTTTGAAGGCGTGATGTATGAATGTACGTGCTTATATCGTGTTTATGGTCCGGTACACTTATTTTAGTTTCATTCATAATTCAGAAAAATTCATTTCACTTTTTTGATATTTTAGGGATATACAAGTCATTGGAACTGCGCTTAATCTATTTGAATTAGTATTAATTGGTATTATTTTTATTGCCACCTTTGAATTAACAAGTCATTATTCAATCATTGATGTAAAGATGTAAAGTACTGATGCATCAGTTTGCAAAACTTGTTCAATTGATTCTCAAATTAACAGAGAATAGAATTGAGTACTTATAAAATGAACTTAAGCTTTATTCATTTATTAATACATTCAGAATATTTGTATTTTAAATAAAAATCAAACAACTATGTTTTTTTATTATAAACCGGATAATAAAATTTAAAAATTCCATTGTTTCTCATCACTTTATATTTATAAAAGCAAAGTATCAAACAATTGGACGTTTTCAACGTTCTTTAAGTTGACTTAACTTTTATAACGCACCCACCCCACTCCCTTCTCCATTCCCTGGAGGGGAAATGCAGTCATGCGTGTATATGGCTAGCTATAAAGTATTCCCTAGTTATCCGCCTAGGGGCAATGCAGTCTTACTTGTAAATGATTTATGGTCGGTAAAAGTTTATACTTCAATTTTATCTGGTTTTGACTGTTTTCGTTTCGGGAAAAACAGAAAAACAGAATACTTTTCGCTAAAATGACTGGTTCAAAGTGCTGTGTATGTTGCAATTATTCTGACCTTGAAGATGAATATAACTTTAAATGTGTATGCCTATGGTTTGATGATCTTAGAAAATACCAAGGACTTATATATTAATCCTTGAAAATACTATATAAGACGATGCTATTATCAAAGGTTTAAGTTTATTGAATAATATCAAATATAGATATATCCATAATTTGAATTAAATATACGTTTTATTGAAGGTAACAAATAGTTGTAATGAATGTAATTATGGATTTAAAATTTATGGAAATAAAAGAACATGTAATATTATATCTTAATCATGGTAATAGTCTATATTTAATAATTTACTGTTTAATAAAACATTATTATAGTAGAGAACTTATATAAAAATCATCATCATCATCTTTATTGCTCTCTCTCTCTCTCTCTCTCTCTCTCTCTCTCTCTCTCTCTCTCTCATATAATCAAGCATGTAGCGGTGTGATGATATATTTAGACGTACCTCTTATATGGATTTACAGAAAGAAGTACAACATATAATAATTATAATAATGCATATGCACCTCACTTATATACATTTACTATGCAAACACAATTCTTTACAATATTACAAGATACGATTTATATCATAGCAAATGTTCATATTTTAAACATATCGTTATGCACTAAACCATCACAAAACCTATTATTTATGTACACTTTATCGCCAATTTGACATTTGCCCATTTCCCTCTGATTCCCATATGTACAAACTGTCAGCCAATCAGTAAGTATCAGCCAGCATTTACTAGGAAGGATTAAAAGGCTTAGATGAACAATTTACTTAAATTGCAATAGGATTAAAATCATTGATAGATTAGAAATTAAAAAAATGTATTATTAAAATAATTGTCTCTTGTAATTCTATTCAAAATGTGCACTAAAACTGTAATTTATTAAGAAACTGAAACTATATTATGGGCACTATCGCTCCAATTTAGAAAAGTGTTTAAAACAAAAACAAAACGAGTATCATTTAATAATATATAAGGGACTAGAGAGACAATACAGGTAGAAAACTCCAGGACAGACACTTTCTGTTCGGTATGAATATTGCTAAATGTGACCGATGCAACATTTGTCACACATCACACTTACCTGTTAAATGCTCATTGATTAGTTAGAACCAGATGTACTAATTAAAAATGTATCATGTACTTATTGTCATTCACCGAATGAAAACATCCATAGATAGATGCTCGTAACGAGCAATCTGAACACTTCCTGCACTGTTTTCCACTCTGTCAGTTAATATAAACATAATTCATCTATTTCTTATACATGGTGAATTAATGCTTTTAATATTAGAGGTGTCCAAAGGCGTTTATATGAAGTAAAGGGTAAAGACTGAAGGCTGCGATTAATTGTTATAAGATATTATGTAATTTGACATCTTTATGCGAAACGTCTGCAAAACCAACAGTGTTTGAAGAAACGTTCTACAGAAATATTTTATAGAACTTTTGATTCATTTTTTTTTATAATAACAGTTATTTATTCCTTCTAAAGAAGTCTTATGCATAATAACATCATTTTTAATTCCTAATACTAAATAAAATACATAAAAATATAAATAGCATTTTTTGAAATAAATTTTAAGCAATTCTATGTGCATGTTCGTATTTTACCCTATAGCACAATTTAAATTGCTTTACAACTGCATGCAAAGACAAGAAATAAAGACAATAAAACGTCACCAATATCTACCCGGGTGGTCGTCATAACAATGATAAATAACCGTGTGGTAATCTGGAATATGTACAGTCACGAGAAATCCCGAAGGATGCCGATGTTTGCCAACTTGTAAAAAAATATAGTAGTGTTTCTATAAAAGTGTTTAAAGGACAAAAAAGATAAACTCTTATTTTAATAAAAATAATATCAATGGAATGCATAATAAAATATCTTGTTATTCTTATAAGTACAAATTCGGAATAATGTGGTTGAAATATGGTGTTGGAGATAAAATATCCAGTTTCTCAAAAAAAAATCTTCATTTTGTATAGAACATATAGAGGAATTGAGTGATTGTCTTAAATCTTGAAAAGACCAAAATTAATTAATTCAAAATTATAAAAAAAATAATCAACTTGTAGAGGACATTATAAACAACATTTTATGATAAGTGAAAACTTGATATTTTAAACCGTTATGAATTTATGAAGATTAAACTAAAATCGTCCTTCTTTGTTTACAATAAAAATATAAAATGATTTTCCCGCGACACCGATATCGAAAGTTGGATATGCCTGCGTTCTGTTCTTTTATTTGTTTTAAAAGTGAGACGGGGAAGGAGAAAGGAGCAGTATATAATAAGCTGAATTGGATTAAGTATATTCTGAAAAAAAATAATGCCGTCATCCGTGTTTGTATTTATACAATTAATAGTAATAACTATATTAATAGTGCACTTTTAACCACGTTTTATTCATATTTATTGGCTGAGATGATATATCATATAACCATCTAGGTAATTGCACACTGGTACTTTATGTATTAAAATATAAGTTAAATAAACACATGACACACAATCAAATGCATTAAGTTTGCTTGAGCCGACCTTGAACTTTCAATTCTCTTGTTATCACTTTTATAAACTTTAAGAATCTCTTAGAATAATGCCTGCACAAACTTGCTCCTAGGAAATAACGCAATATTATTTAATAGATTCAGAACGAAATTCCAATTAAATGTGCTTGACAATTTCTCGTTAGACGTCGTCTGCAATTAACACACACTGATTGCGATAAACAAAAACAAAATAAAGATACACAAAACATACCTGGTAATTGCTGCCAATGTTCTGAAATAGGAATTAACCTAATTGATTTACAAAATTAAAATTTCTGAAATAGTAATTGATTTGCAACTACTAGAAAAAAAAATGTACTTGTGGCATGTGTCTGTAATAAAAACATAATAACAAACATAAATAACAAATAACAAATATTTTATAGGCCTTAAACAGCACTTGCGTGTTTCCACGCTCAATTTCAAACAAGGACATTATGCATGCAAAGGCTAAAACTGATTTTCTTAAACGTGCATTTTCTTATTCTGCTATGGAAGTCTGGAACAATATACCGTCATTAATCATCAGATCTATATTGTTTATAAATGAGTTTACCCTCTCTAAAAAAAGACATCATTATTATTATTATTATTATTATCATTATTATTATTAGTATTATATAGCCAATACAAATATATCACAACAGTTATTATATATTCAAGAACTATGCGCATTTTCAAACGAGTATGTTAACGTGTAATACGCCCATGAAAATAAAATACGTACAGTTGTGTTTTATCAAATCCTGTTTTATAGTGATTTGATTCGAAGTATTTACTCCTTTGATTGTTAATACGGTCACTTTTTTCAGGTAGTCACAAATCTGATTGTTAGTGTTATAGCGCGGTCTTTAAAAGTTGTGTATATTGTACTGCTTGATTTAATAGGCTTTGAACAATGTTATTGATATTGATACCAACACTGCTAGCTAACAATACTGAATGTTTCAATAACAAATATAAAATATGAATTAGATTTTCTTTATGAAATGTTGATATAATAAATACTGTAAAAACATAAGTTATATCATGGTTTTCCGCAAAGTATTGTATGGTGTGCGAGGGAGGTGTATGCTGTGAGCATGTGTGCTGAAGTATGTGGTATGGGATTATACTTCAATTAATAGTTATTGCACTTTACATGTATAGGTAAACGTTTTGCACCTGCTATACATATAAGATGATAAGCGTCTCATACACCAATTAATTCTGTACTGCTTCAAATAAAGAAATGCACCTCTGGAACACTGGACAATGGTTTTCTAAAATGGTTTTGTTTTCATGTATGAAATATGCAGGAAAAACATGAAGTTGACCAGATTGCATTTTCGAAATGGTTTGATGACATTCTTTCATTTTCGACAATTCTGCCCATTTGTTACAGTGGGTCAGTACGCATCTGTTAACTGTTATATCTTCATTCATCAGTGCACAATGACATTCAAACTTGTCAAAACTCATGAAAATGTTCTCATATGTACAAAAATGAAATATGACCATGACTTTTCAATAAAAATAATACCCAACCGATTTACACACCTTTAATTTATTGGGCGCAAGAATATTTCTACCGCCACTAATTGGTAAGTGAGATTTGAACGTCTCACACTCAATTAATTGTGCATTACTTTACATATACCAAAATGCATTTCTGGAACACGAAACACATTGACAGTGATTCTTAAAGTGTTTTATTCTGTAGACTGTCCTCTGTTTTTTTCTAGAAAATCGCTATGCATCGTTTAACTGTTATATCTTCATTCAACATTACACAACGACATCCAAACTTGGCAGAGCCCATGGCAATTTTCAAATGTTTCATATTTATGTACAAAGGCTTATGGCCATTTAAAGCATTTTTAACAGAAAGTATGGATTACAGATTCACAAAACTCTCGCAAAAAGGGCACCGTCACTAAAGAGAGGTTACTGGTACGTGAGATCTAAAGGAACACGGTCATTTACTTCGATTAGGTAACATTTCCCCTAAACGATAGATGTATGTAAAATCGGTCAGGCAATAATGAAATGGCAATCGAATGTATCAACAAAATCAGAGATATGTGTGGTGGTCCTGGAGTACGTACAGTAAGTCTTATTTAGTCTGTAGAACGAACCCAGCTCTCCCGCTTGGGTCCGTTCAACAGCAATTGTTACGAGCACGCTGATTTGTCAGTTGCTTCAGATAAAGTTTAAATGACGTCATAATTTAGTTAGTGTTCAATGGCTATGAATTGTGGGACAGGCATAGAACTCTCTGCTTTTTCCATTGGTGGTTAATAGACCTGGTTTGGGAAGATATCAGGTTCTGAGATAGTCTTACTCGTCGGCGATCCCCATTTAAACCTTTTATTTGTTCATGGTGTTCATAGGTCAGAAATACAACAAGAATGAGCTTCATTGTTCGATAGCACAACTTCATGTTATCATATCAAATCGCACCAAACGACTTGACAGCATTATAGTCAAAATACTTGCACATTCTCCATAATTATGAAATATTAATGGCCCGACGGTCTTAGTAGACTTCATGGAACAAGTATTAAATCGATGCCATTTTGTAAGCAGACATTTGATGACAAAAGCAAACTATCTTACACACAAGGCATAGTTGAATGACAAACTTCATTAAAGAACAAGAACATGATGTTTAATCAAATATTCATAAAAGTCCGATTGTTCCATTTCAATATGGCATAATTTTAAAGGGACACATTGTAATTTTTTACGTATTTTCATTAATTTATTAAAAAAATACAGCCACATTGTGCAAATCTTTAATTGAATTATCTCGGTTTGTATGTATATCGATATTTTTGGTCTCTGTTGTTAACAGTTGTTGTTGTGTCGTGTAAAGCATCGCTTTCAACAACTTTTCAGACATATCGCGACGGTGTTTAAATGAGTCAGTATTCTGATCGCTTTCACACTGGCGCATCATGCCGAAAATATGGGTATGATACCCCACACAGTCACATTATAGTGACCCCGGGCCGACCAGACCTAGAACTATCCTCTAAAAATGCTCAGCGCCAAGCAATGAAGTTTCTAGAAACATTTTGGTCTGACTCGGCCAGGATTAAATCTACGACCATCCGTATGCAAGGAAACAGTTGTAAACAGGTGCATGAATGAGGTGAATATTTGAAATGCATGTTATTTAAATAATTCGTGGTCATCTATTACAAAATATATAATTGAAAAAAAAAATATATTATCAATTTTATCAGTATGATGGAAAAAAATCTAAGAAAATATCAAAATGTCACTTTTTTAAAAAGAATGTTTAACTCTAGTTTTAAAGCTAGCGTGACGCCGCTACAGTAGTAGTAATAATAATGATAATATTTCAATGTTATTATTTGAAGAGGGGTGTACGATTACAGGTGAAAAGATTGACGAGTTCAACCAGTTTAACATTGCCCCGTGTTCATTTGTATATTCGGATGATGCCTCAAAACAAACAACTCAACGATAAATAAATAAATAAATGTTTTTATACTTTGAAATAATTTCAAACATGTTCAAGTTAACTTTATTGAGATAAAAAAAGTTATTTTGTTTGTTTTAATGCAATATCGAATTTAAATACATCTCCACCAAACGTACTCATGAGATAAAATAAAAAAACGACATCTCATTGAAATACATTTTATTCATACTTACGCTGCTTTTAGCCACATTAACTATGCTAAGGCCTTTGCATTATGCTCTAAAGCATTTAAAACTGCGTCCTGAAAGTATTGATACTTGATAACGTTGATACCGAAAAGTTCCAAATCCCTGCTTACTACATTTACATCTTGCCAATGTGTGTGTTAATAGAACTTAGGCAATATTGTTAAACTCGGCATTGTCGCCTTGCTTCTTTGTGTACCTTACAAGAAACAGCCTGCATTTGATGGAGCATGTTATCAACATTTATTTGATGACAACGAACATTAAATATGCAAACGATGCATAATAGACAATAATACAACAATCATGTAATTATGAATGGATGCCGTCATATAGAACTCTCAGTCATATCAAGACAAAGGTTTATACAGTACTAAATGTCTGGTCTTTACACGAAACTACTTTAAAGGGACACACAACATTTTGTCCTTATTAAACAATTATAAGAAATATACAGATGCTTAAAAAAGAGCAAGAAAAATTGTATAAGATGCATAATAGAGAATAATCGAATTCTCAGTCAGTTCCAGACAAAGGTTTATACAGTACCACATGTCTGGTCTTTACACGATACTACTTTAAAGGGATACACAGCATTTCTTGTGAATTTTCATTAAACATTTTTATTAGAAATATATATTAGAAACATGCGTGATGCAAATATGAAACTATATCTAACCTAAAACTTACTTAAATTATTATAAATGACAGGTACAACAATGAAATATTAGCATTTGTGTATGATTTGACGCATGAACATGGGTGTATCACTTTTAAACGCAATAGTGATATTTTCTTCATTAATTTGCATTTTCTGGTTAGAGTTTTCTAAACTCAAACGATGAATACACATAATTTGATGCACTGACATTAAATTCAGTCATGCACATTTTAATTATATCAAGATAAGGTGGGTACTGGTGCGGGTTTTTATTTCAATGTACTTAGACTGAACACCAAACGTACTCACGAAAATGAAATAGACTTACTCCCTTTGTATGCTTCAGAGACGTTAAACTGCTAAGTGCAAATATTTCAACAAGACTTGTTTAGTGATAAATCGTTACAATTTGAATGTCAGGATTTTTGTTTTGTTTGAATATTTGTCGTCGTTTTATGCCATCGAAATCTAAGTGATGATCAGTTAACTTAACCATTCTTTTCTGGAATCATGGAATAATGACCAGTACTCGAGCACGCCGATTCCCGCGAATAACTGATAACGTTTCCACCTGTATCAGCGGTGAGAGATGGACGACAAGTCGACGCAATGTCGTATATCAATCATCACGAATAATACGACTTGGTGGGGATTCGAACTCACCCCATCCCATCTCCCTCGGATTGATAGTCAGATGCGCTTCCGGCTGAGCTAACCGGACCCACTCTAGAGTGTAGGCCTAAGGAACAATATCATCGCATATTTTACAACTAGTTCCAAAGGTTAAATTTACAATTGGTATTTACACAGATATAAACGGTGAGATTACAAGATTTTGTTTTACTGAAAATTCTCTGGAATTAAAAAGTCACTAAAAAAACTCGACATATCGTCTATAAAAGCAATGAAAAAAATTATTTATATAAAGATATCAACACATCCGTTTATCTGCATAACTACCTTAACGAAAGTCAATCATTTACTCGTAATTAATGATAATTTTATGTATTAACAGATCTAATAACCGGGTCAATTTTCAATTAATTTATTTATGCAAATAAATAAGATAAAGTAGGACTGAGTTCTAAACGTGTAAGGCAGCCTAATATATATTTTTAAACAATAGGTTTCAGCACACTCTAACATTTAAAATATGAATCGACACCTTCAATAGTGCCAACCTTTACGTAACAATGTCTTCTTTTTATCACAAATTGATTTAATGATATATTTAAGGTTCACGGAATCGGAGGTAGTCGCACTGGTCCAGTTTCGGTTCATGTTGGTCTTGTTTGTCGTATTGGCTGAGTTTGTTTCGTATTTGCCGAGTTCATATTATTTGACGTCAAAGTTTTCCTCGCTAACAAGGTCAATACAATAAAGTTAATTAATAATAACGCATATCATTTAATTAATATATCTCGACAGAACATAAACTGTATTGTCCATTCTGTGAAATTTTTAACATCACGGCGATAAATGTTGTTTATATCTATGTATAGCATCAAAACAAGTGAAACACTCATTCCGGACTAAGTATTTTCGAACTTTTGACAAAACATATCCAAAATGGATTTTAAGATTCCTAAGCTATAAACTTAATAAATGAATACGTATCGGTACTGCATCGTATATCTTTACGAGAGTTAATAAACTATTTTAAATATTTCAGGTAAACCTTTTTTGCTTAGGCTATTGTTTAGATAATTTGGATAAAACGATCCCTTGGGACCACATAGGCAAACAAGAAATATAAACATTATAGACTCGGTTTATGGCGTCTGTTCTTGAGAGGTAATGTAATATGCAACACAACATAGGTATTTGGAATTACTTTGTTCGGGACATAGTTAAAACTGTGCTTTTTTAATGAATTATATGTCTATAATTTCGCCGAAATTGTTTCACATTAGTACTATCGGCCTCATTTTCAGTCTTATGAGATCCGAAACAAAAATAATCATACAAAACATATTTTCTTATATCTGATATAATGTTAGCATACGGCGTGGGACAATTAACTTACTGTTGATGGTCAAATGAGAGGAAAGTAAATTACTGTTGTTCGTCAAATGAGAGGAAAATAAATTACTGTTGCTACTCAAATAAAGGGAAGGTAAATTACTGTTGATGGTTAAAGGGGCGGAAAGTAAATTACTGTTGCTGGTCAAATGAGAGGAAAGTAAGTTACTGTTGATGGTCAAATGAGGGAAAATTAAATTACTGCTGTTGGTCAAATGAGGGGAAAGTAAATTACTGTTGATGATCAAATGAGGGAAAGGTAAATTACTGTTGATGGTCAAATGAAGGAAAATTAAAATACTGTTGATGGTCAAATGAGGGGAAAGTAGATTACTGTTGATGGTCAAATGAGGGGAAAGTACATTACTGTTGATGGTCAAATGAGTCGAAAGTAAATTACTGTTGATGACCAAATGAGGGAAAGGTAGATTACTGTTGATGGTCAAATGAAGGAAAATTAAAATACTGTTGATGGTCAAATGAGGGGAAAGTAAATTACTGTTGATGGTCAAATGAAGGAAAGTTAAAATACTGTTGATGGTCAAATGAGGCGAAAGTAGATTACTTTTGATGGTCAAAAGAAGGGAAAGTACATTACTTTTGATGGTCAAATGAGGCGAAAGTAAATTTAGGCAGACATTACAGCGGATGATTGGTTCAATCTTAACGTGTCTTGTAGATATTAAACCTGAATAACTGTAGTCTGAATAAAAGGATGTTCTGTTTAGCGAATTGCTCAAAATCCATTGCAGGACAGTCAATAGCAGACGTATATAATAACAAATAAAATGTATTGATCTTTGGAGTAAAGTAAGGGAATGTGAACAATTCAGCCATGTGCTATGTTGCCAGTGGACAGTATAAAAGATACGGGCAGTAAAGTTGTCACCATTCGAAGTATTTGCATTTGCCGTTTTAGTATCGTTACATATATATTTCTATTGTACCTTCCACATCCATTCGGTAAGAAACAAATAAGGTACATTGCATGTTAGTGTTAAACCCTTCCATGTATAAGACACTCTAAAATTCATTTAGTCAGATACGGGGTTGCCAGTTAACAACTGCAATTGTATTAGAAAGTAACTATCCCATTATTTATTGACAGGTAACAGGTATTCACTATGAGGAAGTATATATGATACAATGATGTTGCCGTCTACATATGATCAGATTCTCTCATGATCTGATAGTTTGTTATTTGAAGCGTTAATGTATAAAAAACGACAATGCGAGATAAGTCCTATATTATATATCGCAGTCTTTTAGTTCCTGTGTTACTTTCGAAGTTGTTTCGTTTGAGGAGGCGAATTAGAAAATAACGTAAATGTTCTTTTGCTATTACCAAAAGAGCATATCGGCGATGTAAGAAAAACTAAAGTATATTTATTTCATAGCAACAGTGTACGTACATAAAATGCACAACAATAACTGATAGGCTGACTAGCTTGTGTTTGTTTTGAGAACGGGTGCAGTGCCACCCTAAAATAATTTAAAAAAAAAAAAGAAGTTCTCAAAAGATCATGAATACATAAATCTTATAAAAGTCACATTTTTTAACACCAACGATGTCTTATTGCAGTATATGTTATTCTGTAGGTTTTGCTATACTCATCTGCAGCAAGAAATCGCAACCACTATGAACCATTTTGAAAACAGTTCAAACCAAATAACAATTGGCATTTAAAGCGTACGAATCATGCTACTGTGGGGGTAGAATGGGGCATAACTGTATAGTGAGACGTTAAGTACGCGAAACCGAATAAGTAATTGTAATTTTTCATCTTTTCATCAAAGAACTTGACGTCCTAAAAAGGTAGATATGGATTGAAAATACATGAAATAGACGTTGTTTTAACAGACTTAACAGCCGAAGAAATTAAAAATATTTTTGTATATTAGAGGTATATTTTATTGATGTTTGATTTCCAGTTATTGTGTTTTGTAGAGACGCAACAGAATTAAATACAAACGGCAAGTATCCGATCATGGGGCCGGTGCTCTACCACTGGACCTCACACTCCACACTTAATATAATGATTGTTTACAGTCTAAGGCAATATGAATACGCATATAACCATAAGATGTGACGTAACTTGTATGAAAAACTATTATTTGAGACTGTTATTTTGCTCGCAAGTTCGTATTGCCGCAGCCAAAATAACTCGTCCAAATTAATACTTCTCCATATATGTTCAGTTACCTTTGATATAGCATGTAAAGGCTAAGCTATATTTTCTTAAATAACTCACACATATATCAGTAGTTTACTTTTAGATAATCAACAAAACAGCATAAAAAATATGTTTATCAAAAATGGTATTTTATAGCGAAGTTGTCTCTGCAATAATTGTACAACTCACGATCTATATTGACCAATTAATAAATCACCACAACTCCGTGTAATATTTATACTAGAGCATTAACGTATAAATAGGAAAAGAATGTTGACCAGTTTATTCATTATTTTCTGTGAATATATAAGATGAGCTACAATGACTTACTCTGCATTATGTTCTAATTAAGTTTAAACTAATATACTTCGATTGGGATACAAGTAATTACAACTTAACAAAATTATGCTCGCGTTTTCCTGTGTTGAACCAGTACTAAGTATATAATGCTAAAAAGTGTCTTGTTCAGGGACACCATTAATATCCGTTGGAGGTGATCGAACCCCAGATCATCGTTGTTCTATATCCATGTTTTTCATCATTATTCAATTAACTAAGACCATTTACTTAGACTAAGTAATAGTTGAGACTTGTTTTAAAAAAAATACTCATTACTGCCTGGACTTCCAATAGATATATCTCAAAGCAGATATATAAAAAAAAAAAATAAAAGTCTACAGCACCCGGTATACCAAGTCGGTTTTAGTAACCGAGGGAAAGCGTGCATATTATATATCAAACGTACAGCATCGAATTCAAGACGGTCGTGGGTACGAAACTAATATGTTATCATTAAACTGTTATTCATATTTTATTTTATGGGAAATGCTGTTTGTCTTTCTTCATGTCAACTTCAACACCAAACTACACAAAAAGCTGATGCCCATTGTAGTATTTACAGTTGTTTATATATACGAAGCCATGAAAAAGTACCAAGTATACTATATATAACAGAACGCACCGAACTGTTTTTATGAGAGATAACAGCCACCGACGTTCCTCGTATTTAATTTCCTCATATCAGTTCAGCTTTTTTCTCCGATACACAAAACAGTTATGTGAGCATATCTGTACAGTAAATATAGCATAAAATAAAATAATAAAATGAATGCATGATAAAATCCTGGTCAGGTGACGGAGAACAACGAGCACAAAGAAATACTTTTTCTTCCTGAAAAGTCACGTGATACATAAGCCATGGCGGTGTTTACGTGGGCTGATAAAGTTTAATCGAATATTGCAATAAAACGGAGTGTTAAGACAGTATTTCAAATGTAAAAGACATCGGATATATTGTTTGATAGTTTGGACATATATTTATTAAATTATGGATAATTTAAGCATGCTTTCGGACTCTCAAGTAAGTGACCACACCCAAGTTAAAAACCAACATGGCGTCCCGCTCTTTTTCTTCAGGGAGAGAAGTTTATTTGGAAATCGAAGACCACAACAATCGGACTGGATGAAACATGCTGAGCTGTATGGAGCTCTTTCAAATACAATTGATTCAACGCATATAACTGGGTTACAGCGGGTGAATGGTATGTGGCGTGTATATATAGATAACCTAGATGACAAAGTAGCTCTTTTATCAGAAGGGGTAACATTAAGGGGTAAAACCCTTCCGTTATTACCAACCAAACCATTAAGGTTCAATGGCGAGAATACCACACGCATTAGAGTGAAAGACATTCCTCTGTCAGTAGATGATGGCCAGATATCCAGAAAATTTATTTTAGATGGCCTGGAAGTTATATCTATTAATAGAGAAAAACTTCGTATCAATGGAAAACTGACTAATTGTGAAACGGGTGATCGATTTGTCATTGAAATGTCAACATCCCTTAAAGAACCTTTTGGCAGATTTATCAACTTCGGTAGATTTAAAGGTAAGGTCCTCCACCAAGGCCAGTTAAATAAACCAAATACTGATAAATGTACAAAATATTTGGAAGAGGGACATAGACTCTCGAGTTGCACAAATGATTGGAAATGCACATTGTGTTTTGAATCGGGACATAAAAAGGACAACTGTGATGTAAACAATTCCCCTTTGGATACCCCTGACGCCTATGACGAAGACGGTAAAAACCCACCTCAGAATGAATGTGTACCTTTGCAGGTGACACAACATAGTAACACAGATAGCACGAGCTCTGATTGGTATGGTAAACCGGTTTAGGCAGAACGAGTCTCAGGTGTGCGACAGCCTTCGCGTAACAGTAACAAACCGTCCAATCAGATAATAGGACAGCAGAACATACACAAATACATGTCAAGCAATACAGAGACACCAAACAAAGGCAAACCGTTGGTAACTGATAGATCACCTCCTACACCTGTAGAAAAACTGCACGTGGAATCAAAGAAATCCCGAAATGATCAATTTGAAAATGCAAATGAAAGTTGACATTAAAACGTGTTTTGTTAGAAGTATTTTTGAAACAAAAAATTGCAATGAACAATGGACCACGGCAATCGACAACCGATCAACACAAATATTAAACTTGGGGACATGTTTTCAGAGGGTGTCAAGAACGATATACTTCAGAAACAGAGTCAGCCAACAGACTATAATATTAGATGTTAAATATTATTATTTTATGCACGATTAAATTCATGAAATTACCAATATTAATAAAGGATGCTATTATTTTTGCTAGCTTTCATGTAATACTACTATTACTAATAGGCTTTTTTTTATATACGTGTATGTATGTGTGTGTGTGTGTGTGTGTGTGTGTGTGTGTGTGTGTGTGTGTTTGTGTGTGTGTGTGTGTGTGTATATATATTTGTATATGTATGTATGTGTGTGTATGTATGTATATGTGTATGTATGTGTATGTTTATAATATATATATATATATATATATATATATATATATATATATATATATATATATATATGTATGTATGTATATATATGTGTGTGTGTGTGTGTGAGTGTATGTATGTGTATATGTGTGTATGCAGATGTATATATAGGCACAAATTACTATTATTGAACAAATGTATTACTTATATGCCCTTGTATGCTTTAAAATGATATAATCAAATAGTGTTATTTGAAACAAAATATATCGCAATGAATATATGGAATTTTAAAATATATATATGTATTAGTCATCAAAAGTCGGTTCAGTATGGTGTAATACTACTATAACTCAATAGTTATATTACTTATAAAATAGTTTTAACAATATATATGTATACGTCACCATTGCTTACATCATGTTGTAATACTAATATTACTCAATAGTTCTATTAAAACATATTTCATAGCATATAAATGTACAATAATGTCCAGTCAGTATTGCCTACATTATGTTGTTATACTACTATTACACACCAGTTCTGTAAATCATGAATTAATTTTACAATATATGTATAAGTCATGT
This sequence comes from Panopea generosa, assembly GCA_029582155.1. Classification (NCBI taxonomy): domain Eukaryota; kingdom Metazoa; phylum Mollusca; class Bivalvia; order Adapedonta; family Hiatellidae; genus Panopea; species Panopea generosa. Next base: position 1,375,136 of record CM055901.1, read on the forward strand.
CTAGCTTACATTGTATCGTAATACTACTATTACTCAATAGTTCTATTACTTATAAAATGATTTTATAATATATATGTATACAGTCCAGTCAGCTCTATAATTCATAAAATCATTATACAACATATATGTGGTCATGTCTAGGCAGTATTGCTTACGATATATTGTAATACTACTATTTCTCAATAGTTCTATGACCTATAAAACAATTTTACAATATTTACATGTATGGTATTGCTTACATCATGTTGTTAAACTACTATTACCCAGTAGTTCTATAACTCATAAAATAATTTTACAATATATACAAGTGATGTCTAGACAGTATTGCTTACATCGTGTTGTAAAACTACTATTGCTCAATAGTTCTATTACTAATAAACTGGTTTTACAATATACACGGATAATGTTCAGTCAGTGTTACTTACATCATGTTGTAATGATACCATTGTTCTATTACTTTTAAGTACATATTTTTGAAAAAATTGTATTTGTTGATATTACTATTGTTGTATCATTTTATTCATTTTTTTTCCAAATTATTCTGCAAAATAGATATAATCCATATTCTTTGATGAAGATATTAATAGTTACGCTGTTAATTTACATTATAAATATAAAACTACATAAATAATAATTAAAAGAAATAACAATAAAGATATATTGCATTTAATATCTATTAATGCACAAGGACTTCGCAACTTCAATAAAAGAGCCAGATTAAGAGAATGGATGAAAAAGCAAAAAACAAACAATGTTTTTTACAAGAAACACACTTTACGCAGGAATTAGAAAATACACTTATAAATGAATTTAGTGATCATAATATGTATAATACATATGGCACAAGTTCTAGTAAAGGATGTTCAATTTTAATTAAACACACATTAACTCACAAAATAGTTGATATCTATACAGGCCTAAATGGAAGATATATCTTTGTAAATGTAGAAATAGATAGAAATATATATAGCCTTATAAATATATATGCGCCAAACGATCCTCGTGAGCGAAACATATTTTTTAAATCCATTGATAAATCAATGAACGAAATGTTTTAGGAATTAAAATTCTAGGCGGAGAAATGAATGATACATTATCCTCAGAAGATAGAATATCTAGACAAAATTATAATAAAAAGACGGAAACATGTTTAATAAAACTAATTAAAAATTACAAACTAATAGACATTTGGAGAGATCTGAATAAAAATAAAACACATTCACATGGAAAAGAAAAAATGGTTCAGAAAAAAGTAGAATAGATTTTTGGTTAATTGATGAAAACATAAGACCAGCCACAGCTAATACAGACATCAGGCCAGCGCAAATAAAATATACTGATCATCTAGCAATCTCTCTAAAAAATCATCAATACGACATCTAGAGGATCGGGATATTGGAAAATGAATAATTCTTTTCTAAAAGACAATATATATATCGAATTAATAAATAAAACTATAGATAAATGTATATCTGAATTAAAACAATGCAATGCAAAAGATCAAACTATATGGGAATTATGTAAAATAGAAATTAAAGGAAAATCAATAGGTTATACTAAGCAGAAAGCAAAGGAGCGAAATACTAACTTAATAGAAAAAAAAGAGGAACTGAATTATATCATTGAAAAGGTAGATAGCAAAAATGAAATTGAAGATGAGTTAAAAGAAAGAAAGAAAGATATTACTAGAAACAGAAATAGAAGAAATATATAACATTAGAGCAAAAGGTGCACAAATCAGATCAAGAATAAACTATCTAGAAAATGGAAAAAAAATACAAAATATTTTTTAGGCTTAGAAAATTCGCGACAAGCCAGAAAAGTTATTCATTCACTAAATGTTGATGGTACCATAATAACAAATGTAACTGATATATTAAAAGAAGAAGTTAAATTTTAGAAAGGACTTTATATATCAGAACATTTGAATAAAGATTTATTAAATACTTATTTAAATAATACAATTTTTGAAAAAACACTTAATAACAATGAATCATCTATTTGTGATGGCTATTTAACTATGGATTAATGCGAATCCGCTATTTTTGAAATGAAGAAAAATAAAAGTCCAGGGATTGATGGATTGACGGTTGAATTTTATCAGACATTTTGGAATGAAATAAAATGTATTTTTTTAGCTTCATTAAATAAAGGTTATACAAATGGAGAATTATCCAGAAGTCAAGGACAATGTGTTCTTTCATTACTTTTTAAAAAGGGCGATCCAGAAAATATAGAAAACTGGCGTCCAATAACATTATTAAATATTGATTATGAAATTGCCACACGAGTATTAGCTAAACGTTTACAAAAAGTTATTCCAAAAATAATTAATATGGATCAACAAGGATATATAAAAAACAGGTTTATTGGGTATAATATAAGACAAATTCAAGATATTATAGATTATACAGAAAAACTCAATATAGATGGCGCTATTTTATTTTTAGATTTTAGAAAAGCTTTTGACTCAGTCGAATGGGACTTTTTATTCTTAACTTTAAATTAATTTGGTTTTAATAATTCTTTCATAAATTGGATAAAACAGTCAGGCATGCAAAATTAATAACGGATGGAATCTAATTTTTTAAGCTTGATAGAGGAATACAACGAGGGTGTCCTATATCTGCTTTATTATTTATACTTGTAGCTGAAATCATGGCATTAAAAATAAGACCGGACATAAGATTACAAGGTATCAAAGTGAAAGCGCATAACGGCATCAAATCAATAAAAATTACTCAACTTGCTGACGACACTACAAATTTTTAAATTCAAAAGAGGAAATTGTTATATCACTTACTATCATAGAAAACTTTGGAAAACATTCGGGGTTAAAACTAAATCGCAATAAAACTGATGGTCTTTGGATAGGTAGGCTAAAAACATGTACAGAAATAATCGGAAATATTAACTGGCCACAAAAAATAATTAAAGCACTTAGTATTCATTTTGGACACAATAAACACGAATGTAATATTCTTAACTGGGAATCAAAACTAGAAAAAATGTGACTTAACAATAAAAAAACTGGCAAAAAAGAAAACTAACTTTTTTTTGAAAAATTCAAATAATGAAAACACTTTTATTACCAACATTTGTTTATGCTGTTCAGTCATTAGAACCTCAAAATATTTTAAATAGATTACACAAACTGATTTTTAATTTTCTGTGGAGTGGTAAACGTGAACAAAATTAAAAGAACAACATTGATTGGTGATAAGTTGAAAGGTGGAATAGAAATGTGTGAACCAGTTTCCTTTTTCAAAACACTCAAAATGAAATAGATTAGAGTTTTGACGAATGATGATGAAGCGAATTGGAAAATCTTGCCAAGATATTTTTAAGATACATTTGGAGAAAATTACTTAATTTTTGAAATGAATATAGACAGTTTTAAAAACATTCCTGGTCACCAACCATTACCTGAATTTTATATTGATCTTATAAACTGTTGGATTCAAGTGGAAAAAGCAATATTTATTAACGATATGATTAATAAAAATGGGGAGATAAATCAAGAGGGAATTTTAAATAAATTAATTGATAAATCCAATTGTATATCTCAATTAAGCACAGTTAAATTAGTAGTACAAAAACGATGGAAAATTATATTAAAATCGGAAGAAGCAAAACAATCACTTGTAAAAACACCGAACATAATTTTGATATTAATACTCAGGATGGAAAAGTAATTGACTTGAAAACCACAACTAATAAACAAATATACAACTATTTAATTAACATTAAATTTACAAAACCATTTGTTCATGATTATTGGAATATGCACCAAAATGCAATATTTAATTGGAAAAATGTATATAGCTTCATTCACACTTTATATGACAATAGGATTAAACAGTTTAAATATAAACTGATTTTTAGAATAGTTCCTTCCAAGGAAATGCAACATATATGGAAAATAAGTCAAACTCCTTTTTGTAATGTATGTGGTGAAATAGAAACATACACACATCTTTTCATTGATTGCCAAGAAGTAGAATCTCTTTGGACAAATATAACAGATATTTTTAAAAAAGGTGGCGTATCAACAGTAATGAAAACTTTGAAAAATATAGTTATTGGATACAAAATAAGCTACCCAGAATATAATAATATAAATACTATTTTAGCCCTTACAGGATTCTGTATTTATAAAGCATATTTCGTAAGTAATTGCAGAAGCACGAGTGTTGATGTATTTGCATTATTTACATACGAATATATCTTATTTTTTCGATATTTAGAAAGGAGCAAAAAATTATCAAACATGCGCATATTTAAATTGTTGAACAATTCATTGAAGGATTACTAACATACTTGAAATTATTCATGATATGTTTATAGGTATATTAAATGAGTTGATTAGAAGTGTAAAATATGTAATGTTTTGTGAATATGTGATGTTTTATAATGTAAATTATGCTTTAAATTTTGAATAAAAGTTATATATATATAAAAAAAACAACAAAAACAAAAAAACTTCCTGAAATGATAATGAATGCTCACCAAAATACAATATACGAGGGGTGTTTTATAAATAATGCAACTTACCGTGTAACGATTTATTTATCGATTGTTTTACAAATAAAATCAGTGTATTCCCTCGAAGTACTGTCCTTTTGCCCTTCACACACAATTTCAGTCTTTTTATTCAGTTCTGAAAGCAGTTTTAATAATCTGAAATTAGTATACTGACAAACAGCAGATCGTAGTGGTTTCCGCGAAACATAACGCTTCACAGCGAGAATCGATTTCAGCCAAGGGAACAGAAAATAGTCGCATGTTACCAGGTCTTCCGAATAGGGTGGATGCTCCAACACTCGCATTTTTTTTAATCCTTCACAATATGAGCCTTATGTGAGGATGCGTTATCATGAAGGAGCGAAACGTTCTTATTGTCGTGTTTAGGTCGACGCGCCTTGAAACAACGTTTTTATAGAATTTGGCAGTCACTTTTACCTTTGGGAACAGGCACTTGTTTTGCAGGTCCGTGAATTGAGAAGACAATACAGTACAACACCTTCTTTACCGTTCGTTTGGCAATAACTGGACCCGGTTTCTCGAAAATACTTAAGTCTGCTATTTTACTTAAACTCAAATAGTGTGCTCAATTTAAGTATAAAATTGAGCATACTATCGAGTTTAAGTAAAATAAGAGACTAAGTATTTTTGTGAAACCGGGGCCAGGCCTCTTAGCATGTTTGGTAGCCCATACACGATTCGAACACTTTTGTTGTGGCTCAAAATAGTGTATCCAAGTCTCATCACCTGTTATTAAGTCAGAAATACCTTTATTGCCACATTTCGGGTACAACTTCAATAATTTCCTGGTCTTTTCAATACGACCCTGTTTTTGCCTTTTGTCAACAAATGGGGCATCCAACGTGCACATTTCTTTTAAACTGGCAGGAATTTGCGTAGAATGAAATAAACTCGCGCCGGTGATTTCCCTGATCGACGGGCTAGATTACGTATAGTTAACCGAGGATCGTTCTCTATTAAATGTTACTACAGCCATACTGCATTTTGTTATTTTCTTTTGTACATTTACTCTGTCATTATCTTGTATGTTTGTATTAAAAATAAAAGATGTTGATATTTACTAAATTATTTTCTTTATTTGTATAAATTATTGACGCCTGTTCAAAACCAATTAAAACAAATACACACAACAATAACATATTTACAGCCATGCAGGTGTTGGTAATTATCACACGTGCCAGATTTCATGAGCACCGCATACGAATAAATATTGACTTGAGAAACCTAAAAACATCTACTAAATTGTCAAAAATAGAGTTTACATAAATTATTGGTATGAAACATTTTTGTTTTTAATATTTTAAATACGTTTAATAGTGTTTTTTCTGTGTTTTTTGGGTGTTTTCCTGTGTTTTAGATGTTTTCCAGTGTTTCTACGCACTCCCTTGTTGCAACTCTAGTGAACCTTTCTTACACCCATAGCGAGTGTCAAAAAGAGGTCACTCAATTAGGTACAAGGAACCAAACTACATGGCCTCAGTATTGACTTCAGAAAGTTATTTTATCCCTTTCCTCCATTGTCTTGTGGAACCAGCTGCCTCAGAGCCGCGTCATAGCACACACCTTGAACACATTCAAGGCTGGGACTGCGGCTGCCCTAAAGTTAATCATGAACACTATGGTTTTACTCAGCTTTTAAATTTTGCACAAGTGACCCTCCCTCACAATGCTACTTAAGATATGTTATCAACTCTTGTATAGATTCTATGATGCCGTAAAGGTAAGTCTCCATTGCTTTATTACATCGCTCTTTTAAATCTTTAAAATAATCACAAAAGCTGTAAAAGCCGTTTTGGGAAAAGAATTGCCAAAAGAATGAAAAATCTTAACTGTTGTTAAATACGAAAAACAAGACCAATATGAACCGGAACTGGGCCAATGCAAATACCTCCGTCTATTTGAATCTAAATTGATCACTTATTTTAATCAATTTGTGATAAAAAGAAGACATTTTAATGCTGATGTTGTCACTATTGAAGGTATCAATCGATTCATATTTTAAATGTTAAAGTGTAAAGTGGACCGAAACCTATATACGACATGCTGTGTGGCATGATAGTTCTATATATTTCATATACAATCAAAAATAAAATGCAAAAAACTACTTCTCTAGTCTTATTTTCTTTTATTAACTTACATAAATAAATTAATTGAAAATTGACATGGTTCTTAGAGGCAATTAATTAATAAAATTATCATTAATTACAAGTAATTGATTTCAGATTGGCCTAATTACTCATCTACGACCATGGGCCAATATGCTAATCCTTGAACCTTTAACTAAGTCAACTATGTCTTTATGAAATGTACTATACTTTTTATATTATAAACCTCCACGGAGAAACCAGGTCGGACAGGCTCCGGATGCAAACAACTGTCATTAGATAATAGTTGTGTGCGGTTTGTGGATGTAACATGTTACATAAGGGATGAGCCTTGGAACCCGGTAATGTAACGTCAGATAAACATAACTTCTAATTTAGCACGTACAGCGCTGAGGATGAACTTTCTGTTAGGTGAAAATTTTTGTTTTTGTTTACATCTTTTTTATTGACGATAAATCGGGGATTTTATGAGGCTTTTTATTAATTCAACGAATGTTCAGTAAAATAAAATCTTAAATTTAACCGTTGGAATTAGTTATTTCGCAATTATTTTCCATTGAGAAACTTGTGAAGATGTTGTTCCTTACATTATAGGCCGGTTCTGATTAGCTTAGCCGGTAGCGCGTCTGACTATCAATCCAGGGGGCGTGGGTTCGATTCCCCGCATTACCACTGTTTCAGTGATGATTGATATACGACATTGCGTCCAACTGTCATTTGTCTCTCATCGCTAATTAAAAGTGGAACCATTATCAGTTACTTGCAGGGATGAGCGTGCTTGAATGTAATGGTTAACCTTCATTCATTTCAGAAAAGATGGTTAAGTGACGATAAATGATCGTATGCTAGCCCTCGATGGCTTGAAAGCCACGCTAACTATTCAAACAAAAAAATAAAGTTCTAACATTAAAATCGTACTAAGAACTACATCGTGTGCATTCTGCAGTTTAACGGCTTTGATTCATGCAATGGAGGTAGGTGTATTTCATGAGTACGTTTGGTTTTCAATCTTACATAGAAATAAACTACATCAGTGCCCTCTTTATATTGATGAAGTTAAATTGTTCGTGTCTGAATTAATTGTCAAAGGATCAGTTTATTTTTATTTATCGTTTGATCATTTAGAACAATCATCAGAATATAGAAATTATTCGAAGTCCCAAAATACATTTTTAGGGACACACCTAATGCTAATATACACTTACTTTTACCCGTTATTTATAATTATTTAAGAAAGTACTAGTATTAACCGGATTTGTAAACCTGGTGTAGTGGTGTAACATTAGCTTTAAAAATATAATTAAACCAATCTTTAAAACAATTTTTTGATATTATGCTGTTTTATGATATGTTTTCTATAATACTGGCAAAAACTGACGTAATCAACATATATTTTAAATACACCTTTTGTACTATTGTATCACAAATGTCAAAGACATGATGCCTTTTGATTACAAATACAGATACATGACATTTATATAGCGCAAAAATTATAAAATATTCTATTGCGGTTCACAATTACACACCACACATTTAAAACATATACATTCAATATATTAACAGGATTCTAGAACTTAGATTTAGACATGTATATATATATATATATATATCAATACTGTTTTATATTGCAACAGGTATTTTGTATTTAACCAGATAACCAGAGCCCAGAGCACACTCATTGTTCATGAAACTGACTATACAAATGTGTTTTCAGTTTTGATCTAAAACTGGCTTCAGATTGAATGTCTTTCAGATAACTCTGTATATTATTCCACCATTTGGGACCAACAACGGCCATAGATCAGTCTGCTAGATTTGTTCGCCGTCTAGGCATGCTAAAGTTAATGATACGTTGTGATCGTAGTCTGTACCGTAATCGAGTGGGTACAAACATTTCCCTCAGGTATACTGGAGCTGTACCATTGATGACACGGAAAACCATTACTAAGACTTTGAACATGACTCTAGCTTTAACTGGAAGCCAGTGTAATTCTTTTAGTAGTTCTGCACTTGGTTGATCATAGGAAGCATTCATGACAACTCTAGCGGCATGATTTTGGACTCGCTGTAGTTTGTTGATTTGATAGGCTGGAATTTCAGTAAATAAACCGTTGCAGAAGTCAATTTGGGAATGAACCAATCCGTGCACTAATGATTCAGTTGACTTTTGTGTGAGATGTTTACGTATAGATCGAAGATTTCGTAACTGCACATGAGCTATCCGACAATCGTTTTGGATGTGATGGCCAAAGTTGAGTGTATTGGTCATGATTACACCTAGGTCTCGACACATTTTAAGTCACACCATCCAACGTTTTACACTTGTGATGTTCAATTTCGCTAACTGTTGTCTGGATCAATATACAATTATTTCAGTTTTGGACTAATTCATTTTAAGTTTGAAGGTTGTCATCCATTATATGATTTCATTGAGGCAACTGTTAAGTTGTGAAGAACAGTTATCTCGTTTTGAGCATTTCCCGATTGAATTTTAACGCAATATTGTGCATATCCATAGAGATCGACTGGATATTTCTGCACAACTCGATTGAGAGCTGATATATACAGGGTGAAGATCACCGATCCGGCACAAGAACCCTACGGAACACCGAACCTCACTAGTTCAGTGTCAGATGCTGACTGTTCGACTAAGACTTTCATAGTTCTGTTCGTGAGATAAGATTCGATCCATTTCAACGGAGTGCTATGAAAACCAAATTCATCTTGAAGGATTCGAGTCAGTATTGGGATATCGATTGTATCGAACGCTGCATTCAAGTCGATCATGACCACGATTGTAACTTGATTTTTATCTATGGTTTCTAAAAGATCATTATACATTTTGACCATTGCCGTTTCAACCCCGTGGTATTTTCTATAGGCACTTTGATAAGCTGGGAGGAGATTGTTAGTTTCAATATGCTTATTGATTTGTTTTAATGCAGCTTTTTCAAGAATTTTGGAGAGGAATGTTAAATTTGATGCCGGACGATAGTTTTGCAGTTCCAGTGGGAGACCTTTCTTCTTCAACAAAGGTTTAACCACGGCACTTTTCCACTCCTCAGGGAACACACCAGATAGTAGTGATCGATTAATAATTTCTGTGAAAAATGCTCCTTTAATTTTAATGTTGGAATCACATCAAGTTCACATGTTGTCTATTTTGATGCATATACAAGTTTCAAAATATCATTTTCGGAGAATGGTTTGAACGCAGTAAATGCCATTGTGTTAACAGGTGGATTCGAGTAGGAAGAACTACAATTGCTGGGTGTTTCAATTGGTATATTGTCAAGATCATTTCTTAACTTGATTATTTTATCGGCAAAGTATCGACGGAAGTCATTTGCCAAAGATACTGTACGTATGTGTATTGGGAGCTGAATGATCTTCAACCTTCCCAGTAAATCTGATGTTACAGCATATAGCTTCTTGATATTTCCTTCTGCTTCTCCAATCTTGGTCTGATAGTTCTCATCCTTGGTCCTAGAAAGTTCAGCACTATATATGTTTCTTACACCACTATAGACTTTCTTTGACAGGTCAGATTTGTCATTCATAAAGATTTTCTCTATTGATCGTTTGTACTGTTTAAGCTGTTTTAGGTACCCTGAGTACCATGGAACGGTTGGTCTACAGAGAATAGTTCTTTCTTTCAGAGGGGCATGTGTCTGACGTGATTCTTGTAAATTCAGACACGAGATCATTGGCATTGGACGAGTTCGCTACAATGTTGTTTAATTCTCCGAAATCTGTATGTAAGACGTCGCTGGATACAGATTACCAATTGCATGCTTTTGATTTCTTTCCTGACCAGAGGAGGACGACACTGTTCAACATTACAACTGACAAAGCAGTGACTACCAGAGACACGAACATGTTTTGAATAAAACACGAAACATGATATGCAAAGCAACTGATTTTTAGTTTAATATTTGCCTCACGCATATGTATAATTCTTATAAATAGTAAAAATGCTGTGTGTCCCTTTAAATAGTATCGTATAAAGATTGAAAACGATGCATAATAGACAATATATAAATATCGTCTATTATGCATCATTTGCAATCTATCGTGCTATTTTTCATCAAATAAATGCTAATACAATGCTCCATCAAATGCAGGCTGTTCATTGTAAGATACACACAATAAAAACCATAAGAAGTGGTGCGACGATGCTAATATTCACATTATTTCCTAAATATTATAGAACACAAAATAAAGACTAACATGCCAATGTGAATTATATTTGAATATGCGCGGGTTTATATTAAATGTATTAAAACATTCCAACACCATTAAACCACTGATGATTCTGTTCTGATAACAAAACTCGTAATTGAGTTTATTTGTAATAATTTGTCGAGGGTTCGATCCCCGGTCGAGGAATGCCAAAGACTTGAAAATAATGGTTGGCGCTCAGCATTATAGGATAGTATTAGGTCCGGTCGGCCCTGTGTCTGTATAATGTGACTGAGGTATCATACTATGTGTCTGTGGCATGATACTTCAGTGTGGCAGCGCTAAGGATACTGTGACACCGTCGCGATATGACTGAATAATTGTTGAAAGCGATGCGTAACACCACACAACAACAACAGCAATTATTTACAAGAGAAACGATAAACAACATACATACAAACTGAGTTAATCATTTTCATATTTCTTATTTAAAAAAGTTAATTAAAATACGTTAAAATACATTGGATCCCTTTAAAGTTATGTGGTATTCAAATGAAACTACAGTGATTTTATGAATATTTGATTACATATTATATTCTTAATCTTTTTATTTAATGGATTTTATCATTCAACTATGCATTGTTTGTAATATATATTGCTTTTTGTCATCAATGCCATCATGTTTGCTTACAAATTGGCATCGATTTAATAATTGTTCCATGAATTCTACCCAGACCGTCAAACCATTAATATTTTATTATTATGGAGATTGTGCTAGTCTTTTGACTACAACGATGTAAAAATCGTTTAATACGATTTTATATGATAACATGAACTTGCGCCATCGACAAATGGAAGCTAATATGTCTTACATACACCATGCACTAATAAGTAGTTTAAAGAGGGCCCACTAGTAAATGGAAGAGTTAATGTACATACTCTAGCCCCCTCTCCACCACCCCAAACCCCCCAAAAATAATAAACGGCTGTGATTTGGTTAATACATTTGTTTGTCATTTTATTATTGCTTGACCAATTGTACATACTGTGTGACGTACATACTGTTACGCTTACGATTTGTCATTTTATTATTGCTTGACCAATTGTACATACCGTGTGACATACATATTGTGTTACGCTTACGATTTGTCATTGAATTATTGCTTGACCGATTGTACATACTGTGTGACGTACATACTGTGTTGCGCTTACGATTTGGCATTTTATTATTGTTTGACCGATTGTACATACTGTGTGACGTACATACTGTGTTGCGCTTACGACTTGTCATTTTATTATTGCTTGACTGATTGTACTTACCGTGTGACGTACATACTGTGTTGCGCTTACAATTTGTCATTCTATTATTGCTTGACCGATTGTACATACTGTGTGACGTACATACTGTGTTGCGCTTACGGTTTGGAATTTAATATTGCTTGACCGATTGTACATACTGTGTTGCGCTTATGATTTGTCATTTTATTATTGGTTGACCGATTGTACATAGCGTGTGACGCTTACGATTTGTCATTTTATTATTGCTTGACCGATTGTACATATCGTGTGACGTACATACTGAGTTGCGCTTATGATTTGTCATTTTATTATTGCTTGGCCGATTGTACATACCGTGTGACGCTTACGATTTGTCATTTTATCATTGCTTGACCAATTGTACATATAGTGTGACGCTTACGATTTGTCATTTTATTATTGCTTGACCGATGGTACATAGCGTGTGACGCTTACGATTTGTCATTTTATTATTGCTTGACCGATTGTACATAGCGTGTGACGCTTACGATTTGTCATTTTATTATTGCTTGACCGATAGTACATACCGTGTGACGCTTACTATTTGTCATTTTATTATTGCTTGACCAATTGTACACCGAATGACGTACATACCGGTGACGCTTACGATTTGTCATTTTATTATTGCTTGACCGATTGTACATACCGGTGACGCTTACGATTTGTCATTTTATTATTGCTTGACCAAATGGTTGACATTTACTATTTGGGGGAAATGTTACTTTATCGGTGGCAATTACATTTATCATTATATATCTATATTAGGTGCAAAATGTATGCTTACACAATACAACAAATACTTACAGAAGTATAATCAGTACAGTGTCACACAATTTAATAATTGCAAAACATATTACTACAGGTTATAAAGTAATCAATACAACAAACATCAAAGTCAATACAATAAGAAATGAGAATCCGATATTAATATTTTATGTAATGACATTGTTCGAAACATTAAAACACGCAATGTAATATACAAAACAAATAAAGACCGCGATATCACACACAAATCATATTTGTGGCTATGTGAAAAACATTGACTCCATAAACATTCAAGCGAATAATAAGAATCAATTGATTGTAAAACGGGATTTGATTAAACAATCTTTCGCATGTATTTTGTTTAAATTAGCATACTACCACGTTCACATAATCGCTTGAAAATGTGCATGCGTCTTAAATATACATGATGCATTTCAATTTCAGACACATGCTACCAGTACATAATTTTAATTCCTATTTCAGTTGCTTATATTTTGTAAACCAGTTTGGTTTATTCCAATTTCAGAACAGTGGCAGTCATTCACGAATATGTTTAGTTCTTGATTAAAGCACTCAGTGTGTTAAATTTAGACGAGGTCTTCACGAGCAAATGTCAAGCTTTGTGCTATTCCATAGGAGCAGGTTTCGTAATAAGACCCACGACTATGCGTAATGTCCTTGCGCATGACTTATTCCACACATGTTTAGTGTAACACTTTTATAGCCGCCTCACGTCATGTGTATGCTGTTATGATTGTCATATATATTAGATAATGGGATCACTTTAAAGTGAAAAAATGCACACGCACACTAGTACAAGACTAAGCGGTATTCATTCTCAAGACACGGAGTCACAGGGAAAGGTAGCAATGATATCCTCTAACATATTTAGACCAAAAAGCCTGGTTCCAAGATATTCTGACTGTTTTTCTCCTCAGCATATAACCGAATCACTACATTTTTGCTATTGCGGGGCTGCAAAATGTTAATTAATGTTGATTTGAAACCCTTTCATTCATTAAAATTAATCACTTTATATCTGTAATACTAGGTTTAAAACCTCCTATGTAAAAGCATTTAGTTAGTTTACGCATATGCTCTGAGAAATCGTCATCATTTTCACCATCATCTTGATTAGCTGCAACATCATGACCTGTTTGTTGATAATGGGTAATGTTTTTACTTAATATACGTAAAAAGTTGAAATTTCACTGATTACTAACGAGGGCACCAACAGTTCGATCAGGGACTATTCAACAACTTGTGTATTAACGTCATAATCAGAATTGTCACAAGCATAAGTTATAGATTTCTTCATAACTTTTGGGTCATTTTTCATAGAAGTGACAAAATTGCTATTCTCGGTGTATGCGCGATCCGATAAAACATTGGTATCATTAAGCCTTCTGTCAATAGTGACAGACAACACATCACAATCGTTTCGCAGACGTTTATCATCACGTTTCACATCTCCCATTTCATTATTCAATAGATAATTTGGATTCTGTTTAATTTTGATTACACCAGCCTGCAATTGTTCTAAAACATCTGTTAAAAGTTCGACTTGGGTATCAAACCTCTGATTGAGGATATAAAAATTTCAATGGAAAATGGACAAATTACTTCTCCATCATTCAAAATAAAATATATTTCCATGATATGTAGATAAAATGTTTTTTTTTGTTTTCAACCCATAATAATTTTAATTCAAAAGAGAAAATATTAAAATATTAACAATTGGAAATAGTCATCATCACCATGTGACCCGAAATTTACCCTTATTTATGGAATTGATATTTATATCCCCTTCCGCTACGATATTTATTTTTTCATTTTTTAACTAAAAATGGAGCCATTTTAGGTGTACTTGGGACTGAATATTGCACTAAAATAAAATAAAACATGTTTTTTGGTCATTTTTCAACTAAACATGGTGCTATTTAAAATTGTTATTAAACAAAACAAAAATCCAATGCATTGTTTATGTTATAATTCTGCGTACTACTAGATTGTTGTTGATACATTTAGTTGGCAAAAAAATAATTTCCAAAAAAATGTTTGTTATATACAGTTTATAAAGTTTAATATCAACTGTCAAAAATTTGAAATTTGACCAACAGGAGAACGTGTAGCGTTGGTTGCAACTAGACCGTCTCCTCTTACAAATATTTACTACCCTGGAAGTAGAAGTAAGGGGTTAAATATGCTTAATATGATTTCTATAAAACCAAACCAAAAAACGAATTGAATACCGACGAATCTGCGATATATGTAATGTATATTCCATGTCTTCATTTATCAAACAAATTGCAGTGATCAATTATCAATAATGTTCTTGTATAATTAACAAAAAAACACACTTTAATGGACACACTATTTACAAATTCACAAGATTTTAAAAGCAATCTACAACATTGGATTGTTATTTCTAGACGAGGGGAACATCATAGAATAATCTACAGCAGATCGGGACATACTATTTATAAACAAGTGGGACAACACTCTACAGCAGATAGGGACATGTTAATAGGCAAGAAAGACAACAGTCTTCCGCAGATAGGGATATGTTTTTTATAGACAAGTAAGACAACAGTCTACCGCAAATATGGAATTGTTATTTATGGACAATAGGGACAACATTCTACAGTAGATATGGACATATTATTTATAGACAATAGGGACAACATTCTACAGTAGATAGGGACATGTTATTTATAGACAACAGGGACAACATTCTACAGCAGATAGGGACATATTATTTATAGACAATAGTGACAACATTCTACAGCAGATAGGGACGTGTTATTTACAGACAAGGAGGGGGGCAACATTCTACAGCAGATAAGGACATGTTGTTTATAGACAAGGGCGGGGGGCAGCATTCTACTGCAGAAAGGGACATGTTATTTATAGACAAGAGGGACAGCACTCTACAGCAGATAGGGGCATGTTGTTTATGGACAAGAGGGACAGCACTCTACAGCAGATAGGGGCATGTTGTTTATAGACAAGAGGGACAGCATTCTACAGCAGATAGGGACATGTTGTTTATAGACAAGAGGGACAGCTCTCTACAGCAGATAGGGGCATGTTAATTATAGACAAGAGGGACAGCACTCTGCAGCAGATAGGGGCATGTTGTTTATAGACAATAGGGACAGCATTCTACAGCAGATAGGGACATGTTGTTTATAGACAAGAGGGACATCACTCTACAGCAGATAGGGACATGTTGTTTATGGACAAGAGGGACAGCACTCTACAGCAGATAGGGGGATGTTGTTTATAGACAAGAGGGGCAGCACTCTACAGCAGATAGGGGCATGTTGTTTATAGACAAGAAGGACAGCACTCTACAGCAGTTAGGGGCATGTTGTTTATAAACAAGAGGGACAGCACTCTACAGCAGATAGGGGCATGTTGTTTATAGACAAGAGGGACAGCGCTCTACAGCAGATAGGGACATGTTGTTTATAGACAAGAGGGAGAGCATTCTACAGCAGATAGGGGCATGTTGTTTATAGACAAGAGGGACAGCATTCTACAGCAGATAGGGACATGTTATTTATAGACAAGGGGGGCAACAATCTACAGCAGAAAGGGACATGTTTTTTTTATAGACAAGGGGTGCAAAATTCTACAGCAGATAGGGACATGTTATTATAGACATGGGGGAGGGGGGGGGGGCATTTTACAGCAGTTACGGACATGTTATTTATAGACAAGGGTGACGATATTCTACAGCAGATATGGATATGTTTAAAGTCGCTTGACATGTATCTTATTTGTGTTAATTATTTACCAATTACATCTTATAAGAGAAACGCACAAGAAAGGTCAGAATGTGTTATATTTTGCAGAGTATATCCTGATCAAGAACAGTATATTTCAATATCTTAATGCTTACACTTTAAAAACAATTAAAGAACTATTTCTTTGTGAAAATTGTGGTTAAGTGGAAGAGCCGAGATGAGAGAGTACTACCAGCGTCCAGACAGCACTACTAGCGTCCAGACAGCACTACCAAGCGTCCAGACAGCACTACCAGCGTCCAACAGTTGAGGCATTTAACATTTGCCTTCAGACCTGCTACTTAGCTCGCACATTTCCCGTAGTTATACACTAGCATTGGGATCTATTATGTTTCTACAGGTTCAGAATTACTGGTTAAAAAACATTGAATTTTACCATCGGTTATTTCGGTTATTAATGTTTTGAAACTATTGCTTTTTAGTGAAAAAACAACATCTTGTGTTTGTAGTTTGTACAGGCATTAGCCTAAAATATTGACAATTTTAAGTGATCCTTAAAGTTAAAAATGATAAGAAGTGAAATTGTTAGCTGTTTCATTTGGTTATTTCAATTATACTTTAATACATACGGTGCCCATGTGAATTTAATGATACCACGTCCCAGGCAATTACATATGAATAAAACGTGGATAAAAATAAAAGTGATGTAGAATAATAAAATAAATGGTGATGATCAAGAGTGACAAAGAGAGAGAGAGAGAGAGAGAGAGAGAGAGAGAGAGAGAGAGAGAGAGGGATTTATTTCATTAACTAGCATTGTTCAAGAGTTCTCCTAATTTGATAGTATTAGTATTCCTATGAGACGAGTTATCGACAATGCAATGTAACCCATTGTTTAGAACGTCATTAAGTTTGGTATAGTATAACGAACCGTAAAAATGATCACATAACCAGTAAACGTAATAAAAAACAGTAAATATTGTAATGGCAATACTACTTTCAGTCCCAAAGGAGAAAGCGTTTACTAGAATACGATATCAGTTAACATATTTTTTTTTCAGTTTGTATTTGTAATATGTTACTAGCATTTGAGATGGTGTTATAAGTTGGTAACACAACACAAGTACCAATGGTTAATGAAATACGGATTGGCTTTGCTATAAAACATTGTTATTTAAGTCATATTTCATGAATAGCTTGGTTGTGCTTCAGTAATGCTTTCAAATATTTTGTCAGAATCACTTTTCTCTTTGTATTTACGCTAGTTAACGTCGATAGCTGTAATTCACGGTAACTAGTTTATCAAATTGTTATCAAAGCGTATTACAATAATATTTTGAACAACTAATCATGTACCACTCATCGAGACAGTTCTAATAAAAAGGATAACTAGTAAATCTAACCAAAACGGCAGACAATAAACAGTATCAATAAAAACATCACATGAAGTTTGAATTATGGAACATTGAATTATATTGAATAAATACACAACACGGGAAACCAAATGAGATGGGTTTCATTATAGTCTACATCGACATCTGTAATTTATAAACAATAGCTTAACAAACTGTTATCAAAGTGTATTATATTAATATTTTAAACGACTAATAAAGTACTAAAGTACCATTCACCGAGACAGATTCAATGAAAAGGACAACTAGTAAATCTAACCAAAACGACAGACAAACAACAGTATCAATAAAAAACATCACAGAAAGTTTGATTTATAGAACATTAAATTACAGTGTATAATTACACAACACGGAATATCAACTGAGATGGGTTTCATCTGAAAAATAAAATGGATTAGATAACTATATCAACTGCATTCATTACTTAACATCTAACTGGATATAAAAGTGAATGCTTATGGTAAACTATACATAATGCCTTTAACAACGTAAGGTTTTGAATAATGTATATATCTTTTATTCCAGATCTGCTATCATTTTATTGTTTATATATGTTGACCGCAATTAATTTGATAATTTGTGTTTAAAGTGATGAAACTGTTGACAATCATTTCAACAACATGGTAAAAATGTCCATGATACAATATCGATAGTTGATTTTAAAGGCGTTAAGTATATAAATAAAAGGTTTCTAATCCGAAATTACAAATTAAAGCTCTTTGTATTGTGTTACAAAGTATACAACACTGTTAATAAAGTTTTGCAGTATATGTATCGTACATTCTATATTACATTGTCATCTGAAACATTTTTAATCCTGGAAAAAGAATATCAAGTAACAGAGAAACATAAAGAAAATGAAAGATGAATAGTTAGTGATTACTAGAAAAGACAAACTGATAGCAATAACATAGAATAAATAAAAACCGATGTTGCATTGCACAAAACCAATAATACAAAAATCTGGCTTTATATTCTAACAGTACCAATTGTTAAGTTATATAACAAATTCATCTGTTCAGGATTTACCACTGAGTAGGTCTGGGTTTAAATCCCATCTAAGTAAAGAATATTAATGTTAAAGATATGAGCGTTTTACAAAAAAAAATAAATCATTGCATGAGGTACGGAATGTCCGTGGAAGTCTGTTGTAATAGAAAGTTACTTTAGACTATACTTGACCGTATTAGTCGATTGACAAGAAAAAAAATGTATTATTAGCGCAAAAAATAGGCTCAAATGTCACTGGGTGCAAAAAACAACAACAACATTTAGAATGTCTCGATGTTTCTGTTACACAAAAACACTAGAGACATCATTTGAGTGTTTATTTTAATGCAATACATATATTTACTTATTATAAATACCACAATCTTGCAAACTTATCTTTGTATGGGGATATCTGAATCAAAAAACAAAATAATCAAAACATAAACAATATTTTTTTAATTTTTTTTTTTATTTATAATATGTTGTTTATCTGCAATTGTCTTTTTGAGTATTTGTAATTCATTTTGTGTAGGGAAGGGCCGTAACTAATGTTGGTAGAACTTGTGACCCGACCCTCTTGCTTATATATGTATATATATATATATATATATATATATATATATGTTAACAATAAAATATGTTTAAACTAAAACAATACTTTCGAAAACTGGATTTAGATATTATGAATTGTTCGCAACATAGTTGCTGAGAAGGGTATAAACGAATATAGTCATATCGTATGCGATGTACTCCATACCAACCTAAACACACATATTTTGTTAATCTGACACATACAAAACGAACTTTGGCTTTAAAAATTGTTTTGTTTTACCTTTAAAGTTATATGATATTTGGTAAAACAAAGCTTTATGTAACGAAGAAGCGTTTACCTCAATTATAATAATTATAAATATTCTATATACAATTCTTATTGTAACGCTGATAGCTAATGGCTGGAAGTAGCACGGATTTGATATATCTTAAAAATGCATAGGTATATGTTGTTTCGACAGCTATCAAACATTTCAATAAGTTCTATTTACATGAAAGTGTTAAGATGGAGTTCAAGATTTGATGTTTGTATTAACAAAAGTGTTAAATAAAATCCAAGTATTTAAGTGCACTACGGAAGGACATATTTTCAATATTACAAGAATTTTTTTTTCCCTACCAGCCGATATTTTCAAAGTATAACCATTTTACGCACACGACTTTTGAAAGTGCGCGGTTTATAGAGTATTTTGGTTTATATAGGATCCGGTTTACGGATGTATTACTGTATATAATAAGTTAGGTTATGGACTTTGTGCATCACATTACATTAACATGGTATTGTAGCAACGTTAAAACCTACCTTTTGGATAGTCTTTTTTTCACAAATTAGATCATGTTCACCTAATGTGCATTATCGTTTACCAACGTTGTATTGTACATGTTATGAACTGCTAGGAAATACACTTGACCTATGGCCCGTTCTTAAGTATGTAACGTTAGTGATCAACATGATTCTTATGTATTGTTATGTTGATTTCTTTAAATGACTGCTTGTAAGTCACGGAATTAAGATATACTCATGTATCTATTTCCCCGTGATTTGCTGTAAGAAAGATAATATCCCGTCTATCACAGTGAATTCTCTGCATTTAGTAAAGATATAAGATATATACATATTTTAGTTAGATAAATGAATTATTTCCAATATGAGGGAAAAAGAACCACAATGATGGAAAAGCTTGATATACTATTTAGATTTCTGGTTGAAGAAAGATCACGTTTAGTCCATCACAGTGAATTCTCCAGTTGTGATAATTTCTGCATTCATGTTCCAATGTAGTCATGAAGACATTAGACAAAACATGTTTTACATATTTTAATAAGATCAATGAGTTGTTTCCAATTTGAGGGTAAAAGAACCATATTGACAAAAAAGCTTGATATACTATTTAGATGTCTGGTGCCGTGTCATCACGACAGTAAACATATCCACAAGATGTTTACGGTTTTGTATCCATTTTGGTCTACTTTTGTCTTGAACAAGTTCCTGACCATCACTTGACTTAAAATATGACCGAGATCATGTGTTTAGAAGGGCCATAAGCCATACCAGATCGTAAAATTGAAGCAAGAAGAACATATAACAATTTATGGTGTAAGAACTATGGAAAATCAATATTTCTTGGAATTTCACTATACTTTGCTTCAATAAATGTACATGATGTTTTTGACCAACTACACACATTATACACTGCTTTTTTGACGAAGTTCTATTTTGATTGCTACAAAGTTACTTTTCAAACTCCACGTAAACTTAAATTGTGTTTCCTAAGACATTTGCTTAATACAATGATCACCACTATGTATAATACGTGCGGTAGTATCCTTTCTATTGTCTCTCAGAATATATCAATGTATTGACACCAGACAATAAATGAGGGCATTCATTTATTTTTTTTTTAAATAACGGCGGACTTTCTCAAACATGTACTAGTAGTTGGTATAATACTTCCAACAATTCCTATTGACATTTGAATAGAATGAATGAATGAATAGGGTTTTACGGCGTCCCAACACATTATAGTTATTCGACGCCAACAGGAAGGAAGATTCCAGGTTCACTCTACATGTACAAAAACAACTAATTAACATACAGATTAAAAAAATATAACAACAAATGAATATGCAGAACCTTGATACCTGCAGAAATGCAGAGTTTCAGCAAATTCTATTGTATTACTCAATTTGTCGCTTCTTACGACATGCATAAGCAACAGTGATCCTATTCTTGCCATTACTCATGGCTCCCTGCAACCACACAGGGGTTGATAATTTAACCACAAAAGTGAACATGACAAAGAATGATAAAATGAACATGACACCCACTCGGAGGGTTCCTACCCCTCTGCAGAGATCGACAGTGATTCTATTCTTAGACGGAACCACACGGGCTGACATTTGAATAGGACTTCAGAAGTAAGTTTAGCTATCCTTATATACAGTTAATATGAATTCGGTATCAGATCATATCAGCTGCATTTCTGTTCAAACTGAACTTTGGCTCAGACTTAAAACAGTCAAACTTATCACTGACTGTCCAAGAGTTATTATTTAACATATATGGACTTTATACAGGAATTTCCATTAGTCTTGCCGAATAACTATTACAGTTTTCAACCTAAAAATATGTTTAAATATTTAAACATTTATAGATTACCGTCCGCAGAGTTCATTTAAATGTACTGCTGCGATGAGGAAGGGCAGGACGCTTAATATCCATTTGTCTGAAAATGCTCTAAATAAAAAATGATAGTAAAATAATGGAAATGCTTTTTAAATGTAGGTTTGGTCTGGATTATGAAATATCTATATGTTAAAAGTTGCTGAAGATTATCATAAAAATGATAACATGAATAACGTGGAGGACAAAAGCATATTTAGTTTATGTAAGAGCTGTATGTACAGTATAACTTCCATATATCCAAGTTCAGAGGACCGTCATGAAAAGTTTGATATACCGAGACTTCGATATATGTGCATGTCTGGATCACTCGATGGTAATGGTAAAAGAAGTTCGATTGGTAATGAGATCGCAACATGTATATGACTGTAGATCTACCTGACCTGTCATACTTTTATTAGTAAAGGTAAGTTGAAAAAAAAAACATACATTAAATCGTGTTTATTATTCATTGAACCCCTGCACGTCATTTAAAAATAAATATAACTAAAGCACTACAAACATGTACAAACATAAAAACTTACATGGAGCACTTTCGGTATACGAAAATAAATACATACGAGTCCTTCACTAGTCAAAGCGTGATCAGTAACGGAGTCCATGATTAACATCAGTGAACGATGGGTTGTGTTAAGCATACGCTTATATACAAGTTAGATGACATGTCGAGTACAATCCATTATCAAGGAATAATCAATTAGCCTAATGTTTAATTTTAAATTGAATATTAGCCATACTTTGGGTAGTTAACAGCGCTTGTCGGTAATTAACCGTTTTCGGTAAATTGGTGATATGTAATCATGACAGACGCAGCCGCCATGTTTGCGTACACAAAGTTAATGTGTTTTATCAGTAAATTATCACCATTCTGCCTTTAAGTAATCAAATGCTTTTTAAAGTGTGACTCCTAACAAACATTTATCCGAGCACTCGAAGGGACTTCACGCTATATGATCAGCGGGGCCTTTGTTCCTACGATTATCGCACCGACGCACCGCAGGTGTGAAATACATGTAAATCACTCCCGCAAGAATTATTGAACAGGTAATCGATATTCAATACATAAATGGTTAATGATGTGTAAAAGGACTCTTTCGGGCTGTGAAAAAACTTCGATATACTGAAAAATTTGATATGTATAACTTCGATATATTTGCGGTTTTTCCATATAGATTTAGAAGGAAAAAAGTTGGGAAGTTCGATTTACCGAGAAATTCGATATATTGAAGTTCGATATATGGAAGATATACTGTATATGCGGTGATATATATATGCCAAATGTTTTATTAATATTTCCAAAAATGATTTGTTTATCTAAGCAGTTATGAAAAAAAACCCACATATAACATTCACGTTTTATTTCGGCAATACTTTGCTAATGTGAACATACATTAGACAACTGATAGTTTATTAACTCTTTCATTTTTCGTTTCGGTAAAGAGTATATCCAAAAAACATAAAAAAGGCGACTGCAACGCCGACTTACCCTTAAGGCTTAAGATGGCTAGGTTGCGTATGAATTCAATTGTATTAATAAAGCAAATATCAAACTGAGATAAACTTGGATGATATTTTAAATATCAGCATAGAAAGATACTACCCATGTTTTCAATTGTGCCTTGTAATCCGTTAATGATTAAAATATTTTATGTGCTAAATATTTACTAAATATTTATATTATATGATTTCTTTCACTTCCATCTTGCAACGACTTTATTTCGTTTCTCTAAGAGTAACAAAGATGGAGATATGCAATAAATAAAATGATAATTAAATTCTATGCTTTGGTGGGTGTGGTATAGTATATAGTTTGCATTGTTGTTATGTTTAAGCAACATTCAATAGAACTGCCAAATTATTAAAATATATTTATGTTTCTACACGAGGTGATGTACAATTTGGTATTTAAAAAATACTGGATATTTTAACAGAAATGTTAATGCAAAGATGGGATATTAAGATTAAATTATCAAAGCATATCCACATATAATAGCCACGCGGAGAAATTACAGTTATGTATGTATATGGATTTATAGTGGCGGACAATATAAACATAGGTAAATATATGAAACGGTTTAAATATTAGCCATCTAAAATAGAGAGGAGATACTTTTGTTAGGCGTAAGCAAAGATGAAATATAAATAACAATATAATAATATATAGTCACATATTTCATGAACATGTTTTACTATGTGGATATGTGTGTTGGTATTACATGTATATGACAGTATGAACATAGATAAAAAGAGAACGGTTATAACTTTTAGTGTTTAAAACTATAAACATAAGTAAAGGTATGATACGTTTAATTATCAGACCCTTTAAGATATTAACAAGATACTTTTTATGTGAAAAAATGTGAAAATATGAAAATATTAGATAATAACATATATGTAAAAATAATTTAGTTTTGTGGGTATATGGTTTTACTATTGGGATTTTAAAAAAACAGGAGCTATTGTTTTTATTATGTGTAAAATATATGAAATACGTCTTCATGCTGTTTTAAGGATTTATTTGTCCGTGACTTTATCACACAAGTAGAGAAAATAATATACAATATGAACATAAGTAAATATATTAAAATGTTTAATTATTAGACATTAAAAAAAGAAAGTATCCACTTTTATTGAATAAGCACAGATGAAATAACAGTAGCAATATATTTATGTACATACACATGTGTAGAAAATATTAGTTATGTGTGAATACGAGTCGATTCTATATGACAATATAACCAAAGGTTAAATATGGTATGGTTAAATTATTGATGTTTGAATAAAGAGATAATTATTTGTTATCTGTAAAAATCACGAAATACAATTTTATATTACAATTTTCTAAAAATGACAATGACTCTATCAAGAGTGTAGAAGGATGTTCGTTAGTCACACAACTTTAGTACACAGTTATGTTAACTGTTTGATCAAGATATTTCTTCGTATTAATACAGATATAGCGTTGAAACGTAGGTAATCATCTAGCCTATGTTATATATTATACATCTAAATATTTAAATAGTTATAAAATATTGTAATACTTTAAAGATTCCAAATTATTTTGTAAAGAACTATTAAATAGACAATTTCTACGAATGTCGAAAATAAGTTACATGTGGATAATTATAAGTACATAAAAGACAAAAGGCTATTCTGTAGCTTTAGTTTATCTTTGAAAAATATGTTAAACTCGTTTAGGATACAACTAGCTCTGACCTTTCCTTCTTCTTCTTTTTCTTATTCTCCTTCTTCTTTATCGTCTTTGGTATGCATTATATGTGAGAAGCACTGTTACAAACCCATTTATTTCCATGCTTGTAAAACTGTGTTTTATTGTTTTATAAATAAGTCTTAAGATATGTACTTTTAATGTCAAAGGCATAGGAGAATATAGAAAGAAAACAGCTATACGAATATCTAAAGTCAAACCAATTTACAATTTGTTTTTACAAGAAATGCATTGTGAATGTACAACATTTAATAAATGGGAAAACAGTGGGGCAATGAAACGTTCTTATCTGGAAATAGTAAAAACAGTGTGGGCGTGGCCATCGTTCTTAATTCAAATTTTTCATATAAGGTTGTTGAATACAAAAATATAGTTGAAGATAGACTACCGTCATTGAAACTCGTAATAGATGAAAAAGAATACACTTTTTTTTTCAACGTATACGGACCAAACAATGACAATAAAGGCTTATTAAATACATTAGAAAAAAATATTATAGATAATGACAGTGACACATTTATTAAAGGCGGTGACTTCAACACTATTATAGACGCTAAGAATAGTCAAGAAGAACAGGAATCCGAACAATAATAAAAATAAAAGACAAAAAATCAATAATTATTGAAAATAACGATATCCATGATATATGGAGAACTTTAAACCCGGATTCGTGTCACTTTACATGGCACTCCAGTCATAAACCACCTATTCATAGCAGACTTGACCACTTTCTAGTTTCATCAACTATCTTAAACTCGATTACTAAATGTAAAATGTCTGTTGGTATCTGGCCGGACCATTCAATTTTTTATTTTTATATTAATAAAATGGATAAAATTATTTTATAATGATGCACAAAGTTGTGTATCAAATAATGGTTATTGCTCAAATTATTTTAATATAAAAAGAGGAGTTAGACAAGGATGCCCACAGTATCAATATTTGTTTATATTAACTATAATATTTTTATATAAAGCTGTAAATAACGATAACACTATTGAAGGTGCAAAGATACACAAACACATTATCAAATATACTGCTTTTGTAGACGATGCCACGTTTTTGTTTAATTGAAATCAATCTTTTTTTGAAACTTTAATAATATTAATTGATAAATTTAGCTCAATTTCTGGTTTAAAGTTCAATTCTAAAAAATCTATTATTCTCCGTGTTCATCCACTGACATATTTTGTAAAAATAAAAAAAAATGTTTGGACTAATGAAGAAGCATCACTCTAGGTATTATTTTCACGAACGATGAAAATAAAAACAAAGATTTAAACTACGATTCAAAAATTAAAACAACGTCAAAACTGCCTTCATAACTTGAATAGACATAAATTGTCGATTTTAGGTAAAATCACAGTAATAAAAACGTTTGCATTACCAAAACTAAGTTTGCCATTTATTGTGCTTGAATCACCTAGCATAAACACTATAAACTTAATCAAAAATAAAATGTTCGAATTTCTGTTTGAGAGGAAACCAGACAAAGTTAAGCGTAAAACTAGCATACAGCATATTGAAAACGGTGGTATGAAGATGATAGATATAGAACTTTTTATAAATTCAATTAAAGCTAGTTGGGTTAAACGATTAATAGATATAAACAATACTGGCTCATGTAAAATATATCCATGTCTTCGATTGAAAAATATGGCGGAAATTTTATCTTTGAGAATAACTTTAATTGCAAAGATGGTTAAAACATAATAGAATCATGGTCAAAAAATAATTTTAACGCTAATATTGAAGATGTTAATATAGTACAAAAATAAATATGGAATAATTATTTGTTATTTTACAAATCTTGGTAACAACTTGGAATTAAAACAATAAATGGTATATATGACACAAGACGTTTTATACTTTTGAACGATTAAAACAATTATACAATATTAGTAATTCATATTTCCTCAATTGTTTTACTATTACCCAAAGCATACCAAAAAGATGGAAACAAATTATTAAAACAGAATATATAATAGAAACTGAAAAAACACACCTTTATTACATCAAGTGAGGAAATGTAATTCTCCAAACAGAATGTTATATAATATGCAAATTCAGCTTATTAATAATAATAATGAAATAAAACCTCATTTAAAATAGGAACTTGTTTAAATAGTACTTGTAAAATACTTCATATTTAAGAATAAATATATGGAGACAGTTCCCAGTATTGAAGCATTCATACCATATCTAAAAAAAAACAAGCAAATAGAAAATCTTATCGCAATATACAAAAACAAACTTAGGTCACACCAAAATATATTGGGAAACATGTAACTATAATAACGAAAACTATACTACATACAGCTTCCCATCTTCTCAACTGTAAATTTCTACTTGTATTATCTTTGCTCCTTCTCTATTCTCTTTAATCCGTTTTTAATATTTTCTTTTTATATTCACCCTTAACATATTACTTGTAAGACATTGTATGCATGTTATGTTATCTAAAGGTGTCATGTAATGTGTTAAATATTATACAGCTTGTATTGATACATTGATACAGTTTTTGTATAACATTGTATGTTGTCTTACATGGAATGAAAGATATTCATAAAAAGTATGCTGAAAATTTCACAATTTTAATGTTTACTGGTGCAGTATATGTTCAGTGCTGAAAGTTTAGTTTTCCAATCTAATTATTCCATAATAAAAAGTAGCCCAGCTCTCTATCCTGCATTAAGTAATTTAGTGCTTTGTGAGCTAGAAAGGTCCCAATGACATGTATCTTTATTCTTATGATATATTGTGTCATCATATTTTACAAGCTCAAAACATATCAAACTCAACGTTAAGTATGTTCTCATTAGATTTGCCAAACATAAGCATATTTAAAGAAATATTTAAATTCAGTCAGTTCTGTTGGTAAAATATATAACTAACATCTTAAAAAAGAATATTGTTTTTTTTCATATATATCAGTTTCAACTGATCAGTTTGCGTATAATACTATTTGGTGACCATTGGTCTTTTAAAGTCCGTCAAACTAGATGTATACCTGGTATTTGTATCAGAACAACATAAAATGATGTCCTTAAGATTGTATAATGACATTAGACAAATGTCACACAAAACACTTGAGTCGCCTTGTATAAAGGTAAAACAATTTAATATTATGTCGTATTTTTACCATATACTTGATCTTTGGCCCAATGACCTCAATGAATAATACATGCTATTATTTTATACCCATGTCATTGGTAATTTGGGCTACCATAACCAATAATGATTGTCAAAGATATCTTAAATATGAATATTTTTGGTCATATCTCGTCCAGTTAAAAGTTTTGCTTGTGGTGACCTTTGACCTTAAAAATCAGTCAAAATTTAAACTTTTCTTTTGGCAACCGATTTTTACGAATGTAGATTATAGTGGCAAACTCATTTAGCCTCGTTGCCGTCCAGGAACACACCGTATCTCATGCATCGATTTCTAGCCACATATATGAGGAAATTCACCAGACTATAAAGATGGATTTAGTATGAACTTTGTGGTATTTCCCCACTAACAAAACTGGATACGCCATATATAACTTCTAATGTATTGAAAATAGCGTTAGATCTCATTTTAAAACGAAATGCGGAGCGCCAGGTCCAGTACAGCATCGGGCCCAGGGTGGATGACCGTCATTTTATAACATATCTCCTTATAGTGAAATAATGATTTTAATCATAATTGTCGACGAAATTCAGTAATATCTGTAGAAAGTTTTAGGTCATTTATTGTTTTGTGCAGGAGCACATTTGATACGCTTTACAAAGATATCATTTCTTATTTGATTGTTCCAAATTAAGAAGTTTAATATTTGGACATTTTGTTTTACAATATTTGTATTACAAGCTAGGTAGCTAGGTTATCATTATGTATATCCGAGTAATGTTGCTTGTATCTTCTTCTTAAAAGGAAATATTTGTATTAGATTGCAAACAATCGGTTGCTGTCTGTGCCCTCATGTTTTTGTTTGCTTTCGAGTGATGAGAAGTTTTAGAAGTCATTAATTGTCGTTGAGTCTGGAAAGTGAAAACATCAATTTATGTAGTACAACGGACCAAATTAAATATATAAATTATTTCCCTTGTACAAGTTACATTCCAACAATCTAAAAACATTGTTATCAAAGGAAAACTGTTTTACCAACTGTTTGATATCCGAACTGAATGATTTGTTAAAGAAATCTAATAGCACAGCGTCCAAGAAGAATACACTGTGAAAAATTATTGACGATACATAGTTGCTAATGTCGGAATTAACTTTCCGTAGTAACAAAAACGTCATTAATTATCTTTATCTCACTTCCGTTTATAATTATATTCATAGTGTAATATTGTAAATACATACATATGTTATGTATACTACACAGTAGTTGACAAAAGCCGTATACTTATTAAGGGGAGTTGTTCTTGATTCCTCGTATATAAAATACTTCTGTGCTTTGATTTGAATCTTAACAGGTATTTACAAATATTTTTTAAATCAATATCGAAATGGTAGAAGGATTCCTTTTAATAAATAATGAAGAACAATACGTTCAGACTGGACACACTAAAATATGCCATGGAAATACAAATATTTTAATTGCGATAAATAGCCGGAATGTTTTACAATTTAGTATCTGTGAACAATACCACCGCCAGCTACTGGATGTTTAACTTGATCTGTTTTAATAATAATTCACATCGTATCCGTACTTTTTCATATTAACACAATACTCTTCTATTAACCTTTGATTTCATACACGCTTCTTCAATTAATGTGATAGTCTGAACAAAAACGCTTTTCATTAAACACATTTTTGTTTCCTAGGCAGGACATTATCGTATTACCTGATTAAATAGTGCTGATGCTGACTACGAGAATAAGAGTTACGATGATTTGAAAGCAAAAATGACTATGTGAACGTTGATTGTATAACGCTTAAGATGATGTTTTTTTGTCAACCTTGAACAATTAAACTGCTTGAACTTGTCAACATATGCAGTCTTAGTTCTTTAAGATGCTTGGGATTCTTTTAGACCTGTATTGAACTGCTTTCTATGACACCGTTCTAAACTTTTGGTGAAACAAGCATCACTTTAGAAATTTTACAGTCATGCTGTAAAGGAAACATATAAAAGAATCTAAATTTTAAAATTGGCTAAAACCTGTCTAAATAATATTCATTCTTTACTAAAGTGTGACACAGCTGCAAATCATAACATATAAATGTAACCGTTTATTGTCCTATTATTTGACACTTTTAATGCATTTTCTCATAAAAAGACGATTTGAGTTTAATAAACTCTAATGCTTGTTATAACAATTTTCAGAACGAGGTGGTATCGTTAGCAACATTTCTAATGTGAGTTATTTGTCATTAAGATATACTAGTATGTAGTGTTTATAGTGTTAGTCTATAGATTTATTACATAGACTAACAAAACAACGTTTGAATATAATTCACAAATGGACAAAAATCTGGCATGATTATAACCTATGGAAAACCTTGTACAAACCTAGCAAACACATGTTGTTTAGTGTCATACTTGTGTGTGATATGTTATATATTTAATTCATATCACACACAGTTATGGGCATGACACTAAAACACATGTGTTTGCTAGGTTCTACAAGGTTTTCCATAGGTGATAATTTATGGATATCATATTAACATTGTTGTACAGAACGATTTTAAAGGTAAAATGATGCATTATTTCCTAATGTTTTTTATGTTGTTTCCAATTACAGATAACGATTTGAAATCCAAAACCGAGTTGAATTTGTGAACAAAACGAATTAGTCGGGAAACAAAAAACCACATATCCTGTAGCTCAGGGCACATCCATATCCAATGAAAATAAATCCAATACCGAAAATACATTCAATTTGTTCTTCATAACACCGGATTGAATACTGATGGCATTATAAGTGGTCATTGTTTTTTTTAGCTTAAACAAAATGCTCTCTTCCATGTCTTTCAAAAATGATATTTCATATCAAATATTATTGAAACTTACTTATGTGATAAACAACGTCGTATTGGCAAGCAAACCAAAGACCAAAGCGCCATGTTCATAAAGCCCCAACAGCGGCCCTGTAAAATGCATTTCTTTTAAATACATGTACTATTTTTTCAGCAACATTCGGTGAATATGTATTAGATATACTGTATTCTACCTAAATATGTATATTTTATTTTACAATTTTATGTTTTTTCTATCCATAGAATGACTCCAGAGACGTTTAAAGTTAAGGAAAATACTCATCCCTCTTAGTTTATCCTTTTTGTGGCATTTAATAAGACTTCTTGCTGCACACATGTATCTATTCACATTTACTGTTACATTCTGAAAAATATGTGTAAACATTGTCTAGTGCATTCACCGTTAAAAACATATTCTAACACCCTTAAAATATTATTGAATTTGGGTGTATCAAAGAACTTCGGTGTTGCCGTTAATAATAAAATTGTGACCATTAAAAACCTCATAATTATACGGTCGCAAACACTTAACCATGTATTTACTTAACATGTATTAAAATGAAAAAAATGCGTGTTTTTGCTGCGCACATACACTTTGGTGATATTGTATTAAGCGAAAAACAAAAAATTGAAAACAAAATTTATATCATTTAAAAGAATAAAAATAATTAAAATAAACAACATCAATTTTTGGCGAAAAACAATGGTTTAAATTTTATCGAATTACACAAGGCCATTTTAAGGGGTTCTTGAACCATATTCTTTTAATTGCGATAATAGGCATTTTATTTCTGTTTCAATCCTTTATTTTTTTTCATATATCATTTAAAAGTGTATATGAAATATGCTATAATTGTACAATTACATATATTTCACAAAAAAATAGAAAAAATGTTTTAACCATATAATATTATATCTAAACAGTAGATTTTCAAAGCATCAAATATTACTTTCACGTGAATGATATTAGAAATATATTGATAGTTTTATAAATGCAAAGAAAGAGAAAACTATGAATGACTGATCCTATGAATCTACTAAAGGTTTATTTGATTGCCGTTGCTGTAAAATATAAACTAACGTTTACAAATTTTGAACATAACGAGTTTATGATTAAACTTCGTTTGAATAATAAAATTTTGATTACCTTGTAAGAAATACAAGAATTCCGCGGAATGATATGTTTCGCCGTGTTTTGTCCGCTTTGACCGTTGATACACACATGGGAGAGAAAAAAGTCAAAATACAATGACAAAAATGGCCGCATGTATCTGTAAAGCTAAGACTTTATTGTTTGAATCCAGTGGTAACAGAGAAATGACATAACAACTTCCATAATATATTAAAGAGTGGTTATTTAATTTGATGAATTTAGTTACAGTCACGATTTGTAAGTAAATAATATTTAAAAAATAAAAAAGAAAAAAAATAATAGAAAAAAAAAAATAAATAAATAAAAAAAGTACTCAGCATCTGCATTATATCATGTTATACAGGGTGTTAGTTGTAACAATGATCTAGCACTAGTACTTATTGAGAAATATTGTAAAAATAAAAACTTAACGTTGGAGGTATGTGCAAAATTCAGCATCAAACAATGTCAATGGACTATGAAATGTAGGTCACACTCAGCATCGGCAGTATATAATGTGATGCAGGGTGCTAGTTGTAATTATGATCCAAGTATGAGTGTCCTTGCGCTTGGCCTTGTTGAAAAATAGTGTAAAAACGAAAACGTAACGTTGGAGGTAAAATGCAAAATTCAGTATCAAACAAGGTCACACTCAGCATCTGCAGTGTATAATCGGATGCAAGTTGTTAGTTGTAACTATGATCCAAGTATGAGTGTCCTAGCACTTGTACTTGTTGAAAAATAGTGTAAAAACGAAAACTTAACGTTGGAGCTAAATATAAATGTTTGACGCCGCCGCTGTCGACGGAAAAGCAACACCTTAATCTCGCTTTCGCTCCTTCGTCGCGGCGAGACAAAAACTGCTCACGAAAATAAATTAAGATAAAAACAACAAAAGCGTTTAACAAAACTGAAGATTACACTATTGAAACACATTTTCGATTTTACTTTATTTGATAACTAAATTAATAATTCCATATTCCATTATTCCTTACTAACGTGTATTCATTATAAGTACTTTGTTAATCCCGTTATTCCGGCTATCTACATTTTTTTCTTATTGTCAACAATTTTTCTAACGAAGAATGTTGGCAACATTTTATTTTGATATTTTATATATGATTTGACATTATTTAATTTAAGGCAGCTGGATGAAAGTTTGAAGTCAAGTTTGGTTAGGAAAAGGCAGACAATCTATTAGGTATGTAAGGATAGAAGAGAATAATCACGCAATATTCAACTTGCGGACAATTTTCTGTTACTCAACAAGATAGTTTGAATTATATATGTTTAAGAAAGAAATTAAAGCAGTTATATATATAGTTTGTATACAACCGGGCTACCCATTCATTGTCCTTGTCGAAACGGAAGCCAATGAGGTTATGTAGGTAATGTCTAGTACGAACATTAAAATGCATTCACTAATATTCAAGTAAAATAGTGTAAGTTGCATGAAAAAATCGTGGATGTATCATAGCTTCATCTACATACATAACTTTTTTATAATTGAGCACTTCTTACTCGATTTATATCGGTAAAGAATACATTATTATACAGGTGTAGTTATCGTCAGATTACTCATTTGTCGTCTGCAAGTCTGATAAATACTTAATCGCGGTTTCATTTTCTCGCCTGGGATATAGCCATTTTAGTTGGTCTTCTTTTGAGCAAATAATAATTGATGAGAGTGTATCAGAGTTGAATGACTTTTTGTTAAATTTAAAGCTGTTCCTATATTTCCATATATGCCACTTGGCTTCAAATATTACAGTATTTAAAATATTGCATTTCATAGGAGGCATGTAAAAGCCAAGTGCTATTGAATCGTAATTCAAATTGCGCAGTTCGATTTCGAGTATATATATGAGATCATTGATTACGACTTCTAGATATTTTATGACGGGTTTTATATTATCGCATCTAAAGAATAGATAGATTAAAGTTTCTCTTTCCTTTTTGCACGTGGTTCATAATCCATTCCATAATCGCGTTATATTCAATCTGTGTTTCGTAAAAATTGCATTATGAAGAAATTTCCATTGGAACTGCTTGGCTTTGTTGGAACTGTACGACATTTTCATTATTCATCCATATATGCTTCCACTCGACATTCTTTACTAAAAGTTGCTCATCCCATTTTATTTCTGTATTTCGTGACGGGTTTTTATTGCTATGCGAATATGTCAAGACAAGTATTTGTTTCGTCTTGAGTTTTTTTGGTGGATTAAGTTCTTTCTTGAAATTTAGAATGTTTGTGTCTTTCATAAGTAAATTAGAAGTTAAATTTTGTTCTATTCATTTGTCTTTAAGGCATTAATGATTTTTTGCGGAATTGATTTTTTACGTATTGACCGTTCGGCGATTCAGTTTTGGGCAAACTGTAGCTTTGCAAAAGAGCGTGTTTTCAGAAATAAAGGTTTTTGCGTTCGTGTCCAATATATCGGATAGTGTTTTAATGTTGCTTTTGAAAATGATTTTAGAAAGAGTGGTTTATTTGAAAAAGCAATTTCATGATTTCCAAAAAGTGCAAGATTGCGGATCTGATCAATGTTTGTAATTGTAAATAATTTACGAAGTGATACCCACGCAGAGATTGCTTTTTTGTAGAATTCTGATGCTCGGTTTTGATTTGGATATTGAAGACCTTCAATACAGGAGTATTGACATAAGAAGTAGTCTTGTGCAAATTGTGTGTCTGCAGAGTTCAGATTATATTTTCCAATAGCATTCCAGTGGTCAAATTCCGTATTTAAAATCTTATTTATGGTCTTAATTTGCATATATCGAATTACATTATTAAGATTAATTATACCAAGTCCGCCATATTTAGTGTTTTGGTATATTTTTGCCTTCGAAACTAAAGTTTTTTTCCCCAAATGAAGTGTAGCATAATATTTTGTAAGTCAGATGCATATTTATCTGGAATTCCTTGTATTTCTAATTCAAAATTTATTTTAGATAATGCAAATGTTTTCAAAATAAGAACCTTTCCTTGATAGGTAAAATCGCGCGACTTCAGACTTGTAAACACGTTTTTATTTTATTGATCTTATCCAGCCATATTGCATCATTATCAATGTCGTATCCATGGGACACACCTAGCGTTTGCACATTAGATTTGGTCCATTTGATTTGTTTAAAAGTAGATGTTTTATCTTTAAGGTTGTCTAAAAAGAAGCCTTGATCTTTATCTTTATAAACAGAACTTTAAATATTTTTTAACATTGAATATGGAGAAATATTGCCTTAACAGAATCCTGTCACCAAAAACAGCACATATCAAACACAACAGTGCAGAGTCACACAGCTATCACAACAAATGCACACCAGCATATCTAAAAAAACCAAACACAACATAAAAATGGCACGTAGTTACAACAAAAGCATAATAGAACACATCAAACACATATCAACCGCATAATAAAATACACCACCAACAACATCCACAAAAACAGCACATCGGTACCTACCCAACACAATGTTTAATGCAACGGCAAGCATCCATAGAACTTTGTGCCAAATATATTTATTTATTGAATTAACACGAAGATGCCGACCGTCTTTGAAATAATTGTAAACTATTCGCATAATTAATAAGCACGCTGTAACCATATTATTTACGAGATATCCATCCAGAGATGTTCAGCGTTTTGGATGACGGAGATCCAAGCTTTGACATGTGCTCAGTGGCATTTGTTTCTTGGTTGGTTAACGTTGGAAAGTGTTATAATGTTAACATGAATTTATACATATATAACGTTTATTGTGCTCAACTGATGCTCAACGTCATTGAATTGGGTGGTAGTGTAGTGGATATACTGTTGGCCGCTCACACCAGTGGTTACGAGTTCAATCCCAAGCTCAAAAACAACACTCAGTACTGGTTCTACCAAAGAAGCGGACTCGAGAGCGGTTCATAGAAACCTATATCTTTTTTCGCAATCGAGCTAAAATAAACAAACATGAACTGCATGCATGCGTTTTCAAACACCAAAAAACTCACCTACGAAATTACAATGGTAAAAAAGTCAAGCATACAATGTATATATCAATTAACATCATAAAAAAGTATAATATTTATATATCGATTAATATCATAAAAAAAGTATGAATGTATGTGAAAGTCCTGCTGGATTACAACTGTCGTCTAATAATGTTGCAACAGGGAGAAGAGCGAGGTTTATGACATCTGTTGACCAGATTATAGGTGTTTAGTGGCAGTATTGCCGCTGTATGTTTTATACATGTATCCGCCTTGTTTGTTATTGCTGTTATAGTGGATGTGGTCATAAATTGCTACGCCTACGATTAGTAATACATATATGGTCCCATTAGTGCAATACGGTACAAAGTGTATATGAAATAGGAAGGCACTTGGTACCTTATTGCACAAATGGAACGGTATATTCTTGGTTCTATTCTAACAGTTTTACTCCTCTGAAAATAACATCTGAAATGTAAGGTTTGGTTTAAAATGCGTTACTCTAGTAATCTTCAATTATTTGTCAAAATACGTTTGCTAATCATGTTGCTAATGAACATACTCAAACCTATGCTTAACAAGTTAAGAACATGATCCAAAATTAGACAAGGTGATATGTTCGAAAGCAAAGCAGTTTATCAACATTTTCTTAAAAAACATGAAAATAAAATGAATTTGATCTATGTCATACAATTTGTAAATATAAATTATATAAAAACATGTTTTAAAATTGATATAAAAATAAATATCCAAGTGTAAATATATCAAAATAAGTATAAGGACAAAGTTAATCGTTGGTCAACGGTATGTAAATCAAATCATTGCTGTCTGCAAATTGGATGGAAATGTGAGTGGCGCATGAAACGCTATTCCGGCATGTGTTTCCGGTGGCGGTAATGACAACCAATGTCGATATTGACTTGCATACAATTAGCAAAGAAATGAAATATGGACATGGATCAAATTTATAAATATATATATATATGAAAACGTTGTAATTATCCTGTGGAAATTTAAGATGAAATGCCCAACAGCTTGCCACACAGACACCAATATACATTTTGCATCCCCCAGAACAATCAAGTCGAACCAGTTATAATGAAACTCCTGTTGTATATATATATTTAACACACAAATACAATTGTATTGATATTTTCTCTGTGTAACATAATGATCAATATGGAAAAAAAATAACCGTTATCGTTTTACTTGATTGCAGATTGCTACTACACCGAAATACTTTAGAAATGATCCAGATAAACAGCAATAAAACATTGAATTCTTAATCGATTTCTTTGAAATTTATTTTATCTTATAATATAACATTTTCCTACCATTCACGTGTTTTTTTTTATAAAATTCTATTGCGGACATTTTTTTATTGATTTGAAACATACAACCCCCATTATCTAAAATCACAAAATCAGTTTCTTGTATAGCCTCATTGCACTTTGTTCAAGCAGGGCAGTGACCTAACATGAGATTTTAGGTAACGGGGTCATATATTTCAAATCAATAAAAAAAGTGATAATTGCAATATATTTTGATGAACATTCCCACTTGGTATGTAGGTGTAGGTAAATTAAGCATAATGATGTATTGCTTTCTTAATTTGCTAATATATCTTGCAGTGCATAATGAAACTAATGTAACTCGTCTTCTATAGTTTGCCACTTGCAAAATGGACATATTCTGTATTCATGTGGAATGTTTTTATGTCTGTCAGTTTCTACCATCAAATTATGAGCTGAGTATCTACATCATGAAAGTGAACGTCATTTCCCGCACTATACATTAAGGAAGTTCAATAAATTGTAACATTTAACATCGCAACCATGCGGGATATTTTTGTTTTCAGTTTCCTTATTCTTTTCTCCTCTACTATTTGTCTGTAAACCCGACCTTCGCGATATATTGTTGCAACACAACAACTTTCAAGTCCTTTTCAGATTGTTCTCCAAAAATGGCGTTTGATTTGTTTGTTTCGATTGCTGCCTGCCTGATATCATGCAAATGTACACTTATTCTTTCTATCTGCATTCGCTCTGTCACTTTGACAAAGATTAAATTAAACGAAAAACGCACGTTTTGTACGAACTACACAGAAACATTGCAATATATATTTTGGCATTGCTTTCATACACAAGAATTGTATCAAAAGTAACAAAGCATCCAAATAGAATAAATATTGAAATGCACTGGAGTGAAACCAACTTTTGTTTGAGATTCCAATTAATGACAAAAAAAACATTAACAGAGAACTTGATAACTCTGGAAATAATATATATATAGATGCTTGGCTGACTCCTTCCTATAAATGACTCCTGATGAGACTGATGCCCGTGGTTGAAGTAAATAGATGTATATCTGTTAAGAACAGACTGATAAATTTGAGGAGGACTGGAGTATCATACCTCAACTTTTATCTGTAAAATTACAAAAAATACATCTTTCTGTGTATTCTGTTTTTGTTTTTAAATATATAAAAAAACTTTTGACAATCCAAGTTATCAAAAATAAAAACTTGGATGTTAACTGACTTTCAAATGTTATTGATTTATTTTTTTAAACTCTTAAGGCAACACCCTGGATCCACCCTATCCCAATGTGTTTTGATATACCTTCATTAGTGTGCATGCTTATCCTCTTCTCTGAGGCAGTGTGTAACAGCCTGAGTTCCTAATTTAAAGGCCAATGTCATATTGCAGGGTGAAAAGGTCACATTTGACTTAAACTTTGCGTTAAAATTAGTGTGCAAGCTATGATTTACTGTTTATATTTAAAGGTATGTGAATGCTTCTTGGTGCAATGATGTATACTTATATCTCGAGTTTTTGTACTTTTAAAGGGACGGCATATTTAAGTTCAAGGCGAACTATCAGATTGAAAAAGAGAATTTGGGCTTATAACTCTATGTTGAAGTTTAGGTGCAAATTTGATACATTACTTTCATTTTATATTATGATTCTTTTTGATGGCTCGTATTAATTTTCAATCAAATATTGGCACTATTTATTTTGTTAATGTTTATCATATAGAGCATTCTTGGTACGTAATAAGAATATAAGTTAGTTTGTTATCAATTAATTTGTTTAACATTTTCATCGTTTATGGTTGAAATTAAAATGTGAAATAATCATGTAAGCAATTAGTTTATTTGGTGTCAGTAATATGTAAAGTGTAGGTGGTATCAGTCTCAATGGTTTTAAGTGTCGACACAGTGTCAGTTTTATTGTTTGTAATTGATTTCAAATAACTTTTTTTCTAGTTGGTCGTAGAGTCTGAAATAAGGGTTTCATCGTTATAAAAAACTGTTCTTTGGCGTTTTTTATTTTATTGACTCCTAAGTTTTTGTCTATTCACTTATTTGATGTCCGGATAACGTTGTTTACGTTGTTTGTCCCTTTTTCTAGTAAATGTTCTAATTTTGGTGTCCTACCAATGTATGTCATTACGTCGAATAGAAACATCATTTGAAGGAATACAATACGTCATAAATGAAGTAAATGTCTGAGCAAAATGTGAACAAGATTTATTAGTAGTGCATTCATTTATATAATCCGAATTTTCATCTCTTATCATTTTGTTTAATTTATAAAAATCATAATTTTAAATAGTTTCTTAATGTTTATTGAAATTCGACAAATATAAACTATGAGCAAATTGCTTTATGGTCACTAATGTTGTTATTTATGTTGATAAATCCTACTTGTACTTGTGCCAATCCGAGAGAGTAAATAGGATATTTGTGTAACTCTTGTCGGATTTTAGTTTATAACATTTGAAAGGTTATCTAAATACAAGATTATCTGAAGTTGAGTGACAGTTGTGTTCAGTAAATTTTGATTTCAGTGGCCAGTGCAATCGTGAAACATCGGGTATTTCCGTATCCTCCGTATAATACACCTTGTGTATAGCTCTAGATTACACCAACGCTATTCGCCTGTGTTACAAGTCTGTGTTCATTCGCGTGAAAGTAACAAATTATGTATCCGTCATTTAGTTGAATATATGGCGTTATCGATTTTTTTTTATTTATACACTCAACATGGGTTATATTTATAGGGAAAATTAAAATATCAGTCTTGATTAACCAACGTTTATATTTTCAACGTACATGTATATAAGGTGGCATAAAGGGGTCGCCATTATATTTTATCATGTGACTGAAAGTTGTTCCAAAATGGCACCTTATTATGTCAGAGGTCTATTGCGTAGCATAAAGGCCGAGGTGATCAGATTGTCGCCAGTGATAATAATATAAGGTTTAACACCATATGCTCATTCTATAATTATGTTTAAATCAACACAGAAACATGCATCAGATATTGTCACCAAAATGTGTTTCTGTATAATATAATATATTGAAATCAAGAAAAATATCATGACTAATGAAATTAGATTTGCATATCCGTTTATATGTGTACCAAGATAGCAATATATGCCATATCCATATATTATTATGGGATTAAATTCATTTTTTCTGTTTTTTTAAGAGTGTCGAATCACGCACAAATCAAATAAAGTCCTAAGGACTTTATGTCAGTAAATAAAAGTCCTCTGCAATGTTATCAAATTAATCACAGTCCTCAACAGCATTATCAAATTAATCACTGTCCTCGACAGCATTATTAAATAATCACAGTCCACAATAGCATTATAAAATTAATCACGTTCCTCAATAGCATTATCAAATAAATCACATCCCTCAATAGCATTATCAAATCGACAGCATTATCAAATTAATCATATTCCTCAACAGCATTATCAAATCACTATTAACATTATCAGCATCATCATAAGTAAACTTATGCATTAATTTCAAACTCTGCGATATAATATATAAATAATAGCACCGATGTAATACTTTTTAATTTTTACATTTCTACATGTAATACTTATAGTACAATTTAACATTAAATATGAAGGAATGACATTCAACATCGGC
This sequence comes from Panopea generosa, assembly GCA_029582155.1. Classification (NCBI taxonomy): domain Eukaryota; kingdom Metazoa; phylum Mollusca; class Bivalvia; order Adapedonta; family Hiatellidae; genus Panopea; species Panopea generosa. The sequence continues at coordinate 1,416,702 of CM055901.1, forward strand.
AATAGAAAATAAAGCTATCATTATCATCATTGATCATCATTATCATCAACAGCATTATCGACAACAACACTGTTGACAACAACGAGGTCATTGGTCATTTGGTTTGAATATCAATAAAACGTTAACTGGTTTTTGTTTTAAATACCACATAAATTTGGTTTGAATATCAAATACAAAATAAAAAGGTATTTGGTTTGAATGCCACATAAAAGTAAAAATGTAATGCCACTTTGGAGATTCGAACCCACGGCCCCTGCGGCGTCAGCGCCTAGCACATTAATGACGACGTCTCTACCGACTGCGTCACCGCAACAACGCCAAAAACGTTGCGCAAATAGCGCATATATTGGCCTCGCCATTAATGTACACAGGACATAGGCGGGATTGATAATATTTACATTCAATATTTTGTCTTATTCCTACTTTTAATGACTCATTGGAGAGGGGTGACAAATGTCTCATTCACCTGACCACGGACAATTTCGGAAATATTTTTTGCCCCTTTGGAGATTCGAACCCTAGCACATTAATGACGACGTCTCTACCGACTGCACCACCGCAACAACGCCAAAAAACGTTGCGCAAATAGCGCATATATTGGCGTAGCCATTAATGTACACAGAACATTAATGTAATGACAACATGCACTGGCATCAGATGAATATATATAGTAATCAAATAATTGTTTCAATCCAAAGCATACATTTTGCAATTTAATATTGAAATGTGTCTAAGCAAAACCTTTAATTCACAGCAGTATTATCGAAGTCCTTTGATGCCTGTCCCAGCAAGCATATCATCATATTTTCTTTGTCAATGTTTATTAATTTGTGACCAATTCTGTTTCCGTAACTTAAAAACACATAATTTATGAAGTCCTGACGGAACGGTTGCGTCAATGGGCATTTCAAATAGTATTTGGTTTAAATGTTACATAAAATATATTTAACTTGAATAACACGTACAAGATGTTTGGAATATATACCACACAAAAAAGGTATTTGGTTTGAATACCACATAAAAGTATTTGGTTTGAATATCACATACAGAAAATATTGGTTTAATACCACATACTTATGATCGTTTTGACTAAATTCACAGCGTCTATTCGCAGGACTGATCAGGATGTTAAAACGACCAAAGAGAGAGAGAAGTCGGATGCTGGCCAGATGACGTCACGGGGAAGGACGCAGAGACAGGTGGACTCTTTCAATATGAACCCGGCAGTCCCTGGTAAAATGGACAACTTCATGAACAATATGCTGGCATGAATGCATCAACGGAATCTGGTTGTTTCCAACGTAACTTCACAATCTCTGGCACAACCTACACACGATTGTGTAGAATGATCCTGCCCTTAAAACATTACATTTAGAGATGTTAAGCTTCAAACCAGAAACGTTGCGATATTCATCCAAAGTATATATAAGAGTTTCGAACGATTTCTTAGAACCATCAGTTAGAAAAGTGGCGTCATCAGCAAAAATAGTACTTTTTATTTCTTTCCCAGCTATAGTTATCCCTTTTATATTAGGATTTATTAATATCTCATAAGATAGCAGTTCAGTACAAGTAATAAATAAATATGGGGACAGAGGGCAGCCTTGTCTTACACCTCGATGAATAGGGAAAAAAATAGTCATATGTCCGTTGTTAATTACTGAACTACTTATATCATAATAAAAAAAAATATCCATTTAATAAAAGATTCTCCAAAATTATAATGTTGCAATGATCTTTTTAGAAAAGTATGGTCTATACTGTCAAATGCTTTTTCAAAGTCAGAAAAGAATAGTAAGGATGGTAGTCATTCGTTTTCGACATGATCTAAAACTTCGAAAATAAGTCTTACATTTCTCCTATATATCGGCCTTTTATGAATCCCGTTTGTGACGAATCTATAATTGTTGATAAAACGGATTTAAGTCGGTTTGCTATAGATTTACTTGCAATTTTGTAGTCAGTATTTAAAAGACTTATAGGTTGCCAGTTTCCAAGTAATGAGGGGTCTTTTTTTCTTTAGGTATTAATGTAATAAAACTTTGGTTTTGTAAATCGGTTAAAGAACCATTGTTAAAAGAGTAGTTTAATGTATTAAGGAGATATTCTTTTAAATCATTCCAGAAGATTTTGTAAAATTCTGTTGTTAACCCGTCTGAACCAGGGCTTTTCTAATTTTTCATATCCTTTAGAGCAGATGCACACTCTTGCTCTGTAAGATGGCCTTCACATTTGTGTTTGTCTGTTTCAGTAAGTTTATCTATTAAAGGGTTCATAAAGTTAATAATAAAGCTTACTGTAAAACTTATATTGTTCATCTAATATGTCTTTGTTTTTTGATAAAACTTTGCCATTTTTATTAAGATGTGATATATTTTGCTTTCCGATTTCTTTTTCTCTAAATTTGAAATATATTTGCTGTTTTGTTTTTTCGTCATGCTCTACTCTTTCTGTTTTTGATCGTAAGATGATTCCATTAAGTTAATTTTCAATGATATTGTTAAGTTCTAATTATTTGATTTTTAATTCTTGTAATAATGTTTTTATGTTTTTATTATTATCAGAAAGAATAATTTTTGATTCAATTAACTCAATTTCAGTTTTTAATTTATTTTCTTGATTGTTATTATTTATTTTCTCATTGTCGGTTTTCTTTTTATACGATGCATATTTTATTGTTTCGTTCATATATTGCCTTTTATAATCTCCCTAAAAGTGTTTGGATTCGAATTTTTATTAATTTCTACTGTATCATTTATAGTTTTGCGAATCTTTTCTTGATATTCCGTTAGTAGAAGTAGACTATTATTTATTTTAAAATAACCTCTCGGGCCTCTTGAATTTTTTAAAAAATCTAAATTGATGTAAACGATTGCATGATCTGACTTAAAACCAGGTTTGATGTGACATGAAATAACGTTATTATTTAAATTGCTTGATAAAAGAAAATAATCAATTCGACAAAATATGTGAGGCTTATTGTTAGAATGCCAAGTATATATACGGGTATTTGGATGCTTCAACCTCCATATATCTGACAGGTCAAGTACCTCCATAATTGATTTCAATGAAGATCTGCATTTGTTATGAGTATTTTGTTGACCATTTTTTTTATCTATATTTGTTTCTAAAATAGTATTAAAGTCCCCACTAATTATAAAGGATTTATCATTGTTTTGTAACATAAACTGGTTTAGTTGTTTAAATGTAGCTGGGTCGTCAGAATTTGGTCCATATAAGTTAATAAATATAAATTCATGTTTGTCTATTTCTACTTGAATAGCTTGCAATCTTCCTGGTAAAATGTCGAAGTAGTCTAGAAAATTGTAATCTACATTTTTGCTAATAAGAATACACACACCTTCACTGTTGCTACTTTTACCACTTATATAAATAGTACTACCCCATTCCTGTTGCCAACAATTCAAATTGCTAGGTATGGAATGCGTTTCTTGTAGAAGACATATAGAAAAATGCTGTTTTTTAACCGTTGGAATATATGCTCTCGTTTTTGTTTGTTACCTAAACCACTAACATAAAAAGATCCTATGTTTAAACTCATGACTTAATGATGAATTGATTAAAATCGGAGATACAAAAATAGCATGAAACACATATTTCACTAGAGTGGTGTTGTGAGCATAGCTGCTTACAGAAGAGGAAAGGGACAGAAAAGAGAGAATTACAACAAAGAGAAAGTTCATGGAGAAAAATAAAAAAAAAGTTGTTTTTGGGTGGAATGTGTTAGATAAAAATTCCAAAATAGCTTTTCAACAAAACTAAGACAAAAACGTGTAATAAACAGAACCGAATATACAATGTTAACTAGTTTTAAAACACACACACTGTTATGCTGTATTCCGAATAGAATAACGAAACAAAAAGTCTTTTGCCACTCATCAATTGTTCTACGACATAATATCTAAGCAAGCTCGCATTTGGCACCAATCATGTTATCTATATATGCATATAAATACACATATACACACACATACACACATACATACACACATATAAACATGAAATACATTATGCAAGAACAACCAAGAATGCAACCAACACCGACCAATTTTGAAAAATATACTCAGGAGTACAAAGTGTTACTTTTACACAAATGATCTTTGCGAAAAATTATACATACATATGGACACACACTATATACATATACAAACACATACATACACATATGCATTTATACATACATATAAACACACACATACATACAAACATTCCTCTTATGAGTTATTTTTAGTTTATCTATCATATGTTTCACATTATTATACCAACAATTCACTACTGCGCACAATTATATGTTTAAGTAAAACAAATAAGCAAAGACGGGTGTCTATATCAACCCGGAACTACCCTATACAACATATTTATTTCATATACAAAACTGATAACTAGGCGCCTTGTTTATCACATCAATTTATAGATATTGTATATATGCCGTACATTTGTAGATACCGCTAAAAACAAACATATATTTATATTTATTTGTGTTTGGTCGTGAAATGTAATTGATACAGTTATGTAGTGTATGTCTCTGTTCATAAAACGTACACTTTGTGTATTCTTATTAAAGTATATACGTATGTATACCTACACACATACACATATATACATATACATACACACACATACTAACATACATACACTCATACATACATTTTTTTTGAAAAAAAATGTCCGTGTTATTTAGAAAAAATACCAAAACTTTTCACTGCACAATTTGTTTACATTTCCTCCATGACCGGTTTGATACTGTTTGATCTCAAATTAAGCTGGTTTCAAAAGATTAAATGATGTCCATTGCTTGTTATCATATTTCAAATAGGACAATTTGTTTGAATGTGTTGACTAGTCATATCCAACGTGATAGTAGTTCATTCACGTACATAACTGTTTTCATACCGAATAAACTTCGCACTTTGAATAATATTTAACTTCCATGATATCTCAAACTGCGTTTGTTTGATTGTTTACATATTGGGATGACAACTTTTGTGCGTTAATATAATTTTATATTGTTTCCATATATCACATCGCAGTTTGAGATCCGTCTTTGCTTGACGGACGCGATGTTAGACTGGCGATACGTGGTGGTCGTTTATTCATACATACATCAGTTTTCATACAAAATTAACTTACGCATTTTTGACGTTAATGCTATCTTAATATTACATTTTTTTTTGTGTTTCTGAATCGTAACGTTGTGTATATACACTGGCATATAGCTGAAAGGCCCTACACCAGGATAAAATATTATAAACTTAGAAGCTTGTCTCTGAACTGATGTCATCGCTTCAGAGCCAGTTTGGTGTATGCGTTTTGTCAGGTATTGGTGGGTGGATTTGAGAAAATAGCCTAAGATTAGCATGTGCAGATTCAGTATGTATGCCCCCATTAGGTCCAGAATACATATTTTGTCAGTTTCAGGTTGTAACGCCTGGTCAGATAAAGAATTATTAACACCGATAGTGTCAGTAATACCACCATAACGTGGTGGTTCTGGATCACTGGTTGAAGGAGCACTTGGATTGTCACTTATCAATGTTTGAACCTCTTCCAGCACAGCAGCGCCACGCGATATTGCTTCTGCAGTTACTGATGCCAATTGCGATAGCTGGGAGCTAGCCTGGCGTACATCAACATCGGCTCTGTCTGCCAACCTAATGTTTCCATTTATAGGGCCCTTGCGTTTAGAAGAGAGCCCTGATCGGGCGTTAGCTTTAGGCATACTGGAAGACAAATGAAGAAATGTTGTACATAAAATGTATTGATAACAATCTTAATTTTTATTATTATTATTATTATTATTTTTTCTTCTTTATTAATTATTCTAAAAACCTGTGCATATCAGCACAAAATGTGGTGTATCAACATTGTATATATCAGTACAATATTACAAGAACTGAAAGCCTATGCGTATCAGCACAAAATATTGACATATGATCATATGTCTACGAATTAATAACTGTGCGTATCAGCACAAAATAAAAACATGTGCGTATCAGCACAAAATAAAAAAAATACATGTGCGTATCAGCACAAATAAAAACATGTGCATATCAGCACACAATAAAAAAAACATGTGCGTATCAGCACAAATAAAAACCTGTGCGTATCAGCACAAAATAAAAAAAAACATGTTCATAGCAGCACAAAATAAAAACCTGTGCGTATCAGCACAAAATAAAAATTATGTGCGTATCAGCACAAAATGGTGTATCAACGTTGTACATATTAGTGCAATATTAATTTGTAACAAGTTAAAAACATGTGCGTATCAGCACAAAATGGTGTATCATCGTTGTACATATTAGTACAATATTAATTTGTAACAAGTTAAAAACATGTGCGTATCAGCACACAATAGTGTATCAACGTTGTACATATTAGTGCAATTTTAATTTGTAACAAGTTAAAAATCATGTGCGTATTAGCACAAAATGGTACATATGCATAGGATCTATGAGCATAATATGTCCCATTGGTATAATCTGTGCGTATCAGCACCAATTGGTGTATCAACAGTGTACACATCATGCACTATGAAAGCAATTTTAAACCTGTGTGTATCAGCACCAAAATGCTACATACGCAAAGAACATATGAGCATAATATGTTCACATATTAAAAACTGTGCATATCAGCACAAAATTAGATGTATCGACATTAAATGGAGTAAATAACAGAACTAATTTTAGAAACTGTGTATCAGTACCAAATAAGCAAAGTACATATTGACATATAAAGTGTGGACTATGCATGCGACATATCGGCAATCAGCACATGTACAAAATGCGCAATGAACATTGCACATCAGCAATGACATAGTATTTATCAGCACAAAATTCGAGATATTACGTATCAGCACCAAGCGGTGCAATGTACAGTCTGTAACAATATTTTGAAACTGTGCATACACAAAGCGCAAGGAAAAACATATATCAGCACATGTACTTTATATAGGCATAAGTAGCATTAGCGCAAACTACATTATATATAACAGCTTAACTAGTTTATATATAGGCATAAGTATCATAAGTAGCATTTGCGCAAACTACATTATACATAATGGCTTAACTAGTTTATATATAGGCACAAGAAGCATTTGTGCAAACTACATTATACATAATAGCGTAACTAATTTATATAGGGCATAAGAAGCATTTGTGCAAACTACATTATACATAATAGCTTAACTAGTTTATATACAGGCATAATTAGCATAAATAGCATTCGGCAAACTACATTATACATAATAGCTTAACTAGTGTCTGCATAACTGTATTAATATGGCATATATCAGCACATGTACTTTATATAGGCATAAGTAGCATTAGCGCAAACTACATTATACATAACAGCTTAACTAGTTTATATATAGGCATAAGTATCATAAGTAGCATTTGCGCAAACTACATTATACATAATAGCTTAACTAGTTTATATATAGGCACAAGAAGCAGTTGTGCAAACTACATTATACATAATAGCTTAACTAGTTTATATACAGGCATAAGTAGCATTTGTGCAAACTACATTATACATAATAGCTTAACTAGTTTATATACAGGCATAAGTAGCATAAATAGCATTTGCGCAAACTGCATTATACATAATAGCTTAACTAGTTTATATACAGGCATAAGTAGCATAAATAGCATTTGCGCAAACTACATTATACATAATAGCTTAACTAGTGTCTGCATAACTGTATTGATATGGCCGGTTACAGCACGACAGTTAAATCTATGGAGAGAAAACTGTATAACAAAAGTCAAAAGAAATTCTAAATGAGAATTAATATACAAACAACCATAAATATATGGTTACAACAGTAGTATTGTTGACAAATGTCCCTATAATAAAACAAAATTATAATAATCAAAATCTTTGGGAATATCAAACAAAGACATTGCAGGAAATGTGTTGTATATTAGGATAGCAGATGTAGTATCACTAACAGCATTCACAGTAATTTTTCTACAAACAGAATAGCACCCCGGATCGGGCTATAGTATTCGCTATACCCCTGAAACACCTGCTTAGCTGGTATGTAACTGCATACGTCGTTACTACCTATATCAAGAAGTAAAATGTCTGCACACAGATCCGGGACAAGAGACATGTCACGCCAGAGTGATTTCTAACGAAATGGCCAACAAACCGTGGAGCCGCCAACAAAACACAAAGTTAGAAAAATATAGAATAAAAAAAAACAATATATCAAACCCTGTCCCAATGGTACACCAAGATTGAATGAAATCCAATAACATAAACTAAAATAAACAATTCCGAACAGTCTTGCAATATAAACTTTCACAAACTGCAACTTTACTTGTTTGTGTACACAAAGGGAATGAAGAACAAAGGTCGGGTTTAAGATTTACACGCGTGAGGGGTCAGCGATAAAAAATAGCACTAATCTAATCAAGCGTCTGATTGGATCAATAGCTGTTTTCACGCCAGTTACATGTGTATACTTATCGCAGAGTGGTCAGTGTACCTCGAGGTCGTTATAGATATACTTGAACATGCATACGTATATGCTGTTCACGTGATTCGCCTATGTAATCGGCCTTATATATTTACAATACGATTTCCCTTAAAGATACATGGTCAATTAGAATTATTAAAAAAATGCATTTAAAAATGTGAAATATAAAATTATATAGTAATGATCACAAATATAAACAAATTTATATTAGTTGCACAATACAAATTTCTGTTTTATATAGAAGGGCAGATATCGAGGATTTGAATTTGTCTGTTTTCTTTGTTTACAATAAACAAAAATGAGCCTCTGAAGTAACAGAAAGATTTATGAATATATTAAACCAACTCTATCAACAACTTGTATCCTTTTATCAAATGTATGTTTTCCTACGGCGAATTAAAAAACCTACAAATAAGTACATATGAGTTGAACATGACGAGACAAAAATGTGACGTTCGCAAGAAAGAGAAAACTATCAATGACTCGAAGTTCAAGATCACATTTACAAGTTGATTGAGTGTAATGGGTTTAATGCCACTTTAACAGTTTTCAGTTATATAATGGCGGTCAGGTATCCTAACGGTTTTCAAGGAATTCAGTACTTATCGATCTTTGCAAGTAACTGACAACTTCCGCACTTAAAACAGAGGCGGAAAACATTTTCTAACAAAGAACGTTCCCGTTGGGAATCGAATCCGGGACCTCTGAATTGACCAGTATGTACGCTTCCATTGCGCTACCCTGTCGGGTTCACATTCACAGTTAGAAGTACAAATATGAAGTAGGTACAATGCTATTTCATTTTCCCCGACTGTATAACTGTAGAATAGTTTGGACTTCAGCACCCAACTGTATAAACGTTTAATTTTAACTCATGGTTATCTTTATCCTAAGTCTGAAAATAACTAATATTTAAATACCAGATATCATTCATTTTAGTGTTTTTAACTTTTGGTAAAAGATTACCCAGGCCTGATTAAAATACAACCAATATTTATACAAGTTGTTATTTTGTCCTTAAAGTCAGTCTATGTCACTTATAAATAAAAAAAATGTGCCCGGCCTTCCTGAGCTATTTTTTTCAAAAAATCGAGATGGGAATCTTAACTTTTTGTAATATGGCATTGCATCTGCAGTGTCCCATGTTGCTATGATTACAAATGGTTGCTATAGCAGTTAGTGATAGAAACAAAAAAAAAAACACAATCAATTCCTTTTCAAACTGACATTGACAAAATCCATGTGGACCATTTAATTTAATCATATAATTATATAACGCAAAACTCCCTTTAACAGCGATGTTCAACCTGCATTCTCGTTTATGTTTATGCTGTTAAATATTTTTACATATTACCAAAAAAATTAATGACTTGCATAAAAAATAGGAATGTATTGGCACTATTCGCACTGCTTTATCAATAGATACTGAAGACCTGACCAAGGTATATTAATTGTTAAACACATGCACACAAGTGAGTGTTATTACGTTTTTGGTTCTATATCTTTTTCTAAGTTATTAAACTTTTTAAGTAAGGAGATAAGTTTAACCAATATGTTTGTTTGTGGTTTAAACATATTTTATTTCTATTTATAATACAGAAATTGGGTTGGGCCACAAATTCTTCCAACATTAAATTCGGCCCTCTCCGTGGGTCAGATTAGTGTTTTATATGAAAAATATACAAATCCAGGAAATGGAGATAATTTTTGTCAAAATCACCATCAGAGGTATGGGACATAGCTGGGATACTATGTTTGATAACACGAGGGCGTTAGTGTAGTTTTAAATCAATCGCATATGAAGTTACTGAGATATGTGCATGATATCAAGCACGGAAAACTGTAACCAGTCGAACAATGGCCGTAATTTGAATAAAATTCAACCAAGAGTTAATTAATTTGAGTGTTTGATAACCCTGACGACTTGGTGAAGTTTCAAATCAATCAAAAAGGTGGTTACGGAGATATGTGCATGACGGTAACTTGCATGCAAAGTTTTAACCGAAAATGTGAAGCCGATGCCCGAAAGTTGATGTAGGAATGCTTCATCGCATTCTTAACTTGTGAAACAACAACTACTTTTACGAAGGCAATCCCAACAAACACCATTCCGATACCACACGTGTAATCACCAATAAAACAACGTATCTATAGCATACCGGCCATTATATATATATATTCAAGGACTTGTATAATTCCTTGATATATCGTATACCAACATTTTCCGGTTATAATTCACTCTTTTTATCCACGAAAACGATCAAACTTATAATATAAGTGTTCAATGTTGAAATGTGATCCGACCGATTATTTGGTCAGTTTTAAACTGTTGGTGATCAGATTTTAACGAGGGTAAATTTTTCACTTGTGGGTGGGTCATTAAATAACGGTCGGAATCAGTTTTCAATGTTAAAAATTGATCACTCATCCGTTGAAAAATGACTCCATGGGTCAAAATTTAATATTGCATCGGCATTAAGAAACAAATAAGTAACCGTTAGAAACTATAAATCGAAACAATATACAAGCTGTGCTGTGATTTGAATTTTTGGTTCTGTAAATTAACAAAAGAATATAATCTTTGATTATTTGATTGAACAAATAGTTCTGGTTTGAGCATTTGGTACCTGTATAGAAACAAATATGCAAGCCTATGTATGGTCTGAGCCTTCAATATATGCTATTTTAATAAACAATATGCATTGACCTCTTCTGTAACCTTTTGTAACTGTTAATCAACAAAAGATATAATCCTTGATCTGGTTTAAACTTTCCAAATATATACGCGTTATTCTGGAATGAGCCTTCTGTAACTGTAAGTAATTAACAAAATATACCAACCTTTTTTTATTGAGCCTTCAGTAACAACAAATCAACAAATAACTAATATCTTGTTATTGCTTCAAGCCGTTAGTGAAATACGCGATGTCTCATTACAGACATTAGACTTCACGTCTTCTGCATGTTGTACAGTTTTTACTGTATATATGTATTATGATTATTGTGTACTGTACATTGATTGTATATATGCTATTTTCGGGGATGTGTGTGTCCTTTGAATACATTGTCTCCTTTCGGCCATACATTTGCTTATATTTTAAATATCACATGTTTATACAAGCTAATTTAATTCATAACACTATTAAATGAAAGTATTCAATTATCTATACGGAGTAATGGTTATACCTTATGATAAACTATCATTTTTGTGTTTTATTTCTTTGTGAATGATAATATAAATATACATGTTATGTAATTATATTATAATAGTTCCTGGTTAAAACAATATTGAGTGTCGATTTTGTCGAGAGGATATCAGACCGCTCCGGAGATCAAACTATAAATAATTTAAAATATGTAAACATTTCAAAAAGCTTATAACATTGATGAGTTCAAATTGATATACATAGAGTCAATTTATTAAATGGGCATCTTCGACTTAAAAGCATTTTTTTCAATAAATATAACAAATAGTAATAGATAATATACACCAATCCAATGCGCATATTGTGCTAATATTTTATGACAATAGAATGACAACTGAAAACTGAACAATATTAATTTTATCATTTTTTGAAAAATGGTAATAAGTCGCAGGTGACCAATTAGCAGTTTGATTCATTGTAAATCTTTCGTATGTTACACATATTTGTATCAATATAGAGAAATACATATACAAAATCATGTATTGAAATAAGCGTTACATTACAATCTTATTAAATTGCTGTTATTAGTTCGTGATGAATTATATGACATAAAAAAGTGATAGAAAAATAAAAGTTCGTTGATATCCACGTTTCGGGTTGCGCAGTCATATACCGATTGTCGAATAAAAAATAGTATCAAAATTTTAGCAGATCGTTTGAAGATTTTAAATTGATGGGAGTTACTATCTTCTATAAAAAAAATATGTCGACTTAACATAACATTAAATTGTAAAAGATAAGTTTAATAATAGATGCATTTTTGAAATTGTTTTCATTTAAAAATTCCATTGATACTATAAATAAAATAATTTCGGTTTATTTGCTCTAAACTTATAACTACTTGTGTCATCAGAAATACACTCATTTCAGTTCAAAATAATTAAATATTTTTGTAACAATTATCTTCCAAAGTCATCTATATTCTCAGAATGTAGGTGTAGGAAATGAACATTAGGACAGAGACCAGAAGGTTTGCTTCTATGTGTTTTAATGAACATTCAGGAGATTGTAGCACGGTGTAATAATGAGTTACATTAACCTGAGGTGAAATCATTGTTTCAAAGTCATAACATGAATCATGGGCAACTGAATGGTGTGACCTACGAACTGAACATTTATAATAACATTTTTAAAGTAGAACAGAAAATTAAATTAATGCGAAAAGGGCATCAGGTGGCATTACTATTTATGTCAGAAATTTTTGTTTGTAACGACACACTTGTATTCGAAGATGGGGACGATATTTATGTATAAACCATTTATGGATCTAAATTACCAATGCAAAAAAGTGTGTATGCTTGTTTATGTTATGTAATACCTGAAACTAGTGGCTGATAGTCTGTGATTGACTCGCATACGTTTGATAGACTGACAGATAGCTATAGACATGATTTTAACTTGCTTCTTTGCGGGGACATGAATGCACATACATGTACCTCAGAGTGTCCCGATTTAGTGTTAGATGACAAAAGTGTAAATTTGAATTATTTACCACAATTTTATTGCATCGATTCAGATATGAAACGATATTTACAAGATATTGGTTGTTTAGATAATAATGGTAAAATGTTATAGGATCTATGTAAACAAACTGGTCTTCGTATTTTAAACGGACGAGATTGAAATGATAATTGCATTGTCAGTTACACAATTGTCGGACACACAGGCTCGAATGTCGTGGATTATGTAATTACACAATTTGTTCTCTTTTACTCACATGTTTACAGCAGCTGATTCTAACATGTTATCGGATCACTGTTATTTCATTTTACATTTGTGTTCAACACACCCATGCCTACTATCGATATATCTCAAAACGAAAGTCAGTTTGTTACAAGCACAATGAAAACATCAATGAATGTATTGATGATTTATCCTCTTTAGAAAACGTTATTAAACTTGATGGTTTTCAGGACAATGTTGCAAAGTCCACATGCCAAAGTGACATTGATTTGTACATTGGAGTATAAACTTATGAAATAGATGGAATAGCTTTCCTTTTATATAAAGGTACTTTCAATAAACATACATGTAATACAAATGATCAATTAGTATATAGCAACGATACAAGTTGGCATTCAGATTAATGTTATCAAAAGAGATGTAACTTTTGTAAAATGTTTATATTTAATAACGCTAACTGTAATACAGCTAATATGGTTAGTGCTTGATCAGAGTATAAAATATGTATTCGAAGGTGCAGGACTGAGCACGAATAAAGGGAAATCATTAAAATTGCGGAAGCTAAACATAAACATACTATATTATATTGAAATATGCTTAAGAATGTGCCGGAATTCCCAATTGATATATTAAATAAGTATTTCAAATCTGTTAATAATCCATGCGATCACTTTTTTACACCTGACGAAGATATATTTTATTATATTGAACGGTATGAGCATAATGAGTTCAGTATTATGATGAAAGAACTGAACAAAGCAATTAGTAGAGAAGCGTTATTAAAAGTGATAAACCAGCTTGATTCTAATAAAAGTTGCGGACCAGATATGTATTGAAACGAGTGTTTTTTATTCACTGAAAACAAGTATTAACACCTATTTTACTGTCGCTTTTAAATAACAAAAACGAAATAAGTTATTTTTCCGATAGTTGGTCTGACTGATGTCTTACCTATCAATAAAAAGGGCGTATGAATGACGAAAATAATTACAGAGGAATTACTTATTAAGTAGTTTGGGAAAACTATTTACACGTTAATTAAATAAAATATTACAAAATTAGGCTGAATATTATTCGGTTTATATTTAGGCCCAAGAAGATTTTAGAGCCAATATGGGGACAACAGATTACAATTTTGTATTAAACGGGCTCATCACATATATGTTAAATAGCAATCAACAATTTTATTGCGCCTTTATTGACTTTAGTAAAGCGTTTGATTATGTGGTCAAAGCTAGTTAAATTGTTTTAGCGTTGAATGCGGGTGATATAATTATAATTGCTGACAATAGTGATAGATTTAAATTAAATATTTTATCAGAGTATTGTAAAAGATTGAAACCAAGTGTTAATACGCTGAAAACTAAAATAACACTATTTAGAAAAGGAGGTCGATTACCTGAAAATATCTGGTTTTATTACAATACTATAGGAATATGTTTATCTGGGCATTGTTTTACAGTTGTTGTTTTTTCGCAGAGGCACAAATACACTAAGTGGTCAGGCATTAAAAGCTATGTTGACAATGAATAAATACTTATTAGTTTGATATACAGGTTAAATACAGGTTTTATTTATTCGATAAGTTTATAGCGCCAGCCCTTAATTATGCGAGTGAAGTTTAGGATTTTAATAAAGTAGACAATATAGAAATTATTCATTTACAATTTTGTTATTGAAAGTAAAGAAAAGCACACAAAACGATTTTTTTTTGAGAACTGGGTAGGATGCCTTTTCAAAACTTGAGTTACTTTAATATTATAACATTTAGAGCAAAACTATTAAAGACAAGTCAGAAAAAGTACACTAAAAAGTTAAAAAGCGATGTTGAAAATAACCCAAGTGTTTTATTGTCAGTCACTTCAATTATTAATTATTTTATTCTATTTTGTTTGATAATGTAAAACTTAAACCCAAAATAACACTGCTATATAAGGCGCGCTATAATTTAGATTAAGATTGAAGATACTTATTAGTTTGAACTTTTGATAGATGACACTGTCAAAGATTTGCATACAGCAGGCTAAAAAATAAAATTGTAAACATATTTTATGGGTATTAAGCGACATCTATGCAGGAAGTATACTGAAAAATCATGACGATTAGCGGAAGTAATTCTCAAGATACAAGTTTTAAAAAGAGATGAATTTTACTTCTGGGGAGCTTACTTTAGAAAGCGAGAAAAACGGTCATGTAGGAATTTTAGGCAATAACATTAGGTAGACCAGCTGTTCAGATAGGATTTAGATAGCTGGGTGTTGTAGAAATGCAAGTTGAGTTGCATCATATGAACGAGATAATGGGTAATGTTTAAATAGGAACTGATACAAAAATGGGGACATATTTTGAATTATATTTTAGAAACTGCACATGTGTTGAATATATTTCATTAAAGTCTAAAATGACAATTGTAACAATGTAAAAATTAAATGTATATAGAAAATCGTGTGTTTTATGTTAATGATGTGCGATGGTAAAACATGTAAGGAGGGGTAAGAAATTGATGCACGTGACCAAGGATTCTACCCTGGAGAGTGTCGCGGCTGCGAAATACTAATAACAAGTAAGTGGTTAATTGTCAGCTAGCTTTGTAATTAAATCTATTTTCTTGGTGTGAAAATCTGAAATTTTAAGAAATGGCAGAAATTAATATCACGGCTAAAAATAACGTGAAGAGTGACTGTTTATTATCACAATTTATAAGAAGATATCTGAATAATCACGCATTAATGCTATTAGGTAATATCAAACAAAAACATGATGAAAATTTTCAATTATTTGCTGAAAGAATATTCAACTTATCAGAGGAAGCTTATGTAAATCGAGGAGAAGATAGTGAATTAAATAAGAGACAGCTTGTAGATTTTTTTCACCAAAGGCATATTAAACAAATCTATAAAACTTAGATTATTGAGAGAAAGTCCGAGAAATTTAGATGACGCAGTAAAAATCGCTATTCGGGAACATAATTTTTTAAAACGCGTTAATTTTAGATCAGGAATTAAAGAGAATGTAGGTCACAAAGAAATGCAGATAAATTATAGATCACAAAAGAAATGTCAAAAATGCAGGAGAAATGGTCAACTGACTAGATTTTGTAGGGCACGCGTCGCGTCGCGGAAGATAAATGCAGTCATTAGTAAACCACGAAATGACAGAAACAAATTTGTATGTTGGGGTTGTAATAGAATAGGGCACATTAGGAGAGATTGTCTTTTCAACAATGAAACGAGTTATTATAGGAATAGGGAAATTGCGCGCAGAAATTACAGAACAAATTATGGGCATAGAATTGATAAAAGACAGGGATACTGCAAATCCCGAGACATAGATTTGGGAGTGATGACTCGGGAAAGAAAAATAAAAAAATCGCCCACTTACAATATCTCCTTATCCAGGAATTCTTGTTTAATTGATGTAGGAAAGAATCGTTTAAGATGTTTAGTAGATACAGGTGCCATGGTTAGTTTAATACATTACAAAATATACAAAGAGTTAAAGAATAAACCGAGATTAGAAAACAAGTTTACAAACTTACAATCAGTTGCTGGTAGCTTATTAATTGTGTTAGGTAAAATAAAATTGAAATTTGGAATGAAGGGAGAGAAAATTGAACATCCGTTTTATGTAGTGTCAGACATGAATAGAAATGTTATATTAGGGCAGGATTTTTTGTATGAAAATGGAGTTAGATTATATTATGATTTAGGATGTTTACGTATAAGGAAAGTAATGACTCCGTTAGTAAATGATATTCACATAGGCTCAAGTGTAAGATTAGATAGAAAGGTTACTTTAAAACCGAATTCAATGTTAGTATGTACAGGTAGAATTAAAAAGAATTCAAGCATTTTAGAAAATAAAAGTTATGTTATTGACAAGTGCGAGACAGGTCACATGAGTAATCGACCCGAATTAGTTATTGTAGATTCAGTAGTTAAACGAAACACAGTAGGAAAATTACCAATTGTTATAGTTAATGATGAAAACCAAACTCAGAGTATAAAGAAGGGTACAATGATCGCACGCTTAAATGAAATATCATAAGTGTATGCAGTCAGTGACACACAGGTTTCAAAAAAGGCAAATAATCAGTCTAAACAGTCAGTTGACATTTTTACGCAAATAAGCGCGCATGAGGAGCATACAGAGAAAATAGAGGAATTTTTATATAGAAATCAAAGTACCATATCAGTATCAGCGACTGATGTAGAGGAAACATATCTTTTACAAATGCGAATAGACACAGGAACTAGTGATCCTGTTAAAGTAAGGCCATATAGAATACCGTTAAATTACTTAAAATATGTAAATCAGGCAGTAGACAAACTTCTAACTGCAGGTATAATAAGTAGATCTCGTAGTCCGTACCCTGCTCCTCTTCTGCTGGTAAGCAAAAGGATAGTAATGAGAAACGAATGTGTATAGACATTCGTGGTCTAAATAAGGTAGTAAAAGTTTATGCTTTTCCGTTACCCAGAATTGATTCAGTGTTAGACAAATTAGGTAATAACGCCATATTCTCATCAATAGATTTACGCAGTGGTTTTTTCTGTGTAGGTATACATCCAAGAGATAGAAAGAAAACAGCATTTAGTACCCCTAAAGGTCTTATGGAATAGAATAGGGCTCCATTTGGTCTCAGAACATCAGCGAGCTATTTCTCAGAAGTTATGACGCGAGCGTTGAATGGACTAAAATATTGCGCGATCCCATATATGGATGACATAATAATTTTTAGTAAGACTATTGAAGAGCATTTAGTACACTTGCAAATGGTTCTAGACAGGTTAAAAGAACACAAGTTAAAAATGAAACCTGAAACTTAATACTTGGGATTTATTGTTAACAAAGATGGAATTAAACCAGATGTACAAAAAGTACAAGCGATACAAGGGTTAGCGCCACCCACTACAGTTGAAGCAGTCCGTAGCTTTGTAGCTATGCTTGGCTATTATAGACGATTTGTACCAAATTTTAGCAAAATAATAAGAGTAAGAGATTCATTTTGTATACGGACGAATGTGGAAAATCGACGGGAGGTGTGTTATGTCAAGAAGATAAAGAGAAAGCGGAGAAATATGTAAAAACACCCTTATATTTTCTATCTCACAAATTATCGCGTACACAAATCAAGTGGCCGATTATTGAAAAGGAGATGTTATCATTCATCATTAAAAATTGTGGTTGTTGCTTATTCAGTCATATGATGTAGAGATAAAACACATCCCAAGGAAAGACAATATTATAAGTGATCTATTATCACGAGTACCAGAAAGGAGTTCTCAAGATAATGAAACCGAGAAATTGTCCTCAGAAATAGGTGTAGGCGATAGAGCTTTCTTAGTAAATACAATAGATGGGAAGAATAGAGAAAGTTATGCTAGACATATACACCCTGTAAGTTTAGAGAAAGTAGATTTACCGAAAATTAGTGATTCCAGAGGTGGGCTAGTAGCGAGATTAAAGCTGACGATTCAGCAACTTTGTCGGTGCTGATACAGGAGGCTACGACAATATCGACGATGGAATTCGATATCGACGATGGAATTCAATATCGGCGATGGAATTCGATATCAACTGTGATTATGATATCGGCGGTGAAATTCGAAATCGACGGTGGAATTAAATATCAACGGTGATTATGATATCGGCGGTGAAATTCGATATAAATGGTGAATCAGATATCAACGGCGTATCTGATATCGACGGTGAATGATATAAACGCAGCGGACTTGGTTGAAACCAGTATAATAGATTATATTATGGACTATATAAAGTGATACAAACGGCACGAAGATGACAACGGTATGGGTTGTCATAATTGATCCAATAAGCATATGGTGCGGCGACGTATGGCGAGGCTGCGACGGCTGATGATACATATGCTGCGGCGACGTTTAATGTACGACTACTGATGATACATGGCACGGCGATGTATGATAATGATACTACGACACCATACAATGGCTGATGATCTTATGGTATGACGACCTGAATGAACATTGGCATTATACGACAACCGATGATACATATGGCATTGATGGTACATATTGCTCGGCGACGTAAGTAATGGTACAACGACACACGGAAATGGAACCCATGGAACGACGACATTTCCCAAGGAGATTGTACGACGCTAAAGGATACGACCGCGTGCAGAAAATTCAGTTTAAACATTAAAGTGAAATTTTGTAGATATTGTGTATATAAATCAAATGTATTTTAGTAAGTATATTCTGAAATGACGTTGAACTTGATCTTTAATAAAGAGTGATAAGAAACAGTACGAGGAAATTAAACGTGGACATTAAAGATGAGATATATTCAGAAAAACTGAAATCGTTCTAATGTAATAATTATATCGTGACTTTTTAAAAGAAAGTATATTGATACATTCTTTTAATTTGATAGGGGCATATGTGTTATTGTCAGTCACTTCAATTATTAAATATTTTATTCTATTTTGTTTTATAATGTAAAACTTAAACCCAAAATAACACTAATATATAAGGCACGCTATAAATGCAAGCATTTAGATTAAGATTGAAGATACTAATTAGTTTTGAACTTTTGATAGATGACACTGTCAAAGATTCGCATACAGCAGAATTGTTAACATATTTTATGGGCATTTAGCGACATCTATGCAGGAAGTATATTGATTAATCATGACGATTAGCGGAAGTAATTCTCAAGATACAAGTTTCAAAAAGAGATGAATTTTACTTCTGGGAGTTTTACTTTGGAAAGCGAGGTATACGGTCATGTAGGAATTTTAGGCAGTTAACATTAGGTAGACCAGCTGTTCAGATGGGATTTAGATAGTTGGGTGTTGTAGAAATGCAAGTTGAGTTGCATCATATGATCGAGATAATGGGTAATGTTTAAATAGGAACTGAAACAAAAATGGGGACATATTTTAACTATATTTTAGAAACTATATTTTAAAATCGTGTGTTATATGTTAATGATGTGCGATGGTGAAACACAAGTTGTGTCATACTAACATTGATTAAACAGTAATGTAGCTATCTCTCAAATAATTGACTTAAACTTTATCAAGATGTAGAATACGTTCAAAACATACATACAAATGATGTTAATACAGGTGTCACCACCTTGGAACGGTTAATTGCAAACACGCTACCCTTAAACCTGGTTTGTCGATGCACAAAACCTCGTTCTGCCGCTTGTCTGCACATTATAAAAAAGAAACATGACATAGCGGTTTAAAAGTAGTCCTGTCAGATTATTCCTTTAAGTATGGTAGCATGCATATTTGTACGAGTTAAAAAAGAATCTTCATGTAAACTAAACATTTATACAATCGAACAAGTGATTAACACGTAGATGTATTCGATGAGTTTGCTAAAGCCAAAGTAGCAAGATTCTATAATGAGAGTGTACGACAACACGAATATATCGATTTTAAGAATATTTTGCACATCTGACCCTAAGTATTCAACGATAGCTAGGCAGCCCTTACCTGTACTTCGGTAGCCGGTCCCGGTTAGCTCATTCGGTAGGCCGTCTGATTAACACTCTAGGTGGCGTGAGATTGAATATTTGTCCGGTCACAGTCGCCATAATGATTGATATACGACATTGCGTCACATTGTTTTCCGTTGTCTCTCACCGCTGATTCAAGTTTGAACATTTGCTAAGATCATGTTGTCTAAATAGTGAAACATTTTGTTAAAACAAATCAAAATTTAATCAAGAAGCTCTGTAATAATATGATGGTCTCCTAAGAATAATGCACTTGTAATGTATGTTATTTTTGTAATGTTTGTCATATACTTTTATTACACTATGTGTTGTCTTTGCCATATTTCTTTAACTATATTAATGTCAAAGGCAACATTTTGCAGGTTGCTGCATAAACTCAAATTGAATCGAAAAATTTTCGGAGAGATAATCGGTATGCTCAAGTACTGTACATGCCAGGATCCCATGAAAGAGTGGTTATGTTAACAGATCGTCTGTTATTCCTCGATTGCACAAACATGACGCCAAATATTTAAACAAACTATCTTTCTGTTTTACAATAAAAGAAAATGATTATTCAATAGTGAACGAAACAATCAAAGGACACAGTCAACACACCAGCAGACATACAACCAATGCATAGCATAATCGTTATAACAATTATTGTACGACTTAAATAGCGTCGAAATCGGCGTTAAAACAGTAGAACAACATCAAAATGGGTCATATTGGCAAATCACACATTATAAGTCCAAATAGAGACTTACTCTATATGTTGTGCATCTTAAATAGTGACTATGTACAGATTCAATTTCTTAAGTAGCCGAATAAGTATTATATAACCACTTATGTATTAATTACCAACTATTTGTGACGAGGAAAATAAAAAAAGATTGTGAACTATTTACATTGGAAAAGCGCAACCGATCCAACGAGCGCGCGCGTCTCAAAACGGCGTCCTTTCATGCTCGCATTAATAAGTGGATTGAACAAAATGTTACAGAGAGAAAGGTCAGGGATGCAGGGTGGATGTGGTAAAGTTTGAATATGGTTCTGTGTCAAATAATCTTTTACGAGAGCAGACTTGTTCGAAAGTAAGTTATCGTGGAGCAAGTAAACGCACTGGGTTAGGCGTACCGGTCTGAGTTGACGCGCTGTAGCTTAGCGCTGTATAACAACAGAAAGTACATTGGCACGGTAACAGGTTACCCTATCACCAGTGTGATCTGGTGCTGGTACACGAGCCACTTTTTCTTCGGAATAAAAATATATAGCGTACATTATCTTTTTCACAGACCTGCTTCGTCGCGCTATTTGAAGTATTTAGCACTTTACTATTTTCTTTGTAGTCAGGACCAAAGAAGTGTAGCAGTGTCTCATCACAAGTACCGATCTTATTTACATTGTTAATGTGTAAATTTCTATATCTGGATTTCAATGCGTTGTCTATTCTGTTTATTCTCAATAGATGGGGCAACCACCTAGCACACACCTTTCTGAGCTTCAATAACTCTTTAAGAATATAATAAACTTCCGACGAGTTAATGCCTGTTAAATTCCCTAACTGTTACACTGTATATCGTGCATCTGTCTCGATAGCTGATATTACACCAGTGATATTCCTGTCAGAAGTCACAGATAGAGGTATCCCAGGCCGGCCTCATCTGAAGTCCGTTCCCGTTCATCTTTAAACAAGCGCCGCCATCTTCTGATAGCTGAATATGACATTGTCCTGTCTGTTCACACTAAATCTAAATCCTTTTTTATTTCCACCGCGGAGTAACCTACTAGCGTCCTGACTTTACAGTACACTCTTTGCTCCTCCGTAATATTGCAGCTGTTTTCGGTCATAATTTCAGTCAGTATACATTACCATGTGCTCTTCAGATGCAATTTACACTTACCTGGCACATTAAATCCGTGCGATCATTGCACGGCACGACTGATGTGCTTACTAGTGGAATATATTACATGTGTATTGTTTTATTACGTTTTAATATGTAAAAAAATACTGATTTTTTAAAAGGGTCCTCATATTTCTGACAGTTTTATGTCATGGAAATTTTAGAGTGAAAAACGTCAGAATCTGAAGAATTGACCAAAGGCATTTTAGAATTATGCATAGTTAACATGGTAAAAAAACTTTGGGACCGTTATGTAGTTATCAGACTTAACTTCAATAATTGAGGACATTATGTCCGAGTTTCATTGAATACCATTATTTAATTAAGCATTGTATGCTAGTAAATCAATTATTTTATAGAAGTTGACCATTGCCTGTGAGTGTATTACAGTCACTCATTAGTTATCGTTTTCAAAATAGTTTAATTGTATTATTGAATCAATGAAGTTAATACATTGCGTTAGTAAATTGGAATATATAATAATACTATTTACATAGCTGTATGTAATTAGGCAAAAGGCCCGCATTCATGGGAGTTCAGAGGTCAAGCTTGGCTTGAACTTCTAATAAGTGACATCCAGTCAAACAGTAGTGTTTACTGTGCACTATGTTCTTGTACATAATTATTGATAGTTGTGATTCATGTATGACTGATCGGAATACCGATTTCAGTTCATGTAAATGGAAACATAGTCGTAAGGTGTTAAACGCCGCTTTTAACAATAGTTCAGTCATATCACGACGATGTTTTCTTGAGACAGTATTCTAAGCGCTGCCACACTGAAATATCATGCCGCCGACACATGGAATGACAAAGTCTTATGTGTGATGCAGTCGGAAATCGAACCTTCCGCATGCGAGGCGGACGCTCTACCACTAACCATTAGAGTGAAATGCTAATATACTCCGCTCATAACTAAACTTCACATTAAACGTAATTAAACGTTATCGAAATATTTTTCTGGCATACCGGATAAGGATTTCCGCGTATTTTTACCGGGTACGGAATTTTTATCATACACCCCTCCACGCGGTCATCCTACCATGCTGTAACGTTGAAACAAGTTATGACGTCATGTATCGAAAAATATGTCGTAATATATTTAGTTTATCGTCTTAAAAGTCATTGTGGTAAAATTGGATAATGATTGAAATGTAAAAAAAAATTCAATATGTCTGGTATGCAAAATAAATAATCTTACATAGCTTTTTAGGTTTAGATAGAAACTTCCGTCCCTTGGTATAGATAACTGTTTTCCTATCCGAACCGAAACACCCATGTGAGATTCTTATATTCTTACACACCGGATAAGGATATCTGCATTTTTATCGGGGTTAAATATTTCTATCTCACCCGAGAGCCGCGATAAAAGTATCGCACAATGACATTAGACTTACATGACTTTTTCGGTTCCTTGGGAAAAGTTTTTTCGCGGAAACTCCGTAAAGCTTCGGTAGGGCCTCGTTCCCGCCAAAACAGCTATCCCTCGTGACGGATGTTCTATCCGAAACTCAAACCCATGTAAGATTCTTATAATCTATTATTATCTATTTCCAACAATATTTCTATCATAAAATGAAAAATAACCGTAGAGTTGAAATAAAAATTGGCAAACATAACGCAAACCTTCCCGAAAGGATTTATATGATTTAACACATTAACATCGTATGTACCAGTGTAAACATTATAAAAAAAATAAGAAGGATAATTGAAAAGATTGCTTTCCAAAAACGCTTCCAGCGATACCAGCATCCTGCCATTAATTTGTATCACTTATGAATCAAAGTGCATATACTAAAAACATGTTTCTACTTCGAGAATGTAATTTAAATCACCTAACTAGCTTTTATGTTCGAACAATTCTCCAGGTAACTGAGTTATAATCAATATGAACAGTTTTTATTTCTAATTTAAATAAATCAGAATGTCTATTTGATTACATGTTTTGTAGACGGTACGGTGAGTTTACATTGAAAAGACAGAGTTTCAGTTTCAGTTTTGTTTGCATAAGGCCAATACGCTGTTGCCTTTTATCTATTTACAATTATATTAAAGCAATTGAATATGTTAAAAGACACACAGTATATAGTCACACGTAAACAGTAAAGCAAATAAGATAAATGAATTCTCAAAAGCTAGTAAATGAATTTGTCTTACTATATAGCTACATATCATAAATAAAGAATCACGATAGCATTTTCGGTTAAATTCAAGAGCGTATTTATAATGGTACATTTTATCAAATGAAGGCATATTTAGTGGAAAACAATTTCTTATTGTAATTGATATAAGCTTTGTTGAAAATCTGAATGTTGGTCACAGATTCAACAGTGGACACAAATTATGATATTTAATATAAAATCGAAATCGTAATATTTTATTGAATTCAATGTAAAGAACAAACATCTATAAACCATTCCGTGGTTGTTGTTATTTCGTTATTATCTTTATATTTATTCTATTTTTAATTACATTTGAGCTACGTCTTCTGTTGTACATATAGTTTCTTTTTAAATAGTTTATATAACCGTAGATCGTTGAAGGCATAATATACAACATAACAAAACCAATATAAATATCAATCTATATTTTTGCTATATTTTGTTGTTGTATGTTTAGTAAGAATGCTAGCATATAAAAAAACATTTGGTTGAAAAAATGTAAAAAGGTGATGAGCATTAGAAGGGAAAATAATATTATGTAATATTTCCCAATCTCCGTTTCGCTGTGACGTGACATCTAAACGTATGTGATGTCAATTATATGATTGTTGTAAACACAATGATGATAAATCAAATTAGAAATAGTATTCATCTCCTTAGTATTCAACAAAACTAATATAAGTCATGGCTTTTTGGTTCCGACAGAAAAGTCCGTCCATTGGGATCACATTTTTCGCGGGAACTTAGTATCGGCATGACTTCAAAACATCAAAAATATGCCATATAAATTTACAGTATAACGTCTATATATTGCCGCTTAAGCCGACCTACGAGACACTAAAAATGAGTATCACATTATGTTACTACAATTAAAATAAACATACACATACTACGTGGCCGATTGATATAAGGCGCCGTCACAATAGCACTTACCTCTCATCGCTTAGGTCGTCCCGCTCGCACCAAAAACTTTATGTGAGAAAATTTACAGTTACTTGCAGAAGGACGGTGGTTCAAATCAATCTGATTCAGTCTGAGGTCTTCTTCCACCAGTAAAACTGGCTATGCCATATATATCCTGAAATGTGTTGAAAATGAAGTTAAACACCATTCTAAAAAAGATCATCACAGGAAGAATAACGTTCAAATTTTGATATTGATTACAGCTTTGCGTTATAATTTGTAACGTTAATTTGAGCAAAACGTAATGAATGTCTTCAGTTGTGCAAATACTGTCATTATCAAGAGTTTAAGGTCTAGTTCATCACCCAGTTTTAATAGCTAATGTGAGCCTGCAACCTGTAAATTTGAATAATATACGGCGTTGCTCACTGCTGATCACTGTTTTCATCCCTTAAGTACACGAGTGTTATTATTTGGTAAGAGTACATATACCAATGACACAAATACATTTATATTTACACAAGTACAATACATTAAAGACACGAAACGTTTTGTCAACAATTGACTCTCGGCATTGTACCCAATTTTATGCAGCCCTTCAATGCACCGGAACGATATTTTGACAACACTTGAAAACATATTATGTATTTTCTCTCTTTTTTCTCACCTAATTTATTTATTTTTCTTTATTTATCTCTTCAATTTAATGATGGTTTACATCTTATTGATTGTCAAAATTGCCATCTTGATTCTAATATTATTTGTATATTGAAAGGGGAGGGCCTTAACTAATGTTGCTAGAACTTGTGGCCCAATCCGTTTGCTATGTGAATTATGCAATAAAATATGTTTAAACCAACACTGCTCTGATATGTTCTGAACGTATTTCCATTATTTTTATTTCAATTTCATACAGAGCATTTAACCATTTTGCTCTAACTATATATTGCAAAATACTGACAGTGCGGTTCCCTGGCCATTATCACTTATGTTTACTGAATTGTATATTGAGGACAAAACAATAACGCCTTTAAACATTAATTGACACATTATCGATTAAAAGGTCTGTCTACGATAATGATAGCACACACAATACAATAAATACAGGAGTGAAGTACAAAGAAACGTTAATTAGAAAAATGGAAATAAAATAACTAACATCTCATTAATCTTAGCATCACTTTAAGCAAGTTAAGATAACATGGTAAAAACATGCTTTGAATCACAATCTAAATCCCAATGGAATGACGTCATTCAAAGTGCAAAATGCAGCTTATGCGTGCTAGTTTTGTGTTCAAAAAGCTTTTCAGACGCAATAAAATCCTTTTTAAATATGTAATGATTTAGTTGTTTAGATTGTTTGCTGTCGGTTTGACTCTTTCTGTTTAATAAAGTATTATCAAACTCTCGGTTTGGAACTGAAACTTGAATTAAATGAACACAGTTTCCTTCTATGATTCATAAGGTATCTGCGTTTAGCCATGCTTATATGAAAGTATGAATTTATGTTGCATGTTGTATGATTTTTATTTCAGTACACCAAGCCAAGGCCTCAGTGATCCAATTATAAAAACAGTTATTTTGATTTATGGTCATCGACTGCCGTGCGCAGACCAGATTTGGGATACACTGGATGTGATAGGAGAGGACTAGCTAACACAATAAACACTACCTGTTATAATAGTTTTACATTTTCCTTATTTTTGCATGTTAATGTAATCAGAGAACAAATGTAATTGTTGTTGTTGTTGTTTTTACTAAAATATTTAACACATTGTATAAACTATTGAATTGAAATTAAATTGATATCTAAGTTTTGAATGGACCAGTAAGTTTATGCGGCACAAGCTACATCCGTAATATATTTTATTTTCTGCATATGCAGTTTTCTATAAGCAACTTAGACGAAGCTTGCACTTAATAATAATCCGTGATGTAAAGTATACAATTATATTATTAAAATCTTCATTAAACCTAATGATACCTCTTATTAGATGATTAAATCTAAGCCAGAATAATGTCGGATCCTTTTCATTTTCCACAGGTATATTTCAAAATAATGTGTTCTTAATCATATTTAATCCGCTTTCATCTTTATCACATTTCAGCGCCCTCTATAATACAATATGGCTTATGGGCACTTTAATTCCATACAGGGGCTTATGATTATAAGAAAAATAGCAACTTCTATGCATATGGCTAGTTCTTATGAAATAGTGAGACACCGACGCCATGAGCTGAACGCTTGATTATTAAATAAACTTGGATGTTTAGACTTTGGTTATTCTGAAGTTTCATTTACTTAAACGCGAAATGTTATATATATGTATAAGACGTCAAAATGATATATAAATATAAGACCTCTAAAGGTTTTTGAAAACAAGGTGCGTACCGTGAAGAAGTACTGACGTCACAAATGACGTCATAATGTTCGACTGACGTCACAGCATGAAAGTACTTGAGCTGTGGGTGGACAGGGTGCAATTTTTACGAAAAATGTTACTGCTACGATTACAGTGCTGATTTCTAGTGAATCAATATAGAATATTTAGACTTTTTTTTGGATTAAAGAATAAATTCCAAATCCTACAATTGACAGATAAAGATTTTTATAAGCATTTTTCGCGAACTGTTTGAACACCCCTCGTATATTGATTATAACAACACACAGTCCTTCACTTCACGTGTATTGTATTGGTTAAAACACTAACTTCATAAGTTTACTGTATATCGATTGAAAAGCAATGAAAACAATGTTTGAAATTTTGAAAAAATGCAGAAAATATAATTTCAACAGTTAACAGGCACGTATTACAATTAGACAGTGTACGCCATAAAGATACGTTATGTCGAGAGTAGGCAAGACGTTTTGATGCACGTGGAGGAGATAGATGATGAAGTAACAGTGTTTGATGAAAATCTTGCAAATTTATGATGAAGATTCTTAGATGATATCTAGTGCAAGAAGATTATATTATGAACCATTATACAACTTCCACAGATTCAACAAATAATGCGTTGGGCAACGACATTGACCTCTCAACCATTGAATACATCAAGAATTAATGACTGATGTTTTGCATTCAGCAAAGCACCAGTGCTTCTTAAATTTGAAGCAAGAGGGTTGACCAGAAACCTCTGTAAAAATAAATGTTATGCTTCTATTGCTTTTTCACAACATGAAAATATTTTTTATTTTATATTTCAATGACAATTTAAGTCATTGTTACCGTTTTGTGCGCTAATTAATTAAACAACAAAACGCATTTCTTGAGTTTTTGCTAAACACATTTAAATATATCCAAAATTGTATAAATAAAAACCCTTATAGAAACTAATCTATGGTTGCTTTTAAACATATATTTATTGATTGAATAGTAACGCAACAATTCTTTTAAAATTTTAAAAAAATATCTGAATAAAAAGTGCAATACAACAAAAACAGACTGGTCATCTTCAGACATTATCTTTGGCAGTATGAAATTCGAAACAGTTTTGAATAGGCTGCTGTATACTGCTAAACACTTCATATACTGTCAACAAATACTCCTATTTTTTAACCATTCAAACACTTTATTAAAATGTTGTATGAAACAAAACGATGTATTGACAAAAATAACCTTGAGGTGGAAAAATTTGATTTATTATGGAACCTGTACATTCATTAATTTAAATTTGTAGAGACAGTACTTGAGTGATTATTTCCTGCTGCTTCGTTTTTTATTGTTGTTTTTCTTTCTCTACTTGTATACTGTTTATAATCATCCAAGAACTGTTTTATTTCACATTAAAATAAAAGGAAAATGTTTATATAACAATTTTACATCTTTCACATCTTCTCATAGAACAAATGTGTATTCTAATAAGAGTTAATCTTATTTGTCAAACCAGATTTTACAATGATATAATATCTTAATTATTGTTTACATGAATAACATAGGCTATATTTTTTGTGTCACGAATGGAATCATTATAATTATAAGGGACTCTATTAAACTAAAACTATCTGCTTGAAACACTTGCATACTCATAATCATGTATCTTTTAAAACAGGTGTTGTTTCATTTTATTATTTTTTTATTTTATTTGACTTTTTAAAAATCAACAACAAAAAATATCGTTACACTACACATCTTTTTCTCTTGAATTCACATACAAGATTGTTACTTATTCTTTCTGTATATTTATATATACCTTTGACATAATATTTTAGTTTGTATGTGAATCTGCTTAATTTTTTATGAAATATATGCAAATGAGAAATATATTACACTGATATTCAAAAAAACTGAAAACACAAGTTTTATGAAATTTAAGAAGAATATTATTCTTTTGTGTTTTCTGATTCTCAAATATAGTTAAATTTAACTAGAAAAATATAAAAAGACCAATGTATCTTTGATATTTTTTTTATGTCTTTTTTCCCGAATGGATATGAACAATTAATACAACTTTATTAGATCTGATTATGTCAAATAATATAAAATTCACATACCCATCTGCCGATATGGACTGGAACAGTAACATGCTCAACCTTTCTCGCCACAACTACACCCAAAGATAATTCTGCTAAATGGATAGTGCTTTCATTATACAGTCAGCATATATAGCAAAACAGTCCACATACCTTAGTGAATTTCGTATCAATCATGATACAACAAACTTTCAAACATCGTACAATGCAGATTTTACGCTATAAGGCCAATGTAAACATAAATTAGTTTTATGACAAATAAACCCGTTTAACTATTCTAACTTTCTTAATACCTAATGGAATTTGATGAAATCAACTTCAAAATGATTTATTCTTTAATCAAAGAATGATAACGTTACTCCTATCGAGCTATCGGTACGTTTTAACAATTCCACGCTACCTGACCTAAATATAGCCTATATCATCACAATTGACACGTACTAGTTGACACTACTAAATTAGGCCACAACAACCAAACTATTTTGTTACAGTGTCTGCATCCCAATAACTATCGCCTTTCTACCAGTGGTAGCTGTAAATATGTCGGATAGATCGGCGCCCATATTCTGTACAAAACGCGATGTATTTGTTACCTTAGTTGATATATTTCCACGTCTTTTGCATCGAATTTCCTATCATCAACACTAATATTTAAAGCTGAATAAAGGAGTAATTGATAAGTAAAGTAGAGAACTACAAGCTACGTTTGTTATGATAATGTGTGATAACATTTCTTGATAGGATATCATCTTTCAGAAATAATTAGAATACTAAGAGCCTGTTGAAAAAACAAATGAATACATATATGTTTTTTCTTTGACAATAACACGCTTACTATTTAAAAGTTGTTTGTAATTTTGCATTCATTTGGTAGTATTTGACCTTTTATCTTAAAAGTTCTTGTATTTCGGTCCTTTTTTCCTTGCAAATCGAGTGTTTGGTTGTTTTTTAATTTTTCAAATATATGCACACCTACATTTAAATATACTATTAGAATATTGCTTATAAACATGCATGTGCATGAAACTGGAACTGGATATATGTAAGATAGCATGATATTCAAACATATACTTTCACCCAACTTTCAAAAGATAGAAATGTCATTTAAAGTATTAAAGAAGCAAAACGTAATGTATTAAACACAAAATGTCTTTAAACCCTTTATTCATATAATATTAATTATTATTTTATATAAATTTTATAATATTATTTAATTTGATTTTATAGTGTGCATAATAATATCAGTAAAACTGATATTCTATACGGATTAAACAGCTTGTAGTTTAAGATTACAACAAACATTGTTTTGTTGTTGTAATTTCAAATAAAATTTTGCCAATAAGAATAAATGACAATTCATCACCAAGGCAGCATTAAACTTCATGAATAATTGTAATAAATGTCTTAATCAATAACATAATTTTACAATGGATGCAAAGCATCTGATTCGAATTATTATAAACGAAATACGAATGATTTGATAATTCGAATTAACAAGTTCGTGCGAAACATCGACATGCCGAGTGACCAAACTTAAACGAAATCCTATTTCTAGAATTAGATTCAAGATTCCGCAAATATTCTTGGTGACCTTCACTGCGTTTGTAGACTTGATGAGATGAAACAAAGTCTGCAACAGGTAACATATATGAAGAGTCATTTATATATTGTCATGCAAGACTATAAATAATATCAGATTATTGTACAGTTCACTGTCAACATTGACGAGTACAATAAAATCCATATTGTTCAGTGAACTGTATAATTACCTTTTTATTATTTACCTCGAGTTCTTTTCATATGAAACACAATATCAAATCATTTTTTTTATAAAGCAACAAATGGTCAATGTTTTTAAAATACGGAAAAAACATGTAAGTGATTTTTATCTCATTTTTTTTGTTAATATTATAATATTAAAGTTGGCTCTTTTAAATAAATAAATCAATATTAATATAACTGTCTTTATAACAGCTATTTTCTTTCTTTTTTTAAATTATATTTTATAAAGTATCTATTTATATGTTTTGGAATAATATATACTTCAATTTCTCAAACACGTTTAGGTTTTTTGTTGTATCAAAAGACACAATATTCATTAGGAGTGCCTCAGTGATTTTTCTTATATGTAATTTATATGAGATATGCGGATTATTTATATATTTTGTGTAAAACGATACGAAATTATAATCGATTTTCGGGACAATCGAACCGTCCAATACGAAAAATCTATCCTGATAATAATGATTACTTATGTACGATCACGTAGTACAAATACTTATAGCTCATTAGAATCGTATTTTAGGTGGATAATAAAGTATAATATTGACATTTTCCGGCTTTATCATATTATATTACACTCTCGGACACATAGCTATTTATTTTCCACAACCGTTTGCGTGTATTGATGTTACAGTATAATTACTGTTTTCAGACTAGAAATCCCTAATATAAGGGTGATCATTGGCCGAGTGGTCCATTTCATCGTCTCATGGTCATTTAAACGTCACTGTTGAGATCGAAGGTTCGAGCACCACTGAAGGATCATATTGAATTGAGAATGACATAGTGTGACTCATTTGATATGTTACAAAATACGTTATTATTTCAAATTTAAAACAATGTAAAGGCACGACATTTACTTTTAAAATATGCATATGCATTCTGCTTATTATTACTGACAAGCATTTTACATTCATCAGAATTCGTTTAAATTGATATTTTGGTAGTTTGCAAGTCACTGGATACATTCATACATATCAACACTTGAAGGATTCGTAGGCGTGGCACAATGATAATGACCAATTACTGTAAAAGTGTGGCCTGTGTAGGTTTTTAACCTACGTCCTGAACTGACACTCAGACGCGTTGCCGATTGCGTAAAACTGTTAAAGTTATATAAATGTTAAATTTATGTAAATGTCAGAGTTACGTAAATGTTAAAGTTTTGTAAATGTCAAAGTTACGTAAATGTTTAAGTTATGTAAATGTTAAAGTTATGTAAAGGTCAAAGTAACGTAAATGTTAAAGTAATGAAAATGTCATAGTTATGCAAATGTTTAAGTTATATAAATGTTAAAGTTAATACTACTCTAATTTAAGGTTGTTTTGTTGGCAGGCAATATTTTGCTGACGATTTTCTAATCATGTTCAAACTGTATTATAATGATATCATTGTCAGTAAAACCTATTTGTTCTAATTCCAGATCTCTGTAAAAATCACAGTTCCGTGTATTAGCACGCCTTAACACTAACTTTTCCCCAGAAGCTACTTTCACAACCAATTAAACATGTATTACCATATCTGATTAAAACACCCACAAATGTTCACGGTTTACATAACCAAATATTATTTTCTCTTATTTATATGCAATGACATTCATCATGATGAATCCCCCGAGAACTGTGCGTCAGTGCACGTGACGGGTAATTGGTTATTAACATTATCGGACGAAAGTTGTTTGCTGTGATTAATTAATTAGTTCTTTAATTCAAGTATTGTTTTGCTGCTTTATGTATACGATAATTCATCAATGTCAATGATCGTAATTAAGCAACCTTATTAGTTAAACCTTAAACCTTAATAAGAATAACTCTCGTTTTTTGTATTTAATTCAACCTTTATCAAATATACTCTCATTATTTTCTTTTCAGTTAAACCATAATTTAAATAGCGTTCATTGTGTTGTATTCAGTTGAGAGACGAAATTTATATTCTCATTTCATTACCATGGATAAGTTTTGACTTCTTGACTATCCAGTATCAAAGATTAGCACATGTTTAGATAATATCAACAATACTAAAAATACAAGCTACCACACAGTTTTGTTTTGTTATTTTCTTGTTAAAGTAATACTATTTAGAATTGTTTACATGTAAAAATAAATGTATGGATACATTCAAATGATAACAGAAACATTGTAGTAGTATTAAGATGTCGGCCACGTGTGTATAAGCCATAGTGATGTTTGCGTGAGGTGATTTGTTTACTTGAATCTGTATATATATGTTAAAACGTGGTGTGTTATATGTGCTATTCTGCAAGTATGTTTGCTAGTCTGTAAGGTTATCAGTAAATATATAAACAACAAGTATTATTAATTGTGACAAATTGGTTTAAAATATGTATTGATATGTTTTACATGTAATATAGTTTCTTATAATTCTTTATAGAATGACATGGCTAACTGTTAAATATAATGTTTAATTTAATGTATATACTGTGTATTAACCATGATGAGACTTAAATAAAGAAATATCTATCTGTATTTTAAGGCATAATTTGTAAGTAACTGCAGAAGAACGAGGGTTGATGTTTTTGCATTATTTAAATACGAATATATTTTATTATTACGATATATTGAAAAGAATGAAATTATGTCAAATATGCGGATATTTAATTGTTTTACAATTTATTAACATATAACTTATATACGTGAAACTAATCATGTTTTGTATTACTATCATGATAAATTGTATTGTATGTTATATGGAATGTATTACAATTTAATTTATGATATAAGTATTGAATAAAAAATTACCTCCTCCGACAAATATGTATAAAAAAAACAACAACAACAAAACACCCCAAACATTTTTTAAATATTTTTATGTATTTACATACCTTAATTAAAGTTTGTGAATTTGTATGTATTTGGTTCAACTTTGATTAAGATACTTTCTACTTTCAATCCAATATTATTTAAAATAGTTGGTCAATTCAACCCTATTTTTTTTTGTAGAAATAATTGACTTTGTACTTTACCGTCAGTTTGATACCTATTGCCAAATTTACGGCTAGAAGTTAAACAAGTGATGCGATTCTGATGTAGACGGCCGATTTCGTGTTTTACATCAGGATTTGAATGTTAAAAATAGCTAATCAGGCACAAACTTCCACACGTGCTAAAATACTGCAAAACAAATTTAGTAACTGTTTATACAAATATAAATGCCGTTGAAATTGATCCAATATAACTTCACCAGATGATAGAGCAGGGTTGTTGATTTTTTCTGATTTCTTGGAATCATGGTGCACTTTCATTGTAGAATACAGTTCACGCCGCCGTTAGTTGGCGTGAGGTGTGTTGCATTCATTCCATTGTCCCTCATAAACAGACCTAATAAAACCCGGTCTGCTATTTTTTCTACGGTTAGTTTAAACTTATTAATTTTACTTCAATTGTGAAACACATAGCCGTGGCAGAGGATCGAACCCACGACCATCCGATCATGGGTTCGGTGCTCTACTTCTGGACCAAGATATCCAAACAGTTTATTTCGATATTATAAAAACGGTACTTGAAAGAAATATTTGAACAAAAGACAACAGCATCGAAACGTTTAAATTAATGCATTTTATTTTAAATTTACTGAAGTTTTAACCAACCTTCAATATTTCTTGAATAATTTACTTAATATGTAGGATTTGACATATTAGATGATTTCAATAAATGACATGATAGTATCATAATATTTGTCAATGTGGTTATATTGTTTATTTTACAAAATGATGTAGGAGGTAGTTTCTTTCTTTCTATAAAACTCACGAAGAATATCTTGACAAATTGGAGACACAAAGTGTACTACAAATGAACAGCTGCAATTGAATAATTTCCTGCCATTTCGACAGACAAACGCACGGACGTACACATCGATGATCTCTGTCCGTACGTCAGTTGTAACATACTTGTCAGGCTTATCCTTCATACAATTTTCATGCAAGTCATTAACAACTTAGAAATAATCATTCACATGGACTGAACATGCGCGTGTATCCCCTTTGACAGCATTCACCAAATATGAGATGTAATTGTCTGATTGTCTCTTAATCCTCGTGAGGGATTCTCCTCCTACAATTGCTATGCAAACTGAAATTGAAACTCATAACTAACATGCAGAGAGAATCTGCACATTTGCAAAATTTTGTTGGATTGATTTTCAGGAGTGATGTTAATTGTCCATGTTCACTATTCGCCTTGTCAGGCATACACTTAATACATGTTTGTTGAGATTCCATAAACATATTCCTTATACCATTGAAATAAAATGGGCATGCCTATATGTTCGCGGCATGATACTAGAACTATTGTCTTCCAATGAGCTTTGTAAATTGGTCAGCTTAACCTTCCCAGGCTTTCATTTTTATAATTTTGATACAATTTGATTTAGAGATAACGATAATCATCCAATATTCGAGACGACGAGCGCTTATTCTCACTGCAAATTTATTAAATTATCTATTCCAGAAGTTATCAAATATAACAATTATTGCATCTTAACTTAGCCAGCATATCTCCTGTCACAGTTTTTTTGCGATTCAATTGCATTATACGGATACTAAATAACATTTATTGCACATGTGTAATGCTGTCATGGGATTTGTTTAAAATAGTAGTATTCTTCTAGCAATCACATATCATTTTAACCTTGACTTGTTGGTAGTTACTTTTACCTATGATGTATTTGCACAATATATACTGTAATCCATTTAATAAAATGATTGGCCATTGTTTTTGTTGTTATCTTAAGTAAACATGGACATTATTCAAAATTTGAATATACAGTGTATGTCAAGGTACGAGGCATTCAGCCGGGACAGAGACCACAGTAGCACAAATGATATTAGAACATAATTATAATTTGTTCAATACAAAATATATTCAGTGTTTTTAATGAAATTTGACGCCATTTTCAAGACTTTTCAGGTTATATATGGCATATTCAGTTTTGTTGGTGGAGGAAAACTCAAAATGAATCTGAGAAGAGCCACCGACCCTCTGCAAATAACTGGCAAATTTTCTCAAATGAAGTTTTTAGAGCGAGCGGAGCTAGAACTATATATACTGATGAAAATTTGTGCACTCAAACAGAATGTAACATTGTTATACAATGCTTTAACGGCTTTGTCTCGATCAATATGCAAATAACTTGTATATTTATCGAAACAAAACTGTTATGCCATTGTTGTGTTGTACATGACACAAGTTGTTACGTCACGTTCATGTAAACTTATTGCAGCACATCAGATGTTGATTCTTCGATTGTAGAAGGCTACTGTGTTGGATTGTCAAATTCCAAACGTTGTGGGTTCGATCAGCATTTCCGATCGGTAATGGTTTTAGTACATTTTAACAGAGATGATGAAAACGGTTTGCTCGGTACATTCACTGGAAAAGAGATAAGAAATACATATGCGTGTAACAAGCACAAAACAAACTTTAAAATTCCCAAAAATGATTTTTAAATTAAATTTAACTTTAATGTTGTAGCTAACAGTTGTAGTTATGTAGGGCAATTATACCAAATCAAACCAAGATACACACAGCTATAACTTATGATAATAGATGAATAAAACATTATCTATCTGTATCTAACAATTAAAAGTTTAAATAGAACTTGAAGAAAGCGTTTGATAGAAATGAAGTTCAATACTGGTTGTAAATGTTTTGGCAAAGATTATAATGAATCTTTTACATGATATTTGTACGTTTCATATGTAATTATATCCAGCAATACTGTTTTAATAAAAGCACTTACCGAAATACAATATTTCACATGTATATATTATCTGTTTACTGGTTGTATATATTAAAACAGATTTATCGTTATATATTTATTACTTCTAAAAATGTGGAAAGTATTGGTATACAACATCAGTGATTAATTTATATAGCAAAGTTTTATAATAGTTTGTGCAAAAACTAACAATTCGAGCATAGGGGTATGCTGATATTTTTTACGAAAACAACTTATTTTCTCGAGGATATTTTAGATTCATTACTATTATTTTATTAAGCAATGTTGTTGTGACATAAAATGGATATTATATGTATGAATATTTAAGTTATTTCATTGTATTTAGAAGTCTAGCATGTTTTTCCTTCTCAAGGCTAGGGACAGTGTTGTGATGTTGACCCTTGCAGATCAAACTCTTTTCAGCTAAATGTATTAAAAATAAGCTCGGAAATCATATGTACTTGACTGTCGTTTAATCGGCAAACTTTACTTGCGTATTACTTATTTTGTTTAATGGGATTTAACGCGATTTTCAACACATTTCAGGTTATATATGGCATATCTAGTTTAACTGCTGGAGGTAGACCTCAAACTGTATCAGACTGAGTAGAACAACCATCCTTCCGTAAGTAACTGGAAAATTTTTCACATAAAGTTTTGGAGAATGCCGGACTCGAACTAACGACCTTAGCGGTGAGAGGTAAGTGATCTTGAGACGGCGCCTTAGACCACTCGTTCACAGAGGACCCTAACTTGCGTATTACAACATAATATCCGACGTGGGAATAGCACACCATCTAACCAAAACAAAATCATGAAGTAAATGATGATCCACTACTTTACGGTCCATATAACAAAGTGTCAAACTGTATGTTTCACATACAAAGGACTAACATATAGAATTGGTGTTGTTCGTTATATGCTCTTATAGAAATGGTTTATTGTAAAAATGTTATACAAACATCAGCGAAAAAAATACAAATTCAATATTTTACGTGATTGCAGTTAAACCTTGTTCAAATAATCATCAAGGTGGGATTTAATAACACTTTTAATCTATCTTTGTTTATATGATTATATATGTACACTTTCAAGTGTCCGTTAAAGTCTTTTAGTCCAAAGTTTTTCCTTTCATCGCGAAATAACGAGAGCGGCATCCTCTAGTATGAAAGAGTAAACCACTTAATTGTATCATGAAAATATAGTATAAACTTATATTAAATCATATATATTAAATTGGATCAGCAAATAACTCAGTCGAAGACATCTAAAGGCGTCGATTGGTGTTGCATTTGTATGAGAGTAGCGGTGTGTGAATTATGGCAATTATTTGTGATATCAATAGTCTTTTTTTAAAATTGGTTAGTAGAATCGGACGTTAAACAAACTGTAATCTCTTGCAAAAATTACTGAGAGTATGTATTAATAACAATGACTGCGCACACGCAAGTTCAAGCGAGTGTGTTACAATTTTTTACTGAAGTTACTATAACATTAATAATTTTTTGCAGACTTTATTTTCTGCCAACATGCTTGTTTCGCATTTGATAAGAATTTAAGAGTGAATAATGCGGCTTTGTTGAGACAATATACCGTTTTTATTTTGCACATAATTGTAAAATGACATAAAACATTAATAAAGAAAGCAATTGGCAAATCAATGACACGTTTAAGTGTTTATATAATAATATATGTATTTCATGATTTAACTTATATACCACAATGTTTTCCTTTTTATTTCTAGTATATCAACTTTATAGAAATACATACTTTTTTATAATACTAAAAATGACAATATATGTCCAACAGAAAATATAGCATTTTAAAGGCCACGCCCACTACTACATACCATGCCAATCATTACAATACCACATATTCTGTACATAGAGGACACACCCACCAATACACTATAAAGTATTCTATACATAAAGGCCACACCGAACACTACAATATCACATATTCTATACATAAAGGCCACAACCACGACTAAACTACAACATTTTGTATTCATAAAGGCCACACCCACCACTAAACTACAAGATATTCTATACATAAAGGCCACATCTACCACTAAATTACCATATATTCTATACATAAAAGGCACACCCACCACTACAATACCACATATTCTTTACATAAAGGCCACACCCACCACTACAATACCATATATTCTATCAAAACATAAAACGAAACGACAGGACATGCACATGTGTATGGCCTAAAGCAAATACATGCCTAAGTGAAATATATTGACAGAAAAAACATGATACCAACATTTTATTGCAGATGTGTTCAATAACTTTGAAGATGCGGATTCAAGAACAACACAATGATACAAATTAAAATTAAAAATAATCATGTATAAATAAAGATAGTAAATATTTTCTGTATTATTTCAAAGAATTCTACCGTATAACGTCTTAAACAGACATGTATCTGATTAAATATCACTAAGGAAATACATTTATTTTCCCCTTTCAATGTGATACTAAGTATGCAATTTGACATATTGATGGAATGGTTATGCATTCATGTACAATTTTATTTTATAATTCAATGTAATACCTTACGTCAATTAGACGTACTGGCTCATATTTCGATTATAGCATTATTGCTAATTAAGTTGTTCCGATACAAAAATAAAATCTATAAGTCCAAAAAAGGACGTTTATTTCAAAGACAAAATCAACCACTTCGACATAAATATATTCAAAACATAGATCATAGATCATGATTAATGTAATATTGAAAGATCTTCAGACCCAATCCTAATTTATATGATATTGAAATAAAATATATATAAACTAATATAAATAAGTACAATATAAAAACAGAAAATAGGGACATCCGGGTGCACGCTTTGAAACAAACCGTAGCAACACCACCACTAGAGGTTTAAATACCTATGATTCTAATACCCATCAGAAATACACTGTGATTTCATTGGTTGGTGTTCTTAGATATGCGGGAATTGAAAACTGCATATGCCGTCGGTAAAGTCACCACGTTTTTCATGATGATGATTGCAAATTGGTTTTATCGAAAAACATATTTGTGACAATTAAAATCCCCATATACGGTCGCAAATTTCAAATTGACAGTATACTTAACCTTATATTTAATGGTGGATCTATCCTTACTCATATCACTTATGTTATATCCAAAAACGATACGGTTTAAATAAATTTAGCGCTGTTCAAATGTGAAATCTTCAACAAACTCATTATCTTGTAACATGGTGTTTCCATATGAGACGCTTACACAAACTTCTGTTATTCTTAGACTAAGTCGGTTTGACCGAAATTGAAGTAACATGTATATTTATAACTTTACAAATGCTGTGGTTTATATGGTATGCATTGTATTTTAATAATTCATTACCAGTTGTTAATCCAGCATTTGTATTTTTCTTATAGCAAAAAAACACTGTTGGTAGCAAAATATATAGGTAGCACCAACTTATAGCACCGATTTTAAATCGTCGTTTGAATCATTTCAATCTGCAGATGTTATTTGATGTTTGTTGTCTGGATGTGTTGAGCCAAATTTCGCAGTAATATTACAATATAACTAACTTACTGATTATGTGATTAATATAGTATTTTTTTTTGTCTTCCAGACGTTTATTTTAAAGTCACTGACAAAAGTGAAAATGTCAATGCGATTAATCATACAAAAAGTGTCTCAATTAGGATTCATTATTCAAGATTCAAAATGATTAATTCAGTAATCTGAATATATACTGTTTCTCATTAAGCAAAGAATAAATGCAGCACATGACACGCAGATAATAGACAAAACACAATAAAAAAATAGTTAACGTTATCTCATTATATACATTTTTACAAGTGTGTTAGGTTGGACAAATATAAATTTTAAATATATACATTTTACACACTATGTCAATATATACTTTAGTATAGATACATACATGCATGCATTTTTGTTATACAAGAAATTACGATCAATAAAACCCAATCTTTATATATTTACGAAGACTTGATAAAACTAAATAACTTCTTACTCTGCGTGAGTCCTCCGTGGCCGATTGGTCTAAGGCGCCGTCTCAAGATTACTTACCTCTCACCGCTTAGGTCGTAGTTTCGAGTCCCGCTCGCGGAAGGACGGTGGTTTTGATCTGTCTGAAATCTCCTCCACCTGTAAAACTGAATATGCCATATAAAACCTGAAATGTGTTGAAAATGGAGTTAAAACCCGTTCAAAAAATGTTA
Source organism: Panopea generosa (assembly GCA_029582155.1). Taxonomy (NCBI): domain Eukaryota; kingdom Metazoa; phylum Mollusca; class Bivalvia; order Adapedonta; family Hiatellidae; genus Panopea; species Panopea generosa. The sequence continues at coordinate 1,458,782 of CM055901.1, forward strand.
ATTTGCATTAACTCAATTAATACTTGACCGTTTATAGTATTATGATTTAATAAAGCTTTTACGGATATCCTGATTACTAAGACATTTTAACACAAAATGGTATTCATCTTCTATGTCGTTAAAGTTACATATAGTACAATCACGCAAGTTACGTTCAGTGTTGTACAGTACATAACGATCGGTTTGAATTATTTACTGATGTGACGATAATCTTGTTCTTGACATAGACATTTTTAATTTTCTTCGAAGAATATCTAAATAATGTTCTTAATTCCAAAGTAGTTTTTAACATTTTATAAGTACATAACCGACGACAGTTAAAAACTCTCTCTTTAAAAATATACAAAACTTTAAATTAGCATCATCAGTACTTGAACATATGTTTTAAAACTCCATAATCTTCCAGTAGACATTAAGTGTTTTTTTATTAATTACTTATCACTTTTATAACAATCAATTAGTAATAAATTCTATACATATTGAATTAGTTAACAAATTTAGATCAGTATTTAATCAAACGAACATATCTATTGATATACAAGAGAGATATGTACCTAACTCGCCATAAAATCTCACATTATATGTTGAAGTTTTAACATTTAACAAATGTTTACAAAATTTCAGATTATTTTTTTCCGATTCATTTGGATAACGGCAATCCCCATACATCACAAGCGTAATTAAGAGTTAAATCAACAAAGGCATAAAATAACAGACAGTTTTAGGTTTCAACTATATTTGCGAGGTTTTGCCGGTAAACTAATTAATGTTTTAAGACGTTTTTGAATCAATGCTTACTGACTAAGAAATAGTTACCAGTATAATTGAAATAATACACAGATAATTAAAATCATTTAACGCACAGAATGGTTTGTTTTTGAGGTGAGCATGATATCGTGAGTTGAGCATGGAACTAATAACCTCTTATACGTCTAATAATCTCGAGCTTAGATCACTTATGAAAATGGTCGGCGTGTCTTTGGCAACTTATAGATAGCGGTCAACAACATATATTGAAAGGACAAAGAAACGCCTCGAGAATTGTCAGAGCTACATTATCAATATATTGTAAGCGATATTGTAGCTTTTGAATATATCTGTAAAGGTATTCCATATATGGTTTTTCAATGAAAATGATCATTTTGACAAAATCATTTATGAAATGCCGTAATATACACATTCTAAAACTGTATATATCGCTTGCAATAGTGTGATAATGTGGCTTTGAAATTTTACCGTCGTTCCCTTGTCCTTTCAGAATACACTCAGCAATTTTTTTATAATAGGTCATCTGAAATAATTGAAAAAAATATTTCGTCAACACCAGTTTCATATTTCAATTTTATGTCGTCAAGACATGAAAACACACGTCTTGTATACAATATCAAATACAAACCACTATTAACAAGAATCGTCTCATCTCTGTTGGTGTTACATGTATTTCCGATACCGTATTTTTATACGCTACCTTTTGTAATAGAAACAACATTTGATGTGTGCGCATGATTAAAATTGTAGGTTTTTAAAACTACTCTATTAATGTTTTTTATCATAAATTAATTTCAAAATGTTTACTAAACTATAATGGACACATAGATATAAAAAAACTTTAAACAATAATTAAAAAACCTATGAAAGCTCGTATTGTTTTTTATGAAGCATCCATCTTCACCACACGATATTTATCAATATTGTTAATGTCCCTATCTTGTAATGCAAAACTAATTAAGCAATTGATTATTTTCCAGTAACTGCTGCTTATCTTTTAAAGGTTTAATCATAATTTCTATTTTCAAATCATTTTAACAAATATCTTCAAAAATGTAATTAGTTTGGATATAATAAGCACTTTGAACGATATTAAAAGTTACATTAGCTACAAATCTTTTAAGAAATCTATAATGGCTCCCAATAATTATTATTTGCATTTTGTATTACAGATTGAGTACGTACTTGCGTCCACGATTTATAATGAGTTCGTATTTGCTTTCCTCATTAATTGTTTGCCCACAACTGGATTTATACTCCAGGATACCATTTCAAGCATTGTAGGTAATCAATGTATTGATTTATTTGGTACCAGCCGACATATTTACATCTAGTTATCAAGAATTTATACTAAAGTATAAAAAAATACAATTCAATGCGAATGTCAATACGTTTAAATATTTCAGAAAGCGTAACATTTCCCACCTGCCAAATAAATTATGAACACTGACAGGCAGATTTATAATTGTGATGAAATAACAAAATCCTGAATAACAACATATGCGCATATCGGAAGATAGTCTGTCTTGGAAACTAGGTTTTACAGCAACGTGTAAATTAACATGCAATTAATGGCTACAAAGCAGGAATGAAAAACGTTTTTGTCAATGCAAATATATTTTTACCACGACGAGTGTCACATGACATCGAATTGTTTCTACAATGTTGCATAACCGAGCTAGTCACACAAAGAGAAAACTGTTATGTTTTGATTTTTAGCTGCAAGTGAAACTTTATCAATGCTCCTCTTACCTATCTGTCTATCTTGTATCACCATGCATATAATTACTGTCTCCTGTATGTTAGCGTATGTTTTTTCAGTATTAAAATATATTTTAAACAAAAGAGTCGTATGTCTTGATTCACGGGCTAAATACACAACAAATAGCACACCGAAGGAAAGTTGACTACATTGTTAACTTAAAAAGTTGGCCAATGAAAAACGTATATCAATTGAACTATCAAAATAGGTACACACTCGTCAGTTTTATCACTAAACATTTAAAATTTCATTCCCCATCATGATGTTATTAATCCCCAAACGAAGTATAAGTTAAGATGTTTAGATTGTATTAAATACATGTACAAACAATGCACGTCCAATCCTCCTCAATGTAAGAGAATTGACAAACCAACGCAGGCTTCAAATGACAAAGCCACCAAATCAGCACAATATAGTTTCAAATGCGCACTGACTGCACTCACTATTCGCATTTCCGACCATACTCTAACCTTTTTGTCGTACCGTTAAGCGAGGTAGATGAATAAAGATGTACTCAAACCGTTCGCCAGTTCCTAACAATAAAATGGAGACCAATATCAGCCTGCATTTCTTTAAGCCATTTAATTATTATTAAAGAATATTTTAAAGGATAGTGGACTATAAAAAAAGACAAGGATCGTGTCTATTATCGAATAAATGAGTCTATGACTAATATGTGATTTTTTTATATTTCGTTTTGCATTACTTTATATCTATCCAATTTGTAAAGGCTACGCTAAAAGTCGATTCACTAGGAATATAATTCGAAACTGAACTGGCAAAATGCATTAAAAACGACATATTATTATCGTTATTATCTTTGCTACGAAGACTTACGAGGAACTAGATTTAATGGTCTGTCTTAAGTATTGAAGAAGTTAAACAGGCAAAAGCTCACCAGAGACTTATTTGCAATTGACCAAGACGGTGCCCCTGTTGTCATTTCTGCTATATTGCATGTACTATATTGTTTGAGCTATCAGTTTAGTTTAAACATATTGTATTGCTTTATAAATTACAAATTAGCAGACAGGTTGGGCCACAAGTTCAAACAGCATTATTAATACCCTTTCTGACAAAATAATTATATACAGATATTGATGTAGATGAAATACAGTACATTAAACATATTTGAAGTAAATTAACATGTAAGAACTATTTGATGAAAGTAAAGATGGCGTAAATATTAGGAAAGGGGTACGATCCATGGAAGTGCCTAACTTCAGGGAGGTATGCATGACAAGCTATGCTTCATTATCAAATCGTTCGGTGTCCTTTATAAAATTCTGAACGTGATTGAATAATTCGACATTATCTTATCATGTAAGTGTTTCTTTTCCAAATAATACTACATAAACACCGAGAGGGTGAAACAAACGTGAAGCACGAAAAAGAAAGAGTCGTTCATTTCGATAATAGGAATTTGATAAAATAATTCTTGGCATCTTCTCTTTGGTACCCACACAACTGACATGCTGAATCGAGTTTTAAGTGATTCACGTAAAGATCAAAGTTTAAGTTACTGCATCTGTTTGGTATGAAGTAATGATTAACGATTGTTCCCGGTTAAGTAATAACTATATGTTTTGAAAGGTTTAAAAATATGATTTTAATGGACTATTTGAAAGATGTAAGCGTTTCTGCTTTACGTATATATTCTGGTATGCTATTGTACGAGGAGATACATGATTTAATAAATGGAATTTTGATTATTTACGTTCTCATGTTGATTGTTGTAAAGTGATTGATATATCTTAAATTATAAGGGACTGTTATGCCAAGAAAAAATGTCTATATATTTTAGTTTTAAAAGCAACTATAAGTTTTTGATATTTAGTTCTATCTTCTTACGATATCCGTCCTATTTCTTTATATTCATTTTCTAACGAAGATGAGCGGGTTAACCCTGTAACTATATGAGCTACCACAATCCCAAACAACAGAGGCATATTCAAGAATGGGTCTTAAAAAATGATATATATATTTGGTTCAAAGAACATACGGTTTAAGAAGTTGCGCATCATTCTTAATATATTAGATGCAGAACATGAAATAGAGATAACATGTACATACGATTGCCCGTCATGACTAAATGTTAGTCCAAAATGTGTGTGATGTTAAACAAATTAACAAGAGTATTATTAAGGATCAGAACTAGATAAGTGACATTTCTATTAAATATAAAGAGTAAACCTTCTGTATTATTGGGATTAAAATCGACTAACCACTGTCTCAACACGTCAGCAATTATATTTCAATCGTGATTTAAATTACCCTCCAAATCCGATAAATTAGTAGAGGTGAACAAAATGATGTACCATTAAAGGGATTAAATTGGCAAGTAACACAAACACGCTGTTAATCAATACTTTTCCTGTATGCAGTGTGCACAAAACAATGCTTATGTATTGACGAATAACCTTTATTTACTTGAAAGTTATCAAATTAACAGTAATTGAATATTGGCCAAAACTTTAATACGTCCCGCAATAAAATATTGCGCAATGTTTACATTGAACTCCGTAATCTTCCCGAACAAAACCTCGAAAACGAGACCGGGAACGAGTCTTCACGATGTTATCCGATGATTGATCGGAAACCCGAAAGCGGTTCGTTGAAATATCAAAAACAAAAACGTGGCTTCAGAAACCCGATGTTTGTAATAAAGAGGTTATGCAATTAGACACTTAAGACGCGTATATCTTTAAGTTATAAGTGTATCTTCGTGCTGGGCATGTGCATTTAGGACAGCGAATTGACGGTAATATGCCAATATAATCCCTTTAACAAAAGTACGAGGTTATCAGAAATATCGTTAATGATAATAAGTAAAAATAATGGGCCTAGAACAGAACGATGTTGCACCCCAGCAGTATATACCTTGAGCTTTGAAAAACTGGCACCTATAAAAAATATTTTGCTTACGTTCTGTCAGATAACGTTCAACCAATTTTAAAATATTACCGTTTAACGCATGTTTGTGTCAATTTAAAAAGAAGTCAATTGAGCCAAACGCGATCAAAAAAATTTGATACGTTACAAAACCTCGTACATGTACATTGACGAGAATCAAGGCCTTTACAAATTTGATTATATATATCGATAAGTTGATTACTGTGGGTGAAGTAACCCTTTAAGAAACTTGAGTGTAATTCATTTATTAGCATTAAAAAAATAAATAAATATGTTTGTAAACAACTCTTTCCACCATTAACCTTTGCAGCTTAATAAAGCAATGGGTCTGTATTGAGATGACATGTATGTATCTTTTGTTTTTTTAAAAAAGGCATGATTATATCTGACTTCCATTTAGCAGGGAACTTACATTCAAGTAATGATTTAATAAGTAAAATAGTAAATGGTCTTGAAATAGAATGACTAGTTAGAATTAATAATCTATGACTTAATTTATAACTGCTTTATTAGGATTTATGTACTTATTACATCTTACATTTCTTTGTAATGCGTACGTTTTCTTAACTGTTATTTTTTTTTAAAATTAAACCTAGGAGTGCAGTGTTGTCATCATCCTGACTAATTCGGGAAATAGAAACAAAGTACTCATTCAAACAATTTGCTTTATCAATATCATCACTGAAATTAAACATTTCTTCAACGTCGACTGATATTGACTTTAAATATTCATTAGCCTAAGTTGTAAGATTTTGTTTCACAATCGAAGTAAAATAATAAGTTTATATTGACTTTACAGGAAGAATAACTTGCGATTTTTTGTCGTAATTTTCCAGCAAAACTTTGGATTTGATTTAAAACAGTCTGAAATTAAGTTAACGATATTGTTGTAATATTGTTATTAGGCATGTTTTTTTTTTAAAGAATTAACTTTATTTCTTAATTGCTTGTATTTTATCCACTTCTCTTTCCGTTGATTCCTTACGGCTTTTGTCTTCTGCTTGTCACGTTGTCTCAGATGTCGTCTTGTTTCGGAATCACACCATGGTTTGTCATTTTGTAACGTCATTTAAAGGAATAATATTGATTAAAGATAGTTTGAGTTAACTGTTCACAAGTCCATCAATAGAATAAGTGTTAAGAAAGTCCCAATTTGTATTAATGATCATATCATTGAGCTTTACATTATCGCTAATTATATATGACCAAACTCTGCATTTTATATTTGTAAACAGACGAAAAGAAAATGAAGTATATGTATGTAGCTTTATGGTCACTTATCTCGGTAAGAATGTCAAAGGTCCCTGCATTAATTGTTTTAACATAATCCGATGCAATTATTGGATCAATTAAAGGTGTCGATATCTTAGTAAAATATGTTGATTCTGTGATTACATTACTGAAGTTATTTAATAAAATGATAATGTTTTAAATGCCTTCTTTGGATATTTAAGTGGTCTACGTTAACAACAATGTACATTTATCAAGTGCTTTTTCTATGGTTATATTAAATTCATTCCAAAAAGGAAACATTTTTATTTGGCGGACGGTAAACATTGAATAGTAATATTGTATTTTGTTCGAAATAAAAATCTACCCAAATTGCGTCACAAGACGGACTTGCTAAGTCTTATCCTTGTTTAAAGACTAGTAGACCGCTTGAATGTGCATGTTTTATCCATTTCGAAAAGGACTAAAATAACATTTTAAATGTTTCAGATGCAATATCATTTGGAAGATGTGTTTCTGTGAAATATAAAATATTAAAATCTAGTCAAAAACTTTTTAATATGTTAAGATGCACAAGTGAAATACAATGTTTGTATAGGTTCGGGATTTTCGGCAACATCGCCCGATAAGAGAACTAGTAATAACACAATTGCTGAAAAACAAACATTTAAAATACTTTCATATGACAGAAATGGAAGCAAGAGAAGACACCTATTTGCTATATTTTCAAAGTCAAAAATAGTTAAAAAAATAGTTGAGTACGTTTAAGTACTTGAGCCATGATTATAAACTTAACTTATCCTAAAATGTATTGTCATTTGCGAGGTATTTATGTAATAACCTATTTGGAAACAAAATAACACATGTAAAAGACAATGGCAATAGAGATAGATATAGACTTGACAGCACGCCTGAAGAACGACCCCTCCGTTAACAAGAAAGAAAATGCAGAAAAACGACACTCTAGAGAAAAGTTAGTAAATTGATGATAGCAAACATTGTAGTATCAACACATGAGCTGGAGTTGGAGAGATTAGAAGTTTGAAACTTGAAAACGAAATAATGCATACGAAACCATTATAACGTTTATAATTAGCTTTTCAATATATACACAGCCAGGCCCTATTAGCTCAGTCGGTTACGCGTATGTCTTTTAACCAAGGAGTCGTTAGTTCAAATCCCCACCCGGCAACAGTGTCCGTGATGATTGATATACGACATTGTGTATCATTATCATCGGTCTCTCACTACTGATTCAAGTGGAAAATTATCATTTACTTGCGGAGATGGGTGTGCTGGTTACGAGTACTGGTTAACCTTTCAAGATTCAAAGAAACAGTGGTTAGTTTAACTGATCTGTTGATGGCATAAAAATGACATTCAATATTTATCAAACAATCAATCAATCAATTAATTAATCGATCAATATATACAAAAAGACTTTATAGTGAACACTTACGAGAGTTACACACGCCCATACTAAAACAAACAAAAGAACGAAAGCTATCGCGTAAACGTTATATAACATCAATATCATCTTTTCAATATATACATAAACAATTGATAGTGAACAATCACGATAAGCTCGCATGCTACCTGTAATAGTATGCACATACGCACTGCGCACACACTCTCGTTGGTATGCATGCTATTGATTGAGCTGGCTTGGTTGAGTGTTCGTAAAGTGCTACCTTCTGTGGAAAGGTATGCTTTGGAAACATATTTTTATATACATTTGCTAATTACTGGGTAGGCTGGAGAACATGACTGTTTTTATTTCATCGTCCCATTGTGACGAAGAAACACAGTGCGAGGTAATGTGCGTCCTTAAAGTAGGTTTGGCTTTGGTTCCCCAGAAACGGTTTTGCTATTGACCGTTTAGAGGCCGTGACTTCTTTTATAACATTTGCTTGTTGTCCTTTCAATACTTATTCTATATTTTATTTGTATGGTAGGTGCTGCTGTACGTCTCCTGTTTAATAACATTCCTCCGTGACCGAGTAATGTACGTCACTGTCTCAAGCTTACAAACATCTCATCGATAACGTCGTGGTTTCGAGTCCAGCTCAGTTACGTATATATGTGTCATAAGGTCATGAATATATTTTTGAAAATTTATAAAATATATTGAATTGTCTAGAGTACATTCCCAGTACTCATTTTTGTGTAGGTCTAACCTAGAATCGAGCCCGTTACCCCTCATCAACACTTTACCCGGTGTACGACTGCACCAGAAATGTTACCTGCTATATGTAGAAAGAAGATTTTACTTGCATTTAATATTTAAAGGGATTATATTGGCATATTACCGTCAATTCCCTGTCCTAAATGCACACGCCCAGCATGAATGAAGATACACTTATAACTTAGAGATATACGCGTCTAAAGTGTCTAATTGCATAACCTCTTTATTACAAACATCGGGTTTCTGAAGCCACGTTTCTTTTTTTGTTTACATTTACCATTTTCAACAAACCGCTTTCGGCTTTCCGGTCAATCATCGGATAACATCGTGGAGACTCGTTCCCAATCTCGTTTTCGAGTCTTTTTTCGGGAAGTTTACGGAGTTCAATGTAAACATTGCGCAATACTTTATTGCGGGACGTATTAAAGTTTTGGCCAATATTCAATTACTGTTAATTTGATAACTTTCAAGTAAATAAAGGTTATACGTCAATACATAAGCATTATTTTGTGCCCACTGCATACAGGAAAAGTCTGGATTAACAGCGTGTTGTGTTACTTGCCAATATATAATCCCTTTAATCTTCCAACGCCAATGCAACATGGGGACATATCAATCTGATCACCTCGGCCTTTATGCTACGCAATAGACCTCTGACATAATAAGGCGCCATTTTGGAACAACTTTCAGTCACATGATAAAATAAAAATGGCGGGCACATTATATACATGTACGTTGAAAATATTAACGTTTGTTAATGAAGACTGATAATTTAATTTCCCTATAAATATGACCCATGTCGAGTGTATTAATAAAAAAATCGATACAATAACGCCATATATTCAACTTAATGACGGATACATAATGAGTTACTTTCACGCGAATGAACACAGACTTGTAACACAGGCGAATAACGTTGGTGTATTCTAGAGCTATACACGAGATGTATAATACGGAGGAAACGGAAACATCCGATGTTTCACGATTGCGGGGACATATAATGCCAGGTAGCATGTTGAAAATGATACTTATTACAGATTACAACATCTAAAAAGGCTACAATGTGTTAACAAATTGATACCGGTGTCAAGCCGGTGTCAAACTTTTTACTATTGTTTGATGTCCTTGTTTTTGCTTTTGGCGTTGGAATAAAATATAGTAATGACATTAGATGTTTTTGTATATTGATATTATATACAGCCTAGACTGACTGAGCCACATCCTCTGCATAACGATTTCCTGTCTTATGCGACTAAACCGTTCCTTCCCGGTGATGTTTACCATATATCTGGCGTGTAACGCCATGCTGCCTTACGCGACAAACGATCGTAAGTATTTTTCCCGCAATCAATAATCGTTTTTAAATCGCCACGTCTATAACGACATTGATTTTTTTTATTTTAAAAACTTTCATATATGGTCACAACACGTGGTGATAATTGCCGCACCTATATTAAACATGGTGGCATGAATATTTTACTTAATTGATAAACGTTTGACGGCGGCAAACACAACAAACACGACAAAACTGACATATAACTGACTCGTGAAATCGAAAAAAAATCTGCTTGGTTAACAGAACAAATCTATATTTAGACTTGTATATAGTACATAATCATAATATAAAAACACATTAACGATGTTAAGTTACGTTAAGTAACTAATTTACAACTCATATCATAATAATGAAATGTTTATAATGATATTCCCTTAAAAGTATATCCTTCAGATTTGTTTTATCGTTTCCTTTTAAAGAAGATGAACAAATAGCTTTGTAGCGTTATTGTTTAAAGAAGTCTCGACTGCACATTATATGACCATGAAATGATTCAACTGTTCATAATCTGAAAGAAATTTATGTAACATGAAGAAATCAGTGTTTAAAAAGTTCGTTTATAGGCATAGTGCCACCATTGCTAAAAGGAAGTGCTTCCGTGGGGTAGTAGCATAATGGCGGTTGTAAATAATCCTCAATTCTTCTTCTTTAAAAATGCATTTTCCTTATTTTAATGCTCATTTTTTTATTCGAATGGCATTATTGATGTATTTTGAACATTTTGATAGCATTGTCATTTTTGAATTGTGAATTTAGAAAAAAAAATGATGCTTGGAAATTGGGATATAAATTCATGACTTTCACTTTGTCACCAGTGTACACACTGAGCAGAAAAAAAATCTCTTATATGACATATGACCCCTACTTTTCTCATCATATTTTGATAGTGCAGAGGTTGACAAACAGTAAAATGTAGGTTTCACTTCTTTCATTTGGGACCCTCTAGCCTTCAAACTTTTATTATTTACTATAGAATAAAGAACAAAAATCAATGGTGGGGTTACACCTTATAAACAATTGTATTCGTGATTGCTTTTAGTAAAACCAATTCCGTTTCTTTTCGGAACGCACTCAGCTCATTACCGGAAATCCGAAGTAAGTGTCTATCGGCACGACGATCGTGCCCATTATTTTTTTATCCACACCACAGTCGTGCCCATTATTGTCTTTATGCGCACGACGAACGCGCCTATTATTGCCCTTATCCGCACGACGGTAATGCCGATAGTGTTTCTTATTGGCATGACAGGCGCTTGACAAGGGAAGTAAGTAACGACAGATAGTCAATGGATGTGAGTATATATCTGGGCATTTTCCAGCATTTTCAAGATTATGTTGAGATTCATAGGATCTGACACTCGTCATTTCATACCGAATATTATTAGTCGAGCACTTTTCCTAAACGAGTTTACTTAAAGTGTCAGATTTTATTAATCACATTTCTCACGCACAAATAAAAATTCAGGTTAGTAAGTAACAAAAGGACATACATGCAGACCCCCTTCATAGGCAGAATAACCATAACGAGATGTGTAAGTATGGCCTAAAAATAATTCTAACTGAAAACACATCTATCAGTTCGACTGTAGATTTATAAAACAACAACAACACTCATTATACTTATCAAAACTTTTCTTTGACGAGTTTAATAAAATTTTGAATATGTAGAAATATGCGAATTATTACAAAGGTCGGGTGAATCGCCATCCAATCAAAGATGATCAAGGTTGTATTACACGTGAGTGTTATTAGATATACGTAATGGTGGCGTTACATAGCATAGTAAACAAGGGTTGATATTTGATAAACAGGAATAAAAGAGAGAGGAGAGATATAGATAGGAAGAGAGGTAAGCTGGCTCAAGTTTCCATCTGGATGTTAACAAATTGGTCCTTAAGTAATTTGGACATGTTTGAGAAGGACATAAAACTCGTCACTCATTTAAAGGACTTTCCACAGACATCTGAATGACTTTCGAAATTTGAGGCTTTCTCTACATTGTTATATAATGCACCAATCAGATTTTTTTACTGAACATTGCTGCCCACACAACCTTATTGTTTCCATGGAAATAAAACTAAATATTTTAAAAAGTTTACTGTTTACATGATGCTTGTGATTAAAATATTTAGCTGTATTAAAATAGTATGTTCTGAATAAAAGCTTGTACATGTTTTAGAGGGCATGTTGTTGCAGTTTCATAATTTGTTTCCAATAAAAACCTGACTGCAGCTGTATAGTGTACAAAATAGTTATTGCTCTTAATAAAGCGTATGCCAGCGATGTATGACTAAAAAACTCTTTATGCTGTGGACAATTCGTGTTACTCTGAGAAGTTGTCTTGTGTCTGCTGCATGTTGTATTATACTATCTTGTCTTTTGATTGTTTTGGTTGCATGTATTATCATGTCATATTACCTCACTCAAGTGCTGTGTAAACTAATATGTTTCCGTCGTGCCGATAGGGAAAACAATTGACGTGCCGATAGTCTCGTCCTTGATATTTTGTGCGGGTCTGTGTGCATTCATTCCGGCCAAATCGCTCGGGAATTATCGGACTGAGGATAGTTGTTGTTGCTGCATTTAGAGCGGAACGCTATTTAAATCTGATTGTAAAGCACGCATTACAGAAGCAAAAAGAAACACATGTTTCTGATTAAAAAAGTTCATAAAATAGCTTTATTTATATGATAGAATCTAAATAATCAGTGTTTAATATCTTATCCTCAAATTTGAGACTTATAGGTGATGCCTCTTTTAAATATTCATTCTATCTTTTAATTTTTTTTTTATATATCTAGCTAGTTTAATTAAAACAGTGTTATTTGTAGTTTATATTAATTCAATAACCTTAAACATAGAGGTTCTTTGGAAAAAAATTCGTTTTATACTGCATTATCTCAGATCATTACAACGTGGAAATAAACATATAAAGTGCTATTCATCTTTTATGTCAAAACCATTACAACATACACAGTATCTTTCATTTTTCGGTATTCTGTTTCTTGCGAACCGACCCGTTTGCTGCTCGGGGATATGAAGCTAACTTCGTTTTCGAAATAAAACTTTCAAACTACTAAATAATGAAGATAGTGTTCATATGCAAAATCAATTTTAAAATGTTTATAATTTTCAAACTTGATGATTCTTTCTATTGAACTATGCCACTCTTGTTTGAAACAATCAATTACTCGTTGTTTGAAAATGTATGAAAATATTTTTGGTATACATGATGATTATCTTCAAATACATATACATAATCACATCAGACTTTTCTAACATTTGACACAAATTTGGTATAACATTTATTGCAATCCTGTAAACCTTGATCATACACTTTTGTCATTAAGATGCTATTAGATTGTATTACTTTGCACCAATATTTTATAATTGTAAACTATCCTATATATAACGGGAATCTTCCAAGTTCACCATAAACACCTTTAGAACAAGTATTCGATCTTACATTTAAAATTCGTTTACAGAATTTCAAATGTATACATTCTATTTCTTAAGATTTACTAAGTCCCAATATTTCTACTGCACTTTGACATATGTTAACAGCTTTTAATGACTTCCCCTTTAAATGTTCCTGGTTTAATAAAAAAACTACCTGTATAGTTAAACAAATTTCCCAAATAATTAAAATCATTCCCTGATACCAATTTGTGACCATTGTGAATCCACTCCTCGTTCCATAATAATCCACCCCTTTTCCTGAACACCGTGGTTTTTGTTTTGTCGTAATTTACCTAGAAACCCCATTTCGAACAATAATGGAATATAATATCTAGCTTCGATAGTAAGTCTTCTGGAGATTAACATAAAAAAAATATCATATCATCATTAGCAAATAATAATAATAATATGAGTGCAATTCATCTATGTGTGTACCCGAATCAATATCATTTTGTAAATAAAGCTCTAACTCTTCTATAAAATAATATGGATGAGTTTACCTGCCCTTTCCTAAGTCCACTGAGTACTTAAAATAATCTTTATAACAACTGTAACTTATTACACATGATTTGTCCTTTTCCTACATGTCGAGCACTATGTATAAACGCTTTCCTTTGATATCGGACTTATCAAGTTTAAACCATAACGTAGTTCTATATATAGTATCAAAACATTTATTTAGATCTGCACACGCTACGTATAAACGTTTATTTTCATTTAAATACTTTGAAACACTAGAATGTTATACATACAATGTATTCTGTGTTGAGTGACATTTGCGTACGCCAAACTGTGCATCAGCGATTATATTATCAGCGTTGCAAAATGATACAATCTTTTAATCAAAACAGTTTTTACAAGGAGCTTACAGTAGTGATATCACGATAATTATTCACGTTTTTTATATCACCTTTTTGTGTAGCGGTATTATAACACCTTCCGTCCACTTGTCCCGAAAAAAACTCCTGACATCGATATAGAGTTAAAAATGTCACATATATGTGCGCCGAGAATGTCGATGCTCTATGAAAAATATTCGTTTAATAATAGGTGATTACCATTCGGTTGTTCACTTCTTAGCCGCTTGGTAGCATTTAAAATGTCCTCGGATTTAAAAGGCATGCGTAACTCCTGAATTGAGTAATTTATAGCATTAAGAGCATGTTGTTCACCACAGGCGTCTGCCTTTTCATTGATAAATTGATAAATTGCATTTCCGAAATTCTTAAATTATTCCTTATATTCTTGCAATTTATATTTGTATTATTTATTTTTTTTCTTATATATATTTTTTTAAATATTTTCAAAATTGTTATGGTTTGCAATGTCTCCACCATTTTTTTTAAAACTCGTTGATTCTGTGTTTTTTTTTGCGTACACTACTCTTGTATACACGTTTGCATTTCACAAAATTTCCCTATTTACATTTGTTTTACAGCGATTAAAAACACGTAAAATCTTGTCGTTTGTCTGCATGACATTCATTGTCAAGCCATTCTTTAATGACTGAAGTATGAGAAAAACACAAATCACTGCCATTGTCGTACTGTTTTAGTAAACAGCGGTAAACAGCGGATCTGCAACTTCTCGGGCGATATCCGTTAAGCTGTTACTACATCATTTAATTCTGATCTCTGTGTTAAATCAATAGTATTTGTTAAACAATTTTTCTCTGGTAATTTATTTAATTTTAGAAAAGCATTCCATCAGACCTTAACCTCACTGTGTGTGTCCGGTATAAAAATACTTACATTACAACAAACAGAAAAACTGAGTGGTGTATGGTCGCTATATTCATTTAAAGATTGTATTGTAAAGTCACGGATATGTTTAAAATTACATTCCTTTGTAATGAGATACATACGTGTATACGTCAATATCATGATCTTTTCCGATTCGTCAGCGTGTTAGATGATTTTCATAGGTCGAGAAGTTATACTCTATAACGATTGATCGTATTATCAAGGGAGGCCCTATTGAGGAGTACATCTGGAACATAATCATCATCATCCAAATAATTATTTACATGATCATATATAATAAAATCTTGTTTTACTCCAACTCTACTGTTAAAGTCCCCGGTCACATAGACAGTGCCTACCGCATTAAATAGGAAAATATCATTTTCTGACAGTTCAAATACATAAACATCAGGGCTGCGTTTCACAAAATAACTTACGATAAAAATCGACGTAAGTCAATTTGACAATTTTTTCGTTGTGTTTTCAAATTTTGATCGACATTAAAAATGATTGTATTTTCAGAAAATATATCATTTTCGGCATGATTTGAGCCAACTTGGCTTCATTTGGATGAAAATTAAACATATTATGACTAATTGTTGGTTTACGTTTACGACGATTTTTGTCGTAAGTTTTTTTTGTGAAACGCAACCCTGATACATTGTACGCTGGAGAATTTTCACCCCACAAATAAATACCACAAATATATACATCTTTTTTTTCATTATTTTTTTTTATTAAGCATTATTCAAATAATGGTGTCAAAATGATTTTTCAATATTTTTATTTCATCTGAAACTGAGTCTTTATAATGTGGAACTATGCCACTGCTAGATGTCTCAGCTTTGCGATGCTAGCAAGAAGCCATGTTTACAAAACGAATCAAAATAATTCTGAATATTTTCACTTTTACTCCAATAGCACCATCAGCTAGCGCTATACCTGTATTTACAATACACTGCAAAATATCACGAATAAAGATTAAAAACATGCTTGCAATGTACTATTGTTAAATTGTAATATGTTCCTAGGGAAATATCAACGTTTGTGAGCTAATTTTTCCTCTGAATTTAATATAATTTTGCGAACCCATTCCACCAACAGATATTCATGAACGTTCGATTTTGGATTCCAGAAGAAGAGTTCGTTCGGTAAAAACAGACCAATATTACGATATATTGTGTCATTGTTTATTCAGAAATCATCTAGTGCTATTTGCCAAGGAGGCGTGATTTGTTGCTGTTGCGTTTATTTATTTAAGTCCGTTTAATAGTCGTTATGTGTTTTGTGACATGTTCTACACGTCCATGGCTGCGTTTCGCAAAATAACTAACGATAAAAATCGACGTAAGTCAATATGACAATTTCACCGTTGTGTGTCCAAATTTTGATTGGCATTTTAAATGATTGTAATTCTAAAAATATATGCAATTTTCTGCATGATTTGAGCCAACTTGGCTTCATTTTGATAAACAATAGAAATGTTATGAATAATTGTTGGTTTACGTTTAAGACAATTTTTGGCGTTAGTTAATTGTGAAACGCATTCATTCATTTTTACGGGGACTCCTGTGTGTTTCAATTACTTTACACGTCACGTGGTACATGTAGTTTCAGATAACATTACGTTCAACAACTTCAATTCCTGAAACGATTGAAATACATCCTAGGAAAATATTATACTGATATTTATTTACTCTCTCTATCCTATTTTTTAAACTGGTTTGATAGGTAGTAACATAATTTTTTGGTACCTTTAAATACAAGTCTAACGTCATAAGGAGAGAATTTTATCTCGGGCTTGGGGTAAGATAGAATAATCTAAGTCCAGTAAAAATGCAGACAAAACCTTATCTGGCGTGCTAGAAAAAAATACTGTCCCCGAATCTAAAAATAAATAGTTTATTTGATTGATAGGCAAGGAGATGTCATTTAGACAATATTTTGAATTTGGTCCTAAACTTAAACAACATGATAAAGTTTGTATGAAATGTAAAATAGCTGTTATGGAAGGCGATTTACGCATGGTTTTAAAGTTATTTTCTGTATCCTTTTCGCATAATTTGTTAAACGTATGGCATTATTTATTGCAAATGTATACTTAATATATGTACTATGTGAATAAAATATTGTTTATACTAAACACTACATAGTTTGTTGCAGCTGAAGAATAAAATGGAATCTATTCATATCATAACAGTTAATCAATAATTTATCTTTACATAAAAATGTTCAGTTCAAAGTATTACCTAACAACTCCCATTTTTATATATTAGTTATATTAGTGAGCCAGGCCCAAATAGCTCAATGGGTAAAGCGCCTGACTATCAATCCAGGGGTCGTGAGTTCGAATCCCCATCCGGCAACAGTCTCCGTGATGATTAATGTACGACATTGCGTCACATGAGCATTAATCTCTCACCGCTGGCTCAAGTGGGAAAGTTATCAGTTACTTGCGAAAGATGCTGTGTGCTCGAGTACTGGTTAACCTTTCAGGATCCCAGGAAAGCAGTGGTTAGTTTACTGATCGTCTGTTAGCCCTCGATGGCATAAAAATGTCGCTTAATATTCAATCAATCAATCATAATATATCAGTCAATCCTGTCTGATAATTGATCCAATGGAAATATGGAACGCAACCGAAAGAAGAATATGGCAGACTCGGTTTGAGTCCGTTTATCAGTGTTAATTAAATATGCACGACCCTTCCACGTCCCTTAGCAGTAGCGGTTGTCTTTTCTAAAGCAACATTAAAAAAGCGTCAATGACTATGAGAAAGAATGACCGCACTGAGTTAAAGTACGTGGTCAGAAAACGGTGACCGTTTGAACAAAAGTGTGGATATGGTTATCAAGAATACTTATTAAGCTATCTGTTGTCATCGAGTTTATAAAAATAAGTTGTATTTTATGGTATATAATTTTAGATAGACAGTAACATTGAGCTGTTCAAATTGCTTTCCTATTTTCGATGCAAATAGGGTACCCATTACAATGATTTATATATAATAATTATATATATCAATATATATTTGATGGTTATTGTATGGTTATGTTGCAGAAAAAGTGCTGGTCGCTTACGCCAGAGGTTTCAGGTTCGGTCCTTCATTCTGACCCGATGCCTCTCATAAAAACAATACTCAATAACGGTTCTACCCAGGAAGGAGACCCGATAGCGGTTCATATAAGCTCTGAATTTTATCGCAATCGAGCTAAAATAAATTAGTATAAATAAAAACTGCTACAATGACACTAGCCATATTGCTAAAGTAATATTGAAATCTGACAGAATATTCTGTGATGATTGATATACGACATTGTGTCTCATTATCATTCGTCTCTCACCGCTGATTCAAGTGGGGAAGTTATCAGTTGCTTGCAGAGATGGGGTGTGCTTGGGTACTGGTTAACCTTTCATTATTGCAGGAAACAGTGGTAAGGTTAACTGCTCGTCTGTTAGCACTAAATGATACTAAATATCCAACCAATCAATCACAGAGCTTGCACACTTAAAGACGGAAACTACTTATGTAGAACGGATATCGAGCAATCTTATGTGATACTTGTTATACCTATATAGTTTTATAACAACATTTGTTAATAATATTGTCTGTTTAATCCGGGGAAGAGCAGAATTCTACATTGACGATGTATCGGAAAAAGCGTTTCTATGATGTTCATGTATTACTGTGTCTACAATAATGCCTGCTTTCATACGGTCCAAGTCACTTCATCGGATGTGTACAGACGCTTCAATATGCTTTATGTGATGAAACTGTGATAAAACTGTGTCATTTACGATGTTAAATATGATAGTTGTAAACTTTTCAATTTAAGTGTATTTAGTAAGTTTGGAGGGCGTTATAGTTATACAAAATATTACTCCTTTGTAATGCTGCGGATTACACAATCTATTTAAATCATATTTATTATAATACATTTTCCTTTATATTGAGATTTTAATTTTAAATAAAACACCCGTTAACCAGGAAGTGGAGAGAAACGAAATTCAACACATATTTATAACAGCAGATTATAATTTGAATATATACCGACAGGTGTAATTTCTTTCTTTCGAACACATGGAGGAAGTTACATAATTACTGGTGATTTATGAAATATGTATGGAAAACAGGAATATTTTCTCAAAGTGAAGTAAATAATTAACTGACGTTAGAGTCGGCTGTCTAATATTCATTGACTTATATAAATAGTACTTTTAAATGAATAGATATCCTAAAACATTTATGATATTGATCTGTGATTATGGTAGGAAAATATAGTTATGAATAATTTATAGTTAATTGATATACTATTGAAATAATAATGTCGAAGTATAATGTTACAACAATGAAAACTGCAGACTTAACAGTGGAACAAAACAATCATTCAAATATGTCCAGTATCACCGGAACAACAAATGAGACCTCAGTGAATCTGGATGACCTTTTAGAGAAGATTTATCAGCACATAGCACTAAAATACTATCACTGGATATTTCTGGTTCTGTTCTTCATAGTCTTCTGTGTAGGAATTACCGGCAATTTCTTAGTTTGTTATTCTGTTTGGAGAAGCCAACAGCTTAAAAGTGTGACAAACTTTTTTCTAGTAAACTTGGCAGTTGCAGACTTCTTTGTGATTTTGATATGTCTGCCGGCCTCGATCAGCGAAGAGATGCTCCAGTCCTGGTTTCTAGGGCTGGCCATGTGCAAGATAACAATATATTTGCAGGTAAGACGATATGTAGTAATGTCTTTATTATGTGTTAGTAGTGTACAGGTGTTTACTACTGTAACCATTTATCACGGTATACACGTAAAATTATATACTTTTACATATACTATGGTGGTCTGCATAACCTAAATGGCGTATAAACGTGTTATAGTTACGTAACTATACATGTGACACACAGCAAATGCATTACACAATTATCACTAAACATATGGATTATACAGTTTTAAATATAGCTGTACTGCATTGCTGAAAATGACTACTGTATAAGTTCTATTTCTAAATGTTATTAATCTATTTATAACTATATACGTGGCATAAGCTATTTTTAATATCATAAATCGATTATAACACGCGTTTATGTTAAACTATTTTTACTCGTGCGGTCTTTATATAAGAAAGACGGGATATACGCTAAATGATGTCGCGATTCTTTAAAAAAAGATGAGTGAAAACCCCCAATCCACCCTCAAAATAATTTGATAATTCCTATATGAAAAACAAATGAAATTTATTCACCGTTTAACCGTTCAAGGTACGGGTATGTCCCTTTCCAAAAATAGAAATGAAATTAAGGCTAGGCTTACAAACTAGATGTATTACTTTTATATTTGCATCATGCATATATATATTTATATATATATATTAATCAGAAATATTATCAAGTAAACATTTATGAAATGTTAGTAATTATAGCAATGATAACGATGATAATAATAATAAAAATAATAATAATAATAATAATAATAATAATAATAATAACAATAACAAAAATAATAATAATGATAATTATAATTACAATAAAATAATAGTTATAATTAATAATTATAGTTATAGTTATAATAATAATAATAATAATAATAATAATAATAATAATAATAATAATAATAATAATAATAATAATAATAGTAATAATAATAACAATATTAATAATAATAACAATAATAATAATAATTATAATAACAATAACAAAAATAACAATAATGATAATTATAATAACAATAAAATAATAGTTCTAATTAATAATTATAGTTATAGTTATAATAACAATAAAATAATAATTATAATTAATAATTATAATAATAATAATAATTGTAATAATAATAATAATAATAATAACAATAATAATAATAATAATAATAACAATAATAATAATAATTATAATAACAATAACAAAAATAATAATAATGATAATTATAATAACAATGAAATAATAGTTCTAATTAATAATTATAGTTATAGTTATAATAACAATAAAATGATAATTATAATTAATAATAACAATAATAATAATAATAATTGTAATAATAATAATAATAATAATAATAATAATAATAATAAAAATAATAATAATAAAGACTTTATTTGTACAAAGGTAACACAATAAGTATAATACAGAATGCCCCTTTAAACTGTATACTCTTCTATAAATTACTGCACAGAAATGTTGCTGCTGGTATAACTTCAATCGTATAAGCAAGATCGGTGCAGGCATTTGTGCATCTGGAATGTGCTTGCTTTAAGCTTTTTTGTATATATAAAATAAGAAAGGCCTTATTGTTAAGTAACCACAACAGATTTCCCACAAAGAATGTTATTGAATAGCCGCCTGTGTCATTGTAATTAACTTTGTGCTTCAGAAGTTGCAATGTTGTTTTATAAGCATTACTTTGAAACGTGTTTGCATTTACTCGTTAGAATCTGCACACATACAAACATATTTTAAAATTCACTGAATTACTTCAAACTTTATACGTTTCATAATTTTATAAAGCGGAAAGTCAGGATTGTATTACATACTTTACATAAAACATTAAATTTCTCCCATGGCTGTTTTGTTGTAGCGTTTATGTCAATGTTTAAAAAGTAAAAAAACTCAATATTTATTTACTGAAACGAGCTTCATATTTTGCATGAAATTAGCTGATATAAATTGTCAAGTACATCAAATAACTGAATAACAAAGGGGTGAAATGACGTTTTCTTAAACTTAAGTATTTTTTTTGGGTTTCAGACATTCTATTTAAATATACCTAGTTAAGCGGTGAATGAATTTGTTTGTTTCAATATTTAGCGTCATAATAATGCCATCGAGGGCTAACAAACGATCATTTTCCTTGAATTCTTAAAAATAAAGCAGTGCTCGAGTACACCCATCTCCACAAGTAACTATTATTTTCATACTTGAATCAGCGGTGAGAGACGAATAACAATGAGACGCAATGTAGTTTAACTGTGTGTCGGGCTGGACTCCGAACACACGATCCCTGGATTGATACTAAGATGTGCTACCGACTGAGCTAACCAGTCCGGATACGGGTAAATGGAATAGTAATATATTATTAATATGGTATTAAACTTGATATATATCATACCGAATACTATATTAGTATTGTGGCATCCAAAAGGATGATATTTTTTTTTATATCATGTCTATTTTTTTTATCTAAAATAAACACATTAAAAACAACATCGGAAAAAATAGAAAAAAACTAAATAATCAGCCACACTGGAATTTTAAACATCCATGTCGGTTAGTATTTCACATTTTCCGAAATTTAAACTTGTCATTCAATTTATTCATCATTCTATTAAATATGAATATTTGTAACAAACACGTATTCTATTGAATTGCATAACCGTGAGCTAGTATGACATACAGACGATCCTTTTTGATGACAGACGCGTGAAGACCGTATTCGTTGTAATTGTTGATCTAATATATTATTTCTAACATAATTCGACACTTTTATTACCTTTCTTTTTCTCGAACAATATGAAACATAATTTTATTATTATGCACTTCCTGTTTTGGCGTTAACATCAAGATAACACCTTGCTATTGGTACACCAGTCAAAATGAAGCGGGACGATAGTACAGTGGATAGATTGTTCACACCAGCGGTTGTGAGTTCGATCCTCAGCTCGACTAAATGTTTCTAAAAAAAAAAACAGTACTTGTTCTATCCAGGAACCGGTCTCGCGAGCAGTTCACATAAGCTTTGAGCTTTCTCTGCAATCGAGCTAAAATAAATTAGCATAAAATAAATACGTCTCACAAAATTATGAGCACTAGAACGCGCCAAAAACAGTAAACAAAACAGACGTTAGAATAGTAATAGGTGAAAAAAAGTACTTGTGATTTTATGAAAAAATGTTGACAAGTCCGGCAATTTGTAAAGACCTTCAGAGCAAGGAAATGCGCTCGATAGGTAAGCTGACTATTACGCGTTATTGCAGCATGAAGCTAATGAGCTTAGTTCGATACACAGAGAAGCGTTGCCTTAAAAGAGCAGTGTAAAGAATACATTAGATAATTGATGCTTTCCTCGAGGGGTCCATCGCAATCTTCTGTGTAGGTTTTTATAAACGTGCAGTGTTTTGATCAAGCCCCAGATAGACGTATCCGATACAATATAAACAGTTAGAAATTTCAAAACTTGTAACACACTTTTTTTCGAACGTTGAATTTTTAGATTACAAGTGACCCTTGAACACACTGCATCTTTCCTTCATTTCATATTTTTGATATTTGCAAAGTCAAATTGGCAAATATTGTAGAATTGCAATTTTATATTGTATCGAATAATTGTCAAATTGTTCACACGTCAAATCAACCTTTACATCTATGAACGTGGGGATATCATGGGGATATTTACATCTATTGACGTATTACCACGGGTATATTTACACCTATGGACGTATTACCATGGGGATATTTACACATATGGACGTATTACCATAGGAATATTTTACACATATGGACGTATTATCATGGGGATATTTACACCTATGGACGTATTATCATGCATGGAGATATTCAAACCTATGGACGTATTACCATGGGGATATTAACACCTATGAACGTAATACCATGGTGATATTTACACCTATGAACGTATTACTATGGGGATATTTACACCTATGAACTTATTACCATGGCGATATTAACACCCATGAACGTATTACCATGGTGATATTTACACCTATAAACGTATTATCATGGGGACATTTTCACCTATGAACGTATTACCATGGGGATATTTACCCCTATGAACGTATTACCATGGAGATATTTACACCTATGAACGTAATACCATGGGGATATTTACACCTATGAATTTATTTCCATGGAGATAATTACACCTATGAACGTATTGCCACAGGGATATTTACAGTTATCACATCAAGATTTCAATCTCCATGTGTTTCTAGCTAAAACTTTATATGTGAGAAAATATTAACATTTACATAATGATGACGCGAAGCTGTTTTTGGAAATACGTGTACGAGTAAATATAAATATTTCTCTTAAACACCAATAAAATGTGGTGAAAATAAATATATTAAACAGCTTTTGATCTGATTTTTACGAAGAAGGACTTGTCTGACATTTATATTTATTAGTTGTGTACAAGCATGTTTTTCTATTGCGAATGTCACTTCATCATAAACAAGCACATTTGTTTAAGTATGGTCGAGATATGTATCGTAACTATTATGTTGAATAGAAAAAAGGGTAAAATTTAATTGCAGAATATTGTTATGAACGTTTAAGTGTATATGATATGTATTTATATACTATAAGGCGATTTAAGTAATAATTGATTTAGAAATGATATTTTCAAGTTGAATTAACATGGTGTTTTAATAACGGTGATATATCATAAGTCATTGCGTCAATGCTGTGTTATCATTCTTCAAGGACGAGAGTTTTATAGTGTAAATATAGTAAAAAAGGCACCATGTACTACATGTTTGTACTGTTTAATCAGGTCAATTAGTTATTCATTTTTAGGCTAATTAGTATTGATAATTGTTTTCTTAATTAGTATTGGAAGATACGCATGCAGTTGTGTTATAGTGTGTGTCATTTTTACAAAAAGTTATTTCACTTACTGGATTGGGCCAGTACTGAGCATATGCGGAAAATGTAAAGATAACAAGGTGATATGATTTTCATATATGGATGCTGCTGTGATTCATGATTGAATAACAAAGTACGGGTATGCAATTTATTTTTCTATAATTTTCATTTTTTGTTTTATTACATGTACTGTGGTACGATTAAAATACACAAACAGGACGTAGTGGAAACTTTATTGGTATATCTAATCAGGCGCGTAGAGTGACCTACTCAGTTACTCTGCTGAGTAACATTTGAAATCAAAGCCTAAAAAATAAAAAAGCCTAAAAATGGAAAGAAGCAGTAGGTCTACAGTTAACTGGAGTGGTCTACAAATAGGTAATTACAGAGCTGCAGTATGAACTTTTCCATACTTAACCAACAGTGTCTTTTATGTAAAATATCGACCTAATTTAGACTGCGCAGTCCTTGAAACCATGTCTGGAGCAAAGGATAGAATGTTTATGCAGTGTTTTCTGGCCCAATGAAGCTAAAAAAATTAAAAGTTTCTCCCGTGGAGTCGACCCCGGATCCCACCATGGGAGTAGAACCCCACCACATCCCCATCCGAGTATTTTCCAAATTTGTCACGCTACGCCCCTGCTTACAGTACGTTAAAGTAACAAATGCATTTTATTTGATAAACCCTTATGTGTAATGATATTACACGCACCACGTGTAAGCAAAATGCATCCCATCTTTAAAACTTGAAACTATTGTTCAGTTCGTATCGCTTTTATTAATTTTATACCAACAATTCCGAGTTATAAATATACTTAAATACCTTGAAACTGGTTATTTAATTTTAGTTAGAAAATGAGACTGGGAAAGTCACGTGATTGTAGACCTAATTCTTGCTGATTGCAAGTGTATTCGTGAGGCTTCTGGCTTGATTGTTCATCGTAACATATTGGAAACGTTGTTTTTATCGTAAAATATATCCAAAGCTAAATATGACCGTTCACATGTAGTCTTCATTATGATTATGTCTATTGGGTTGACGGCTCGTATTGATGTAGGTTGTATTACAT
Source organism: Panopea generosa (assembly GCA_029582155.1). Taxonomy (NCBI): domain Eukaryota; kingdom Metazoa; phylum Mollusca; class Bivalvia; order Adapedonta; family Hiatellidae; genus Panopea; species Panopea generosa. The sequence goes on from CM055901.1 coordinate 1,484,844, forward strand.
AAATAATGTAACCCATTGTGTAACTGTATATATAACAAGTCAGACAGAACAGCTTGTGTTTAACACGTGCCTCGGATGGATACAAAGGTTATCTGCAAATGTTTATATCAGACTGAAACATTTACTTATTTTAAGTAAACAGTAAATTGAAGAAAAATAGAAAACATAAATAAAGATACCTAAAGAATGTTGTATACAAACTATCAGATTGCATTGTCAGAATGAGGAACAGTCTATCCAAGCACCTGATTTTCCACGAATCAGGTCTATTTACCACCAATGGAAAAAGAAGGGAATTCTATGCCTGTCCCACAGCACATAGCAATTGAACGCTTACTCAACTATGACGTCATTCAAACGTTTCCTGGAGCAACGGACCAATCAGCGTGCTCGTAAAAATTGCTAGTAGTTCCACAGACTAGTCAATCTGATCACATCGGCCTATATGCTACGCAATAGACCTCTGACATAATAAGGCGCCATTTTGGAAATACTTTCAGTCACATGATAAAATAAAATGGCGGCCCCCTTATGCCATCTGTTTATATACATGTACATTGAAAATATAAACGTTTGTTAATCAAGACTGATATTTTAAATTTCCCTATAAAAATGACCCATGTCGAGTGTATAAATAAAAAAATCGATACAACAACGCCATATATAATCAACTTAATGAAGGATACATTATAAGATAAAAATGAAAATATATGGAATCTATATAAGGACCAGTGTTACACAATTTCCATTGCTATTGGATGTTATCAATTATAGAATAAATGTGTTTTTCATTTATTTAAAATAGTTATATTTACTATCGATAAAAAGGTAAAATTCTTGTACATTAATTGATGAAAAATGAATAAATATTTATAAATTTCATTCCATATGTTGCATGTAGTATTCATCTGATTGATGATGTTGAGCATTTAGTCCAAATTTTAAAAGGTATTCGTTTAAAAAAGAAATAAATAGAAACGCAACACTGACATCTATTTTGCAATTATAAGAACATTAGAAGAAGGGACCAGACAAAAGGAAACGTTGCATATACACAGTTGCGCCCCTTTTCCCATGGTAACAATCTACACAGTTGCGCCCCTGTTCCCATGGTAACAAAATACACAGTTGCGCCCCTTTTCCCATGGTAACAATCTACACAGTTGCGCCCCTTTTCCCATGGTAACAGTTGAAAAATCTTTTAATTTCAAAATGATTGATTTCTTGTTGTGGAAGAGTAAAGCAAAAGGTGGCATATCATATACTGCAATAGGACAATTATGAGCATTTAAGAACTCGTTTTTGAAAAAGTCTTAGGGTGTCACTGCATCTTCTTTAAAGAATTAAAGCTGGTCAGCCTACCAGTTATTGTGCATTTTGATGTGGGGATACAATTCTGATATGAAAAATATATTTTAAAACAATCTACGTAGAATATCTTTTTTTTTACCGCGGATTCCTAATCTCTATTTTATTAGAACATCTGGTTAACGTGAAGATCAATGAACTTATTCATGCCGCCACAGATCATATTGCAAATACAGCAGCACTTACGTGGGTGTTTTATATAAAACACAGATAATGGTTTGTTAAGCAATTTAAAAAAAACATATGTGACAAAACGGATTGCCATTCCAATATTTTTATTTATTTTTTTAATTTCAATCACTGAAAAGTGATCCATTTAATCACCCCATCATTGGTTTGTGAGGGTCGGGGAGGGCTATCCCTCAAAAAACCGTACACATATATGTATTAGTCAAGTTGTTACATGTAACATACATGTAATCTTAAAGGGGCATACCAGTCTCAACAAATTATAGACTGTAGCTCGAGCTAAAACAAATATCAAACAGAAATAAAATATAATTTGACACAGCAGATGATAGTATAAGAAAATTATGTCTAATGACTTCAGGAGAATGGTTTGGTGTAGAACCTTACTAAATATTAAATATGTATTTTGGTGTATTCCTTTTTACAGAAAAGATATAGTGGCAATAATTACATGAATTTTATTATATTGGGGTTGTATATTGATATTTTCATATGATATTTAACTGCACGTTTTATTTTTTTGTGAGACTGAAAGTTCATCTTTGTCAAATCCATTATTTATCGCACGTACGAGAAAATAGCCAATGTGTTTCCTAAACAACTTATAAAATTCTACTGTAAAACCATCGAATCCTGGACTTTTAATATGCCAATATTAGCAAAAGTATTATAATAAAGGACACGATAATATTGTAACAGGAGTATTTATTCAGTGGTACCAAATACTAAACAATCTACAAACGAAGGAGGAAAATGTGATCAGTTGCTGTTAAACGGCCAACAGACAAATGTTCATGCAGTCCAAAGTCTGCTTAGTGCATAGTACAGACTGCGGACCATAATACGTTTTGATTAACTTCTCCACTCTTTAGTAATAGACACTTAAAGTGGAAATGGTGGATTATGTCATTGTGGAAGTATAGCCATAATGAATAGTTGTTTTTCAGTCAGTATTAAATCTGCAACGTAGATGCATTCTCTTAGTTTAAACTTATTTATTTTACATCGATTGTGAAACAAGCTCTTACAACTTAGGCAAATCACGCTGTTAGTCTTCCTGATTAGAACCAATACTGAGTTTATGCGGAAAACTGTCTGGCTCAAGGATACCACACATAGCCGTGGCGGAGGATCGAACTCAAGACCCTCCGATCATGGGTTCGGTGATTTACCGCCCCTATTGCAGACCTTACAGAATGAATGAGTTATTCGGTGTTACTATTGTGATGTTACTTTGTATAATAGGTAGCAAAATGATTAAAAATAACTACATTGAAAAGATACTTCCTTTTTGTTTTATAAAAATTACTGTTGTAAAATATTATATACAGTCAAAACTGTGTTAGTGGTCAACTCTATTAAGCAGTCACTTGTCTTAAACAGCTACATTATCTTTTAGCAATTTTTATAATTGTAGTGGTAATCAACCTGTATAACCAGCCACCTGCCTAAAGCGGTCATCTTGCTCTTTCCTTTGAGTGGCTGCTTAAGACAGATTTGATTGTAAATGAAAATATACGTAACCCCTTAAAACCGTGTGTTATATCAGATTTGACATGAACGATAACCAAATCATTCGTACTTTGTCAACAATATTATAACTGTTTCATGACTTTTAAACACAAATTTACAAATTAATTGCGGTCGAAAAGATATCAACCGATAAAACGATAGTAAGTCTTGGATAAAGATATATTCATATGTTCTAAAACTTGCGTTTTTAAAAGCGTTAAGTATATTTGAAATTCAGTAAAAAGACAGCCTCAGATTTCAATTGTTTAACTAAAATTTTATGTATAGTTTCTTTCATTCTGAGAGTACCTATCGATATTAAGCAAACCGACAAGATCATTCATACAGTCGTTAGTGAAGCTTACCAACAAATAAATGGTTTCGTCGCTCTTGAATAAAACGAATACGACTAATGACTGTTATTAATGATACATTTAACCAATTTCGAAAATGAATATGTTTTTCCTTTACAGAGTATATATTCTAATCAACGTAATTTATCCAAGTAATCAATGTCAATTGTACAATGATTGTTACAGTATTGCTAGGAGGATTATAGTTGTAAACCTGCAGATGAGGATGATGATATAGGTAATGGCTGAAATGATGATAATAATGATAATGACGATGAATATAGTGATAATCATTGATGATGGTGATGATGATGTTTCTGCTAAATAAATGATGATAAAGATGGTAATGCTAAAAATGTATTCAATATGTTGGTGATGATGATGATGATGATGATGATGATGACGAAGATGATGATGATGATGATGGTAACGTGTTTATTATGATGCATACGTAGATGGTCGAATAACAATAGGGAAGATTATTATATCGACTATTGCGGTATTAGCTATGAAGTAAAAATTAAAGTTGATAATTCATCCTTTACTAATACAACGCGTAAATGACAGAAATATCAAGGCAAAATGACAAGAGAGCCCCATACATAGAGATTGTTCCTCAGAAATAACTTTTCAACACGTAATATCATACACAAAATACCTGTTTCAAATGTCGTTTTAAAGTTTGTATCATAATTTTACCTGAAGGGACATTCAACAGTCTTTATGTATTGCTTAAGATACAAAGTAACATACAATAAACACGAGCATGCTGAAGACAATTCACGAATAGTTTTGCAATTTTGATTCCTACTTTAAATGTCATAACAAAACATATTATTACAAGAACAAACAAACTGCATCCTCAATATAAATAAATCAGATGTACTAGATGACTCAGTTTACTTATACTTCCTCCTATTCGCAGCCGTTATGAATGATATCCAAGCAATGCATGAAGATGCATGTTATAATCGGTGAGTTACAATTGTCTCTTTGCCCTTTAGATATATAGATTAACTTGATTATTCCACAACGGCTATGTGTAATATAACAAAACAATCACCATCCAATCCAGAAACTATCTGACCTATAATTATCTTCTGTTGTACATCTTTACTACAACTTTCTCGCACGCCGCACGGGGAATGTACTTGCGTCAACACAACCAATATCTGCTCTATGATATTCCTTTTCGATGCGTGTTAAAATGTCAAACTTAATCGGTCTTTTATTCCAAAAAGCAAAAATTTTTACATAGTTATACTCAATTGATAATATATAAAAAATCCAGTTTTTGGTTACACACATTGAACCAAATAGTTAGCTTAAATGATTAGAATTTGTTATTTTGTTTCGGAGTCATCAAATGTTAAAATCGGCCTTATTTGCATATCATGTATTTAGACGTATTACAACACAGTGTGTGTGTGTGTGTGTGTGTGTGTGTGTGTGTGTGCTGTATCCAAATGTATACTTGTACATAATACTATGATAATCTTAATTCCGTACAGAAAGGTTATATATACAATCCTTGTTTTGTTGTATGTATAATATTATGTAGAAATATTGAAAGACGGACAACGGACATGATAATCTCTACTTGATCGATGTTTTATACAAAAAACAGCATTTCTTCATTTTTTGAAAACGTTATTTGTACGAATAATTTAGATACTCTACAAAGTGTTGTGCTATATGTTTTTCTTCATTTAATTAGCAATGTTTGGCTTTGATTCAACCATTTAAGAAGCTTACATAGAACGTTTAGATAACTGCTTTGGCGGGGACGTGGATTTGTTCTTAATCTATAATGATGAGATTCACATCTTTTTAATGTAATTACTGATATTTTAGACTATAATTATATTTAATTACTACATGCCAGAACGTCTTTTAGAAAGTCTGTATGAATGGCAATGACTTAGGATAGTGTCATATTCAAATAAAAAAAAACACATGTTCAAATATGCCATTACAATCCAAACATAATCAAATTATCATTCTTTTTCGAGCAAATATCGAGTCAATAATTCGAAATTAAGTCGCGTATGCGTCTCATCAATTGATTTAGCTGAAATGTAATGTACGCTACTTTTCGTGCAAAATATATCCTAGAATAAACAGATTAACGTTACTTCGTTCAGCATAACTAATAAACTGACCCGATCATGCGCGTTCGCAATTACTGAAACCTCATGAGCATTATACATACAGCTACAATCGAAACATGCTCTATGATGTCCTCTTTCAAGGCAACTTTCATAATGGGCCTTCGTAATTATCGTATACACATGGTTTGCCTCTGTTCGTTGTTTTCTCTTTGTATTTCATCAACAAATTTTATTGTTTCGTATCTCTGTAAGAACCAATATTATAGATGTTAAACAACCATTAATTTTGCTTCTTATTTCTATAGTGAATAAAACAGTTTTAAAGGTTTTCCTGTCATAAAAGTATACATTTAAAGGAATGCAAACATTTATTTTTCTGTTTGTTGACATTTGCATTGTAAATTAGCATTAAAAAGTGACGGTTTTTTTATTTACTGTTGACCAAATGAAATTAGACTTCGGAAATAATGTGTTCATATCCCGATTTCCAAGCATAATGTGTTTTTCACGATTCACGATGAAAACTGAAACTACTTTCAAAATGTTTCAAAGACCCCAATAATGCCATTTAAATTATCAAAAAAAAGAGGCAATATAAAAAGAGAAATCCATTTTGGATAAGTAGAAACAGGAACAATTTATTACGCAGTGGAAGCACTTCCTGTTTTAAATAGATGTGTTATGCCTGTAACAATTATTCACGGAAATGCATATTTTTTTTATATGCGTCATTACAAATATATGAAGGAACATCATATTTTGGTGATTTAAATAGACAAATATAGTATATCATATAGACTAGCTTTAAAAAATTGAAGTCTAGGTTCATGCATCATATTCAATATACAACGAAATCTATAACAATTAAGAAAGATGAGATATTGCACGCTAAGCTTAGATATTGTTGATTAAAGTTAAAAACGTTAGTCTTTAGTGCGGACTCAGCTGTACCAACTCGGAACAGCTATGTTGGGAAAGCCCCATTCGAGCACGTTGATTGGACATTTGCTTCAACTGAAAGTTTGAATTACGTCACACTTTATTAAAAGTTCCATTGCTATGAATTGTGGGACAGGTATATAATTCTTTGCTTTTTAATTGGGGCTAATATAAAACCTGATTCAGGAGATATCAGGTTCTTTGATAGAAGACATCCAGTTTTGATTTCAGGAGTTCGCATTGGGTGCGCTGGTGTGAGTAATGATGTGAGGGAGTCAGACGTAAATATTAGGCACAGTTTCAATACGTGTATATCTTAAAATGGTAAATTAGGAATTTATAGAGACCATATACACATTTTAAAAATGCGAAAAATATATTTGTGTTTTAGGGTGTGTGCGTGTTTGTAGTGGGAACGTATGCCAGTTGGGTCAACACAGCTATAACTACAAACTAAAATCGGAACGCACGTTAGTTTCACCACCAGTTACCATCCCCTCTTCATGGATCCGCTAGTGCCGCCCAACTGTTTATAACCAGCTGCTACACTTCTATGTAGGGTGAAATTTATATTGATAAATGGAAATGTAATTCAACCACAATTACAGACCAAAACATACACATTATCAGCACTAGTGTCCTATTTATCGACATAATATGATATAAAGATACGCAGTATGTATCCCGTAACGTTTACATGGCGGATTGTGTTGAATATCAAATTCAATTCATTCATGCCTAGATGGATTATGTTCACATTTGCATGATGAAATATTAATTATAAACAGCATTTTGTATGTTATGTTTATTTATCGGATCTAATGTGCAGCATCATAACTAAAGTGGGAACGGTCATTTTTGAAATTTTAGAAAGTTTTGAATAAAAATTACAAAGTATGCATAAATAATGAATAAACTATGATCATATTAGTAAAATAGAACAGTTTTGATCTTACCCTTCGATATGTTTCGTTCTAGATGCATGGTATGTCATAATGATAAAATTGTTTAATAGAATGTTTTCAATTTTATTTTATTTTAATTGGGTTTATCGCCCTTTTCAAACCATTTTAGGTTATATATGACATATTATTTTTTGTTGTTTGAGGAAGACATTATAATGAATCTGAGTAGAACCAGCGTCCTTCCTTCAAAAAACTGGCAAACATTCTCATGTGAAATTTTTGGAACCTTAGCGGCGAGAGGGAATTGCTATTTAGATTGCGCCTTAGACCTGCCGGCTACGGAGGACCGTCAGAATAATTTCAAACCTTTGAGTACATGCACGATAATAAAGCTAATGAAAACAAAAAGGTTGATACATGTACCCATAAGCAATGCATTACATTAATGTTCATACATACATATGACCTAAATACTTGATCGATCAGATGTGAATAATATTATGGTTAAAAATATCATAGACATAATACAAGTTTGATATCAAACAACTGACGTAGTTTTCAAAGTAACAACAATTAACAATAATTATTGCTTTAATTTACGAACAAATCAATGTCTAAACAAAGCAAAAAACTACTTCATAGCAATGCACTACTGGTCTTTAACCGTATGTTTATTTCACTTTGAGTGCAAAAGAGCAATTATTCTATCACCACTCAATTATACGGCGCTAATATAAGTGTACAGAATCAATCGTTTTACTGCAACTATATTATAACATAACAGAGAGATGTAACTTTTTATAACTTTAAATATTAAACATGTGGTTTTAACTTAAGGTACTTTGCTCGTTATCGATTTATATCAAACACTTGATATATACGAGGGTGTTCCGTAAATAATGCGACTGCTGTACTATTTCTTGCAAATGATGCAGCACAAAAGTAATAACTTGGGCGTATCACAGATACAATCGGAGTCAAACATTCACTAACCTTGGTGTAATGTGCATTGCGTTATAGTGTATTCAGTATAGTGTATGCAAAACTGCTAGCAAACCAGCAGAAATGCGCATGGAATAAGGGCCAGTATTCGAGTAGGTTATTACTAGGGTCAAAATCGAAAGACATTACCGAGATGTGTGTGCCATTTAATGTAGGGTCAAATGTCGTATAGAAAAAATTGCTGGTGAGCTGCTTAATTTTAATCCGGGCAACAGTTGTCCGGGCAACAGTTGTTGAAAGATGCTACTCGACATAGTCGTTCGGTAACGTCAAAAACCAAAGAAAATATCGAAAAAAAACACGCGACATACTGAAAACAGATGCTCGATAGACAATAAGAGACTTAGCTTGTCGTTAGCACAAGTTCATCTTATTGTGAAAAATAAATATTTTTAAAATAAATGCACGATGGATACCGTATTTGTTGACAAATGACCAAAATAAGTGAAGGGATGCTTAAGAGCAAATATCATGAAAATATATATTGAATTCAGCAAAACCTCTTTTGAGAATTTAGCAACGGGTGCAGAAATGTGGGTCCATTATTTTGAGCCAAACAGAAAAGCATCTAACAGAACTTGGCCCAAGGAAAATACTAGACGCTGCTATTATCAGTATCTTAAGGGAGGGTATACCTATTCAAGAATACGTACAATGTTTTTTAAATTAATGATGCGCAGCTACTAATATGTGTTTCCGCCAAAGGGGAGTATATATATATATATATATAGGGATCGTTCAGTATTCTACGAGTATATTTATACTCGTAGAATACTGAACGATTCTTTCAAATTCAAATTCTAGTATAAGTTATATTTTATGCGTTTCTAGTTTTCTATGGAAACGATAAGATTTGACTGAATATCAAACAGCTGGAATAAAATAGATTTTTTAATGCAGATTCCTGTTTAATAAGATACGTTCAGTTATTAATACTGCCTGTTGTAGTTGAAGTTATAGTTTCTTTTATATTATTGTACTTCACTAAAACACACGATTGCTTGAAACTGTTTCAGTTCTGTACGGTGTCGGACAAATTATTCATCATAATAATTGCAAAGAATTTATTGAAACATATAAGTATTCAATATGCTTATTATTCCAAATTGATAAAGAACATATTCGCCCGCTTGCTGCTCGATTTGTTTGTGTCTTTCTATTTCATTTGAATTAATGACTTCTATTGATTTCGCGTAAATGATGTAATATATCCTTATATGTCTGAGTCTAGGCTGTGAAGAGCTTTATGATATCTTTTCTCTTTCATTTAATGATGAAAAAAGAAATATTACACATGTGAAACTTAGCAGACTACATTATTTCTGAAAAAAAAAAATGATTCATTATCGTAAGTTATTAGCTTGAATGCTTTATCCCCTGTAGGCCATGTACTTAAATTCTTCCCTATTCAATGTTTATTTTTTTGTAAATCAATTAATTCTCCAATTTGAAAATTAACTTTACAATGTTTTACCTTAGCTGAAATTGCTCACAAAACTAAATTGCAGCATGTCTAATGGGTTAATTAAGGATCTCTTGATAATATGTGTTTTGGCATCAACGAGAAGTTGCAATAAATCTAACTAAACTGCTGGCTACAATTTACTCTATGTCTATGTTTGATCAAAAATTGCAAGTTATCGTAATAAAAACAGAAAATACCATACACGCTCACACATAACTTTTAATTTGAAACCTAGATTGTAGATAATTTTGGAATTTTATCTTATGCTTTACTTAATGACATAATTGCATAGTCTGTCACCATAATCAATTACAACAACAGCGGTATATGAGTCCGTCTTTGATTGTTGATTTGTTCAGTTCACTAATATGAACGGGTTTCATTAAAACAATCGTTTCGTCCAAAAGACCGAATCAATAACACTCTTCAATTGTTGATATTCTATGAAAGGATTTTTTAAACTATGCATTCGGGGATGCCATTTACTTCATGGTCCAGGTAGACGTAACAACCCGCTGTACAAACTCTTAACTTAACAGCTGCTGGTAGAGAAATTGTAAGTTATAACTGATTGCCCAAACAAAACAGAACCGATTTAACAGATACAGCACGAAGATCTATTTTGACAAAATGCTTGTAAACTAAATTGTGCACTTTAAAAGCTGTCAGATTTTATTAGATCATTTAATATTAATTTAAATCACAAATCACAAGCTAACGATAAGTGATAATGGCTATGACGTTTTCATTAAAGATTATTAGACTCATGTTGTGTTGTTTGGTTTACATTTGTCAGTACCGATTAGGACTTCGTATCTTTAGCCGTGTAAAACGTTCGTTGCTATCGTAGCGCCAAATGTTAACGGGAGTTTGTTGCTTTAGATATATGGCGGCAAATGTTTGCTATCATAGCAATTTTTTCTCCGCAGATTAGGAACAAAATATCTGTTTGAACAATTGTATCCAGTGACATTTTATTGTCATTACAAGGTCGAAATGTTATTGTCAGTTTATATTTTTGAAGTTGTGGAGTGTGAATCACACGGCATGTAGTATTGCACCCTGTGTGCACACGGCATGGAGTACTTTACCCTGTCTGGTATCTCTTTTTCCTGAGATTTATCTCAATTTTATTGATATAGGACATTGCACTCGCCATAAGTATACGTTGTTGGGTTTGAGTTTTTATGCTTTCGTTTGTGAATTTAGTTGTAAATTCTCGTTCCCTTTTAGCAGTTGTTCAAACAGTATTGTATTTTCGAATCGCTTTTGGTGAGGTCGACAAAACGAACGCTCATTCTTATATTTTGTTTAATTCTGTCACGTAATAGGTTTGTAGGGGGGTCAGGATTGGTCATCTTCTAACAAACCGTACAAATAACTGATATGCATGTAAAATATATATTTCTTTGCAAATGCGTAAGATAGAAAGCAAGAAGTATGCATATTGTAGACGGTAAGGAGATTTTACGAAAGATAACCACCAAGATGACATACTCAAACATTTGTTAAAGTGCTTATTTAATCACAAAAGGTCAAATATATAGAAGAAAAAATATTTATACCTTTTAAAGAATAAAAAATGATTTAAACAAAAATAAAACAATAATGGAATCTTTTCAATGCCGTGTAAATTTCCATTAAGAGTAAATACATCATTTTCCAAAACCCAGCCTGAACATCATATATCAAAAACTTATTATCAAAAGTTATACATTACTGGTCTGTTTAAAAGTTTTACTAGTGACTTTTGTATAATGAAATTTAAAATATCAAAAAGGTATAAAGAGGTCAGATATATCCTTAAATGTGATAACTGCTAAACTCAATGAGGAAGGTCTGGGCTAGCAATGTAGACATAAATCAATCTTTTCTCAATATTGTCTTGATTAGAAAAAAAACTGACGCGAACTGCCAATCTTATACACGTCGATAATCCAATCAACGATTGATATTGGTTGCTACTCCGCCCTTTTCATTTGATAAACAAACCGTGTCTAAGTAAACACTACCTTGTATTTACTTGGACAAACAATGCCAAGTGGCCGTGGGCGGAGCGAAAGTTGATCTCGCGTCAGGTCAATTGACATGTACACGAAATTAAGATTTAAATCTTATGTGAATTTACAAAAGACTTCTATAACAACATGTCACCTAATCAATGTGCTTGGAGTGTTTAAAAACAATTAACAAACGATTCGTTATACAGTCTGTATATTATATTTAACTTAATATGCGTACGTATAATAAATATATGCCGAGGAGACACATAATACTTGGGTAAAATCACCAAATAAGTGACCAACTCGATATATATATAAGCCCAGAGCACACCTAAAACAATTAATATAAACTAATCTAAACAATACAACCTAAAAGATAAGAGAAGGTTTTATTGTGATGTTAAATTATCCACACAGTCTTAGGTACAGTATAATGGTATCTTACATATTCCTACGCTTCACGAAGCCCATTCAAAATTATTCGTTTATAGAATGCCGTTTCCTATTTCATTCTGAACAGTCTCATTTGAACAAAAGAAGATGTTTCGTTCTATTAAACACATTTGTGCTTCTAGAGGATCGTTATATCTGTATAACATAAGCTCAAGAGTTTAGTATAATGTTACCAGTCCTTCCGGGAATTAAGACGATGTACGAAAATGTAACAACGAGTAAGAACGAAGCAATAACTATCTGACATTCTCTTAATACCTGCTACAGCAAGTAGACCTTATTTTATAGCGACTTACGCCACTGGTGAATTATTGATGAATAGTTTGAATTAAGATATTGCAGCTTAGTGAAAGCATCACAGTGTTCAAACGAAAGTCGAATCCCAAGGTGAAAGTAGTACGAATTGTCAATCTGATTATTTTATGAACGTATCACTATAACACAGTATCTTTCAGAATTAAACTTAATATTGTTGTAAAGTATGCTATTCGTGTAATCTAAGTAAAATGGAAGCATATTTAGCAAGGAGCATAATAAGTGCGGCATGTAATTGTAATTATATATATATATATATTCCGTGGAGTATATATGTATACTCCACAGAATAAATTATGGACCATGTAATTGTAATTTTAGACAAACATGTACTCCATAAAATAAGTTAAGGACCATGTCATTTTCCCCATAGATTTATCATGGACCATGTAATTGTAATTTTAGATCTACATGTACTGCATAAAATAAGTTAAGGACCATGTCATTTTCCCCATAGATTTATCTAAATAATAATAAATGTAAACATTTAAAAACACGTTTGAATTATGGACCACGTAATTGTTATTTTATATATACATGTACTCCATAAAATAAGTTAAGGACCATATCATTTTCCCCATAGATGTATTTAAATAGTGATATATGTACAACATTTAAAAACACATTTGGAACTACTCTGATATTTCCGCCAAAATAATGCTATAACAACTATGCGCCTTATATTCAAAAACAATATTAATCTAAAAAAATATGTTACTGTACATTATAATATTAAAAGGAATATATTGGGGACAAAAACCTAAAAATTGCTAAAAAGCATCTCGTTATCATTTATAAATAAAATCTGAATGTTGTGGTATGCAAAAAACACCAAAATGTGACAAAATCGATATTTCAATTGGAGTGGTAAACTTGAAACGAAATCTCCATTCTGAAAATAGACAGCTTTTAAATACTGCTTGATGTCATTCGTACTCTTTTTAAGCTTAAACCGCTTTTCTACTTGTAAACCTGTATAATGTATCAAACTGAAATCAAAATGAAATCACTTGACTCATTAATTACGTAATAAAATATGTTGCACGTTTAAGCGGAGAATCTATAATAGTCTGACATAGGCGTAGTCCAAGTTAATATATTTTAAGAATGTGTGGAAAGATACTATTTTTGCAATACGGGGTCAGTGAGTATATACAGGTATGATACATTTGAAAACAATGAATGTTATGAGTCAATTCAAAAGTTTGAAAAATCCTGATAAATTACCTTTTGAAATAATAACAGTTTTATTTTTACAACAATTTTTAAAATGTTTGCATTTTTCTCTAAGGATGCTTGCTTATCGAAATGAAAGTAATAAGTTTTTTCTATAATGAAAAACATAAGTTGTGATCATTGTTATAGTTTTTATATTTAAGTTTACTATGTAAGCACTTTCAGGTTTTAGTAAGAAAATCATGGAGTGTCGTGCATTTTAAAGATAAGTTTGTCAAATAATTTTAAATAGTGCATATATTTGGTGTTATTAGAAACATGTTTACATTTGATAACATAAAAAAAATAACGTATGCTCTGTTTTAGTTTAAAATTAGTCTCATACATGTCATCATACACTTGAACATTTTTTGAAATAAAGAAAAAGTTTTTTACCTAAATTTAACCGTTACCCCTATTTTTCTGGGAAGAAAAAGATACTAGAAAACAAAATCGAAAACAAATTGTCAAATAGATGGACATAATTGTGGCTTAAATCGTTAAATGTATCCATATCCATAAGGCTGTAACATAGACAATGATTTCATAAGAGAAATACAATTTCTAGGTCCATTGAATAGTTTGAATCATAATTAAGTTTATTTTATATTAGACATGATCCTTAATTGGTTTGTAGAATGTACTTTAGTCAGAATTAATCTTCATTATATCTACATAAATAACTAATCTAATTTAGTTTCTTGAAATCCCAGTTTCATTATGACAAGTTTCATCGGATGTTCATATGCATTGCTTGAAATTAAAGATTTGATACGTTTGGTGTTTAACTAGATTTATTCCAAAGGATGTCTTCAAGTATATCATCCCGTTGGTGCAATAAGGTACCAAGTGCCTTCTTCTTTCATATACAGTTGGTACCTTATTACTCTTATCTGGTGATATGCTTGTAAATTTTACCCCCCCCCCCATCCCTCTCACCACAAAAAAAATGTTGAAAAAGGACAATAGCTTCTGATAGTTTTGACCAACATTAGCAAATATCGAACAGTTTTTTATGATTATTCAGATACACACTAAATAAAAATTAAATGCATAGACCCTTACAATAGATTTTGATTGGATACCACTATATTACCGAACAGGGGCCATACTTCTTGTAAAACTTGACCAAAGATGACAAGTATTGAACTTGGCCTGTATTTTGTAATTATACATTCAGATACACACGGAATATAAATAAACATATACCGTTGTAGTTATTGTTGCGTAATTGACCGAATACCAATTTAGCTTCAAACGGACGGACGTGGGATAACATTTAATGTCAATCAACTATTAATCATATGGATGGTGCATAATGAAAATGATTGTATTTCAATATTGAAATCACTAGGTCAAAAATAAAAATATTCAATTAATAATCTGACTATGTAAACCCGTTCAGTACTTTATTTCTACTCTCTATATAAAAAGTTGGTGCAATGCATGTTATTGAATATACCGTTTTAAATTGAAAAATGAATTGAAATAAAGTAGATTACTAAGCAAGTTAAGATGCAATCGCACGATTGACGGATACCGAACTTTGAACTGTGTTAAATTTATTAGTTTTTATCAATTTAATGTTTTAATGTGGAGACTTAAGGTTGATTTTCCGTTGAACAGTAAATGCTTTCCTGATTGATGGTACTGTCGTTTTACTGCTTTTCTACTCACATTGTATTTCAGGAAGTAAAAATAATAGAAACTGTGTTAATAACCCAATGTCGATGAATTATGATATCAGATTCTCTTATATGGACTACAAAAAAAAGACATATATATAAGCCATGTAGTGTTTAAAGTGCCACCAAGGCAGCGTAAAAACAATCAATATAAAGATTACTTATGATACGTAAAACACATATGCATTTGGAAAACTGAGGTCTCTGTCTTGGAACAGCCAGTGGCATAAAATGATGTCACTGGGAAGCTTAAATCTAGTTAATATGTGCTCTTCCCTCGTCGTCACATCAAAATGCTGAGAGTACAAATAAAAATATCTCCATAAATATAACACCAAGACGAGGCAGTAGTGCAGTGAACAACTAAAATCAACAACTATTAACTGTGACAACACTAGTCTATTTAGACCTTTGGCAATCTTGTTGATTCACTATATTTATTATACGTTGTATATCATACTTCTTTGTCACGTGAATCATATTATATCATTTATAATCACATTACTATTTCATGCAATTCACCAGATATTCTAAATAATCAATGATAATACCGTCAAACAAGTTTACATTTTGTTCCACTCTTAAGCGTTCACACAGCTCTAGAAATAATCCATTATTTGAAATAAACATAGTTATTGAGATTCGGAACGGCGTGCCAGTGTCGTTTAGAATAAAACTTAATAAATTATACTTCAATTACTCGAATGATGACCCATCTTCCTCTAGGGATTCACCATGACAATAACGTAATTGCAACCGCTCATCTATACGTTTATCGCTGACTCTCCTTCAGGTTGTATGTGATTACATTCCAATATACAGCAACGGCAACACAAGTTTGGTGGTTTGATGAGCCGCTATCAAGTGAAGAGATTGAAAACACTATTTAAGAGCCGTTTTATATTTTCCATTAACACAGTCATATCGAATGTGTTAATGATGAAACGTGATTTAATATTTCAAATTGAAAACTTTTGTTATTGTTATGCGGGGTTAATACAGACACAACAAAGTACAAAGCACGTACATAAACGTGACAGCTTTTTGCATTTGTACTACATTATATAGTGGTCTTGCTTAGGGATGTGTTTCACAAAAAATCTTACGACATAAATCGTCGTAAACGTAAACCAACAATTAGTCATAATATGTTTAATTTTCATCCAAATGAAGCCAAGTTGGCTCAAATCATGCCGAAAATGATATATTTTCTGAAAATAAAATCATTTTTAATGTCGATCAAAATTTGAAAACACAACGGAAAAATTGTCAAATTGACTTACGTCGATTTTTATCGTAAGCTATTTTGTGAAATGCAGCCCTGGTTAGTACACGGTACATTATACGTAAGTAAGTAGGTAGGTAGGTAGGTAGGTAGGCAGGCAGGCAGGCAGGTAGGTAGGTAGGTAGGTAGGTAGGTAGGTAAGTAAGTAAGTATAGTGACATGTGCACGACGTATACCGAATGGAAAAGCTAACGTATACATTGCATATATATTCATATGTTAGATCTGTTGTATGTGTGTGTGTTATTTGTTAAAGAATTGATAATCCCATAAATTGTACTACATCACCTCTATTGTCATCGATTGTAAATATCCCAGGTAGAGTTACATGTGTAATACAATCCAGACTAATATCACAGTTTGATATTACCTTATCCATTGGTATGGTAACTTATTTAAAACAATAATAGATAAGCCAATGCAACAGAACACATTCAAACACTAAATCAAATAATTAAAACAATAACTGTATAAACATACAGCAAAGGTAATAAAAAGGGTTTCTGTATATGACTGGCCAGTGATAAAAGATGTACTGAAAAGCTGAAATTTAGAAAACGGATTTACCCGTCGTCAAAAAGACATTCTCTGCCGCTTTCAATGTAAAAGCATTCACACTTGTACGGTATAAAGTTCACGCAGTGCACAGTTTTACATATTTATTAAATATTTAAGTACTTTTAAACGCCGATGTACTGAATGCTGTTATTGATATCAGAAAAGCATGCATACTAACCTTCGACGATTATCCATCGTCTACATCCGTTAAATGTTTTATAACGAGCAGACAAATAAGTCAATGTCGTCATATGCACTATTAAAAATCATTAATGCACTCTTACTGTCTGGTACGTGTGCCAAAGGTCAAAGAAGGGCTCTCTGTCAACCAACAAACATGCTTTTAATATGCTTGTCAAACATTCAATTGATATATCCTATTATCATAATAACTTTATACAGACCCGTATTGCAAAACTGACGGGTTCACAAAAAAACAATGTTTAAGCTGCCCAGTGGCGTATTTGGCTCCTAACCGGCAATGACCCATGTTGTAACATCCGTGTATGCATTGTATCTTGTATTGGTTGTGTTCATGTTGTATCCTTTTTAATGTTTTCTCCTATTGGTGATATGCTGGTAATTAAAGTTTGCACCAAAGCTAAATTTTCTGGCAAATTTGAGAAATGTTATCTTCCTTTTTAAAACGCCAGGGACACATTTGTGATATATTTGGGTACTTATGTATCATAAAAAGGGATATGTTATTCAAGAGATTTGTTATGTAGCTCTATGATTATGGAGCTCACGTACCACAAACGCAATATTTTGTCAATTGCGTTTACCGCATCATGTAAATAATTTATAGCAATATGAGGTGAGTATCAACTAGAGTTTACTATATTATATAACACAAAATCCTTTAAGCAATAATGACAGAAATCATAACCGTGTATGCTGATGTATGTAAGTTTATTGTTTATGTGTTTATATCCTTACCTTCTGTCTCATTTCTCAAGACGTTAAACTGTACAACATGCCTTTCGTTGGCATCATTTCATGTTCATCATAATCATTTGTAATATTGATAACATTTACAAGCAAAATTATATTATACATTTAATGTCACAACAATCTTAATACTAATGGATCCAATATTTTTAAGCATGTCACTATACTGATTTACCTTTAAGATTCATCAATGGAAATGATAATAAAATAACATAGGTCATATAGTCAATATATACATTAAGATTCTTTAAAATGTGTGTTCTAATCGATTGTTTGCCGATTTAATATATTGAGATATTGAAAAGTCTGTCGTTGTGACTTCATGCTTACATTTTATGCTGATACCAATGAACTTTTCCTATTAGTCTAGTTATTAGCATAATAACCCAGTGTGTGTAATTGTTCCAATTGCTAAAGCAGCATTGATTACGAGAAAATTCAAGGATGATTATTTTCATAATTTACAAGCTAGTACTGTGATGACGATGATGTATGTTCAATTGTCAACATAAAACATCTGAGCAGAACATTTTAAGAGGCAATACATATGCTAATTCGTTACTGTTGCTATCATAAATATATTAAAATACAGTGGAAATATTAAAGGAAGATGTAAACCGAATATTTGAAATGTTTTTGAAATATAAATCATTTAAAACGCAATTTAAATGCCAAATATGTCATAATTGTAACCATTAAATTCTATCATTAAGCTAGAATCATTGGAAAATAACATATGATATCATTTTTGCTTCGATATTGCAGCTGGCGGTATGCTTTTTAAGCGTTATATTGTCAACTCAAGACGCGTATACGGGGTAGTAAAGATACTTGATAGTACCCTCTTTATACTTAGTACCCTCTTTATACTTAGTACCCTCTTTATACTTAGTACCCTCTTTATACTTAGTACCCTCTTTATGCTTAATACCCTCTTTATACTTAGTACCCTCTTTATACTTAGTACCCTCTTTATGCTTAAGGATGTTTCTTTAAGTATTAAAGCATACTGATTCATATCCCAGTGACATCAAATCAAACACAAACAAAATGATTTCATTGCAACTCAGAACTAATGGAAACAAATCGATTAATTCTGTTTACATTTTTAAATCATTATGGATACAATTATATTTATTATATTCATCATCATAGGAAATAATTTCAAACTTTCAACTGAAAGTTGACAAAATACTTTGTCGTTTCGGGTATTTCTAAGAGCTTTCCATGCACATATCACATAGTTTAAGCAGGACTCTCTATTCAGATAAAAGTGTTATGGGCCATAAATACGTTATAACGATAATGCAAGCTTAAGTAACATACAATCACATTTCAGTAACGTTTAACTGCTATCCATGCATTTTGAAGTTACAGGACGTACATGACCGATAAGACAGTGTGTTGCAATACGCAACATGCCTGAGTCCGTAACGTGACATTGACCTTTGTGGTAGCCGCTCAAGTGTTGAATATGACATGTCGTTAAAATATGCTGGACACAAGTCTCCATATACTTAGTCATGTATGGGACAATTGAGGTAAAGTTGTCGCACGTTAAATGTCTTCACGGTATGATGAAAACATCTGAAAATTATTCCGTGAAAGTTACAGAACGGATACTTAAGTGCGGTAGAGCTGTTGACGGATTGACATACTGATTGACTGACGATTGATTGATTGATTGAATACTTAGCGTCATTTTTATGCCATCGAGGGCTAACAGACGATCAGTTATCCTAACCACTGTTTCCTGGGATTAACCAGTACTCGAGCGCATCCCATCTCCGCAAGTAACTGATAACTATCCCACTTGACTCAGCGGTGAATGACGAATGATAATGAGACACAATGTCGTATATCAATCATCACGGAGACCATTGTCTGGCGGGGGATTCGAACTCACGACCCCTGGATTGATAGTCAGACGCGTAACCGACTGAGCTAATCGGGCCCGGCCGATTGACTGACGAACTAACGGACTGACGAGAATGAGCATCTTATCGTTCTAAACACCAATTTTCAACTGGCAGGAACTAATTAATGATAATATGATAACTGTCTATCTCTATATACAAACAATAAATACAAATATGCATGAGAGCTGTTTTATTGATTCACTACGATCAATATTATTTATTTAGATAAATTTCCATTTATCTTCTCATCCTTTTTAAAATTGCATTGATTGTTTTGTTATTCATCTTGGCTTTTAGAACAATCCTCATTTTTAATTGTTTTACCTGATTAAGTTTAATTGATTAATTTTTCTTTTAATCATGATTAATCGAATATA
Organism: Panopea generosa; assembly: GCA_029582155.1. Taxonomy (NCBI): domain Eukaryota; kingdom Metazoa; phylum Mollusca; class Bivalvia; order Adapedonta; family Hiatellidae; genus Panopea; species Panopea generosa. The sequence goes on from CM055901.1 coordinate 1,505,449, forward strand.
ATATATAAGAGTAGAGTAATACGGTAAAGCAGTCAGCATTATCGGCGCACACCGTTAGATTATTTACGTTCAAAGTCATATACATTAAATTAAGTATTCCCCTCGGATGGCAGCGTCAATCGCTGCTCACCAATTAGTGAAGTTGTTTCTCTATGTTGACATATATAGTACTCGTTGTACCTCAGGGTACGCTGTCCACAATAACAATCACGACTAATCGCCTCCGTTTCACGTAAACATTTTTACTTAGATTAAAATAAAACCAATCAACGTTTAATTCGTATTTTTGAGTGCTGCCGTTTTTTTAAAGGTTTATTGCATCATAAACTTGACGTCATGTACTGTTAATACAGAACCTATAAGCTAAATAGCATACAATGATACATCATTCGTGATAACTTCTTGTAATGTTATTTTTCATTTTTTCGTTTCCCAAAAATAAGTTTTATAGACGTAATGTATTTACTGTATTTACTGAATATAATGAAATAATGAGAATGGGACATAGTATGGATTTGCAGTGAATTAATATATAGATATAAAAACATACAAAATCGTTATTGATTTCGTCATATTTTTGCATTGATAAACTGTATCTAACAGTAGCGAAAACACGTTGACTTCCGAGAGAAAGTTCCACTGATCTTTTTACAATCGATATTTATAGAAACCTTATATAGTATTAAAACGAAACCATTCAATATTCCGTGAACTTCATATCATAACTACAATAACATGCTCTTTTTGAGGAACTTTTTTTTATCTGTACTATAGAAATAAAACACAGATAATAGCATTTCTTAATATAATAATAAAAATAAACTCTAAGTTAGAGAATAAAAATATTGGAATGTGAATATTAAAAATGAATGTGTTCATCATTTTACTTTTAAACTAGTATCAGAATTCCTAGAAATTACCAGTGTAGTAATGTATGCAACGTAAGTAACATACTCAAGACTGCATTTTCAACATGTGCACTTACTCTAAATGTTGTACCTCCTCAACTGCATTATGACTTTATTATACACGGTGTCTATTGTTTGATGCGTTGTGTCTTTGTACGCAATCATAAGGTTATCGCTATATACTCCTGATCGTTATACCGATATGGCGTAAAGGTACCATCCAGTTACCTGAAATATCCGATGTGGCGTAAAGGTACCATCCAGTTACCTGAAATATCCGATGTGGCGTGAAGGTACCATCCAGTTACCTGAAATATCCGATGTGGCGTAAAGGTACCATCCAGTTACCTGAAATATCCGATATGGTGCAAAGGTACCATCCAGTTACCTGAACTATCTGATATGGCGTTAAGGTACCATCCAGTTACCTGAACTATCCGATGTGGCGTACAGGTACCATCCAGTTACCTGAAATATCCGATGTGGCCTAAAGGTATCATCCAGTTATCTGAAATATCCGATATGGTGCAATGGTACCATCTATCAGCTAGTTATCTGAAATATCCGATGTGGCGTTAAGGTTTCATGTAGTCATCTGAAATATCTGATGTGGCGTTAAGGTACCAGCCAGTTACCTGAAGTGTCCGATGTGGCGTACAGGTACACTCCAGTTATCTGAAATATCCGCTGTGGCGTAAAGGTACCACCCAGTTACCTGAAATATCTGCTTTGACGTAAAGATACCGTCCTGTTACCTGGAATATCCGCTGCGGCGTAAAGGTACCATCAAGTTACTGAAATATCTGCTTTGGTGTAAAGGTACCATCCTGTTATCTGAAATATCCGCTGTCGCGTAAAGGTACCATCCAGTTACCTGAAATATCCGATGTGGCGTTAAGGTTCCATCCAGTTACCTGAAATATCCGCTGTGGCGTTAAGGTACTATCCAGTTACCTGAAATATCCGATATGGCGTTAAGGTACTATCCAGTTACCTGAAATATCAGATATGGCGTTAAGGTACTATCCAGTTACCTGAAATATCCGATGTGGCGTTAAGGTATTATCCAGTTACCTGAAATATCCGATGTGGCGTTAAGGTACCATCCAGTTACCTGAAATATCCGATGTGACTTTAAGGTACCATCCATTTACCTGAAATATCCGATGTGGCGTTAATGTACTATCCAGTTACCTGAAATATCCGATATGGCGTTAAGGTACCATCCAGTTACCTGAAATATCTAGTTACCTGAAATATCCGATGTGGCGTTAAGGTACTATCCAGTTACCTGAAATATCCGATGTGGTGTACAGGTTCCATCCAGTTACCTGAAATATCCGATGTGGCGTTAAGGTACTATCCAGTTACCTGAAATATCCGATATGGCGTTAAGGTACCATCCAGTTACCTCCAGTTACCTGAAATATCCGATGTGGCGTTAAGGTACTATCCATTTACCTGAAATATCCGATATGGCGTAAAGGTACCATTCAGTTACCTGAACTATCCGATATGGCGTAAAGGTACCATACAGCTACCTGATATGTATATATAAATATCGATCAGATTGATCAAATGAGACAAATATATTGTTAAATTATTTGATACGTCTCTTTAAATATCTTTATAGAGAGGTTCGTCATTTCAATCTCATTCATAATACTACGCTGGTATTTTTGCCCCGTTTACTGTTAATTTATATATAGATCTACATTGATATGATTTTACCTAACATTAATTACTGGTAGCACTGGTATAGTATTACTTTATTCTAAACGACCAATACGTCGAGACTTGTGCTCTGGTGAGTCATTTCATAAATAGTTGAAATGGAAATCACGTCAAATTCCTGGGGAGCGTTTCACAAAATAACTTTTGGCAAAAATCGTCGTAAACGTAAACCAACAATCATTCATAATATGTTTAATTTTCATCCAAATGAAGCCAAAGTGGCTGAAATCATGCCGAAAGTTATATATTTTCTGAAAATGCAATCATTTTAAATTTCGATCAAAATTTGAACAGACAACGGAGAAATTGTCAAACTGACTTACGTCGATTTTTATCGTAAGTTATTTTGTGAAACACAGCACTGGAATTTATAAGCAATAATTATTTGCATTAATAAATCATTACACGCCGTATGCGATGCTTTAATGGTGATATTTAAAAAAAAAGAACATTATAATGTGTGAATAAATATTTGTCGTTCACTTGTATCATAAACAACTAATACTTAACATCAGAATGGCAGATGCCATTTCAATGAGTTATTGGTATTGACACAATTCTAGATATAATCTGAAATTCAAGATGTGCATTATGTTATTAATGTCCGCGAAATCATTTCGTTTCTCAAGTCGTTATATTTCGTTTTCATTTTGTGCATTATGCTAAATAGACACAGAGATAATATAGTAGTTTAAATAAAAGATTATCTAAAATCATGTTGTCAATGAATTCGTTTTTACCGCTTATATCATTAAATCAATAAATGTCAAGGATAAAAACATAAGCTGTTAGAGAACAGTAAACAAACTATTTTAGGGACACTTAGAATATTCTAAGTCAGTGTGTATAATCAGGTCGAGAACCACACCAACATTCAGCAAGATTAGCCTATAAGTCGTGTCAACTTTCAAGGACTTGAAATGAAAGTTACGGGAAGTGTTTTAATTGAAAAACTAAAAAATGCATTTGAAATGATAATCAAAAACATTTTAGAATGCAAGAGAATAATTGAAAATAAAACGTGATCAATGATGAAAATTAGTCAAATTATTTCCGAGCCCATTTATCCTCCCAGTTTGGTTTAAATCAAGTTTAAAGTGATGTGTTGTGACTACCAGACTTCTACGCCGCTAAACAACCGAGACTCATTCATCCGACCCCTTTGGGACCACCACGCATGGTCACAATGTGTGTTCCATTTTGGGTGCTTTTACCCCCTCTGCTCAGAACATTCATCCGATACAGTGTAGTCTCTTCAGATAGAGGGTGGGGGAGAGTAATATATAAGCGCATGATATGTCAGATTTAAGGCCAATATATTAACCACGTGAGTTAGACCGGTACAGTCAAGATAATCTTATAAACCCACGTGTTACTAGATAATCTCTATTCGTAGGCTGGCAAATAAATCTATAACGACCAAAAAGTTGTGTATACGGTAATTTACCTCTCATACCAAGGTATGAAAAACGAAATCGATAGAGCGTAATTTACCCATGGAAATTCCCTTATTCTCAACGCAGCGTCATTATATATCCACTCTGTCCTCTACGGACCATACCATATCATCCAAATACGTGTTAAGAATAATCCGATTTAATTGCTGTATGAGTCATTACACGCTAGACGAACTAATCAGTTTACTTTAAATCAAGGCTGAGTTTAATTGTCAACTTGATTTAATAAATAAGTAATCAAGACTGTAAAACAAATAATATGATCAAAAAGTAATATCACAATGATAATAAACTAATTGACGAGTTGTTCATTTTAATAAACTGCGTTCATTTAATTCCAAAACCAACTCTGTAATCTGTATAACATGCAAGCCACGTCTCGGTCTACACAAAAGAGGACATAACAACTTTGTAAAGTATGTGGTTGTCTCCTGCTATACTGGAACTGTCAAGGCAGGTATCAACCATTCTGTCTGCAATAACATAATACATGTCAAATAGAAGATGAATCATTCAAGGAAAACAACCAATATAACATTCTTTATCTTTATAAATGAGTTCAATAATGCTTTCAAAATACTTTGATCACTTTTATTATCGTGTCTCGATTTATGATGTGTCATCGGGGAAAGAGTAAGATTGATCATAGTCAACCCAGTGACGGATATGTTGCCAGCCGTTCTTAGACAGTGACAGTTGTCTTATTCTCTTAATGCACGCATTTTGTATACTTCAATAACACATCCTGTTGTAAATAATTGTTTATGTTTTACGTTGTGTAATATATATGGTTGCCGCTTCTGTGGACCGTAACATTCTGTTTTAGTTTATAGACTACCTACTTTCGAAATTTGTAACCAGCACTAGATACATCTTAACTCTGCCAAACACTGACGACTGCTTCCCCACACATTCAGAAGTGGATGATCCATGGCCGAAGAACATTTTTGATGACCGTAACTTAAAGAAGCTGTTTTAAGCGAGTTTCGAACCCACGACCCCTGGATTGACATTAGCTGGAATCGGCTAAGAAGGTTGTATACTATCAGAAATATATATATTTGTAGTGTGTTCATCCAGTTTATCTAATGAATGTTTTAGAAATAGGCATAACTGAATAGCCCTTTTCATCAATAATGAAATGTGCAATATATAAAAAAAAACAAAAACACGCAGCGGCTGAATATCTGTGTAATATCATTAATAATAAAACAGCGGCTGAATATCTGTGTAATATCATTAATAATAAAACAAATAAAAAAACACGCAGCGGCTGAATATCTGCGTAATATCATTAATAATAACACATATAAAAAAACACGCAGCTGCTGAATATCTGTGTACTATCATTAACAATAACACATTTAAAACAAGGTGCCTTTGTACTAGTGGGAGAATATTGTGAAAACATTGTTCACTTTGTGATGAAAGCAACAAACTTGGCACATTTAAAGTTGAAAGCATACCGATCGATTTTAGCTATGGACCCATCAAAATGGCCGCCAAGATGGCTGCTTTTATCAAAAAGTGAACAATTTCAGTGATATCCAGCACGATATTCTCCCGCTATACGTGTTCTTATCTGAAGGCAACAATTTGAAGTATTGTCGCGAGAAATTGAGGAAAAATAAAATGAATCAAATTGATAAATCGCTCACCATTTTGTTTATAATAATCATCTTCTGAAACTGAGCTGTAGCGGTTGATGCGATTCTTGTGGTTAAAAGATACATAATGAAGATTTATGGCTTCATGTCTGTCTGATATCCGCTTGATACACCTTTCAGGAACCAGCACTTAAAATAGTTTGAAATTGAAAACGTTGAAAAAATATAAGTAATAACAAGGGAATTTTATGGCTTCTTGGTTTCCAGTAGCACGATTTCATATAATAATGATATAAAACCTAAATTACTTTTTTGTTCTTGGAAGTTTAACTACTTAGAAAATATAAACTTGTATCACACAGCGCGGATGTTGGGTTTTACTGTTTAAACCAGATGAACCGTTTGCCCGACTAACATCTCCTCCATTAAGACGAGCCGGGCCCGATTAGCTCAGTCGGTTACGCGTCTGACTATCAATCCAGGGGTCATGAGTTCGAATCCCCGGCACGGCAACAGTCTCCGTGATGATTGATATACGACATTTTGTCTCATTATCATTCGTCTCTCACAACTGATTCAAGTGGGAAAATTATCAGTTACTTGCGGTGATGGGGTGTGCTCGAGTACTGGTTAATCCCAGGAAAAAGTGGTTAGGTTAACTGGTCGTCTGTTAGCCCTCGATGGCATAAAATGACGCTAAATATTCAATCAATCAATCAATCAATCAATCAATCAATCAATCAATCAATCAATCATTAAGACGAAATGAAATGACAGATATGAATTTCGATTTCATATGTCGCTCTTTCCTTTTCTTCACAAACATTTAATCATACGGGTGTTGTTGTAACGCTATGAGATGTATGCAAGGTATCACAAAGCGTAATCGAGGATCTTGTTAAAAATTAAGATGGGGTTCCGTGTGCCTAGAAACTTTATTTTCATCATAAAATGTAAAACAAAACATAAGAAATTTTTTTTTAGTATATATGTACTTGTGGCAAACCTGATTTAAAGCAAATGTAATTAATAGATAGAGCCTACTAATACGGTTGATTCTCATAAGACGTCGCATTTTTTCTTGGAGCAATGTTCGAAATTGATTAATTCTGCCAATCCAATTCTAAGCCTATTCGTTAGATAGTTAGTTGGCAGCATTACTATGTGTTTGAGAAATCGCATACCGTTACAAATACATCAAATGCTTAATAATATGTTGTTGTATGGTGTTTGGCGTCGCTTTCAACACTTGTTCAGTCATATCGCGACGGTGTCTACTTGAGACAGTATTCTTAGCGCTGTCACACTGGAGTATCATGCCGCAGACACATGGTATGATACCCCACCCAGTCACATTATACTGACAACGGGCCGACCAGAACTAGAACTCTCCTCTAAATTCTGAGCCTCAAGCGAGGAAGCGTCTAGTACCATTTTTAAAGTCTTTGGTATGACCCGGTCCTGGATCGAACCCACGACCTTCCGCATTGAAAGCAAACACTCTACCAATGGACCACACTGCGTTAAAAAGGCTTAGCATAATACGTGATGTATGTAAAGTAATTGCTATAAAGTCATCAATAATGGAATATTCATTCATTGATTTACAAAGTCAAATATTGTTATATTGGTGTCGAACCGGATTAATGTCAAGGTGTAAGTCTTCAAGCATCTCTGCTTCCAACTTCTGGATCTAATAAAAAGATGATAATCTCTTGACACGTTATACTCATGTGCCTAGTAATGGGTCCATTTGGAAAGATTTCGAGATTATTTAACTTCAAGAATTTTTCCAATCGATGACAATTATATCTGATAACAATACCTCTCGGAAGTACAGAAGGTCACTTAAAGAAAACGGCAGGTTCGATTTGATTGAGTCTCTTCATGGATATAAATGAAAATGCAACACTTCTAACGCCTCATAGCACGTGTTTGAGCGTCATTCTTAGGTCGCACACAACACTTCACACGCCTAACAGCACATGTTTAAGCGCCATTCCCAGGTCGCAAACAACACTTCTCACACTTCCTAGCACACGCTTAAGCGCCATTCTCAAGTCGCACAAAATACTTCTTACGTTTCCTAGCAAATTTTTAAGTGCCATTCTCAGGTCGCACAAAACACTTCTCAAACCTCCTAGCAAAGGTTTAAACGCCAATATCAGGTTGCACAAAACTCCTATTACGCTTCCTAGCACATATTACAGTGCCATTCTCAGGTTGCACACAACACTTTTCATAGGTCGCACACAACCCTTCTAACGCCGCTTCCTAGTACATTTTTAAGCGCCATTCTCAGGTCGCACACAACATTTCCTACGCATCTAGCACTAACATGCTTAAGAACCAATCTCAGGTCGCACACACCATTTCTCACGCCTCCTAGCACATGCTTAACCGACATGCTCAGGTCGTACACATCACTTCTCACGCCTCCTAGCACATGCTCAAGAGTGATTCTCAGGTCGTAGACAACACTACTCACGCCTCCTAGCACATGCTTAAGAGCCATTCCCAGGTCGCAAACAGCACTTCTCTTTCTCACGCCTCCTAGCACATGCTTAAGTGCCATTCTCCGGTCTCAAACGACACTTCTCACGACTCCTAGCACATGTTTAAGCGCTATTCTCAGGCCACAAACAACACTTCTCACGCCTCTTAGCACTTGCTTAAGCGCAATTCTTTGGTCCCACATAACACTTCTGAGGCCTCTTTGCACATGCTTAAACGCCATTCTGAGGTCGCACACAAATCTTCTCAAGCCTCCTAGCATATGCTTCAGCGCCATTCTCAGGTCGTACATAGCACTTCTCACGCCTTCTTGCACGTGTTTAATCTCAAATGTTTGGTCGCACACAAAACTTTTCATGCTTTTTAGCACATGATTAATGGCCATTTTCAAGTCGCACAAAACACTTCTCACTCCCCAGGGCACATGTTTAAGCGCTTATCTCAGGTCGCATACAACAATTCTCACGTCTCCTAGCACTGTCATTCTTAACAGCTGTTCTCAGGTCGCACACAACACTTCTCAAACCTCCTATCAAATTCTTAAGCGCCATTCTCAGGTCTCACACAACACCTCTCACGCTTCCACGTACATGTTTAAGCGTCATTCCTAGTTTCAAACAACACTTCTCACGCCTTCTACCACATGTTTAAGCGGCATTCTTAGGTCACACAAATCACTTCTCGCGCATCCTAGCACATGTTTAAGCGTCACACAAAACTTCCCACGCCTCATAGTACATGCTTAAGCGCCATTCTTAGGTCGCATATAACACTTCTCGCGCCTCCTAGAACATATTATCAAGTTGCACACAAAACTTCTCACGCTTCCTAGCACATGTTTAAGCGCCATTCTGAAGTCGAACACAATACTTATCACGCTTCCTAGCACATGTTTAAGCGCCATTCTGAAGTCGAATACAATACTTATCACGCTTCCTAGCACATGTTTAAGTGTAATAGGACGAGAAAAATATGCAGCAAGTTAGGGACTCGAACCCAGAACCCTTCGCTTACAGGGCAAATGCTCAACGGTCTGAGCTAACCGAACCGCTTACATACATTTCTCTCCTAGTAGGTTACGTACATATTGTGACATATTCCCTCACAAATTTGGAATTCGTCCCGAAATTTCCAAAGAGACCAGAGAATCATGTTAATGTTTTCTCTGAATATAATTTATTTTATCAGTCACAGTCGTTGGGCGCCAAATGTAACAGGACGAGAAAAATATGCAGCCATTCCGGGACTCGAACCAGGGACCCTTCACTTACATGGCGAATGCACTACCGTTTGAGTTAACCGAACCGCTGACATACATTTCTCCCCTAGAAGGTTACGTACATACTGTGACATATGTCATAGGATGAAATAAAAATAAACTCTAAAACCGTATCATCAATTGTGTTTATGTCATTTGAAGTAAACAATTCGTTAAGTCCAATATTATAGATTATTATATTATAAGTAAGTGGTTTAAGATCATGGTAGTTTACTAAATTTACTAAAGTAACCCCTCATTAACCAGCTCGAGCGTAACATAACTGCATGACAAATTTTGTCCGCCACATTGATAATTTAAGGCGCTAATTATATATGTGAAAATATAACAACCATTTGACCAGCGATCACAGGGCCGTCATCAACGATCACCCATCACCGATCAACGATCATCCATCAACGATCACCCATCACCGATCAACGATCATCCATCAACGATCACCCATCACCGATCAACGATCATCCATCAACGATCACCCCATCACCCATCAACCGTCACCCATCATCATCGTCAAGACATCAGGACCAGGGATCTTTCGTCGCTGGTACAAGAACTGATAAACTCTCAGATTATTAATACTGTGTTAAGTGTTACATAAACGGATTATTTGTGATTTAATGTTTATTCAAACTTTACTTATTCGGATCGTGTTGGACGACTGGATATGATGGTGTGGTGAGCTTTAATTTTTTGTCATGTTTTGTACTTTATTAAATTGACATATGTGAATTGTTTCCTTTCAATTTTTGAAGACAAACTGTCAATGAACTACATTTACACAACACATCGCTATATTGCATGTGCTAGTTATACTTACCAGCTAACTGACTAAATAATCCATTCATATCTGAAGATTATAATACACAGTAGTAGGTAGAGAGTTGGTAGTTTATGTGTATTTATGTGTTATGATACAGGTGTAGGTTTGAGTGATATATGTAGTAGAACGACGTTATATATTTTTGTGTAACCCTTTATGTGTCAGAATGTACCAGAACACACTGGATTGTTTTATGGTAGTTTAATTGGAATACAATATTAAAACCTGGAAAGACATACAAAGATTACATCAATACATTGACAGACAAGACGTAACTAAACTAAACTAATAACAATAAAAGCATATGTCACTAATCGATAAAGGAGAAACGAACACTAGTAAATAAAATTTACCGGCGCATCCACGTGTTTTGAGTTCAATAGTGACAAGGTATGTCTTGTCACCAAGTTATTGTGGCTGAACTGCGCCAATAATTCTTTTATTCCCCCCTGATGAAGGTGTAGTTGGCATGCACAATTAATCTCATGCAACATATAGATACGCCCACAACATGAATTCACACGCACTTATATACATAACTCTGTCTATAAACAGGTTGTGTATATTTGACACTCATGACTCTCATGCATAATTACTTAAACACTTACATTTCTAACAACACCGTATACAAAAGGTAGCACAAAATACAATCACCGTAGTGATACTTAGAGACCTGGATTACATTCTCCACCCAACCCACTTACGAAAAATGGCTCCAGACTTTCAATGTACTTTAAATGCGATACAACATTTACATTTTATTAACATTAACCTATATACAGTCTCTTATAACAATATTGTATCATATTTTCAAAACAAAAAATATTATAGCATTATTTAGATAGACATTTATAATTACATACGAGGGGGGGATCACAAATTTTGTAGACTTTTGCCATAACTTGTAGAATATTACGGAACTGCGGTATTCTGCGTGATAATCAATTTTCAAGTGCTCCGACGTCATTTTGTTTCAAACAAAATGGCATACGTAACATCAGAATATTGACATCATTTTGAGATGCTCATAATTGGTGCCATTTCTTTAAAGGATGTAAACAAGCATACAATACAGCACACATATTTTTTATTTAAAAATAAAACCCGTTTTGGCAACGCTACGCTTGTTTGAATAGTAGAGGTAGGAAAAAAGCAAAAACTGCCCCGACTACGTAAATCGATGTTTCCATAGTTACTATAGAATATAAACTAATGATGAAAACTTAAACTTTTTTTGCAAAATTACTGCAAATATAAAGCGGAACAGACTCCCTGAGAATTATTAGAATATAATGATAAATAAAAAAGTTATGGCAAAGTCTACGAATTTTCTGATCCCCCCTCGTTTACTTTGCAAAATATGAACACCCATATTACATTTAGCTGCAACACATAACCTATAACGTCAAAGAAATAAAAAATAAAAAAAACACAACATAAACATGACGAGTTTAGTTCATCTATGACGCTCCAGTGTTCCGCGACTCGGGGACTCCGAACAAAACTATATTAATTAACATCATTCATACTGAATCATAAACACTACATATTATATACAATTCGTGAGAAAAAATCAAATTCCCCGACAATATACAAAATACTATATAGTGTATTATACCTACTTATTAGTGCTAAGTTGTACATATAACTGAACAGTTAAACAAATATCTCATCAGAAGCAAACGTTGCTATCTGAGGATATACCCATTGTCCTAATCTGTCTGGGGGTCTAGATTGTCTGTTCGAACGTCTAGTCGTTGGAATGGGTGTATTTGCCAGAGACTCAGGAATCGGTTGACTGGACAAATTACTAACACTGCTGTGAGGCAGAGAATCCCATCTCCCAGGAGAATTTGTAACCACTTCGGTATGGTTAGACCCTGTCGAACTAGACAAGACACTAAATAAAACCGCTTATACCCATGTTCACTGTGGGAATGAGTTATAGAAACTTCATTTATTCGATAACTCGCCGGACTGCGAGCCCTAGAAACTTCGGGAGTAGTATTCCTAGTCTGAAATCTTCGTTGGGGTATTACATAGGGATTGGAATATTTACTAGGAGAGGAGACATCACTGTCGAAGCTGTCTGATTCAAGACTACATGCTGTACGTCTATTTTTCCGAGTGCGAGTCATTTTCTTGGGCAACACATTCGTTTTAGATATGTCTTCTGGACAGTCAGTGGGAATATAATTAAAAGGTAACAGTATATTGCGATGAAGCATCCGAGAAGGGCCCTTCCCGAAGTCTTGCTGTACCTTTTAACAGGAATATCACTATTAGGTATGTGTATAATCGAATAGGGTTCCAGTTGCCATTTGTCTACCAGTTTACATTTGCCTTGAATACAAACGTTTCGAACAAGGACTTTGTCTCCAATCTCAAGCTTTGTCTCAGAAATTTTACGGTAAAACCTCTCTTTGTTTTGAACAGCGTTTTTCGCGGCCTCATGAGCAGCTGCACGGTACGCATATTTCATCCGACCATGTAGCTTTAGGGCGTAGTTTTTGCGATTAATATCACCCTCGGTTTCCGTAGCGATACCTAAGTATGCATCAACAGAAAGCCGCAGGTGCCACCCAAACATAAGAAAATGTGGTGAAAATCCCGTTGCTTCACTCCTTGTAACATTATAGGCTTGAACAAGTGGAGCAACATAGGATCTCCAATCACAATTCTCATCTTCTTCCAGTGTCCCTAGCAATTTTAGAAGGGTCCGATTAAACCGTTCCACTGAACCGTTGCCCATAGGATTGTAAGGAGTAGTCCGTGACTTTTGGACATCAGCAATTTTGCACACCTCTTTATTAAATTTACTTTCAAAGTTACGTCCTGGATCGCTGTGTAAACGTTCAGGGAAGCTATAATAAACAATAAAATGTTTGTAAAGAGCTTTAGCTCTGTTGTTTGTGCGGTTTGATTACGACAGTGAATAGCCTGTGCATAACGAGTGAAATGATCCGTTATAACTAGAATTTTTGTACCCACCTTTGGAACGCTCGATTGATAGAAAATCTATACACACGAGTTCCATCGGTTTAGTGGTACGATGGGCACTAGTTCAGCAACTGGCTTAATCGGTTTCTTCCTCCTGATGCACCGATCGCAATTTTCGACTTTGTTAATCACGTCTTTTTCAAGACCAGGCCAATAAAACCGCTGTTTTGTCAGCCACAATGCCTTCTCCTTGCCTTGGTGACCTACATCGTCATGCAAGCCTTGAAGGGCCAAGTGTCGATGTGATTTTGGCAATATCAAGAGAAGCAACTCTGTACAAAATACTATCCTGCAATTGCAGTCAAGGCCATTTTTGTAGGTATTTTTGCACAGGTATGGTTTCCCTCGTGAGATCCTCTCCTCTTGGGCGAAAATTGATTCTCATGAGGTCAACCACTCTTGCAATAGCGTTGTCCAACCTTTGCTCCATCTCCCAATTAAATTGCTTCAAGTTATTGGATGAAAACAACTCCTCATCGGCTGTATGAGGAACGCAATCATCGGATATACTTTCTGCCAAAGGTGCTCCAAGTGTGGCCCCTTGACATATGGCTTTAATTTCGTCAGAGAATAGCTGAGGTTTTCTGGATAGCCCATCTGCATCGATATTTAACTTCCCTGGTCTATAATCTAGTGTGAAATTATAACTAGCTAGTGCTGTAACCCTTCGTTGAGAATAAGCATCTAGTTTAGCCTTAGTTAAAATATATGTAAGAGGGGTATTATCTGTGACAACGACAAAACTAGAACCATATAAGTAATCATGGAACTTGTCCGTCACAGACCTCTTAGGAGCTAGCAATTCTAACCGATAGGCTGGATAATTTCTCTAATAAGTCTTAAACTACGGCTTGCATATGCTATAACCCTCTGAATACCGGCCTTTTCTTGGTACAAAATCGCACCAAGACCCAAACCACTTGCATCAGTATGAATGGTGAATGGAAGGTTAGAGTTTGCGTAGGCAAGGATTGGAGGCTCCGTCAGTTTGTTTTTTACGGTCTCAAAAGCAGATTTTTGGGCCTCGCCCCAAATCCATGGAGCAGGTTTATTATGAGACTTTTTAGATTTTTTTGAGATTTTATTAGTACCTTGACCTTTTAGCAGATCGTTTAATGGTTTAACTAACCGGGATTAATATTTGATAAACCGACGGTAGTAACCAACAAAACCTAAAACCTGACGTAATTCCTTTATGTTCTTAGGGACTGACCACTATTTAACAGCAGAGACTTTTTCGGGGTCTGTTTGAATTCCTTGCTCAGAAACTACATGACCTAGATATGAAACTGAGGTCTCTAACAATTCACATTTTGAAGGTTTTAATTTCAAATTGTGCTGAGCAAGTCGAACAAACACTACTTCTAATCTCTCTGTATTTCCTCGAAAGTTTTCGAAAATATCAGTTTGTCATCGAGGAAAATAAGGCATTCCCTAAGATGCATGTCACCCATACATTTCTCCATTAATCGTTAAAAAGATTCCCCAGCATTACCTAGACCATAAATCATTCGATTACACTCGTAATACCCAAGGATGCCTACTGAAAACACAGTTTTACTTATCACTTATCACTTTCTTTGAGCTCGACTTACCAATAGCCCGAGCCTAAATCGAGTTTTGAAAAATATTTGGCGCCACTCAAAGAATCAATGACATCATCAAAACGCGGTAACATATACGCATCTTTACGTGTCTTAGAATTCAATTGTCTATGGTCGATTCAAAAAACGAAGGGAACCATCCTTTTTGTATACTAAGACCATGTAAGAAGAATAAGGGCCATCTGAATCTCTGATGACCCCAGCCTCTAGCATTTCTTTGATATGCTGTCTAACTTTTTCGAACATATTGGGAAGTATCCTACTGTATGGTTGTTTAAAATGGATATCGTTGTCAAGAACTATATTGTGTTCTACCAAGTTGGTATTCCCAAATCCAGTGACCCTTGGGAAAACACATGTTTCCAATTCCCCAAAATCTGTCTTATTCTGAGTATTTGTTCTGGTGACAAATGCAACGTTTATAACCCCTTGTTCCTCCTCAGGTAATTTTGTTTCCTGATTATCAGAAGACATTGGCTGTGACGTTAGATTGTCAACAACCTTTACTGCATTGATGTGACATAGAACTGATTTGGGTTAAATAGTAATTGGCTTAGCTGGATTCTTGCATATTGTAACGGGTATTTTGTCCTGTGACCTTTGGCCAACCTTGACGACCCTAGGACAGACCATAAAATTTGACTCTGGACTGTCACAACATGTGACTACGTTGTCTATATTTGGACCTAATTACTTGCACTACCGTTTGCAACTACGGTTTTATATGGAGCAATTGTTTCCTATTGTTAGTCTTAACTTTAAATGACTTGCAACTTATACTGTTAACTGCAGTTCTCCATTCTTCCGGCATTTGTATATTGCCTTCCATACAAGTGTCTCTACATAATCTGATAACATTAGTACTAATAATAATTGGGCAAGAACGGTTAAAATCTGTATCTGGGACGGCTAAGACGGGGATGTCGTATGGAACATAGGATATAAAAGGAATCGAAAGTGTACATTCAATATATCCTTTGTACTTGAGGCTAGAGCCATTAGCAACAGAAAATTGAAAACCTAACTTATGAAGATTACATAAGTCTGGTTTATCTTTGAGTGCATTGTAACACGACTCTGAAATAGTGGTAACCATTGAATCACTGTATATTAATGCCTCAAAGAACTAACACTGTAATGTTACTGAACTTACATCTGTAATGTTACTGAACTTACATTAGCTGCCCCAATAATACGATTCGATAAGTTATGGTCTTTGTTATTGTTCTTACTGACTCCTGTTTGACCATAAATGGGAGTCATTAAGCATTTTGGTGATTATTTTAGCTGTTATTTCCCCTGCCACTGGATGCTTTGTTCCTGTGATTCCAATTACCACTATATCCTGTTCGCCCGCTTCTGTTGTTATAACAGTGTTGGGCGGGAGGATTATTTTAACCATAATGGGGCAGTGGTTCCGCTGGACGAGCGTCAAGTTTTTGTAAAATTTTGTCAAACTTGTCGTCGATATTGGCGTCAAGTCTTTTCCCTGGGCGTCTATTTTTCCATCCAGTTTAGTTGTTTTAATTGTTCATAATATGTGAGAGTGTCAATATTTGTGGCGTGTTTGTGCCTTTAACCTTTCAGAATAGAGTGAGGCCCAAAACTTATGCCTTAATAAGTCATTCTTGGCCTCACGGGACAAGAAGTGTCTACAGACGACACCCAAAGGACGCCACTGATTCGTCCGTCTTTAGTGCAGAGTTAAAAAACTCCTGCATCACCATCCCTTTGATTGATTGGTCCCCAAATATCGCATCCAATTTAGCAAAGATATCTGTAACAGTGGCTTTTTCACCTTATGGGATTATCATTTTAAGGGCCGTCCCCCTGAGTGACCTGCGAATTGCTTGAATGACTATACTTTGGTAATCTCGTCATCCCCCAGTAAACAACGTATGTCAAAGCGCCACTCTCCGTACGATATATCGCCCTTCTGTGGGTTTTCATCCCCAGAAAAAAATGATATCCTTGGGACTTGTATTTGTGACCTCAGATGAGAAATATCTAACGCATAAAATGAGTTTTTAGCACCGTGTGGTACAGGAACTTGCTTATACTTTCCTGACAGGGTGACATGATCTGTATTAAAAACGGTTTTACTTTTCCCATTTTTAATGGTATTGGAGCGCTATGGTCGAATTCGTGATGGATAAGATCAACAAAAACAAAGGGTATAATTTTATCATTACCTTTTAGTATCTCCTCTTCTGTCATAGGTGTGGTGGCGTCATGTGAAACCATTATAAAATCGCGCGTTTGAGCTCAGTATCAAAATAAACTATTTAAACGAACTATGTTTACTAGTTATTATAATATGCGACAAGACGTTATTTTATGTCGTTATGATATTGTCAATAACTAAGTAACTTAACTGTTACAATAAATGAACATTTATAATGATGTTACTGCTTATCTGTAATATAAAATATTATTGGTTAACAAAATGTCTATCCAAGTCAGTTAT
This sequence comes from Panopea generosa, assembly GCA_029582155.1. Taxonomy (NCBI): domain Eukaryota; kingdom Metazoa; phylum Mollusca; class Bivalvia; order Adapedonta; family Hiatellidae; genus Panopea; species Panopea generosa. The sequence continues at coordinate 1,522,839 of CM055901.1, forward strand.
AAACAAAATGTTGTTGCACACCGACTGCAGAAAGCAATAATCACTATACATGAGTCAGTAAAGCCGGGTCCAAGCGACCGGGACTGCCCTTTCCTACAAGTCTCCAGTTCGACGACTCATGGAGTTTTTACTAGCAGTCAGACAAGCAGTCAAAAATATGTGAGTGATGATACGTTTCATCCAACATCGTGCTAATTCTCGACCAGGATGTATACCATCAATGAAATTACTGTAATTTATTGAATTTCGTCTGGTATTTCCCGATATTCTTTATTCTTTATTATATCAGACTTAAAATATGGAGTAGATGTTTCACCATTAACTATTCTAATATGATCATTGATCAGGGTAATCCTTTTAAAGAGTGAGTGATCATCGGTGAAAAATTGGTCTGGATTACTATGACCTTTGCTTTGATTCCAATTCCGTATTGAATACGGCGAAATTTCTAAAAGACTATTTGAACTGATGGATAGGCGGCTATGAATGACCTATATCTTTTTATTTGGTACTGGATGTAATTTAAAGCTCGTGTGTCCGTACTGTACCTTCAAGCTATATATCTCTGTCTACGTTCAGTCAGATCACACGTTCCCAGACAAATATACAAAAAAATGTTACCGTAAATATCAACTTTCTTTTGAAGATTTCTTTCAAACCAAGGGAGGTAATCTGCATAACGAGCACCACCTCGATAAATAAAATCTATCGAATAACCAAAGTTTGTCAAAATATCGTGATGCTGTTGAATATATCTACCCTTACTGTCCGATATAATTATTGGTTAACTGTTAAGATGACCTCTTGGTTCTATGGGACGTACATTATATTTCTGTAACTTGGCTATGTTAATTATATTAATAAATATAAATAACTAAGTTTAAAACTGAACTATATGTGACCAAGAATATATACATTGACTGCTATGCAAGTAAGAAACTTACTTAAAACTTATATGATTAATTCTTTCTTACGTTCTTCTTTCATTCATCGTGCTTTGTGTAGTTTGACAAAAACAGGAACAGTGAAGTGTTAGATTTGTTAGTAATTAATAATATCCCCTTTATTTAACTTTTTAAAAAAATATCTAATAGTTTAATATAATATATATAAATTTAAAAATTGAAATAAATTTGACCTGTTTCAGCTATAATATACAATATGCTGTCTTAACTAACACACAGTTATATTGATGTCAATTGAAAAAAACACACACACTTAGTTGTGTGAAATGTTCACTCAATATTTGTATATCGTGTGCTGTTACAAACGGTTTTAATTTAAACACGATAAAATTAACTTATAAAATTGAAATAAAGTTTTGTTGTTTACAATAGAAACATAACAATGTTTCAGAACTTGTCAAGAGCTGAAACATACAACTCGCGGCATCTATAAAAAATAAAGATATCAATGTTAAAATTCTGCCGCTAATTTTTTTTTTTCACTGGTTTTCCTTCTGGAACATGTGTGCGCCGCACTTGCGCAGACTGTATACACACGCAAGTTAATATAGAATTATGCACAAATTCTTACACACGGCATACACATGATTATTTTTTGTCTTTTCCATAAAAAAATTACACTTGTAGAACTAATTTATCCGGTATCACAGTAGTGATGTTTAGAGACCTGGATTACATTTGTTTGCTTTATATTGCCATTTGTTTCAATTTGTGATTTACGTGTTCCATAAAATTAAGTATATCGAATTTCAACCGATCATCCTTATTAAAACTTGATAAAAAATAACATCCATATTACCATTTTCTAAATGTTACTATCGTACAATTAGCTCAGTTGGTAAGCGATTCGTGTTGGAAGCGCGAGTTCGTGGTTTATAGCTTACAGAGCGGTGACATATTTTTTACAATATTTTGTTTTTGTATTTTTGCTTTGCAATTGTATATTATGAACATAATTAAGCTATGTATAGTTCTTTTTCTTCTTTTTCTTCTTCTTCTTCTTCTTCTTCTTCTTCTTCTTACCACTTCCTGCTTTGATATAACTTTAATTATAATTGCTTATCGGTAATTGCCATCCAAGTTTTTATTCAGCATAAAACAAAATTACAATGTTTCAAGACTTAACAGATGATTTATAATATATAGGTACATGGAACACACATCCTTTATTAAATGAAAACTGAGATACCAAATATCTGGATAGGAAGAGCGATTTTCGGTAATGATGACCGGGCTTCATATCCTTCGCCGAGTTATCGTCGTTACACTTATTTCAATGTGAATGTAATGAGTTGAATGTGTTAAACTGTGGGCCAAGACCTGTTCGGAAATTCATAGTTTACTCCACACCATCCTTTCTCTTGGATCCGATTTTTATTGCTTTTTTTGTTATATTTCTTTTTTCGATTTCTCAGCACGTGCCTACAGTGCCTTTTGGGTTCGCATGGATTTTGTCAATGTCTGTTTGAAAAGGAAATGTTTGTTTTTGTTATAATGTCTAAATGCTATAGTAAGCATTTGTAACCATAGCAGCCGATCGTTACAAAGCTTACCAGGGTTTATGTTTAATTGTTACAACATGCGACATCAGTCATGTGATGTTTTGCTAATATTCAACAAACCGTTAAAAAGGACCCCACGTCTGATCAAAACTTAACACTGATCAGTTTTTCAACGACTGTTCAGAATTTAATGTTGAATTGTGAACCGGTTCAATTTTTAACGTGACCATTTTTAAACGAGGTCAAAATTTAATGTTATACAGGCATTTAAGTTTAAAATTTAATGTTACACAGGCATGGAAGTGACATCAAAACTCTTTCAAATTATGTTTTCTTCTATAACAATACCAGTATGATAATTGAAATGACATCTTTGTGATTTGGTCCGGTATTAAGATAACTGTTTATATATTTCTTCCCATCTATTTGCATTTGTTTCCAGACATACTGCTTTGCACAGTTTAAAATCAAATAGTTAGATCGAAGAGTACGTACGTTTTAGTGGATTCAGTGTGGATTTACCATTTCATTGACATAATCTCCGAGTATTTAAAGTATTAAGTATTTGTCAGTGAAATCTTCAAATAATATATCTAGATAATTCACAACAGACATTTCTATTGCATACCAGCATATTCGTACACTTTATCAGATTACCGATAGACATCTTTGACAGCAGCTGGATACATTGCTATTACTCTGGCGTGGTAATGTACGAGTTATGCTATTCGCTACATAATTACTCTAGATTAATGTCTTTCATACTGAGTTGTTGGATACATGTTTATCATTTAGTAGCGTTGTGTCGAGTTGGGTATACTTATTGGTTCTATGTAATGGCGGACCCATAACGGTATTTGGAGATTTCACAACATGTATACAAACCTTATATAGACTGCAATCTGTTTGTTCTTTGACAATAAAAAAAAAAGGCTTTTTTATTTTTTTATTTCAAATTACCATATTACAGAATAACAATATAAAGTTTATATCGGTTTATACAAAAAGTACTTTTCTTTAAAATATAAAATTGTCCAAGAACTGGTAATTGGTATAAAATCATAGATCAAATTTAAACGTGATACGATACATACCTTAACAGCTGACCTAAGAATGTATCCATGATTTTTGTATTACTTTTATTTCATAGAATGATGTAACTGAGCATAACATGTAATGGTGATGCATTAGCTGCTATAGACTTCCACACATACCCATATCGTGTTTTCGAGTGTGTTTCATGTCTTGAATATCCAATAAAAAGTTATTTTATATTTAATTAAAAAAATAACAAATTAAGTGTACAACTGTCAAATCTTCACTCAGCTTTTTTATTTGACTTTTCTTACTCGACACTGAACTGATTAGCTCAGTCGGTAACGTGTCTGACTATCAACCAGGGGTCGTGAATTAGAATGCCCGCTCGCAAGCAATCTCCGTGATGACTGATATATGACATTGTGTCTCTCATCGCTGATTCAAATGAGGAAGTAATCAATTACTTGCGGAGATAAGGTGTACTAGAGTATTGGTTAACTAATCGTTTGTTAGCCCTCGACGGCAAAATGTCGCTTAATATTCAATCAATCAATCAATCAATCAATCAATCAATCAATCAATCAATCAATTTGAACTGTCTTACCGGACACTCGACTTTTCACTAGACACTTGACTATTCTGACTCTATATCCACTGTTTAATTCGACAACAGCCAGAACGTCGCGCTCTTGAGTGAACTTCTTATTGAAATAGCAGTTGTTTTTGTGAAGCTCTTGAGCGAGAAGCCAACACTCTGTACACAAATCAGCCAATGTCTACTTCTGCAAGTCTGTTTTTCTATCATTCTTGTAGTATTATGAAATGTTTTATGTAGGCCAAGGACTTATACAATTCTCTCAGTTGCTTGTGTATAACCGCAGCGGCGGTCTTGTTGTAAAGCGTCGGTCTCACATGTGACTAGGCGGGGTATCACAAAATATGTAAATCGTACGTACTCCAACGTTGCAGCGCTCAGAAAACTGTATTAAGTGCTTAAACACTATACAACATACCCGTGTGATGGCCAACTCTTGACTGCTACTAAATATACGTTTATATAGACCTAGGTCCCTTTTACTTATGTTGTTAAGTTAACACGTTTGTAAGTATAAAATTTGAATTAACGAAAAAACATCGTGAAATTCATTTAGTGTTTTGTTTACATCATTTTATGAATTTCTCGATTATCTCTAGTGATTTCAAAATTGAAACTAAGAATTTCGTAATAACTTATGAAAGTTAGTAAAACGGTACCCATATCATAAAGAAAAGTGCACACGTAAAACAATGTCGGAAATAGGCACATTTTGGCTCAGCATTTATTTAATAAAACTTATATAGATAACTTTCAAATTAATGTATAATTATATTAAAAGGTAATTTCCAGGAATTATCTTTTGTTTTTCAACATCTTTCGAGAACAAAGGCTTTAAAAAATTATTATTTTACGCCCTAAAAATACATATGGCTCAGAAAGGATTAAACTATCGATTGATTGTTTATCTACTGGAACTTATATTGATAACTTTAACAGTATCACCGATAGAAAATGTACTATATCAAAGGACTTTTGCCAGGTTTTCATGCTTAAATTTGTAGTATATTTCAAAAATTAATGTTTAAAAAAAAGAACCCTTTGACATGAAAACCGTACTTTTTGCCAGTATTGATCGATTTGGAATGTGATTTTAAAGTGTATTCCCTATACAACTTGTTATTTATTAAAATGACATTGGTTCAAAAATATTCTAAGTACCAATCAGAAAGCAAACCATAAAAATCCATTTATAGGCATTAAGAAATTATACTTAAGTTCTTCACATATACCGAAATGAATGTGACATGCCCCATGTAAATAAGGAGTATTTTTACAACTTATCTCAAGTCTTGTCTATTGAGACGATTACCCACGAACCTGATTTTACGCACTGAAAGTTTCCAACGGAATTTGTTGCGAAGGGTTCATAACCAATCAACATAATTTGAACGAGAAGTTTCAATTTAGCATTGACATCGAGCCATGATAAAAGTATTGTTTTGTGTGTTAGTTTTTTTCCGATAAATTTATCTCAAACAGGAGAGGAGCACGGTTTCATGATGAACTATATTACTTATTCAGATAGCGAGCGTTCCTAATGAGTGATCATCATGCTAAACTGCAACTGTTGCTTTTATGTTGTGAAATCAGGGTAAACACGGGGCTGATCTGTTTAATTCTATTGCAGATACTATTAGTTTATGGAAAGTTCATGTTTTGTGTGATACTGCTTAAAGTTTATAATAAAAGATCGTTTTTGTCCTTTTTAAGCGGATTTGACATTCCAATGCATTTGTTTTTATAATTTATTAATAAATGATGTTGAGAAGCGCTGTATTATTTTCAAAAATAATATCGAGAAATCAACATTTTGAACAGCAAACAGTTCTAGTGATGGAGGAATTAATTAGTTAATTTTCCCTGGCATATTGCCTGCAATGTTCCTTTATTGGCAGGTTTGTTGTAGTTCCTTTAAAACCTCAATTATTGACCCAAATTTGCTTTGTGCGATAAAGTTCTCTCCTTTGCCTGTTTAATACCGAGTATAACTCCTTGCAATAAGTATTTCATCAAATGTCTTTTAAATAATTATGTTATGGTAAGATTTGAAGTAGTAAGCAAAGTCCCTAAAATGGTCAAATGACAGTAAAAGCGACAGTTGCATACAAGTGTAAAGTGTACAAACCGTTTTGTAGTGAATTTCTATCGAGGCCATTTAAATAACGAGTCTAGGAACTTACAGGTAAGTTGCACGGTTGTCTGCAGTCTTTGTGCTTGTGTAATTGATGTTTGTTTCAGACAAGTTTATTGTTGTCTATGTAGCACCTTTGCAACTTTTAAAAATTCAATTATAGTGCAACTGATTTCATTATTATCATTAGACGGTGATTGTGATTTTGTCGACCAATTAAATCACTTGTACTTAAGTTGTTTTGCAAGTTTCGCAAAGGCTGGCAGACAAAAAATGTTCTATGCAATAAACGCAAATACACGAGCACAGAATTTAATGTCTGTTATTCTCTTGACGGTTTTGTGACTTTCGTGAGCATTTTAAACGAAACCTCCTAGATTGATAAATTATAATAATTGTCTGACACCTTACCAGACATTAATCTGTCATTCATTTCAGATTTAAGTAGAATTAGCCGTTATCTTGGTCTGTTTTGAGCTGTAACCTTTCTCTATATTCCGAGCAAACAAACTATATGAATATGCTATCTGGGGTACTCGTATGTTAGGTTTATATTGCTTTAGAATGTTATGGATATAAGCTGAAAAAAGTCGCGTTACTTTAATGGACTCTTCAAGTAGTTCATGTCCCTGTAACACTCACGTTTATTTTATTTTGTTAGCTCAATAAATATTCAACTTGTTCGTTATATAACGCTTAATACTGTCCTAATTTGTGATGTAATGACATTCTTTGGTGTTCATTGCAATGATTAATGATATTTTTAAAATAATTGGGTTTTTGCATAAATTTTGTCATATAATAATAATTATAATAATCACGATACTACTACAACTACTACAACAACTACAACTACTACTACTACTAATAATAATAACGAGAATAATAATGAGAATAATAATAATAATAACAATAAAAATAATTAAAATATTGATAATAATAATAATAATAATAATTATAATAATATTGATACTAATTAAAACAAATAAAATGATAATAATAATAATTATTATAAAAAAATAAAATGATAATAACAATAATAATAACTATAATAAATGTGTAAAAGGCATGCATAATAAAACATCATCATATTATAGACTGATCACTATTTTGCGATCATTTTCATAAGCATCATTATCATATGCGTCATTATTGCCCAAACACTTACAAAACTTGGTAATTCATTATAGTCTGTTTATTTACTGGCATAACACAGCATTATACTCGTCAGATAGAAAAATAATAACTATGCATACAATTTAAACTTAACGAAACTATATACTTTTGTGTGCATTTACATATAAGTGTTTACACAGCAAATCCGTTACATGGTAATCACGTGTGACGTCACGTGTGACGTTATATACGGTTTGGTCATTATATTGAAGGTTTAGGCAGTAGAGTAATTATAATATCATTGCAGTTTTGTCTTGAAATTATTCGATAATAAAATGTTTCATTGCTTGATATAAACCACACAATTAGCATCAACAAAAAACCCATATCACTTATTTAATTCAATTTACATTTTGCATACTTTGATATGTAGTGCAAAATGATAATTGTTGAGACGTATGACAACGCACAGTATAGATTTCATTTGTGATATGGACACAACTCAATGAGACACTTTATGCTGGCGGTCTTAAAAAACATTTATCCTGGCTGCCCAATGTTGTATTATTTGGCACACGCTATGCTATTATTACATTACTGTCCTTTTAGCTAAATGACAGTTAGCACTTAGATATACATAATTAGTAGTTTAAATTGAAGATTTTGTTTTTATGTTCTTCCTGACGGCTCCGTGCACTCGTAATTGTATCAAACAGGATTGGCGTTTAATACTACCGTATTTCTGCAAGCAACTAGTAGACGTTCTCATATAAAAAAATTGACCGAGTTGAGCTCGAACCCACTACCTTAGCGCATAGAGATACGACAAAGCTTTTCCGTGTTCCGCTATAGACAACAAAAATGGCGACAGCGATATCAACTAAAATGTACGTTTTATTTTCAGTATAAAGTTAGTTTATACCAACGAAGTAATATTCGTCAAGTGTTTAACCAGTTTATATCCAAAATCCAAACATTCATGGATAAGACGGCTTTTTAAAACTATGTACCCCTATATTATAGTTTTTTTTTCATTTGGAGCAGATTTCATTTCTCGACATGTTAAAAGAATAGATAACCCTTTCTGGAACGATATACTTAATATTCATAGACAATTTTCAACAAATATCATACCTAAAAACTGGAATAACTTTCTGTCCACTCCATTATGGTACAACCCTCATATTAAGGTCGGAGAATCTAGTATTTTACTGAATGATTGGTTTAAAAAAGGAATATATTTTGTAAATAACCTCATGAATACACTGAAAATTATAGTGTTAACTCCACTTTATCGAATTTGAAGGACTCGTAGCATCAGTCAGACACTACTTAGATAAATGTTCTTTTCAACATTTATCATGCATTTGCCTTAACCCTTTAATACCATATACAATGTTAACAATCCTGAAAGATAAAAAAGGGCTGTAGAACAATTTACCAACATTTCATGAATAAAGATTATATTCCAACTTCTAAAACAAAATGGGAGAAAGATTTAAATATTCGAATTAATCTGAGAGATAGTAAGTATTACGCTCTTCCTTTCAATGTCACTAAAGTCACAAATTTACAATGGTTCCAATTTAGAATTAATCACAGAATTCTTGGAACAAACTCATTGCTTAAAAAAATGAAGATTAAAGAATCCGATGTTTGTTCCTTTTGTCGAAGAGAAACCGAAACTATTAAACATATATTTATTGACTGCATAGTAACGCAACAATTTTTTCAAAGTTTTAAAAATTATCTGAATGAAAAGCGCAAAACAATAAAATCAGACTGGTCATCTTCAGACATAATCTTTGGCAGTATGAAATTCGAAACTGTTTTGAATAGGCTGCTATATACGGCTAAACACTTCATATACTGTCAAAAAATGATAAACAATATTATTATTTTGAAACATTCAAACACTATGTTAAAATGTATGAAACAGAACGATGTATTGCCAAAAGTAATATTGAGGTGGAAAAATTTGATTTGTTATGGAACCTGTACATTCCCCTTATATCTTAAAAAAAAAGACTATTTATTTTACATTTTTCAGATTTATGTATGATAAAAGGTGCCCTCCAGGATGGCCTCTTTGCTTATTTTGTGGAGACAGTACTTGAGTGAAAATCTCCTGTTGCCACGATTTTTTCTATTGTTGTTTTTGTTTTTTCTTTCTCTATTTTTATATTGTTTTATAATGATCCAACTTCTGTTTTATTTCTCATTAAAAGAAAAGTGTTTATATAACAATTTTACATCTGATCATAGAACACATGCTGATCTTATTTGTGAAAGCAAATTTTGCAATAATATTAGATCTTAATTACTGTTTACATCAATGGTATAGCCTATATTTTTGTGTCACAAATGTAATTATTATAAATATAAGGGACTCTGTTAAACTATAAATAATTGCTTGGAAATAGTGTTTAAACATGTACCCCCCTAATCATGTTTCTTACATCAAAACAATTGTTGTTTCATTTTATTATTTTTCAATATTTTATTATTAAAAATCAACAACAAAAAGATCCTTACACTACACACCTGTTTCTCTTGAATTCACATATAAGTTTGTTACTTATTCTTTCTGTATATTTATATATATAATTGACATAATATTTTAGTTTGTATGTGAATCTGCTTAAATTCTTATGAAATATATGCGAATGAGAAATATATTACACTAATATTCAACCAATCCCAAAACTGAAAACACATTTATTATAAAATTTAAGAAATAGGTGATTCTTTTGTGTTTTCTGATTCTCAAATATAGTTAAATTTTACTAGAACAATATAAAATGAACCAAGGTATCTTTGATATTTTTTTTAATGTCTTCTCCTGGCTTTCAATAAGCACCATCAATTAACACACAAACAATTGTGTTTATAAACCATTCCAATTATAGATACCTCTAATAAATAGAAACACACAAAAACAACTTCACTATAATAAAATTCATGTAATTATTGCCACTATATCTTTTTTGTAAAAAGGGATACACCAAAATACATATTTAATATTTAGTAAGGTCCTACAACAAACCAACCACTATAGACTTAAGAGAGAAAAATCTCCTGAAGTCATTAGACAACATAATTTTCTTACAATATCATCGGCTGTGATATTTTATTTCTCATTGATTTTTGTTTTAGCTCGAGCTACAGTGTATAATTTGTTGAGACTGGTGTGTTTATTTGTATATCTATATTTCATCATATTTTTGAATAAAAAAAAGCAAACATTTAATTCATTTCAAAGCAAAACAATAAGAAAAAATCAGTTCATTTTCCATCACATGAATAAATTTATGAATATATATATGAATGTATGTTACAACTTGACTGATACATATATTTGTACGGTTTGTTGAGGGATGGCCCACCCGACCCTCACAGACCTATAACGGGGTGATTAAATGGATAACTTTTCAGTGATTGAAATTAAAAAAAAAAAATCGTCTTTTTTTAAAAAAAAAAAAAGTTTGTTTTTGTTTGTTAATTTTTATGAGTTAGTTTATATATTTCGTCAAGAATGGAATTGCGATGCACACTATCTGGCAGTTGTACCGATGCATCGTAGGTCTAAAAATGTACTGCATCGCGATCTATTGGACGTTTCATTTAATACCCGATACACACATCGGCGGAAATGTGAATCGCGATCCGTCGATGCATCGTATTACCTCTAATAGCCATCGGGAAACAGCATATACTTTCCGGAAAATTTATCAGATATTTGAATCCGGCATAGATTTTATTCAAGAATAGAATACGGTTCAGACATATTATATTTTCATTTGGTTACCTGAAACGATCAATCCAATTTCAGAGCGTTATTTATCAGATGATACACAGAACTTTCGCCTAATTAATTGGTTAGTCAGTTTTACATTTTGATCGAGCACATTCTCCATTTTTAAAGAAACAGTTAGTATGTGTATGCTTTAAATAATTTTTTTTTAAATAATATGAGGGTAGGGGTTATGCGATTATGGATTTCGTTGTATGGTAAAATATAATAGTAATATATATATATATATATCAATATATAAACCTATATAACACCTACACCCATATTTTAAAAAGAAAATTAAAATATATCCATGCATATAAAACATAACATTTAATATTTTTGCTTTTGGAGGTCAGGTAAATTGCCTGTGGTACGTACGGCTGCATATCTAACGCATGTTTGTCTCGTAACCAATATGTTTACGTGTTAGAAATGATTTTGATTTTCTTAAAAAGTATATATTCCTTTGCCAATTTAGAGAGATAAATACAACTTTGGTCAGCATGTAGATTATTGCGCATATCCGTTTTTTCAAATGAGTTGAAAAATGGATTAGCACAATAGGTAAGTCTAAAGTCTGGACTTGGCCGAGGAGTCCATTTAGATTGAGAAATGGTCTGAGTGCATTTAACTAAGTAAGAATTACACGCAAAACCATGGTTTAGTCGACCAGGCGACCAGTCGACTCTATTTGCTACGAATTTCAGAAGTAGTCACTGGAGTGGCATATAGGGAGCATGTGTAAATCATAGTATGAGTAGCATTCGTTTTTGTATGCTTGTAATGGCAATGTACGAGGGGGGGGGGGGGGGGGGGGGTACACAACATATTTTGCCACTGGTCTTTGGATATTTAAAATTTTCACAGGAACGCGATTTTTTTCAGGCCAGCCCTTCAAAGTATTCCTCCCGCAAAGATATACACTTTTGAAGTCTGGAGGTCCACGACCTAAATGCCACAAATAGTATCCCCTTGGCATACTGTTGAGATACTGCAGACCAAAGGGCACTTCTAGTAACATAGCGTTAACATGCGAACATTTTTAGCATCGGAAATAGGAAAAGGTCACAGTCACGGGAATAATTTGGGTGTTTAACCTGAATAATATTTTTCTGTTTTAAGAAAGATTGTACACTTTTACTTTTGTGGACAGAGGCATTGTCATGAGTAAGCTGTATGCATTCCAAACCTTTACTTGGGCGTTTATTTTGACAACACTTTTTGATAGATTTAAGTACTTCATATTTGTGAACTTGCCTGCAGTTGTAGATTCATCTAGCACAAAACTTCTTTAATTTCAAACAGTTAGTCAGACTATGATGTACGGTTTCTTTTGAAAAGGCTAGACTATAAGCTATCTGGGAAACATTATACTTGCCATCTTCTTCTACCATAGCTCTAACAGCACCAATGTTTTCTTTTGTTGCTGCAACAGCAGGCCTACCTGGGCGGTCATCTTTTTGCAGGCTATGCTGACCCCCCTTAAAAAACTGTTCTTAATGTTACGGTAGAGCTCTCATGTATACGATACAATTCCGATTTAATCTCTTTTGGTGATAACTGCAAAGAAACTCTAGCTTTAATGTAATTCTTCTTCAGGTTTCATTATGACATTGAAATACAGTTAAAATACAATAAATTCAACAATGAATATCAATTATAATCGGATTAAATTGAAAATTCGCAGGTATATTGAATAAACATTCCCAAACAAGTTTTTCATGTTCTTATGCAACATTGAATGCCCTTCGTATTGGTGATTATAAATAAGCGACCAAAGGCATATGTTTATTGTTTCATATTGGGAACGAGCTTATGACAGATCCTGGCATATATTGTTTTACTAGAAACATACTTGAATAATACGTTGAAGTTCACTCTATATTACTCCAGTACAGGTTATGCCGCAACTATTGCTTTAGCAATGTCGTTTCACAAGGAACGCATACTCTAGACAGTTGCATCAAGGTTGTATAACTCTTCAGTTATACAGTGGTGTGCGATATGCTTTATGTCAATAGTGTCTTGTCTACAATTTGTACTGACATCGGATATGTCTACGAAGGCTTGCTCTCCAAGCGTAGGCCTTCAAGCATGTAGTGCAGCGGAATCTCCTCTTGACCCACATGTAATCCCTTAATGTGGTCGTCCAAATAGTCTCTTCTTTTACATTGGAATCCACATGTTTCACGTGCAAACGTACCTGAATTAGTTTGGACATGCTGATTGCAATGTCTGTTTTCGTTGTGAAGTTCTTTCCGCAGGTTTTAATTTTATCTGTTCTTGATGATGAGCAGACATTATGTGACCTCGATACTGCCCACCTTTCTGTGTATCACAATAGCGATGCGCTTCATTTCCTGCAAAAAAAGAAATTATTAAAAAAGACATTTGCAACTTAAATAATACTTTTGATATAAAAACGAACGTCTGCTTTCCCACCAAACAACAAACTTGATTCAATACTTTACCAATGAACCACACGCTCCACAAGTAATCCATTCTACCGTAAATGTGTAAAATAATTTGCCGCACAATTATCAAATTCGTGTCGATGTTTGTACTTGATTTGATAATCACTCCAATACGCACAACGTTTTTTGTTAATTGAAGCAAACACAATATTGTTTTCCAGCGGCTCTGTTTGTGTGTGGTCTAGACAACATGCACATCGTTGTGCAAGCAAGATCATTTGAAAATTAATTTTGACGTCTCGGTGATATTCAAACCGAAATCGGTTTTATAGCATAACCTATCCCGACAGGAAACGTGTTTTTTTCCATTATAGAGGACACGCTTGTTTATGAATCATGCCATTAAAACATGATTTGAAGGAATTGAGAAATACGGATTTAAATTATTTCGCCATTTGTATAGGCTGATATAGGTTTTTCTAAGACGTTATCTATGTTTGCAATTCCTCTTTATGTATTAACTGGCCTTATTACGATTATTATATACATTATTGGCACTTATTATGATGTGATAAATGTTTCCTTGAAATATTTTGGCAGTATTTGCTAAAGATTAACTGTAAATAATGTTTAAATATTGAGATAAATAACGTTTTTAGTAATTCAAAACAGATTCCATTTGATACAAAAAGCCGGACCCGATTAGCTCAGTCGGTTACGCGTCTGACTGCCAATCCAGGGGTCGTGAGTTCGAACAGTCTCCGTGATGATTGATATACGACATTGTGTCTCATTATCATTCATCTCACCACTGATTCAAGTGGGAAAGTTATCAGTTACTTGCGGAGATGGGTTGTGCTCGAGTACTGGTTAATCCAAGGAAACAGTAGTTAGGTTAACTGATCATCTGTTAGACGCTAGCTATTCAATCAATCAATCAATTGATACAAAGAACGTATTGCTCATTTGAAATATCAGTAGAACTAGCTGATGAAAATATTCAGAAAGTATTTCTTTTAAATTACAATAAAACACAACAAACTACCATCATTTATAAAATAACAACCAAACTAAATGTTATATGTCAGACTGTCAATGTCATTTTGATTGCGTGATTAAAATGCTCATATCTTTGAAATGGAATCCATGGTTAAAAAGTAAATTTATCTGCACATGTTCTATAATTAAACACAATATATATATATATATATTTGCAAATGACATATCTGATCGTATGCCTTTATCTCATTCGAAATAGACTAGAAGAATAATTGGAGAGCCAAAACGCATTAAGAATGCTCAATATTAATACTGAAAATATCTGTTAATTATATAATTTGTTCACATTTCAAATGTTTCCAATGAAGAGCACGTGTGTCTTCGAGGGCGTTGTCCAGTGGTTGATACTCAGGGGTTCGATCCTACGCCACGGTTATGAATGACATCCTCGAGCAACGCATTTTGTCCACATGTGCATATCGCTGGTTCTACCTAGGAATACCGCGATAATAAATTGTCAAAATTGAAAGAACTTATTCTACAATCGACGTTACATGAATTTATCCAACGATGTTACATCTGAGCAACCTTTGAAAAGTTAAAAAAACAACACTTATACTAATTCCAAGACCAAGTGTAAAGAATGTAAAACAATTTACTGAGTACCAGCTATATCAAGCATGGGTCCGATAAGTCTTATATTTGATTATCTTTAATACATTAAATTAGTTTGATACATTTAGATTATCTGATACGATCACCATCACCAATGCTTTCTAAATTTGATAACCACCGTAAAATTAATAACCATTTAATAAAAACATTCATAGTGTCTCTACACATCAAATATCTACTTAACTATAAAAGCTCATTACTCGTTATACATTTCCAAAATGTAATATTGTTTTTACAACTATATTTATTACGATTTAAAGCATCTTAAAACGGATGAAAAATGCAAAATATATACACATATATGCTTAAAAATCAAAAGTTCATTTTTGACAATTAGCAAGCAGTGATTACAATATTAAAAACATGGGGATTGGACCTTTTATAACTAGGTATTTGGATGCTAAAATAAATTGTGAACAAACCATTAATCTTTGTTTTAATAAAACAAACACAATAAATACGCCATGATTGAAAGATAATCAATTACGCTTGAAGTTCATTACCATTAATACAGATACAAAATGTCATGTCTATAGCTAAATCTATAAAGACACTACCAATAGTCATAACTAAGTTAATTTAACCACTAATCACTACAAAATAAAAAAGGTGTCACCATAACCATTACCGATATTATAGCGAATTGACGAATTGACGAATTGACGATTATGTAACCTACATGCAAAAACTATCATCATGTTTAACTGACTACCCCCATACACCCCAATCTCTCTCAGTCTAGTCTCTCTCGCTTTTCCCCTCTCTCTCGTGTCAGTAATCATGTATTAATGGAAACACAATAAAAATCCTCGTCGAACATTTTTTGTAACTGTCAGATGATTTCTGCAACTCGGAAAGCAATTTATAGGATTGATTATAAGATTGCAAGAACGTACTAATTATTATACGTGTTATAATCTAACTGCTTCAACCATATACTTGTCATTTTCGTTTTGTATGGTTATTTCTCTTTCTTTTCACGTGCAGCTCCAAGCGAGATGATGGCTCAGACTTGCAATATGTTTTATATCACTAATTAACAAGAAATGAAAAATTACTGTTTTTGTGAACGTCGATATGTATTTCTTAATTGATCTTACGTGACCGGAATCCAACAATACATACATTCTATTGAACTTATACTCATTAACAGATAATTTTTCGAATTTTGGTATGCCCGAATCTTTTCTGCAGTTGTATAATGGATAATTTGTAGATAAACTGTCATGATTAAAACACGAGTAGACTGCAGTGGTAAAACGTCAGCCTCGCACGCGAAAGGACGAGGGTTTTATCCCATGCAGGTCATATCAAAGACAAAAAAATTATAAGCTTCCTCGCTTGTAGTTCAGCATTTAAATGATAGTTCTAGGTCTTGGCGTCCCGATATCAATATAGGGCGACTGGGTTGGATATAATACATTTTGTCTGCGGCAAGAGTCCCCAGTGTAACAACGTTCAGAATATAACCCCTTGTAGACACCGTCGCAAAGTGAATGGAGCATTGTGAAAGCAACGTTAAACACAATGCAGCAACAACAGCAACAAACATGGCAGCACTTACATTGAATGACGTTCTGTATTCCGATAAATCTCTCTCCATTCTTACATGATTAAATATAACAAATAGTATTCGAGGTTCCGCCGTGGCCTTGTTTAACGAGAGGGTAACAGCAAGTTGATATGATTATCTGACAGCAATTGAGTCATTCAGAGTTTGATAAACTAGTTAAACTGTTTTATGTCGTATTAGCTGATTTATTATTTAAATATGTGATATATATGATCACGTACGTAGTCAGACCTCTAATCAAAATTCAAAACTTTAATACCCATTATGCTTCATTTCAGATAAATATTCTAAACATTTCAATAATTACATTTAATAAAACAATTAAGACATTAATAGTTCATGTATTAGATTGATTTTGTTAAATGAAGAGCTTTTAACAATATAGAAATAGAAAAAAATACAACGTGATGGGCGTTGTGAGTGATAACGCTTACATAATTACAAAAATTGTGTCCACATCAACTTCTTTGTTGTTTGTGGGTAAGTAACCAACACGAATCTACAACATGCCCAGGTATTCATGTATACATAAACTATCTGTGTTCGTGCAATTCCTTCTATTCAAAGGAATTTGCTTGAGCCAAGGTAGTTCATCTAGATATTACCTGGAAATATTCTGCTTCAAACAACGACGTTCAACTTGGTTCAAGGTATACCAAAGTATGTGACGCAGGGAGTTGGGACAATAAACACATTAATTCTTATCATGTGTGTAGAATAAAACAAATACATGAAAAATTAAACGATCATCTTCATTTGATCTTTACTTAGCATCGTTCTCGCTGGTGTCCTTTGATTACTATTTTGCCTCATTTCCGGAAGATTATAAAAATAAGTATTTGCTGAGATTTATTTTATTCTTATTAGTGAATTATGTAGTATAGCATACACGATCAATTTCTGTAATACAAAATCAAGATAAGGCTATTGTAAAAATTATTTCGTAAGTCCTAAAATTTGTTTCACAAACAAAATGTGAAACCTAGAAACATGTCTTTAGCGCAGTAATTTTGTAAATTTTAAAACGATTATCATTGACAAGACTTACGAAACTTAGTTAAATGTTATAATCGAAACACTAAATGATTTTCTTGTTTTGTTAGCGTAACTACAAATTTTACACCAAGAAGCGCGAAAACTTAAGGAGTCCGACGTTAGTGAATATTGCCCCAAAATTCTAAGACGGATGCAACATCCCATTCACGTTTACACATACTTTTACAGTGTTTGACAAGGAATCTTAGCCCCGAACGGTTTCCCTCTTCTGACATGTCGCTTACGCATACAGCGTTAAATACAGATACTGTTTTATGGCATGCGCATGTAACACACAAGACCATTACGGGAAATGCACAAGCCCAGGTAGTTGAAATGATCACCACCTACATGGTCGGTAACTATTACTTAAATCCTCTTCAAGAGAGAACATGTAATTACCAAAATAAATCACTTTATTAGTGGTGATATTCACAATACTAAAGTTAAATACTAAAAATCGGATATTGCACACTTTTTACAATTCTGTGCATGTCTAAAAATAATGGAAGGACAACATGTTTTTGAATGAACTTGAGATAATCAACTGTTCCCATTCGATATTATTCACAATTCAAAATCACGTGCGTAGAGACAATAAACCTTGAAATGATTTCCTCACTTTTATCTGTCACAACACATTAAAAATCATTTTGTTGATTGCTATTCAAAAACTGTTCGAAAGCAATGAATATTTAATAAAATCACTTTTTGTTTGCTTCATAACAGTTCATTATTTTCATATTAATGTTATCTAAAAACAGGTCAGCAAACTCCCGATTGTTTTTAAGTGCACAGCCATAATTAACGGTCAGCATTATAAAATATAACTGATTTAAGCGTATGTGAATAACGTATTTTCATTAGATTCACATATAAATAACAAATAGTGTGTAAATAATAAATTCTATTCGAAAAAAAACCCCACAAGAAATAAAGCTGACAGCACCAACATTTTTTAGCTTGACTGTGAAGAGTGCAGCGGGATTTTGTGAAGCGTTTTCGATTTAAGTTTTTTATACTATGTGTTTGAGGAGAAGACGTTTTGTGCAGCGGTAAACAAGGTTTAAGATACCCGGTGGCAAACTATAATCTTTCTTAATCGGTTATCCACTGACGTCATTTCTTCCGTACGTTTGTATTTTCTTTATTTTTTTAATTTTTTTTTCTTTATTATGATTAGATACGATGATTATGTTGGGTTGTCATGTTGTTGGTGTTGTGACGTGGATGACATGTCTTCTGTTAGACGTATACGTAGTCAACTAACAATTGATATTAATACTTTACAGTATTATACATTTGTCAAATAATCTGATCGTTTAATAAATGTATGAAATATAGGTTAATAAGGGTAATTAATACACATATAAAATGACATGCATTAAAACGGTATATAACTTTTGTCATATGTTCAGCGATAAGCGTTTGTTTTACATCGGCTGTATTACTAACAAAATAAAGAGACTTGCTATTTTCATAGCAACGACAATTGGTTGACTAACAAATAATGAACTAAAAAAGGTTTCGCTCCTTTGATTACAAAGAAAATGTAACATTATTTCCGAAGTGCTTTATACGAAAAATGTTGTTAGTTAATCTTAATTCTCTGTTAAATACAGTTTTGTGTTGACATGCTGTTCTCTAAAGTATCCTTAAAAGGTTTATTGTTTGGAGTATGCAAAGGAAATGTAAAATTATTTTCGAATTGGTTTATATCAATATGTTATTTGTCAATCTTAGTTCTATGTTTTATAGTCTTGTGTTGATATGGGGTTCTTAAAAGGTGTATTGTTTGAAGTATGCATCGGCATGTGTCGAAATATATAGAACAATTCGAGTTGTGGTTCATCTAAAGACGGTAACATTGTCCCGACAACTTAGTACCAGTTATATTCTTACGTTAACGTCAATCCAGTCTATTTGAAATAGTGGGAGACAAGTTACCAATAAAGAGTACACACTTTTCTGCTGAATAATTCCCTGGCTGGTTGTAAATATGCCATTGCATTTGAATATCTTGTCATTCATGCCTTTATACATTGCATTAAAGACACATTTCAAAGAATTGCGTAGCAATGTTTTGTTTTAACTTGCTTTTATATGTATTGCATGTACGGTATATCACTAACATGTTCCGAAATATATCAAAGCTGGTCAACCCATCAGTCACTCTATACAAAGATATATTCCTGCTATGGAAAAATACTTTAGAACGTGTCTTGCACTAAAAAGTATTATGTAATTTGGTTAAGAATATGCTTTTAAATTATTTAAAGTGGTTGCAGATATGAAGAGCAAAATCTGACATTAAATATACTGCAATAAGACATCACACTTGTTTAAATATTACTTTAATATAATTTAAACAGATGGATGTATTTATGAGCATTTGAGGACTTTAATGTCTTTAAATTTCACGCATTTTTATGCATTTTCATGCAAGGATACATCCCTCCTACGGATAATAAATGTTTCTGGTATATTGATTTATTACTGTAAAAATCCTAGTGAGTCTAGTGGGACCTAAAGTATTTTATTTATATCTTTAAACTAGTTTCAATGTAGTTTCATTATAAGAATATAATCCAAGAGCACTTTCTGACATTTAAAAACTGAATGATAATTTACTACATTTGAAGTTGATTATAATTAATGTAGCATTAATATCGCATTTTCAGGGGGACATGAACAAACCTATAATTACACAACCAAATTCATAGCGAAATTTATTTAACCACAGCTCATTCCTCAATCAGATGATATTATCACCAAAACGAAGGTGTCATAAAAATTTAAAGCTGAACTCTGATCGTATTGATTATTCACAACGTTCACTATATCCAACCAAACAATACAAACATATTATAGTGAATAGTCAAATATGAAGCCTTCCGATAAGTTAACTTTTTCTTAACTGTTAACTGACTGTTTCCCCCTCTCTCTACCCTCTCTCTCTCTCTCTCTCTCTCTCTCTCTCGCTCTCTCTCTCTCGCTCTCTTATATTCTAATAGTTAACATATGGAAACACAATAAAACATTATCGTTAAATATTTTAGTGAATGTGAAATGTATTGTCTTCATCTCGGAGACAGATTTGAATTGATTTTAAAAATGCAACAAAAGAACATTTGTACAAATGTGTGCGTTGACGTACTTATTACAATACGTCATAAATGTTGATATTGTATAAAGCAAAATAGAACAACCAGATAAAAGCTTGTCATTGTAACTATAGATGGTTAATTATCTTTATGTCAAGCTCCAAGCGAGATCATTATTACAACTCTCTATTTGTCCAATAACACTAATTGACAGGAGAGGAAAAGTGTATTGCTCTTATAATCTGTTCGTGACCGGATTCCGCCCATACATAATTTCTACAGAACTGATACTCATAAAAGATAATATTACCCAATTCGTTATGTCAGAGTCTTTCCTGCTATTGTGTGATGGGTAATTATCAGGAAAATGGTATACAGTACTTTGCAAATGTATGTTACTGTTTTGTTTTTTCAAATATATTTTATCTCGATTGCGAAGAATAGTATATGACACGCTTTGAGTCCGTTTTTCTTGGTAGAACCAGTACTCTGTGTGTGTGTGTGTGTGTGTGTGTGTGTTTAAAGGCATAGAAGTGGAGGTAGGCATCGAACCCACAATCTTTGACAGAGACGGCATATTACCGCCCAGCTGTTACAAAAAACAACCACGGCGGCGCTTACATTGAATCACTTTCGATATTCCCAATCGAATGCTACATAATTCATTATTACACAGTGGCATTCATTAAAGATGCAGCATTATACACATTTAAGTTTAATTCCAATTGATATAAATACTTTTATGATTTCACTGATCAAATTATGTAGAGACGTAATATGTTGAAGTTAACATATGCAATTCGACGATGGATGCGGCATTACATTCACGTTTATTCTTACCTTTACAGCATTTGAAAATAATTCAGCACCCACTCCCAAAGGGTCTCCATTCTCTAACATGTTGCTTATATCGTCAGAGTAATATGCATATACTGTATATGGTGGAAATCTGTGTCGCTTAACCAACCTCGGAGTCGGTGACCATTCATTTGTTATACATGCGCCCGTGCTTCGTGGTCTCAATGTCACCTCCTAGTTGTTGGTAGCTATTACTTATATCCGTTTTAAGAGAGTACATGTCATCACCAAAATATATCACTTTCTTTGTTGGGATTTTCTCAGTAACACATTTTCTCAATAACACAGTAATTTATTTAAGTAGTGTTACTGTGCAACAGATCATGATTTTTTTTTATAATTCTGTCCAATTTTAAAGAAATTCAATAATGAAATGACAAACAAGTTTTAATTGAATTGGTATTAATAACTGTTTGCATTGGATAATAGCCATCATTTCAGATCACATTAATAGAAACACGATCATGCAAATTAACTTTGAAATTATGTTTTTTCACCTTTAACTGGCGCTACTCATTAATATTTTTGTTGTTGATTTCTATGCAAACTGTTAGAAGGCAATAACTTTTATAATTAAAACGACTAATTGTTTACAAATAAACAATCATTATTGACGGCCATTATTATAAAAAAAATCATTAAAACAATAGCTGGCCTTCAATTGTGTTAGAAATTAAAAAAAATAATAATGGAAATAGTTTCATCATCACACATATTTAAGCGCCTGTGAATGCTACGTCTCCTATGAGACGAAAATGTTGTCATCTAACAATTTGTATTAACACTACACTTTATTATACATTTGTGGTCGTTTAATGAAGATATGACATAAGTATTTAATTAATGCAAGTAAATAATGACATGCACTATTGTCAGATGTTCACCGAGCCGCGTGTGTATGATACTGACTATACGTATCACTACACAGTTACGCCCCTTTTTTGCCACGGTAGCAAGATTCTTACTCTTAAAAAAAAGACCTATGTACTTTGGTTATGAAATATTTTCAAAATGGTTCATAGTGGCTGTGATATCTTACTGCAGATGAGTAGAGCAAAAGTTGGCATAACATATACTGCAATAAGACATCACTGGTGTTAAAAATGTAACTTTTTATAGGATTTCAACATATGCATGTATTTATGAGCATTTGAGGACTTCTTTTTTCTAAAATTCTCAGGGTGTCACTGCACCCTCTTTTAAAAAAACCAACGTGGTCAAACTACCAGTTATTGTGTATTTTTATGTATTTATACATTTCTACTATGAAAAAATAATACTTTAAAAAGAATTCTATGTGGAATTCTTTTTTTACCAGTGAAATCCTAGACCTTATTTTATATAGAACAAAGAACAAAATTCAACTGTGTAGTGAGACCTATATGACTAACACAAAACAGAGACTGGCTTTTTTTATAGCTACGACAATTAACTGATTAAAGAATCATGAATGAAAAAGATTCCGCTCCTTTGATAACAAAATGCTATTTCTCAATCTTAATTCTCTGTTTTATACAGTCTTGTGTTGACATGGAGTTTTCGACAATGTCCTTAGTAGGTGTATTGTTTGCATCGCCATGTGTCGACACTGCATTACACTGAAAGAATGTCCCTACAACTTAGAACCTTTGTTCCTACGTTAACGTCAATCCGATCAATTTAAAATAATGGGATTAAAGTTACCAATAACGTGGCATTTTTCTGCTAAAAAATTCCCTGGCTGGTTGTGAATATGCCATCACATTTGAATTTCTTGTCATCAATGCCTCTAAATATTGCATAAAGGAAATTTGGCAAAGAATTGAGTACTAAGTTTTTGTTCTAATTTGCTTTTATATGTACTGCGTGTACGGTATATCACTAACACGTGTCGACATTCATTGTCTTACACGTACCCCTGATTATTCGCCCTGTCGTGTACAAATATCATTACGTGTGTTACTCTCGTTTCAAAATGCACTCTCAGTTAAATTCAAATCAGTGTTTTCTATTAAGAGACAAAATCTATCGGTTATAAAAATCAAGATTGCATCCTTTGAATTTTCCCATGTGTCATGTTTAACTAATCTTCTTAGCACTAAACTGAAAACAAAACGTCATTCTGAATTTTACTTAAATTATCATGTAAAACTTTTGTAATTTAAGTTTTCTATCAAAACATCGAAATCTCAGTCTGTGAACGAAAGGTATACAGGTGTCTTAGAGTAACAAAGGTTTGTGAAACGGATTCCAGAGTTATATATTATCTTCTTTCAGTGATAAGTTTATACTAATTTATTTTAGCTCAGTTGTGAGATAAGCTCAGAGCTTATATGAACCGTTTTCGAGTCTGCTTTTTGGGTAGAACCAGTACTGAGTGTTGTTCTATGAGAGGCATCGGGTCGGCCGGGTGATCGAACCCTCAACCTCTGGCGTGAGCGGCTAACGTTATGTCTATTGCAATACCACACCGCTTTCTGTGATTTATGTAGCCACCGTTATGGTAATGCCATTCTTTGTTCCATTCTATTAAACTCAGTATTATGGTCAAACGCTCCATATTTAGACACATATATATCTGCGTTTCACAAAAATACTTACGCCAAAAATCGTCGTAAACGTAAACAAACAATTGTTCATAATATTTTCAATTTCCATCCAAATGAAGCCAAGTTGGCTCAAATCATGCAGAAAGTTACATATTTTCTGAAAATACAATCATTTTAAATGTTGATCAAAAGTTGAAAACACTACGGAGAAATTGTCAAATTGACTTACATCGATTTTAATTGTAAGTTATTTTGTGAAACGCAGTCCAGAACTTAAACGTCTCATCACCCAGTTGCGCCCCATGTCTGGTGATTGCAACATGATTATTGTGCTAAAGGAGTAATTTGGTTCGAAATATGTTTTAAAAATGGTTCCTAGGAGCTGCAGATATAAAGATCTAAAGCTGACATAGAATATACTGTAATAAGACATCACTGGTGTTTAAATGTTACTTTCAAACATATGGATATATTTCTTCTTTATTTAAAAAAACTAAGGGTAGGGGAGCCAATGTTCTGTCTTTAAAAATCAAGCTTGTCAGCCCTCCAGTCATTGTACATATTAAAACACAGATACATTACTGCTATGGAAAATACTTTAAAAATTAAAAACATTTTGTGAAAATCCTAGACTTCGTAGTGAGGCCTAAAGTATTATCTTTAATAGCATTCAACTAATTTGAATGAAGTTTAATTTTTGAATTATAATCGAAGGTAATTTTCTGACATCTTAATATAATTATAGCATTGAGGGAAATATGGAGGATCTTGCTAGCCACTGTACATTAAAATACGCTACAATACAACAATAGCTGGTTACCTGGACTTACTGTCGTCAAACTTGTAAATCTCAAGCACATAATCAAACCGGTATTTATCACTTTGAAAGACTGTGAAAGCATATACACTTAGGGAAGAAAATTTTAGTGTAAGACAAGTGCATGGAATTTTATTTAACAATTATTCTTTTATAAATAGGCATTTTGGTAACAAATTTAAATTGAGGACAATTGTTTTAATCTTTCAAATTGTTCAAAAAAACAAAAAGTCAATAAATGCGTCAAGACCGAGTGTTAATTTACTACTCTTGAAGCTCATTGTCATTAATGTAGCAATTGTATAGCATTTTCAAGGAGATATAAGTAAACCTCCAAATACACTACCAAATTCATAGCGAAGTATCGGTATTATAATGAATTTACAAACAATTAGCCTTCCGATTAGTAAACATGTAACATCGACATGCTTAACTGAGTGTCCCCCGCTCTCTCTCTCTCTCTCTCTCTCTCTCTCTCTCTCTCTCTCTCACACACACACACACACACACACACACACACACACACATACACACTCTCTCTCTATCACACACACACACACACACAAGGCGAGATACTTGTTACAACTTAATATATGTTTAACAACATTAATTGACATGAGATGAAATGTATTGTTTAAAGGGACGTTTCTTGAACAGAACCCAGCGGTACATAATTCTTACTGAACTGATACACATCAAAAGATAATGTCTCAAAATGTGTTAAGTGAGATTCCTCCCTGCTGTTATATCATGGGTAATCATCACGGGGATTATAAACAGCAATTTGCAAATATATATATTACTATTTAGTTTTTACAAATTAATTTTATCTCAATTGCAAAGAAGCTGTATATGAACCGCTTTCTAGTCCGTGTCCTAGGTAAAACAACCACTCAGTGGGTGTTTTGAAGAGGAATTGAGTTTGAGCTGCGGATCGAACCTGCAAACTTAAAGCGGCCAACATTCTACCAATTACACGAGCGCTCCGCTGGTTAAAAACACAAGCACGGCGGCGCTTACATTGAACCCGCAAACACAAACTTAAAGCGGCCAACATTCTACCAATTACACGAGCGCTCCGCTGTTTAAAAACACAAGCACGGCGGCGCTTACATTGAACCCGTTAACACAAACTTAAAGCGGCCAACATTCTACCAATTACACGAGCGCTCCGCTGGTTACAAACACAAGCACGGCGGCGCTTACATTGAACCCGCAAACTCTAACTTAAAGCGGCAAACATTCTACCAATTACACGAGCGCTCCGCTGGTTACAAACACAAGCACGGCGGGCTTACATTGAACCCGCAAACTCAAACTTAAAGCGGCCAACATTCTCCCAATTACACGAGCGCTCCGCTGTTTAAAAACACAAGCACGGTGGTGCTTACATTGAATCATTTTCTTTATTCTGATATGTCCCTATCAAATCAAACGTGAGTCACTTTGACAGCGTTATACACACTTTAATTGTAATTGATATTAATACCCTTATCATTTCACTCATCAAATTATGTTTAGGCGTGACATGCTGTTGTTAACAAATAAAATTATATGATAGGAGTGATCAGAAAATTTATATGGCTATTTGACAGCACTCGATTCATTAATGAGTGTGATAAGCTAGTTAAAATAGTTGATATCGTATTAGATGTTTTATTATTACAATATGTGATTTCCATGAACACGTACGTAACTAAGTTAGAACAACTGATTGAAAAATCATATGACTGAAATACCAGTTTTAAAAAACGTATGTTAATAAATAACGATATACCGATCTTATGTTACGGTATGTTTATTTTTCGTTAAAGGTTATCACCTCGTAAAATAGCAAACATCACATGATGGAACCTCACTATCAAATTAAGGTCGGCCCAGGATGCATTTATTCAAATAATATACTAATAGTGTTTTGAAGATATATTACCAGGTTGTCTTATCGTGTCATAGTATATCTATGTAAAAATAATGTCTAAGGTTATTCATATCGTTACAATTAAATATCAGACTGAGTTTGAGTTCATCATATCCATATCTCATTATTGAAAGTTTGTTTAGATTTCGCATTTTTAAACTTTCGGTTCATTTGGATGAATATAAAAATTGTTATAAATAATTGTTGGTTTACGTTAACGTCGATTTTTTCGTAAGTTTTTTTTGTGAAACACAGTCCTGGTAATTTGTTTTTTTGTATTGTATCGACCAATGCTTAGCACATTTGATGATCGGCTACTATAGAAGGTTGTTGGGGTGGAAACATTTATGACATTCTGTGATGTGCGTACTTATATAATTATGTTTCCGATCAAAGATTTTAAATGAAGAATTTTGATCAAAATAATAAAAATAAAATAGAAGCTTTGTGACCTTGGTGATAATGTTAAGTCTTCATTAAGAAATGCACGTCATTATAAAAATAGATCACTTTCTTAATGGTTATGTAGACTCCTGAAAAAGCTGACACGTATTTATAATGATTTGTGAATGGATAACATTCTTACTACGGCAACAAAGGTCACACAGGGGACATGAAGATAATAAAAGGATATTGTATTATGCATTATTGGAAACTTCTTGTCTCACGCGTGTGATTGCACTAAAATGGTTTCGGAGATCTAGTACGTCCGTTCTAATCCGTTGTATTGGTCAGTATTTTATGGTATTTCGTTGTTATTATACCAATTTTCGGTCACTCCAGAGACAGTTAAATAAAGGGCAATCTCTTTCAACCCAAGTACAAACAAGTCGAGGAGTGATTTGTGTAATAACGTTAATGAGATATGAACTTACACATGTTAAGTGCGAAGTAAGCGAGTGATCGTTTAAACTTGGCCTTTTTGGACTCATCAAATCAACAAGTTAAACAAATACAGTTTAAATGATAGTATAAATGTACTTGATAAATACCTTCTTACACGTTTCTTATATATTGGCAAATAAGTGTTGAATCTTAAAAATAAATTAAGTAAACAGAACAGTATACGCCTGCCTCCTTGTAAAATTACGCATATACTGATCTCAAAATATATCTCATTATTCAATGTACAAAATAACTTAGCACCTACCTTTTACGAATAATTACTCATGATCACAAACCATTGATTTTAAATTACCCACTCATATAATTTAAGTTATAGTTACCTATACACTTAAGATAGAAATTTCTAAATGATTTTTTAACATATATTTACTTTATTAGATAAAAAATCTTCCCACGTTCTACTGATAACGAGGGTTGGCATACAATACACAGATTTACAGAAGTTTGGATACCGCGGTAAAAACGCAATGTTTCTTAATGGCCTTTAGCATCATACGACGTCTCAACAGACATAAATGTAATTATGTCCATTAGTTTCGCCGTTGATAAATGCTATGGCACATATGAAAGAGAAAGAAATGTTGTTATAGCAACGAACAAGCCTATAAAACACACGTTAAACACGTTTTTTTTTGACGTTCATTTTGTAAATACACAAATCTGAAGCCTACGATCAAAATTAAAATTAAGATCGAGTTTATTTAAAAAAAAATCAATTAGAGATATTTGAATCTGTGTAGTGTTTCTTACTAACATACATATACTTAGTTTTATTGGAAATTTCTAGAGACGAGTGCTTTATTATAACACTAAGTATATCATTAGGTTCTCATGCCATTGTCAGCACATTTTCAAAGAGAATTGCCTAGGTAAAATATATGGCGTGCAAACTCAAGCTTATACTACATGCACTTATCATGTCTTAAGATTAGAATGCGTTTCTTATTATGGTACTAACTTTTAATTTAGTGTCAGCGAAAAAGAAGTCCTCACAATTTACCCGAGGGAAACATACATGCTTATGGCGTGCATTACGTTATTAATTTAAAGGATAATAACACGAACTTCTACTAAACATTAATGTTTTCAGTTTGCATGTCAACAGTAGAAAACCCTAACTTACAATCAAACAATGTATTGACTAAACACAGTACAGTTGCTATTGTTACCTTACATTTTTATTAACATGATATTAAGTAAGTTCATTAATATTGCTTTTATCATACTAACAATGATAATGTAGTTACCTAATCATTATGTTTTATTAATAACATTATGTTACTACATTATCATTGTTAACAACATAACATTGTATTAATTCATAAGCATTGTTATTAATATGAACCAAATAAAAAAAATCCAACATCATCAGACAAACACTTTTTAATAACTCGAGTTAGAGAGATGTGATGTAGTAACAGTTTCATAAAAATGACTAACGAGACGGATGGTCAACTGTTCCAGCAAAAGGTCACAATTTTATGACGGTAAAAGTGCTTGATGTATAAATTGTAGGCATTCTTTGCTTCTTACATTACTTTATTTTACATTATGTATTATTTACCTGATTTGGAATATGAAAGATTGGAGATACAGAACGTAGTCAATAAAACAAAAAATAGACACAGTTATATTTATTCAGGAAGGCTAATGAATTATGCAACATCCCTAGCCCCTCTATCACCAGTTTTATGACTCCAAGGATGTGCAAATAATTACAACACTGTGTTCAACAGTTGTCTATAAATGTTTTATGTAATTAATTTCCGTTATCAGTGAAAATACCAATAACTGTTTCGAACTAATTATGTAAATTAATTTTCTTTATAACCAAAACACAGGCATGATGTTATTTAAACGATATACGATTTGGATTCATTTGCACATGAAAAAACAATAGTATCACTGGATACATAATCTTAAATTTTTCTTCTTGTCATATTGTTAATAACATGCAAAATAGACTTATCGTTTTATATGTAGTACTACGTCTATTTCTATTTATATATCCATTTTATGATTTACATTTAACTTTT
Organism: Panopea generosa; assembly: GCA_029582155.1. Lineage (NCBI taxonomy): Eukaryota > Metazoa > Mollusca > Bivalvia > Adapedonta > Hiatellidae > Panopea > Panopea generosa. The sequence goes on from CM055901.1 coordinate 1,552,848, forward strand.
TGCTTTATCTTTATTGAATTATATTATATTATAAACACTTGAACAACTGTAGTCAATAAATGAAACGTTGAAAATTATTGGATTCAAACATTTCCATGGTTGCATTCAATTTTGTAAGCATTAAAATATCGTATACTGATTTTACCAATACTTTTCTTTCAGTAGAAACTGTAATTATTTGTCTACCCATTGTCATCAAAAACAACATTACTGCAAAGCTGATAAGACATTGTCAACTACAAAGTTTCGTAATTATTAGAATTATATACGCCATACCATCAATTACCAGGGTAATTGTAATCATACATTGTATATATAAAGGCAGCCAGAGAGTTATCTGTGGGCAGTGACTGTACGCAGATAAACTTGGACAGACACTGCACCTGGTTAAACTATGACAGGTTGACGTTGGGTTGCAGACAATGACTGCGAAGTAGAAATTGGACAGATGATGTATACAAATTAGACGTTATATTATAGGCATTGCCTACGTTGACAGATATTGTATTAGGTATAATTTTGACAAATAACAACTGAATTTAAACCATAAGATCACTATATCACAAAGTATAGACACCTGGGCTGCGTTTCACAAAACAACTTACGACAAAAATCGACGTAAACGTAAATCAACAACTATTCATAACATTTTTAATATTCATCCAAATGAACAAAAAAACGGCGCAAATTATGCAGGGAATGATATATTTTCTGGGTATTCAATCAGTTTGAATGTCAATAAAAAATTAAACATTCGACGAAAAAAATGTCAAATCGACTTACGGCGATTTTTATTGTTAGTTATTTTGTGAAACGTAGCCCTGGTTTACCAACTGACTTCTATGATGCTTTTGTAAAACACCTGAGCATATTGAGATATTTAAACTTACGGTTACAGTATCACATGTTTATCCACCGGAACAATACAAGTGTAAACATGCATTTGAAACCTTATGCTATTTGTCTAGTATATGATTCATTTAACAAATCTCATTTCTCTATGATATTTCCAAGGACTAAATTTCTTAAGTATTCAGCCTTAATCTCGAGTATATAAAAATCATTGAAAACCGAACTTAGAAACGAGCAAATAAATGTTAAAAACGCAAATGACATGACGAATAAATTAAAAAAAAGCATGCGAATAAACCACCAATTATATACTGAATAATGTGGCAATATTATCCAATTATAAAAAATGAACGGAAATCTTTATAAATGAAACATTAAAATTGAATGAAATATACCTTGTACGAAATGAAGAAAGTTTCAATACAAATATATTCGAATTCGATACTAGAATTGTACCAACAAACACTTAACGGTTTAGATGTGACATAATGAATTCAAGCAATATATGTAATATTTGTAATATGGCTATAGAGATAGTAAATTAATCATTTATATTGGGAAAATCATATTGCACAACATTGCGACAAAGATTCTCTCTAGCTATAGGTTTTGGGAAGGCTTGTGTTTGAAACTCATAGGAATATCTATTGTGCAGGAACTGGGGAGTGTTTCATGCATAATAGTTTAGTCTGATGCTGTAGTTTGAAACCGTTCTCAAACATAACAGTTTAGTTTCGTGCTGGAACTAGATTTTTTTTATCTTAGTTCGAAGGCATACGTTTGGAACAGTTTAAACGTATAAGTGTATATTTATGCTGGAACTGAGTATCGTTCCAAGCATACAGATTTGTTATTAGTTTGAAACCGATCTCAAACAATAATTTTATTTACGTACTGAAACTTGTATTTGTTTCATACGCTTTCGTTTAGTTTGAAGATTAAGGTTTGAAACAGTCTTCAAACATATATGTGTACTTTTATGCCGGATGAAAAGTGTTCCAGACATACAGTGTCGGTTTGAGTTTGAAAAAAGTCTCAAACGTGTGCTGTCCAGACACGTTGTTTGAACAGCTGGTCTCATTATTAGAATAGTGTTAAACAACAGTTATTTCAACTCTACAAGGTTTGAAACATTATATTGTATATAGTTAATTGTTATGATCATTTGTCTGTATGATTTCTAAATACTAGAATCATTTTATTATTTCTTTTGTTTGAAGTTAACTAATCATAAGGCAAGAAGTCTGAGGAAAATTTATATATTATATAGTTTGAACAAAATTGTTTAACATAGTTTCAAGCTAGGCTGTTTCACAGCTTAATCCAGTGAAGACACAGTCGCCTTACAGAAGATCCATTTTTTAGTTCAAGATACCCGCCCAACATTTTGACAAACACAAAATACTATATATAATGAATAATGTGAAGCTGATTGACTGTTTGTTAAAAACAGATTGAAATGCATTATCTGCTAACTAGTAATACATATATCACACATTATACTCTATGCACTATACAAATTACGAGGCTATACAGAGCTTCAAAATGATTGAATGTCATGGAACGGTCATTAAATTACCAAGTGTATTTATTTCATTAGCAATTATAAATAAAAACATACAGTTTTATTATTACAATAATTTCTAATACAAAAGTATGTGATTTACGAAAATCATTGGGAGAATTCTGTCAAATGTGCTATAAAATATATTAACTTGCAGCAACACAAAATCTTACATAATGTTTCTGCTACACGTGCACATATAGTTTGGTTACAGTGTACACCATGTGCACGGTATAAACTTCACGCTGTTGTGTTGTAAAGATTATTAAGTGCCGAACAAGTTTAAATTAAACTGACTGTCACGGAGTCCAGCAGTGCAGTTTTCGCAAAATCAAAGTTGAAGCCGCGATAGTTGACTGCAAAAAGGTCATATATGAATAAATAATATAAAGATAAAGAGAGATTATACATTTCGCTCATGAAAACTTGTTGCATATTTTATTCAATGATATTTATGATACGGCGTTTTGTGAAATATAGCCCGCACTAATTCAAATTAATTATTTCCATTCTTTCTGAACTACACAAGTAATTTAGATTTAAACTGGATGATTTTCATAGAAGTCCATATCTTGGTAAGAAAACTTAATGTTCCCTGACAAACCAGTCATATATTACATGTACAACACAATTAAATAAACAAAACAAATATTTTACTATATTTACAATAGTTGCGTGTTAACCTAAACATCTTAAGTATGTGACACCAATAAACCGCTTCTCTGAAACAGATAAATACACTAACGTTATTTCCTACTTTATAAATCTCTATATTTTACATAATGTATTCATTTGGAAGACACAGTGTAATGCTTTTCTCTGATTGGTTACTTTGAAAAATCATGTTCACGATAAATCTGAAAAATGTTATTTTTACACATGGGTCCAGGGAGGTATTTTACACATGGGTCCAGGGAGGTATTTCACACATGGGTCCAGGGAGGTATTATCATCTGTTTACGACATTCACCAAAGCAGCAGGAACACACACAATATACTGTCATAGATGTTTAGCGTCGCTTTCAACAATTTTTCAGTCATATCGCGACGGTGTCTACTTGAGACAGTTTTCTGAGCGCTGTCACACTGGAGTATCATGCCGCAGACACATTTATGATTCACCACTCAGTCACAATATACTGACACCGGGCCGACCAGACCTAGAACTCTCCTCTACTCTCCTCTAAATGCTGAACGTCAAGCGAGGAAGCTTTTAATACCATTTTTAAAGTCTTTGGTATGACCCGGCCTGGGATCGAACCCACGACCTTCCGCATGCTAGGCAGACGCTCTGCAACTAGACCACGCCGCGGTCCAGACTATATATACATTGAACAGAAGTAAAAACAGGGATCAACACCTTGGAACATTCATTTGCAAAAACCTCGACAGTGAAGCTAAACCAGGTTAAACCCAATCTCGCTCTGCCATCGTCGTCACAACATAAGTCAGGACAATATGAATAAAAATACCATCGCTTAACCATAATTTTTCTTATAAGGCAGCATGCGCATGTGCATGATGTTACCCCATATTTATACGATTTAAAAACATATAGGCCATTTGCACCTTGTGAACAACAATCTTATACCATATACACAAAATCCCAACTATTGCTCGAGTATGATACTGTATAACACAAAGAATGTATAAAATCTACTAAATTAAAAGTAAAATGACGAAGAACGTATTTTAGATTCATGGATACTGTTTATTGATATGCATGAAGGTTACATATGTATTGTTCATACATGCACAATATCATTCATCGTTTTAGTTGGGATTGTTTTACAACTGGTGAAATATATGATATTTGAATTGGCACACTATCATAAATACGTGGTCCGGCTCGATCCTCCGCCACGCTTATGTGTGGTGTCCTTGAACAAGACACTTTATCCGCTTATGCTTATTTCTGGTTCTAACCAGAAAAAGACGAGCTTGATGTATTTAAGTTGTAAGAAATTATCTCACAACCAACGTAAAGTAAATGATTTTAAAACAAAACTATCACTGATTGAATGCCATGATATTGTTTGGGTCATGCCAAGAACTATGTTTGAAATATCTTTGTGCATGGACACTGTCAATTTAGGTTTTGACATTGACCGTTTCTCCCGAGGAAGTGATTGATAACAGTAATTGCGGACTCCAGGGTCAATAACGAGATTATATGACAGTTTCATTCGGATTAACGGGCACAACCAATACCGATATTTTCTCGTCATCACATCATAAAACAGGGCAGTGTAAAAATATCCCCAACAGGCTGTTCTGTTACATTTAGGAATATTTCTACATGTACCTAATTTAAATGGTGGTGGGAGTGGGAGAGGGAAGTGAAAGCAACCATAACCTGGTGTAATCTCCAAACTGATTCTTCCTGTTATTTGTTTTTTATGTATTTTCGATTGTCTTTAATATATGCTGCGTTTATATTTTGATATATTGTGTACGTGTGAGGCAGGTGTCGTTTTAGTATAACACATCTTTTGCTTGCGGAACTCAATCTCACTCTTCATATATCTTCATATATCTACAAGACAAAAACTCCCTTCATCCTAAAGTATTTTCTGAAAAAAAAAAAACAAACTATACGACAATATCAGTTGTAATGCAAAACAATAAATCATTCTTAAAGAAACTATATCCTGACACTTAATCTTGACATTCCAAGTTGAGACCAGTTTTTATTATGAACAATCGAGAACGTCTGTAATCCGGTTTGCTACATAAATATTCCACACAATGATGAATTGTGCAGTAGTGAATCAATCTCTATTTCATAATTAGTTATATCAGTAGTGTATTTACTCATTTCGTGATTAGAGATATAATCACACAGTAGAGTATCATAAACTAGAATTAATTCAATTCATTTTATGTTCATCGGTCAAATCTTATCTATTTAGTTAATAAGAGCAATAATACCATATGTTTTTCTTTTCAATATCTACTGACAGAGATTAAGACTTACTGTAGATGTATTTGAAAGATTTCGATTTATCTTCATTGTGGTAAAAAACTGTAATATGTTTCAGCAAGCAGATTGTATTTGAAATATTCTGTTTACTTGTTATTTGTGTATTTTCCAGTTATTCTTTTTCAAAAAGTATTTATTGTCAGCAAAACTGTAAAATCAGTGTTTTTATTGTGTTTCTTTTTTTTAAATCCTGGAGTTTAGCCAGTGTTGCTAAAATATAAAACAGATTTTATTAAACCAAGTATGCACTTTTCTTCTTTTTATGTTGTGTGATTCATCTTCAATAGCTCCTTTGGTAATATAAAATGGTCGTTAGCGGAAACAACCACAGCTACCACTGACTTGAATAACACAAATCTAAAATGTTATCGTATACCTAAGGGACGTTGCAGTGATTAAGCCATTAAGTATCAAATATATCATGAAATGTCGCATTGCTTGTACGAGTATTCCATGAATGCCATTCAAAAGCTGTTACGTGTTGTTTTAAATGATTTTACAGTAGTTTTCTTGTAATCAGATAGCATGGCACATGTTTTAAAACACAATCCTACGCGTGAAACTTTATATTTTACGATGTATTTTTTGTCAAACTCCGATTAATGTCCCGACGTTTCTTTGAAGTTCTAGAAATATTATACGTAATCCGTGAATGTTTTTTAAAAGAAGACGGTTTCACAGTAACTGCTATTCTGGTAAATATGTATAGCTAGAGAATTATATTGATAATAAGGCATTTACTGGTTAAATGTTTTGAATATTCTACGCATTACAACTTGTTTGAGAAGTTGCATCGGAGTTACATATATACTGCACGACCATACAAACAACAATGCAAACTAAGTATTTAATGATCAAATACAAATAAATAATACAAATGTTACACATATAAATATTGAACGACAGCAAGGACAAATGGATAGTTGTTAAATCAAACCTGATGAAACGGTGAACCCAAACTAACTTTCTCACATTGTGACGCAACTGGAGGTTATACAACAATTTAAAGAAAACAACCCTTGACTGCTCCTTTTAATTTCGACAGAATCCACATGTGTGTGTGTGCGTGTGTGTTTGTATGTTTGTGTGATATGGAAAGCACAATTTTGGTAAAGTGGAAGCAAAAGCAAAAACGACTAAAAAGTACACAGTGGCCGAGCGGTGAGAATAAAAAGAAACCAAACAGAACCAAACAATTCCAAATACGTTATTTTTATTCTAAATAGTAAATAACAAAGTCTTAAAGGTGGTGTTTTAAATAAGACACTTCATTCGAATATATCGGCATGCATTTTAAAATGTACACTTTTTCTGATAACTTAAGTTAGTATTGATGAGCAATTTGTATTATCTCTTCTATCTAAGAACAAATCTTTAAAATATCATTAAACTACTAGGTACATTTTATTTTAACTAGACGATTTAAAATAATGTTGAAGAATATATTTAGCATCATCATATTTGAATACCACTTACCGTCGCCAGCGTAGCCAAACACATATTACATGTGACTTTTTTAATAACAAAGCTTAAAAGAAGATATTAATATATGCCGGATACGTACATTCTTCTGCAATCATTAAGAAGCTAAAAATAAGGTAAGAATCACTTTCTTATTGATTAAAACTGTTACAGTTTCTCAACATACAAAACATATATGCAATACGTTACGTAAAAACCTGCACAAGTTTTAACAATTACAAAGTTCAAAATCAATAAACAATGTAACTCTCGATCACAAAGTTTAAAATTTACATACAATGTAGCTCTCAATCCCAATGTTTAAAATTTACATACACTGTAGCTCTCCATCCCAATGTTTAAAATTTACATACACTGTAGCTCTCAATCCCAGAGTTCAAATTATATATACCATGTAGCATTCAATCACAAAGTTCAAAATCTTCATACACTGTAGCTTTCAATCATAAATCTCAAAACCTACATACAATGTAGCTCTCAATAACAAATTTCAAAATCTACATACAATGTAGCTCTCAATCATAAATCTCAAAATATACATACAATGTAGCTGTCAATTACAAAGTTCAGAATCTACATACAATGTAGCTCCCAATAACAAAGTTCAGAATCTACATACAATGTAGCTCTCAGTCACAAAATTCAGATTCTACATATAATGTAGCTCTTAATAACAAAGTTCAGAATCTACATATAATATAGCTCTCAATCACAAGTTTCAAAATCTTCATACAATGTAGCTTTCAATAACAAAGTTCAGAATCTACATACAATGAAGCTCTCAATCACAAAGTTCAAAATCTACATACAATGTAGCTCTCAATAACAAAGTTCAAAATCTACATACAATGTAGCTTTCAATCGCATTCTTCGGGTAAAACGTTAATTTTCTGATGTTCTATATTTATAATAGATTGCAATATAGATGAATGACGAACCCTTATTGCTTGTTTAATACGACCTTTGTATGGTTTCTTTATTGTTTATTAATTGGAGAAAATAATTTTTATATAACAATTCTCTTTATAAAATCGTATAACTGTCCAGGTATAAATGGCGGATTATAAATATTGACATTGTTACAACCGACTCAGTATTTGAACAAATGATATTTAAAACCACCTGGAGGTTTTATCAATTATAATCAATGGTTCTAAAAGTGCATTGTTTTCACAGATAGTCCTATGTTGGTAAAATTATGCAGAAAAAAAACATGGTGTTGACCAGACTGCTTTTTCACAATTTCAATAGTTTCATGTTTCATTTTTTGCAATATTGCAGATTTGTTCCATTGTATCACTACACACCTGTAAGTTGTTATATCTTCATTAAACGGTACCCGATGTTATCCATATCTGGCGAAAATCTTAAAATGATCCAATGTTCTCATATGCACAAAGAAATATGATATTTATACATTTTCAATAGAAAATAATGCCCAAACAATTTAAACAGCTTTAATTTCGTACCATCAGCAAGTACCAAATGCTCATTATAGTTGCTGATTTGAAAGGATCAACTGCAGAACTTTTAATGCATCTCTTGACAAACATAAAGATTTAAATTTTCAATAACTTTGAACATTACAAAATTTGTTGATTGCATTGCAATGAAAAAAAAGTGTTTAATGGAAGTTTACTGTACAAACGAAAGGAATAAAAACAGAAGATAAATTTTGAGAAACAAAGTGTTTTTCGTAATTTGTAATTACATTAGTTTGTGTTTTAAGGGTTTTTGTATAGTTAACACACTACGTTAAATAAAGTTCATAAAGTCACTGCATGGTATAAGATAACTCATTAGGTGAGGAATGTAAGAAAATACATTTATAATCAATCGAATCAAATAAACGAGAAGAAGAATTAAGTTTATTGTCCGTTTCGTAGAATATAATCCATACGGTAACAAGTATCTATTTGCAGTTCTACTATTTCTTTCCTGTCAATATTACATTTGTATGAAATATGATGGTTTCATGATAGTAATTTGTCATTCGTTCGATTTAGTACCATACTTTGTTATGATTAGGTGGTTCAGGGGCTGTTCCGTGTGAAAACATGTCACAAGTAGGATTGTTTTTTTTATGTTATAACAAAGTAATCAAGAAAAACAATATTGTGACAATATCATTTAATGACCTCTATGCACTACATTACATAAGAAACAGTTCAAACATGAATGTAGAGAGGAACCGTACTGTAAGGTACAAAAGACGCCACAGAGGTGCTTTAGCCAAATAAAAAAGGGGCACTACTCCAATGGCCAGAGAAACTGGGAGCTATAGACAGCTAAGTGTAAATGAGCGAACGTGCTTTTATTGTAAAGATTAAATTGAAAATGAGCTGCATGTGTTACTACATTGCATTTATGTGATACCATTCTATATATAAATAATTCAACAGTTCATTTAGACATATGTATCAATTAAACAGTGAAATCAGTGCTATTTAGTTCCTTCTAAGTCTGATCTAGAAAGATATTCGAGTTTATAAAACATTTGTTTAAACTTTAAATAGCAGTTGCAATAGCATTTACTTTTTCTCCTCACATCGTAAGCTTATATACCTTTAATACATTCTGGACAATATATCAAGATTAGAAAATGATTTAAACCCAATCCAAGTTCCCTCTGAAATTAACAAAATTTGGGATAGGAGTGCTAGACTTTTATGTGTTTTTCAGGCATTCGCTTAATATACCAAGTGCTTCCTACACTAAACTTATCCCTGTTTTTCTTGTTACTCCATAAAACACTACAAATGCTTGACTAGTTTTTTTAATACGAATACAGAGCTACGGTTATTTAAGATAATCGTTTTGTAATTGTATCTTATTTATTTTCTGGAAACTCACTTAACGTAAAATAAGCTGCATTACACGGTACACTTAGGTAACCAGACAACGCACTGCACATTTATCTGATATATATGTTAATTTGATAACCGCCCTGTGAAAGGCAATACACTTATAGATATTACAGCATTGTTAAACATTAATAAGGCAGAGGTCCATTTTTTTCATTGTTTTACAACCCTTTTTGAATTTGACTTCGTTTTTATTTGTTTTTGGGTAAATGTTAAAAAGGAACCTGAATATTAAATGTATTTTTCTTTTAATGATATAGTTGAATACTATTGTAAAACTTCATTATATGTTGGTTTATCTTCGACCTATCAGTATAAATATGAGAACAAAGGCATATAGGGGCCGGCACAAATGGACGAGGGTCAGTGTAGGAAGTCCCCCCTCCCCAAACCCCTCACAAGTGTTCCTGTAAGAGGATGGGTGCAATCAATATATATTTCTATTGAAAACTTGAAAAATAAGTTGTGGCTGCAAACTTGTTTTGGTGGCAGCAAAGCTAGGGCTTGTAACATTATAAACAATTGTGTGTGAGTGAAATTCAGAAAAACATTGATGAACATATTTATAGTTTATCAAAATAATGCGATGTCAAACAGATGTATGTGCACATAACAATTTTTAATTCATTTTAGTTTTACAGGGGGGGGGGGGGGGGGGGGCGTTGTTGACATTACATAAGGTACCGGGTTTGAATTCCAGCTTTTCTTTTGTGAAAAAATATATTGTTATTATTTTATGTTTGTTTTAATAAAAAAATCTTAATCATTGCAAATTAACAAACATTGGGAACAAATAACAATTATATGTTTTACATTTAGCTTTAATAAGAATGCACCAGTTGGTATTTTAAACCCACACGTCTCTCAGCTTATAGTTTATGGGACACTTTGCTGAGGTCTACTTTTATATTCCATCATGTAGTTGATTCTACATTTTGAGTATGTTTATTTCCTTAATAAAGCCCGTGTGGTTCCGGCTAAGAATAGAATCACTGTCGATTTCTGCAGAGGGGTAAGAATCCTCCGAATGGGTGTCATGTTCATTTGATCATTTTTTGTCATGTTCACTATTGTGGTTGAATTATTAACCCCTGTGTGGCTCCAGGGAGCTAGAATAGGATCGCTGTGGCTTATGCATGTTGTAAGAAGCGACAAATTGAGTAATACGATAGAATTTGCTGAAACTCTGCAGTTCTGCAGGTATCAAGGTTCTTGGTTTATTCTGCATATTCATTTGTTGATGTATTTTTTTTAATCTGTATGTTAATTTGTTGTTTTTGTACATGTAAAATGAACCTGGAATCTTCATTCCTGTTGGCGTCGAATAACCTATAATGTGTTGGTACGCCGTAAAACTCTATTCATTCATTCATTCATTCATTCATTCATTCATTCATTCATTCATTCATTCATTCATTCATACATTAATACATTTGTTCAGATTTTTTCACTATTAGAATAAAAAAGGAAGACATATTTTCCTTCTATAAACTCTTTAAATGTTAAACACAATCATTATTACATTATAATAGGTTATATAGGTACGTCTGCCGTAGTCTCATCTTGTGGAAGGATTACCCCTTCCACATTGTCCCTTTGTCTTGACTCGCAGTGCATGATGTACTCGGTTTTAACCCCGCTGAAGATTCGCAGTTTAATACATCTGTTGGGAGTTTGTGTCTGTGTTTTTTAATAATCATGCCTAAAGGTCAGAATATATTGGGGTTTAAAACAACTTTATTGTTATGATAAAAAATAAGTAGAATATAATTCTATTTACAAGGGCGATGGTCTCAGTACTCACAATCAGCGGAAGAGGGACATACCTACACACAATCTCCCCTAGGATACCTCTATCCGATGAATGAAGCGCTCCCATGCCAGTAAAATTATCGTTTACCTATAAAATACTTACGCAAAGATACGTCACGCTACTTAAGAAGAAAAACTATTACGTTTTACTTCACACAAATTGCCCCAATAGCACTTCTATAGAAAAAAAATAAGTTTTCACTTCAAACAAATTGCCCCTTAAAACACCTCTGTAAACTTCAGCTATTCCTGTGCGACGGTTTATCTGCCTATCACACACATTTGCATTATAAATGATGCCTGTTTTCTTTACATCAATGTTTGTTAACTGCTTTTGTTGTGACATAAAATTCAGTTGCTGCCAAGTGTTATTAATTTAATTGGAACAACCAAACAACTAACTGTTTTATTGTGTAATTCTTATTTTTTGTTAGTGTTCATCATTTGTAGATCGCGCATAGACTTAAAGAAACCTCTGAACATACGTTTGAGCTATAAGAACAATGCAGCCGTCGTTCGGTCGGTCAATCGTCACTCACTCAATCGGTCACTCACTCACCCCCCGGCCAAACATCCACCAACCCACCCTTAAGAACAGTGCGTCACTCACTCACTCACTCACTCACTCACTCACTCACTCACTCACTCACTCACTCACTCACTCACTCACTCACTCACTCACTCACTCACTCACTCACTCACTCACTCACTCACTCACTCACTCACTCACTCACTCACTCATTCAGTTTATCAATTATTTTAACCCACGCACACACGTTTTCACCTACATGTACTCATTAACCCCATAATTCAAACACTCATTTACACAATTGCCAAGGCATAAATCCATTTGTTCACTTACACAATTATCCACTCACGGAAGAAGGTCTTTTACTCGTTCACCAATTTGTCCTTCATAACCTGAATCAATCACTCATTGATTCATTGAATTATCGCTCTATCGCTCACACACATTCGTATGCATGTCACGTTATAGCACTGTATATGTTCTTATTTGTTACAATCTAAATGTCTCATAGGACACTTACAGAAACAGTTTGGCCACGTCTTAATTGTGAGATTTAATTGTGTGATTTTTTTGCCACACTTGGCAATCCATTTTCTGTCTATGATGCAGAAAAAATGGATTGATGTTCTGTTTAATGATTTTATTCAGTATTTTTAATGCTATAAATCATAAATTTGTTGCTTAATTGTACAACATGGTATCTTTGAGAAACGATGGTGTCTTTTATTGTGTTTGTTAAAAGATGTGTCCGTGAGCAAAGCAACAATTTGACAATATTTGTTTCCAATTGGACAAAAGAGAATAGCATAACACGCGATAGCCATGCACTATACAACGAAGACAAAGTCTTTTTACTGCACATATTCATGGCGCCAAATGCTCTATTTTTGTTCATTAAAGAAGTCTTCCTCGCGTGGAAAATGTGATGAAGGAAATATATTTCTTTAAACTAAAAGGAAAATATGAACAAACGGAAGCATAGTGACTGTTAAAAAAACATGAAAACAAACACAAAACAAACATCAACCAAAAATGGAACATTTGAAAATTTAAAAAAAATTGAAACTAATATAAAAAATCAAATAAAACAGTTAATGTTTTTAAGTCTCTTCCTGATACGTTTTTCGCATCAATCTTATTGGATTGTAATGCTTTTTGATAATTTGGAACAACTTCACAGCTGTTTTCTTAACATACGACAGTAGTTTACTTTTTGAAAAAAATAACTGTCAAATTTCAAAACAAAAACGAGCATATGCATAGCGTTAAATTTGATTCTTCTCAAATTGGGCGGAATTGCAAAATGTTCAGGGTTTTAACTACGAGACAAATTCAATAAATAATTCAAATATGCTTCACATATATGACAGACGATAAGAATTGGTTATAATTTTTATGTACCAACAAACGATAAAATCTGCAAAAATGTCAATTTCTGTTCAAACAAATACTTCATGGGAGAATCGAGTGAAACTATTGTTATAATTTGTTACTTTATCAAGATACAAGTTGGGTATCCCCTCAAAATCCTAAACACCTAGTATGTTATGTTAAGCAATAGGATTTTTTGGTATCAAACAAGCCAATTTTTAAAAAATAAATCGTAAAACTGATTGCTAAGTTAAAGATACTTCAATGATTTCCAAAACCATGTTGAAAATCAGGGGTCCTTCGTGAACGAATGATCTACGGCGCTGTTGCCTAACGACGATTCCCCTCTCATCGCTGTGATTGTGGGATCGAACCTAGGCTGTCCCCGTACCCCCCAAAAAGGTGAGCAAGTTTGCTTATCATTTTCGGAAGAACGGTCCTACTTAGATTCATCCATATGGGTTTCCATCACTGATACAACTCAGTGGTAGTGCGTGCGTAACATATTAGTATAGCAGTAACCTTGGCTAACACCATTGCAAACGTATGAGCTTATCTCTTCCGTTGGTGAATGCAACAGAAACTTCACGTTATTATTTTAAGATATCGCGGTGAAATAAAGATCTTTATAAACATCACGTTATGTCTATAGGCAACGTCTACTTTGAACCGTTATGTTGACGTGATATATGCTATATATCATTATAATATAATCAGCTAATAGTTTGAATATGTTAAGACTGCATAACTATGGATAGTGCATACACTTACCTTACCAATCATGAATTAGAATATTAAAATATGGTAGATCTATAGAATAATCTTAATGTAATATGTATCAATTCTGCACATAATTAAAACACCGGAAATACAAACCAATTTCTAGATGTAGACATGGCACTCAACAAAAGGACACACCTGCCTAACACTAAGCAGCATACTAAACATAATCGGTAAAGAGTCTAGCAAGAACAAAGTTCATTATAAACTACTTACACCCGCACACACACACACACACACACACACACACACACACACACACACACACACACATACATACATACATACATGCAAACAAACAATACAATACATATATGCATACCTACATACCTACGTACCTACATACCTACGTACCGACATATATAAACGTACAATACATACTTACAATAAGTTCAAACGTATGTACAATACAATACATGTCATGGCGTGTCGCGGCGTGATGCGACGCGACGCTGCATATCATTTCTTTACATTACACAACAGAGTGTAATTCCGGAAAAAACTTTTTTTTCATTAAAAAACATTAATGTTATATATAAACTTAATATTTTTGGATGAATATAACTATTATTTAGTTAAATTCAAAACAATAAAAAGTAGTGAAAAAACCCCCTGTCAAATTGGAATTATAATATGCCAATTGACATTAGTTTCCAATGCAAAATATCTATTTCCAACCGGTCAATACCAGTTGGAAATACAAGTTTCCAACTGGAAGGTAAAAGGGTCCAATTGGAAGATTATATTTATAGATTCTATTTTTGACTGGAATGCATAAAAATCCAGTTGAACAATTCTATTTATAGATCAAATATTTTGTGAACGTGTAGAGTAGGAGCGTGTGTATGTGTGTCAGTGAATAGGTGCATGCGCTAGTATGTGGATGCAGGGTAGGTGCTTGTGTAAGTGCGTTTGTGTGTCCATCTGTGTGTGCGTGAAGAGTACGTTCGTTTAAAGGATTGTATATGCAGCATGCACGTGAATGCATGTGCGTGCATACATGAACATTAAAACTAAAGTAGTAGTGACAGTAGCAGACACAAAAGAAGCATTTATATGTGTGCGTGCGTGAAGTGTACTCAGTGGCAGAAATAACAACAGTAGTAGAAGTGGTGGTGGTCGAAGTAGGAGTAGTGGTGGTGGTGGTTGTGGTGGTGGTAGCAATAATAGTGGTAGTGGTGGTGGTGGTAGTAGTAGTAGTGGTGGTAGTAGTAGTAGTAGTAGTAGTAGTAGTAGTAGAAGTGGTGATGGTGATGGTAGTAGTAGTGGTGGTGTAGGTATTGTTTGTAATAGTAAAAGTAGTAGTGATGGTGGTAGTGGTCGTAGTAGGAGTAGTGGAAGTGGTGGTAGTGGTGGTGGTGGTAGTAGTAATAATAGTGGTGGTGGTGGTGGTGGTAGTTGTAGTAGTAGTAGTAGTAGTAGTTGTAGTAGTAGTAGTATAGTGGAAGTGGTGGTGGAGGTAGTGGTTGTAGTAGATGAAGTAGTAATGATTGTGGTGGTGGAGATGGCGGTAGTAGAAGAAGTAGTAGTAGTGGTGGTGGTAGTAGGAGGAGTAGCTTTAATAGAAGTAGTAGTAGTAGTAGTAGTAGCAGTAGAAGTAGTAGTAGTAGTAGTAGTAGTAGTATAGTAGAAGTGGTGGTGGAGTTGTGGTTGTAGTAGATGAAGTAGTAGTGACTGTGGTGGTGGTGATGGTGATGGCGGAAGAAGAAGTAGTAATATTAGTGGTGGTGGTAGTAGGAGGAGTAGCTTTAATAGTAGTAGTAGTAGAAATAGTAGTGGTAGTAGCAGTAGAAGTAGTATTATTAGTAGTAGAAGTAGTAGTGGTGGTGATAGTTGTAGTAATAATAGTGGTGGTGGAAGTAGTTAAAATAGAAATAGTAGTGGTAGTAGTAACAGTAGTTATAGTAGTAGGAGTAGTAGTTGTGTTGGTGGTGGTGGAAGTAGCAATAATATTGGTGGTGGTGGTGGTAGTATTAGTTGTAGTAAAAGTAGTAGTAGTAGTATAGAAGAAGTGGTGGTGGTGATGGTAGTAGCAGTAGTGGTAGTAGAATTAGTAGTAGTAGTAGTGGTATTGGTGTAGGTGGTAGTTATAGTAGTAGTAGTGGTATTATTATTATTTAAAGTAGTAGTAGTAGTGATGGTTGTGATGGTAGAAGTAGTAGTAGTGGTGGTAGTAGTAGAATGATAGTAGTAGTAGTAGTAATGATGATGGTGGTGGTGATGGTGGTGGTGGTAGTAGAAGTAGTGATGTAGACTGTGGTTGTAGTAGTAGAAGTACTTATGATTGTGGTTTTGGTGGTAGTAATAGAAGTAGTAGTAATGATGGTGGTAGTAGGAGTAGTAAGAGTAGTAGTATTAGTAGTAGTAGTAGTAGTAGTAGTAATAGTGGTGGTGGTGGTAATAGTATTAGTAATAATAATGGTGGTGGTGGTAGTAGTAATAATAGTATTATTAATATCAGTATTGGTGGTAGTAGTAATAGTAGTAGTCGTAGTAGTAGTAGTAGTACACATGTAGTAGTAGTAATAGTAGTAGTAGTAGAAGAAGTAGTAATAGTAGTAAAAGTAGTTGTGGTGGTGGTGGAAGTAGTAGTAGTTGTAGTATAATTGATACTTGATAAAGACTATAGTTAGGGTTCTACCATTGCGCATGCTCACAGTTTATATATGTTTGTACCTTATATATGTTTATTAGTTCTTAGATTAAACTCATGGTATTAACACGATCTGTGTTACCTGTTCATATCACGTTATGTGATTACATACACAATACAAAATACAACATGGTGTCAGAAATAACGGAATTTTAACATTTCAATTGATGGATATTGGACTAACATTAAATATTTCAACTATTTAATACATAAATCATGGATTTTAGTGGAATTCCACACCCGAGAATAAATTGGGACTCAACCAATCTACCCGAAGAATGGGAGAAATTTCAAATGCAAGTCGAGCTAATTTTTTCTTGACCGTTAAAGCTAAAGAAGAAGAAGAAAAGGTATCATACTTACTCTTATGAGTAGGCGAACAAGGAAGACAAGTGTATAAGAGTTGGAACAATATAGCACAAGAAGATGCAAAGAAGCTCGATACATTCTACCAACGTTTTAAGAGGCACGTGGAGCCTAAGTTAAACCCCATATTTGGTATATATCGATTCTACAACGAGATCCAAGGAGCAGACACAATTGACGCCTTTGTCACAAGTCTGAGTATTAGAGCACGTGACTGCAATTTCCGTGTTGGTGAGATAGATCTATCAGACGATATGATTCGTGACAGGATTGTATTTGGTTGTACAAATTCGAAAGTAAGGGAGAAACGTATTAACGAGGGGGAAAAGTTAACAATGGACAAAGCCATACAAATTGTTCAAAACTACGAATATTGTCAGCAACAACTGAACTCAATGACAATATTACATAACAACGTAGATGCCATAAATAGACGCACATCTAGTGGCGCAATTCCGAAACCGGTTCGACACAGCAGGCGGGCCAACCAGACCAATCCACAGCAAAGGACAAAACAGCAGCCAGTTTATGAACCAAGACGAAAACCTTGTGGAAATTGTGGATACATTCATGACAAAAACAAGTGTCCAGCCTACGGAATAACATGCCTTCAGTGCAAAAAGTTAAATCACTTTCAAAAACAGTGTCGTTCACCCAGAAACGTACATGATGTATCAGATCAAATTGAACAATCTGGTGCTTGTGGTCATGACTACAATGGAGTAAATGTGAATGAGTATTTCATTGATACGGTAAGCAATTTTTCTACTCCACCAGACCGTGCATTTGTCCATTTACTCATTGGCCCAACAAAATTTCCTGCAAAATTCAAAATTGACACCGGTAGCGCCGTGAATATTTTACCCGAGTTCGCAATTTCACGCATTGAAAGTACCCTTTGGTAGCCCCAAAGCACAAACTGACCTCTTATAGTGGAGACCCCATCCCTGTTTTAGGAACAGTTGAATTACCGTGTTACCACAAAGATCGAGTGATTAACACTGTGTTTTACGTGGTCAAAACGTCACCCCCTCCCCTCGTTAGCCTACAAACGTCCATTGACCTTGGACTTGTCAAGTAAACCTACTCTGTTGAAAATACCCCTCCTTATAGCCCATTTCTTGATAAAAAATTCATAGAGAAAGAATTTGGAGATTTGTTCAAAGGAATAGGTAAAATTCCTGGCACGTGCAAATTGCATTTGAAAGAAAACGCAATACCTGTTGTTAATGCACCCCGTCTAATACCTGAAGCGCTAAAGTCAGGCGTTCGCGATGAATTAGATAGAATGGTAAATGATGGCATTATTTCGAAAGTGTCGGAACCGACTGATTGAGTCAACTCGATAGTTGTGGTGAAAAACCTAAAACAGGCAAACTAAGAATTTGCCTTGACCGTAAAGCACTCAACGAAGCGATTAAACGACCGCACTATCCGTCCCTCACTATTGATGACGTAACATCAAAATTGAACGGTGCTAGTGTGTTCAGTACGCTTGATGTTACGCACGCGTATTGGAGTATCATGTTATACGAAGAGTCGTCGTATTTGACAACATTTAGTACGCCATTCGGGAGATATAGGTACCGCAGGTTTCCATACGGTATTACGACATCTTCTGATATTTTCCAAATACAAATTGATGAAATATTTGGAAACATCCCAGGTGTTACTGCCATTGTTGATGATTTGTTAATATTCGGTCAAAACAACCAAGAACATGACGAAATCTTAAAGACTGTCATGAAACGCGCACGTGATAATGGGATCCGATTTAACCCAGATAAATGCACTATTGGCGTGAAAGAAGTGCCATTCTTTGGTAACATAATCAGTGAATCTGGCTTGAAACCAGACCCAAGCAAGGTCGAGGCTATAATTAACCTTGAGGTCCAGGATACGCGCAATAAGCTAGAAAACTTGCTAGGAATGGTCAATTATCTTAGCATTCCTTGGATGTGGTAGCCGTTTCTCATGCTCCCTCTCCTTATGCCTCTCCCTTGCCTTTTCGGTTGCAAACGATTCCATCAATATACGTATGGCAACAGTGTCAACCCACATTCTGACCACAAGCCTATCTCATCAATCATGCTATAACCTTTATGTGCAGCACCACCGCGACTTCGAAGAATGCTGTTACAGCTACAGAAATACACGATTAATGTGATACATGTTAGTGGCAAAAACATTCCGGTTAGTGACTTTTTGTCAAGACAATCTCTTCCAAACACGTACCCAGGTTTGATTGAGGGTTTAGATTTACATGTACACTGTGTAAAACAACAGTTGTTTGTGGCAGACAACCGCTTGGAATGCATAAGAGAAGCAATTAAGAATGATCATTGTATGCAAACTTTGATACAGACTATAGGCAAGGGATGGCTCAATGCAATCCGCAAATTATAGAATTCTGGAATCACGTTGACGAATTATCAGTAGAAGATTCCCTGATATTCAAAGGTAAAAAATTGGTCATACCTGTTGCGCTGCGGTCAGATATGCTTATTAAAGTACACACAGGTCATTTAGGAGTAACCAAGACCCTTGAGAGAGCTAAAGATAACATCTTTTGGCCAGGCATGTCAAAAGAAATAACCGATTACGTGTAACAGTGTACGATATGTCTTACTCACAGAGACTCAAACCCGAAGGAGCCATTGATGCCGCACGAGTTTCCCAGTAGGCCTTACGAAAAAATTGGAACGGATATCTTCCATTTTGATGGAAAAGACTACTTATTAACAATTGATTACTACAGTCGATTTTTTTACATTGACTTGTTACCAAATACGCGCGCGGCGACAGTCATTCAAAAACTGAAAGTTCATTTTTCGAACAACGGCGTATGCGATTTATGCTTCAGTGATAATGGTCCGCAGTTCTCATCTCAGGAATTTGCACAATTTGCACGTGAGTGGAAATTTGAACACAAAACATCATCCCCCATGCACCCAAGATCGAATGGTTTGGCAGAGAAGGGAGTTAGTATTGCTAAGCGATTGTTAGTCAAAGCCAAAGAAAGTGGTCAAGACCCGTACATTTTGTTACTGGAGTATAGAAATACACCTCTAGATTGTGGCTTCTCACCAGCACAGTTACTTCTTAGTCGTAGAACCAAATCTATCGTCCCAGTTACGAACAAATTACTACAGCCCCAAACTGTTGAAAAATCAACAGTAAGAAAAAAGATGATGCAATCAAAAATAAATCAGAAAAGAAACTTTGATAAGACAGCAAGACCCCAACATCAATTGAAAGTAAATGACCCTGTCCGCATTCAGTTTGGAAAAATATGGAAGCCCGGCAAAATAATTAAGAGACATGATTCTAGGTCATACATATTTTAAACTGTAGACGGTGCTGTTTACCGCCATAACCGCCAATTACTTTTCAAAACAAAAGAAAAGCTCATAGATATTGAACCAATGCAAGCAAATTTCTTGGCACAACCATCGTATTCCCACTCCCCTGATGAACCCAATACTTTATTCAAACCGAATGAGTATAATGACCCTACTGATGTCGGTCAAGCTAGTTTAGCAATTCAAGGATCAAATTACATAACACGGTCTGGAAGAGTAGTTAAACCTCGCTTACGATACAGCAGTGATCAGTGGGTTATGCAAAAATGAACGAGCTCATTTAAATAGTTTGATTAGTGTTTATGAACATATTATACTGTGCTAGTGTTGTAAAAAATGGTACTATAGTTTTCATAATTAATGATAAATTGTTTTGAAATAATTAAATATTATTACCATCAATACTTTAAATTTAATGATTTTATAGAACAATTAGATATCACGTTTGATACGAGAATGTATTATATATTTTAATTTTATTAAGACAAGGGAGATGTAGTATAATTGATACTTGATATTTGATAAAGACTATAGTTAGGATTTTACCATTGCGCATGCTCACAGTTTCTATATGTTTGTACTTTATATATGTTTATTAGTTCTTAGATTAAACTCATGGTATTGACACGATCTGTGTAACGTGTTCATATCACGTTATGTGATTACATACACAATACAAAATACAACAGTAGTGGTAGTGGTTGTAGTAGTAGTAGCAGTAGTGGTTGTGGCAGTAGTTGTAATAGTAGTAGAAAAAGTAGTATTAATAGTAGTGGTGATGCTGTAAGTAGTAGTAGCAGTAGTAGAAGTGTTAGTAGTAGTAATAGTATTAGTAGTAGTAGTAGTAGAAGTAGTGGTGGAAGTTGAATAAGAAGTGGTAGTAGTAGTAGTAGTGGTATTTGTTGTAGTAGTAATAGTTGTGGTGGTGGTGGTGTTGGTGGCATAAGTAGTAGTATAAGTTGTATTAGTATTTGTAGTAGTAGTGGTCAATAATTTTAATTGGGTTTTACAATGCAAATGCTGTTGAGGACTTTGTAAAGAACTAGAACCAACTGGTCTGAAATTTTATGTGTGAATACATTCCTGCTTTTGGGAACACTTCTTTAAAAAAGTTTCTATTTGGGAAAAACAGGCGAAAATCACATAATTAGTAGAGCGTTGTACATGTTACATGCAAAACTAGATGATCAACCAATAGCAAATGCTACATAAAACAATTGAGCAGGTCTTGATATAATATCATCTTAGCGAAACAAAACATTATCAATCAAATACCATATCAAGACAGAAAATATGCGTTTCGCATACTAAATGAATTTGTATACGAAACCGATTTCTTAGTACCTTATATCCTCTTTCAAAAGAAAAGCAAACTGTTACCAGACTTATGTTACATGTATATACACCTGAGTAGTCTGTAGATACAATCGAATCTTCACAACCAACTTATTCAATACTTTACGTATTTAAGTACTTTTTTTGTTTCTTTTTAAAAAAATAGAGTCCCCCAATGCCCATAAATACATGCATATGTTGGAATCCTATAAAGGTCACCTTTTTAACATCAGTGATGTTTAATGCAGTATATGCTTTGCCAGCATTTGCTTTACTCATCTGCAGCAAGAAATCACAACCATTATGACCATTTTGAAAATATTTTATAACTAAAGTATATAGGCCTTTTTTTAAGAGTATGAATCATGTTACCGTGGGGAAAAAGGGGCCTAACTGTGTAGTGAGACGTACATTAACTGATCTACTTTAATGACATGTATTGCGCCGGCTGATTACCTTTTATTTGCTGGTACTTTACACACAACGTGTCCCTTGATGTGGGAGAACCATAACCGACAATCGACTTTTACAACCGACAACATTGGAATAAGCACTTAGTCTATGATTATGATAGTCATTGACTAACGAAAAAGTAACAAGAACACACAGCTACACCAGATATTGAACATACTTGACTGACGTCTAAATGAGTACTTGTTTATTTTGGTTTATGGACAGATATACAACATATTTATCTGATTATGAAAGAATCATTATGTTGTATTTGCTTTTATAGCCACATGTGTAAAATGTTCTTTATCATCATGCAGGTATATTGCTCAATTTTCAACTTGTGAAAAAACAAACACATCTGTTTTTCGTTAAAGCGTGAAAAAGCTCTGCCTTGCCTTACTCATACATTGTAATCCCCCTAATTATAGTAGTAGTAGTTGTTGTTGTTGTATGGTGTTAAGCGTCGCTTTCAATAATTTTTCAGTCATATCGCGACAGTGTCTACTTGAGACAGTATTCTAAGCGCTGTCACACTGGAGTATCATGCCGCAGACACATGGTATGATACCCCACCCACCTAGAACTCTCCTCCTAATGCTGAGCGTCAAGCGAGGAAGCTTCTAGTACCATTTTTAAAGTCTTTAGTATGACCTGGCTGGGGATTGAACCCATGAACTTCCGCATGCGAGGCGGACGCTCTACCACTAGACCACGCCGCGGTCCCTTAATATAGAAAGCAACAAACAATATTCGTTACGTAATATTGTTTCTCTAACAGTTGTGCGCAAAACTGCACTTTCACCGTCGTCAAATCATACAAGAGAACATACAATTGATCCATATATTTTATATTTATGATGAGTGACTTTCTATACATTATAACTTAAGGGTCGTATCTAACACAATATCATTCTCCGTGCATGGCGGTTTTCTGGTATATTCTCAAATCACAGCTATTCTGATTCTAAACGTCGTGCTATGTGCAGAATTTTCCCTTTTGTGATATCTTTAAAACGTGATTAAAGCAAAGTAAAACTATATCTTATATCAATTTTTCTATTGACGAAATATGAGTTTATAGCATGCATTGGCGCATGTATTCTAAAAAAATGTTTTATGCATCGTGTCAAGCTTAAAATGTCAAGCTCATATGTCAAGGAAATGTGTTTCCGTTTTAAAATTCGAAAAAAATACCACATTTTTATTTTTCTGCATTATCTGAAATGCAAAACATTATCTTTGCATTGGATAGCTTATTCGATTGCTTAAATCATCAAACTAAAGAACGTTGTTTCAGTATGCACTATTGCACCTAGATCACTGTCACACTACATTAACATTTAGAAGAAGGATTTCAAAGATTCTTTCAATACAATATCTCTGATTGTATGCTTTATGGCGGACTTCGGTAGTATCTTACAGATACACATTCTGTAACAACTACTGATAAGAAGCAAACGCGATACGAAGAAACCAAACTCTAGATAAACATATATTGCAAGTCACGTAAGAGAATTCAGGCACGAATATGTTTGCTTGGAAAGCAGCATTGCGGTTTATGTGTCCTTAATCATTAAGATTATCAAGATATGTTCGTTTTAATTCCACGGTTGTGCGATATCTTTTCATTTGTTGAGTAACAATATATTGATAACTTGATATACCATCCAACTAAAAATACAATCATAAGGTCCAAATTTAAACAGATCTGAAATATTAACCAGAATCAGAGTTGCGTTTAACAATGCGAGCGCTAAGAGATTTGCCGAGCGCCCTGATTCCGAACGCAGGCGCCCACGTGAGTGCTTGCAAGTGCGTGCGCTTTCACTCGATAGGTGCTCTGTCGGGATTTCCAAGATAGCGTCCGCTGTTACAATTTGTTAATATCTTTGCTATTGATTGATGCCATCTTGAATAAAGATCAGGCGCTCGAAAGCGTTCAGCTAACCAATAATATTCTCGGCAGGAGTTCGACCAACGCCCGATTTACTGAATGCACTGCAGCTTTCGTTGGGCGATTTCTAGCATTCTTTAGTCAAATAAAACCCACAGGCCTAGACATTTTTATATAGGTCTGTTTCGTTTAATACGGAAATGGTACATTCGCAAAGATTTTGTCTTTATTTTTGCTATGCAAAACATATCTATTTCATTTATCTGAAGCCACGCCGGTGTAACATTAATTGTTGATCCCGTTGAAAAATGACCCCAAGGGTCACATTTTCAACATTTAAGTCTGATAAATACAGTCGTTGAAAACTGATTAGTGTTAAATTTTGATCAGACATGAGGTCCATTATTAACGGTTAGTTAGATATAAGAAAAACATCATACGACTGATTTTGCACGTTGCAACAATTAAACATAAACAATGGTAAGTTTTTTAATCGACGTTAAATTTACAACATGCATCTATTATCCATTTATTACACAAAATACAGGATACAGATTTTATTTCAATTTAAAAAAATGTTCGTACTTGTCAGATCGGACATCGAGTATATATTTATATAATGTGGTGAGCATTTGTGACCAAACCTTTTTACCGGAATTATGTAAATGTTTCTTTTATTATAATATTATTTATATTTGTAAATATATTGGCAATACAATATGTTTAATCTATTCTGAACAAAGCGTAGGCTTTTTGCATAGGAGTACTTCTTTGCCACACCGAACTAAAATAACATTGCGTATATTTGAAAAAAAACATATACTCTTTATTTCCAATGTATTATAATAACTTTATTTTGTTCATTAAATTACCTAGGAAAATGCCAGCTATTGTTTTTTATTTATATTTTAAAAATGTTTGTTTGTGGTTTTAACATATTTATTTTTCTATTTATAATAAAGAAATTGGGTTGTGCCACAAGGTCTTCCATCATTAAATTTGGCCCTCTCCGTGGGTCAGATGAGTGTTAAATATGAAAAATATACAAATGCAAAAAAAGGGGAAAATCACCACCAGAGGTATGGGACATAGCTGGATGACTATGTTTGATAACACGAAGGCGTTAGTGTAGTTTCAAATCAATTGCATATGAGGTTACTGAGATATGTGCATGATATCACGTTGCACGAACAACTTTAACCATCATTTCTTAGTCAAACAATTACCATAATTTGCATTTAATTCAACCAAGAGTTAATTAACTTCATTGATTTATAACCCTGAAGATTTAGTGCAGTTTAAAATCAATCCAACAGGTTACTGAGGTTTTTCCATGATAGAAACTTGCATGCAAAATTTTAACCGGAGGTGTGACGCTGATGCCCGGGTAATAAAGAGAGAGACACGGAGACATAGGGAGAGAGTTAATGTAGGAACGCTTCATCGCATTCTTAATTTGTGAAACAGCAATCACAATAACGAAAGGCAATTCCAACAAACACCATTCCGATACCACACGTGTTATCACCAATGAAACAAAGTATCTATAGCGTATCGGACTTTTTTATATATGTCGTATACCTACATTTTCCAGTTATAATTCTTTTTTTATGTCTACGAGAACATCCAAATCTATAATAGCAGTTTTCAATGTTGACATCTGGTCTGGCCGACTTTTCGGGCAGTTTTTCCAACTGTTGGTGATAAGATGTTAACGAGGGTCAACTTTTCACGTGTGGGTAGGTCGTTATATAGCGCTCAGGGTCAGTTTTCAATGTTAAAAATGGATCACTCATCCGTTGAAGAGTGACCAATGGAGTCATTTTTCAACGGTGTCAAATTTAATGTTACACCGGCGTAATACGTGGTAGGACGTATCTGCTGAAATACAATTACAAAATCCTAAATAGCAAATAAGTACAAAAAGTAAATTATAATATCATGTATATTTCATCGTTATTCAAGGGCGATGTTTCATGTAGTACATCGAGTCATTGCGGTCTTACGATACATTCAACACATCTGGGTTTACACCAGACTCTTACTAAATCTTAAAAGTGATGCATTCATTTCATATTTGTTTGTATACTAATGATTTGTGCAACTGTTATTACCTTTAGAATATGTTCAAGATGTCGAAATTTTAGAGAGCAATGTTCGCTATTGTACATAATAATTATGTAACAATGTGTTAGTAATACAATTTAAGTTCTTTATTAGATTTAAGTGCTACTCTAATCCAGAAGAGCAATTACGTCTTAAAATTGAGATAAATATCTATATTCTAACATTGAAGACAATTTGATACCAGATGGAAAACAAACGACGAATGCGTATTATAAGGACTTTGCGTCTTTATCATTTGTGTTTTGCATGTTCCAGAAACCAGAAACACGTTAATAATATTTATTTATTTATTTATATATCTAATGTCATATAACATGAAATTACTCCCAACAAAGCTTTGGTAAGCGTTTGCTATTGGAAACCTTGACATATATGTATATATTTATCAAAATATACAATAGATAAATACAAAATATTATAATTTGATATATACTGAAAACAAATAGTTTAGTCATTAAAATACATGGGAAATCCCATACGGTATTTTAAAGCTGGATGTGTGCCTGGATATGGTATTTTGAAGACACAGTCTGTAATTGGTTTGTAACAAATTTTGGTTTGTAACAAACAGAATCGGTGATTAAATAAAGTATACGAACTTTCAGTCTGTGATATCCGGTCATACTAAGTCCTTCTTATTCCAATGGAAAGGGAGGTAATTTACCGAAGGGGGAATGCATGTACAGTGCTGAATGGCATGATTTTTTACATGCTTTGGTGTAATATCTTATCAATTACACAGTTTCAGTTGTTTATCTGTTGATGCTGTTCAACAAACTTCGACAAATATGGTTGAATTGCTAAAATATCGAAATCTTAGTTAAACATTCATGAAAGAACCGTCTAAACTTTTAGATCTCAGTTTAGTTAAATGTATGAACTTTTTATTTTTAAACAAGTAAATTAATAAGATGAAATGTATTCATTATAATATAAAAATGGCGTTTCGTCTGCAGAGTTACGCACTTTCAAACAAGTTTGAAACATATATCTGCAGGCGTAACATCGCTTTCAGGTTCTGGAATTTTCGAAATCGTCTCTAAACAGTTGTAAAACAATGTTTCAATGCTACTTTTAAAGCGATGTTGAAGCTTCCAGTCAAAATATTTAGAAGAGTTTTTATTTATTTCTATGTTTAAGAAAAATAGTAAAAAGATGCAAAGCAGGTTTTGGATAAAAGAAACACAAAAGATGTGTGTTCTCTCACTGTGACTATAAAATCAACAATAACAAGGGTTTTTTGGACCTCTTACATTGCACCAATACGTCCCTACTCTTGTTGGGAATTTTATGGAAACTTTTATAATAACATTCGAATATTGTCATAATGTTGCATTAGGCAAATTTGTTAGCCTTGGTATTTTAACAAAGATAGTAATTGGCTTAGTTAGACTTGAATGTAGACACACTCTCTGGCTCCCTTAGGGCATTGCCATAACGTTATAGACATACACTGTATGTTTGTTTAGATGTTATTTGTATTTGTTTTCTTTGGCTTTAGACAGCATGGTGGTTATTTGGTTTAATTGTTTTACTACATTAATATAATTGCGAGACAGCTGTTTTAGTTGCTTTTAAATTTGAACTTAATTCCGGCCGCTGCCTATCCCTTCATTGCTGTATTAATTAATTTTTCGTCTTGAACAGGTATTTTCAGTTCGAATCGACATTGTGCTATTGCGATTTAAGTGAACCAAGTCACGTTTAGATGTTTTATGCTGGTGTTTGAACAGACGTTTAGAAATAATTCAGTTTTATCACGATAGATAATGTCTGTTTGAGCTATATGATTCCCAATATTGC
Source organism: Panopea generosa (assembly GCA_029582155.1). Taxonomy (NCBI): domain Eukaryota; kingdom Metazoa; phylum Mollusca; class Bivalvia; order Adapedonta; family Hiatellidae; genus Panopea; species Panopea generosa. The sequence continues at coordinate 1,581,078 of CM055901.1, forward strand.
AAATTTATGACTCAAGTAAATAGAATCAAAGTCACATTTTACCTTAAAGACACAACAGATTGACGCCGTGACTGACTGAGCGGGAAATATTTATAACTTTTGGTATGAAACATACGTGAATAGAAACCACAACATTCCACGTGTGAATTAGCGGTTTACAATGCCACCAAAATGTGTTTTCTACCAAATTCATTTTATGATATTTCTGAAATAGAATCATTCAGATGATGTGTTGTATATGATGCTACGATAGTGGTTGTGCTGTTTGAATTATTCATCTTCATTTGGATATAAATCTACGTCTAAATATCTACGTCATGGCGCGCTTATGTCAAATTCCACTGTCCGTATACATTCTTTTGTGAATACTCATTGGTATGTTTAACGACAGTTTCCGAGAAACAAAACGGATCAACTTTGATTTACACATGGTACTTAATAACGGCAGAAAATGGTGAATCGTATATCTAAATTAATATAACAAAAATGAATTGCATATTTAATGCTTCTCAGACACTCTTTGTTTGCTATCTAGATGAAGTCGTAAATTGCATACAAGAAGTATTAATTAAAAATTAATTTTGTCTATCGATCTATTCAGTTTTAAAGAAAGTTGATTATAAAAAGATTCATTTCGTTATTTAAGTGTATAAGCCTTTCATTCTGTTTAGCGATAAATGTAGATAGTCATGCATTCATGTATATAACTATTTTGTGTATTACCTACCGAGTCGTCGCTGAGACTTGTGTTTGCGTATTTATTACCCAGACAAGCGCCCTTAAGTATACTTCATAAATACGTTGAAGTGCCTAACTTAATTTGTTTACAGTTATAAAGCTTTGCTTCTGTAGTTAGTAAGTATACAAACACTAACATTAATTACTGTGTATAATTTCCTTTTTATTTTATTATATTAAATTATTCCAGCTCTACTGCTACCTTCAAATAAGTTCAAAGATTTTATAAATTGTTCTCGAGTCTATTTACTGGATGGAACCAGTACCGATTCTGAGCAGCCATCGGGTCGAATCGGTGATCGAATTTGTAAATTCTGGCGTCAGTGGAAAGTCTTCTATCTTCTGCAATACCCTCATATAACCAAGGATTGTTTTCTAATAGTCCTTCTCAATAGTGAATGACATTATTTATAGAAATATATCCCTTAAAAATGTATTGCTTTAAATCTAAAAAAAACAGTTATTTAATTTATTATTTGTCTAATTGCTATTTGTCAGGTTATGATACGTGTGTTGCTATGGAAATATTATTCTATCTACATTGTGCTATTAAATGCAATATTAAATTCAGGCAATAGAAATACATAATTCTATAACAGTTGTAGATAGTATAATAGTCGGTTTATTTTTTAATCCCCATGTGTACGCCATCGTTCTAATAGTGGTCAATTAAGTGTAACAACGAGTCCCAGCTAATGTTCAGTAACCTGTTTGGTGTTTACTTTAATATTAATTTTGTAAAAAACGACGTCTAAAACTGCTAGTTTACTGAGGGTTTATGGAAAACAAAACAACATAAAGTGTATATCAAAATGAAGATAAGTTTATTTCTAGATGTACTTCCCCATTATCTTAAATTATCTTAGAAATTTTATTTGCCTTTAGTTATCTTAGTACGTATTTCAATATCCAATATATTGTATTCCATATATTGTCTAACAATAAAATACAGGATAAATTGATACTCGTGTTCAATAAAAGTATAACAGTTTAATGGAATAAAGAGTCAGTAAAAAAAGTACCTATACAATGTAAAAATAAAAACATATTCCAGAGATATAATATCAATGGTGCTGTCTAATACCAAAATGACTCGGATTTTTTAAGGAACGTGATTTAATGCAACAATTACAATTTACACTAATCATGTACATTAAACAATAATGTTGTTATTGCATGTTAATACGTGTAAACGCTTAATCGAAGATACTTTTATGGAAATACATTTCCTGTTAAATTTACAGTGCATAAAAATAACACCATTATCCAGATGGAAAAACATAAATTGAACAGTTTGGCAAGGAACCTTAACTATAAATCTAAATGACAACGCTTAACTTGAAAATCGTTTCCGAGCATCATTCTAATGCATAAACAGACAGATTGAACGAAGAGGCTCATACTATTAACTGTAAATATAAGTGTATTGCAAAATCAATAAATATCCGCAACGTGTATTCATTTTGATAAATAAATTGTGTTACTGATTGTGACTATGGGGTCATAAACACAATTAGTTTTTTTATAATTGAATTTGATAAAAACATATGAATGTTGCACGTCAACGTGTCACAGTAAGGATGCAACAATCAAGTGTTATATACTGAACGACTTAAAAAACGACTAAAACACCCAACATATTTCTAAGTCTCATAAAACCGAATCAAGTACAGGGAGGGAAATAACAATGATCGAATATTTACAGTTGGACGGTATGCTAATAATATGCAATTATTTCTATAACTTAACGGTTTTCCGCTTGAAATGCACGTACGCCGATTAGGCTGCAAACATCAGTGTCAAATGTTTTACAGAGACACGTTAATATAACAACAGGATACAATCACAAAGTTAAAATAAATGATTCATTTGTGACCATTTAAAGGGAGTATATTGGCTTTTAACTGTTAATATGGTTTCATAAATAAACATTACACATACAAAGATATGCATAAAACTTGCATATTTACGAATGAAAGGTTAATAATTAAGTATTACCGCTTTTCTTTTATATGAGTCGGTTTTCTGAAACTAAATCATGTTTTTATATTTTAAATTTGAACGAACTGTCATTAGTGATTATAGTTCAAAGTTTGTCATTTGTGTAGATAACAAAAACCATCATACCTTTTCGTTAAAACTTATTTCACTCTTGCTACATTTTCATACCGCAAGAAAACTACCGTGTCAAAATCTAGTGCGTTCTCTCTTTCCATTCAATCATTGACATGGTATACGATTTCCGTGCGATACTTTTGCCTATTCAATAATATTAAAAGTCGATTCTTCAATTAATGTTTGTGAAAATGTAATGTGCATATGTAATTATTTTTTTTTTGCAACCGTGAAGTGCGTGTACGGCTATTTTCGGAAATGCGAAACTATTTCCGGAATATTTACGGAGATATATGTAAATCTTGTGTGTTTATTTAATAAACCGTACGTTAATAATGACATTAATACGGAATACAACCACTATTTTATATGAAAAACACAACCTTTAAGTGTGTGCTAGTATCAATTAGCAAAAACATAACACTATAGAAAGCTTTTTCATCTTATTGCAATCAATAAAACATTAAGAAAAAGAGAACATATTATCTATACGGGAAACAAAACTAATGCAATACACATCTCGTAGATTAGTCTCTCGCTCGCATGTGACAGAAATGTTTGGTTAGATGCATCAATCAACTTGAAATGTTGTTTTGTTCCGATATCAACATTCATGTTGGTATAATTCGGATGTTACGTTCTGCGCATTATTTATGATATAATATTTAGCTATAACATTAGTGAAATTACGTGAAATATAACCAATGCAAATAAACAGCACGAAGATTGATGTCCTACTCGTATTCTACAGAAAGACAATGAATAATCGCCTGTATAATTAGTTCAAGAAAGTTATTTTTTTAAAACAACTATGTCAGAAGTTTAGTATGATACTGTAGACATTGACATGTAAAGTATAGACACAATCTGAAATCACGAGTTAAATTATAGCCATTTATAAGAATGTGATTGAAAAAAGTATAAACAAAACTAAGTTGAAATATTAATAGAATAATAAAATTACCATTAAAAAAGATTAGAGTACACACCACCAGTCACTTGTAATGACGTCATACTGAGAGTAAGTATGCAAATGAAGCGTCTAGGTGGATATAACTTCTTTCATAACATCATGACATTATTCATTGATGACGTAATTCATTCGTCATTTATGACGTAGTTCATTCGTTATTTATGACGTAGTCATTTTAATATATAATGCTTGCTTTGTTAGACAAAAGTCACTGTCCGTGCATATTTGCAATAGTAAAGCATGCAGCAATCTTAAAACAACCCTTTTATGTTAGCTGATTTCCTTATTCGAAATAGTATATTAGTTGCCTTCAAAGAAAGTAACTGATGGTGTATGTCTCATTGCTTGCTTTATTAATAAATATCATTTATGTATATTATGCGTCACAGGGGTCAATAACAAAACCTCCTAGTTAATGAGTGAACCCACCTTCGCTCCTCCTCCGTCGTTACGTCGTAGCAATACAAGGCAATATATGGAGAAGAAGCTGAGTAGACTTTTCTCTAACAAATACGGCAGTATGTACCATTCACCCTCATAAAGTTACGACAGTGATTTAAACGGTATTCACTAGCAAAACACGCGTTCATTAGGAATGGTCATATTCTCTCTGTATGTATGTGTATAACAACTGTTTTTTATGGCGGAAAAAGAAACACGTGTCATTCAAATTATATAATTGTCGTTTTATTTTGACATCCAACGTTAACACATGTTTTAACATTAATAAACTTATAAGCTTAAGTTTACATTCAATAATATCAGATTATTCTGTTTATAGCCACATTTCATAAGACATTCGTTTGATTCCAGATTGTTTGCAGACTGTTTCTGACAAGGCAATTATTGTGATTATTGGAATAATACAACTGTCTATAAAAGTTATAGTGCACATGTTGAAAATATAACAAAATCAATAGTATATAAATTTGGCAACCACCCTATAGCATTTCGTCAGTACATTAGTTATAATATAGTGCAATCTGTCTACCATATGAATATGTATGAGAGCTGTTCGAAAAGTTTAAGGCATTGCCTGTTTTTCACAATATTTCTTACGGTATTCGTTAAAATTTTGTACAATCATAAGGAAACATCTAATAATTTATAACTAAGTAGTTTTTGTTAAGCAGTTGTAGAATAATTTTTCTTATATAAATCAAATAAGTGTAATTATGTTGTATCGGAAAATTGATTAAAGGAGCATTTATCGTAATAAAAAACAAATTGGCATTTGAATTGTTTTTGCAAAATTCTTTTCACCTTGAAACTTGTCTAATATAATTCCCGTAATTGTTATGAATGTAGTTACATATAGGCTATACTCTGGTTTTTAAGTTCAAGTCATCACTTAGTTATTCAAACCATATAGTGTCACTGATTTGTTGACGAACTGAGTATAGCGATAATGACTAATGTTAATTCCAAAAGCTACCCAATTTCGAAACCAAAAAAGCCAAGCATTCATTGCTGCACATTCTGTTACGCTTACCTGTAACTATATGTCCTATGTTAGATTATTTTCTGCACTGCAAGACTAAAGCATATCAAAACAATTATATTGGTCGTTGGGTATAAACGGGATGCATTGTACATTATTCCTTTAATTGATATTTGACTAATTCGAATCGATGATGTGGTTTAAAGTGATTGTCATTATATATCAAGTTTCGAATATTATGAGATCAAATATTCAATATGTTCGTATTTTACCCTTTTTTATACTACTGTCTCATTGACTCAGAAATCCATAATGTTATTGTCATTTTATGGTCATTCTGTTTCCACTGATAAAACGCATGAAGTGTCTCGTTAATGTGTTAAGTATCCTATTAAATATTACAAAATACAATTATATTCTAATCCACCAACGATATACGAGCGTGCACGGGCAGTGCTTTCACCTGAATCTAATTGATACTCGTGGCCAGGGATATAGGGATATCTTATGTCAACATAATCAATAAAGGAGTATTGTCTTAATGGAATTTTAGATTATGTAAGGTTAGCTATACGATATAAAAATAACATATAGTGAAGCGTATCAACTTTAACGAGAAAACTTAGCATTTTGTCTTTTACGAAAATAACCAATTTTGGGACATTTTAAAAGAACCCGATTCAAGGTAAAAATGATATTTTACACCAATTTGCGAACGAAGATTGATGATGATATTGAATGTTAAGATATATGTTCAATCATAGATAATGCCAAGAACAGAGAAATACAATTCATTTGTTAAATTTAAGTGCATTGCAATCGCGGTATCGAAATAGAATAACTGAAATGGAACCATTTAGTAAGGGACCTTAACTATAATTTTAAATAAAGGTAAATAGTTGATTTGAAATTTGCTCCAAAATATATCTATTCTATGTAAAGAAAGAATGATAAAACAGGGTCACACTATTTCATTTTTAACCTAATGTGATAGGATATCACAAATCCAAAATATTTCTAAGAATGGCGCTCAGCGAAAATTTGAAACGCATAGATATATAACATGAACGATAGACAGACGGACAAATATTAAGTGACTGTCGTCACAAAATTTCAAAGGGCAGACGGCCATCCGATGATGATTAAAGATATACATTAAGAATAGAATTTTATATTCAATTTGCATTAATATGACAGAAAAAAGAATAAAAACGAATAGAACATACACAATGAAACATTCTACTAATTATTTATGGTGCTGATAACTAATTGGATTGATCGTAACACTAGTTAAATGAATATCATTTCATTCATGCTTAATTGCACAGCGTATATTTTAATTTACTTTGATTGTCAAATATATAAGGTTCCATGAAGTATCATTTTTGCCTTTCGGTAATGATAAAAAACAAAACTAGTAAAAAATAACTTGTTTATTCTTATGCATTGTTTGTTTACAGAGAACTTCGATTGCTCAAACCAGATGGGACTGGACAAATAGTTCGAGTAAAGGGTTGTTCGAACCAAGCATTGTCCAACATCATACCATACATATACATGTACATGTATATACATCGAAATAGGAATTCTGCCTGGACAAAATAAGTTGTTCGGGCTATATGTGGTTTTCAGCCATCCTTGTTCGAACCAACGAAGTTCAATTGTTACAGCATTCAATTAATGTTACATTCGTTTTAGACTATTCATTCATATTAAGTCCCGATTAAGTATATTACTGGAAGGCATTTACGTTTGAATCAAATGAGATAAAGCATATTATAAATGCTACGTAAGTTTGTTTTCAAGCTTATGTTTTATGATATTATTTTGATCAGGAAAGTAGAAGAACAGAAAAACCACTTAAGAAAACTGATAGCAGTGTTAAATGATTGCAACTCAACCTTTTATAAAGTGTAGATATTGTCGAAAGAGAGAGAGAGAGAGAGAACGAGAGAGAGAGATAAAGTGAGATAAATAGAGAGAGAGAGAGAGAGAGAGAGAGAGAGAGAGAGAGGAAGAGAGAGCATTTTCGTAGCAGAACTTCACAGCTGATGTTTAAATTATTAAAAGCATTAATTACATCAAATGATTGCCAGACACTGTTATAGTATATAACAACAAATATGCAACAATTAAGTGTTATAGTTTCATTGCATTAGTAACATATCACGTGCAAGAAATAAATATTTATAAATTAAAATTATACAACAACATGCTAAAACCTTCTTAAGTGATAATCTTTAACATTGTTAAAAGCATAATACTATGTTAGCATCTTTAATTGAACTTGGTCATAAAGATGATGAAATACGTATTGTTACTGGCTGCCACAAAGATTGTCTACATTCTAACCATTAAATATTTTTAACTCATTGCACTTTAGAATGATTCATTTATATAAAGCAATCAAACTAGATCAAGAAAAGAGATCATTTAGTCATACGGGAAACATAACCAATGCAAGGAACATCTCATGGATTAGCCTGTCACTCGTGTGCGACAAGAAATACCAATATTATCGTTACTATTTGGTTAGAAACGTCATTAAACTGGTATTTATTGGTTCTGATAACAAAATGTATCGTGACATAAAACAGATGTTGTATTCTTCACCATTAGAACGATACAACATTCGGGTATTTAATTATTATTCGAAAGCAATGTTTCATTGGCTTTGCTCTTAAATAAGACTTTGACAGAATGTAAAATAGTTACAGTTTTCAGTACCAAAACCACAATGGAAAGACCTAATTTTTGAATGCATTAAACGTCGCTCTAGCCCTTCGTTTCATCGTAAAACGAGACTGTGTAACGTGTAGCCGCATCTTATATTCTCTAACAAATACTGCAGTATAAACCATTTTTCTCGTTTGACAAAAACGCAGTCTCTTTAAATGTTCTCTCTCCCTAAATATATTTATTATATACTGTCTTTCTTGGTCTGATGGTTACATGTAAGACGCTCGGCCCGGAAGCGGGATATTAAAGGTATGACTCATGATGGAGGCACTTGTTATTTAGCTGGTTCGGATAGTTGCTCACCAAGCAACTAGTTAAATGGATGGGATCTGAATGTTTAACAGTCTGACGCCTGGAAAGTATAGCTTTCGGGAATATATACAACGAAGTGCGTCATAAGCCCATTGTGGTAGGCCCATTGAATGGAATTGTCTCTACAATAAATAAACATTTTATTTTACTTTAGTTTACTTTCAAATTGATAGATGTAAAATAATAGCCAAAAGCATAAAAAGAGATTGATGTTTTTTTCCAAAATTAATTTGCTACCACTGAATAGTTTGAGGAATCGTAACTAATTGTACATGAATTGAATCAGCTTTGAAACGTAGACATGTGTTCTTCACACATTCTATGGTCATAAACACGTACTAAACACTTTTGGGGCCAATTAGCATTGTACATGTGGTCTTTAAAAGTTCATTTTATTGGTAAAGCACATCAGTTTTATAACTAAATTCGTGTTCAATAGACTGCGGCGTGGTCTAGTGGTAGAGCGTCCGCCTCGCTTGCGGAAGGTCGTGGGTTCAATCCCCGGCCGGGTCATACTAAAGACTTTAAAAATGGTACTAGAATCTTCCTCGCTTGACGCTCAGCATTTAGAGGAGAGGTCTAGGTCTGGTCGGCCCGGTGTTAGTATGATGCGACTGGGTGGGGTATCATACCATGTGTGGTGCGGCATGATACTCCAGTGTAACAGCGCTTAGAATACTGTCTCAAGTAGACACCTTCGCGATATGACTGAAAAATTGTTGAAAATGACGCTAAACACCATACAACAAATCATTTTCAATCCTTCTATCAACTCATTTTACATTTAGTTCACATACGTTGATATTAGTTTGTCATTGAATATTTCTCAAATTGTGTTTCTATAGTTTGTATTAAATAACATCTGATAATTCGGTTTTAAAGCCACATTTATAAGTGTTATCATTTTCATAGATCTAAATCATCAGACCACTTTTTCATGACTTATTTATACGACACCGTTTTCTTCCATTTAGTTTGTCATTTAGTATTTTACTCATGAATAAGACAAGCATACATTTGAGTCATTTTGATTTGAATATATTCTATATCATAAATTTATTTTACAGTATTTTGTATAATATGTAAATATATTGTGCGTATTGTAGTGAAAACGATATTGGACGAGACGCCATAGGCGTAAAATTATCGTTTTATTCTATACCTTAATCTGAAAAAAACTTACATTTAAATAATTGCTAACATAATGCTTTCAACATAGCATATGCCAATTCAAGTGGTTGTGGTATATCAATATGACATTATGTACCAGCATCACTCAATGCTTGAACAAATCATAAATTACATTTTAGATGTATCCAACAGCTATTAGTATTCCATTGTTTATTTCTTTCCTTTCTCACTAAACAATGATGAAGTTTAGTCACGCACCGTGAATGAATGAAATGCTGTCTTCTCTTAATGAAATTGATACACAAACTCCTTAATTGGGTTGTGCTTTAGAACTTGTATGCAAACAAGTTTAAAAGCCAAACCCAATTAAGCAGTTTATAAACTTAAATCAATTGCAAATACCAGAACATATGTATCAACTGCTTTTTAGCATGACCTTTCATATACATTTAGTGCCTTGCAACACATATACAGCCTATCGTTGTACAGACTGACCTGAAATATTTTGTCGTTGCCATCAACCCCAAGAAATGTATTACCGGATGTTGGAGCTTTGCGTAGCTTTCCATGTATCCTGTTTCCTATCGTAGGTCATGTTAAAGACTTCCATGCTCATGCGCATCGCTACCAATCTGCTTACATTGGAGAGTTCTCTTCTTATACTTATGGTTTTAACACATTTTTAACCATAACTTATGGATGTCTGGTAGGTTATTGATTTCACATATACTGTGAGACCAAGAATTACAGCAATGGTGTTTCCGTAGCTGTACAGTTGTACACTTGGTTAAGTTTTAAGGTCGGATTTGATCCAATGTGCATATTTCACTTGATGCAGATGAACTCGTATTTTAGGTCTTTTTTGACTTGCAAGAGTTGTAATCCAAACTCGACCGTCTGTCATCTCAAAACCAACTCTGGTTCTATCTAGAAAAGGGACTCAAAAGTGATTAATACAAGTTGGATCTTACCTCGCAGTCTAGCGATATATATTGATATACACTAAACTATAATACTACCCGTGTCTTATACCAACTATCTCCAGAATGATCAACGTATGGATATCCCATTGCTTCCATAGTCACACGAACATTATTTACCTCTGGCCTTAATTAAACACATTTGACTTGTTTGTGACGTTGAACATTTGCTCCGTTTCTCTATGTTAGAGACGTCTAAAATTCATTAAATGCTTTTCCCATCTAAGATCCGAATAACACCCATTAGAAGTTTGGTCAATATCTCTCCATCTCGTTTTACAGGCTTATCAATTTATTCATGTGCTTTGTCTGTTTATACTCAAGAAAACAATGATGTGTTTATTGTGAACTATAATGTTGCCGTTTGCAAACTTTTTTGCTATCTCGTCCACCAAAATCATATCATAAATGTCAACTTGGAACCAAAATAAACGTTCAACGTTCAGTTAAAAATCTGCGGTGATTCACACAACAAGGAAAAAGATTACTGTTGCAATTATCTGTGTATTGGTTTCTTAATCCAAAATCATTTTACATAAGTATGTGAAATGCGCAGGCAGTGACCTGATAGGTAAAAACTGTATTTTTATTTCGATGGCCTTGAGGATGGCCCTCTGTAGATTATCTGCATTTTTAAGAGCGCTAATGCAGTCATTACTTCTAAGGAAGTTGTCAAGATACTTCAGAGAAGCCACTCCAATATGAAACTTTCTGAACAATACAAGTTCTTGTTCTTCGAATGTACCTAGTCAGTTTAATTGAATGTTTTGGGAGCTCGTCACAAGCAATTACTGTAGTGGACTGAAAAAGTGGACTGAAAAAGTTTACAGATGGCAAACAGACTGAACAGATTGAACAGATTGAACATAATGAACAGACTGAACAGATTGAACATAATAAAAAGACTGAACAGATTGAACAGACTGAACAGAATGAACAGACTGAACAAATTGCACAGACTGAATAGACTGAAAAGATTGAACAGACTGAACAGAATGAACAGAATGAATAGACTGAACAGATTGAGGTAGAAAGGCGCATTTGTCAATGATTGAATATGTAACTGATCCTTCCAACATATTTGTTTGACAAAACGACTGATTATTGTGCATTCAGTTTGAAAAGTTGATCATGAATCTAATGATGCTTTTGAATTCTAAATTTATATAATAATGAATAAGCAACAACTTGTAATTGATAGTTTAAAGACAACACACACAAATAACATCATTCCCTTCAGTTATATATGTATATTTACATGTGTCTGCTTTATTTATCTTTAGAGTTTTGACATTGTACAGCATAAAAATTATATGAATGAGTACAGCAAAGCCATAAAATCAAAACCGGCTTTATTAGTTTTTAATGCTTTTCAAACCAGCATATATTTTTTTCATATCACTCACTAAAATACTTTTATTTAAATTTAATTATGAACCTTTAATACATTTCAATAAATTTTGCTTAACAGAGTTCAATACACAAAACAATGTAAATATAAAATCATATCAGTACTTATATACATTTAATATTGATTTACCCACTCACCGTTATTTGCATAAACGATACAACGTTTTGTTATAATAGAATATTCAAATTATAGAAATTGTTGCATATATTTATATTTTAAAATAGTATTTCGCAATAAAAGCATTAAAACCAACAAATACAAGTTTGTATTAAAAACATTAGTCATAAAGAGCTGTTAAATATCATTGACTACTGAAAATATAAAGACAAATATTAATTTTGTCAAATTTGGCGGCCATTTTGGCAGCCACCTCGGATTTTCCGCCATTTTGAAAGTGGGTCACGGTGTAAAAACAATCAGTTAACCATGTTGCAAAGTTTGATGTTTCTCTCAATAAGCATAATTCTTTTAAAAAGCATCCAATATTTAGGTCTTAGAAAAGAGGTGGCAATTAGTGAAAATGAATGTGTAAGTTTCAGTTTGTACGAAACATGCTTGTTTAAAGATGCTAAATTATAGTCAAACAGCATATTTAATTTAAGAAAGATAAAAAACATTCGCGCACAGAGAAGTGAATAAACGGGTGATACCAAATCCCAACCAGGTTTCGGCTGAAAAGGCCAAATTCTGCCTGCAGGGAAAAGGCAAATGTGGTGTTCTTAATGGAAGTTTTTGTGTTTAAATGTAATAATCTCAGTCATTATGCTTTTCGATTTGCATATTTAAAAAAATGTTTTGATGTTTGGTAACCTCTGCACTACCAAAATATGATGAGAAAAGTAGGGGTCATGTGTCATATAAGAGATTTTTTATCTGCTCATTGTGTACACTGTTGACAAAGTGAAAGTAGAAATCATATACTCCTACCTCTATGTCTAAGTATTATTTTTTTTATTAATTCCCAATTCAAAATTTTCAAAATACACCAATAATGCCTTCCAAAAAAAAAAGAAAAGAGCATTAAAACAAGGAAATTGCATTTTTAAAGAAGAAACGAGGTTTATTCATAACCGCTATTATGCGACAACTCCACGGAAGTGCATCCTATTTCCAATGGTGGTGCTACGCCTATAAGAAACTTAAAAACAAGTTTTTTTTCAAATTTTCTAATTACCTCTTTTTTATTAAGTACTATCAATATGCAGTAATCCTGTTTCAGGCATTAAATACTGAAACTTTTGTCAGAATACTTCTTTCTACATGGTCATTATATACAGGCACGAGATGTCGACCGACATGCAATTTTGATATGTTTGACTAATTTTACCGAAAACATTTGTTTAAACTAATTCAATTGAATTTACACTAAAATACTCTCATGACCCTTTGAAAACATGATCTTACCGAAATACATTATCCAATACTATGTAAATGCTAAAAAACTGCACATTTCAATCATTTAAAAAAATGTGAGTTTTAATGAAATTTCAATGTTAATAATCACATGTATGCTTTATTTGAGGCATAAACATGACACAATTTGTTTTTAATGAAGGAAATGTCTCCAATTTGTCATTTAAGACCATGAGAGTGTAAAAATGAGTTTCATTTACCTACAATTAACAATTTGGGAATATCTCACTGAAGTCTCTATTATAAGAAACCTTAATTCTATTATTTTACTAATTACCTTTTTTTACTAAGTGCTATCAATAATACTGCCAGGTATTTTGGGCATTTACTACTGAAACTTTTGTCAGAATACCACATTCTACATGGTCATATTATATAGGCGCGAGATGTTGACTGACATACAATTTTGATGTGTTTGAATAATTTCCCCCCCCCCCCAACCTAATTTAATTAAACATTTTACACTAAAATAGTCTCATGATATATTGAAGACATTATCTTACCGAAATACATTATTCAATATCATTTAAAATAAAAGATCTTCAAAATGTTGTGAGTTTAATGAAATTTCAATGTAAATATGCACATGTATGCTTTATTTAAGGCATACACATGACAACATTTGTGGTTTTTTTAATGAAGGAGTGTCGACGTGCCGTAAAACACCATTCATTCATTCATTCATTCATTAATGAAGGAAATGTCTCCAATTCGCCATTTAAGACAATGAGAGTGTAAAAATAAGGTTCATTGACCTCGATTAATATTTTGGATTATCCCCCCCCCCCCCCATCTCACTGAAGCTCAGGCATTAAGTACTAAAACTTTTGTTAGAATACCACTTTCTACATGGTCATTATATACAGGTGCAAAATGTTGACCGACATGCAATTTTGATGTGTTTGACTTATTTTACCCTCCAAAAAGTTTTTGAACCTATTTTAATTAAAAGTTTTACACCAAAAAAGTCTCATGACATATTGAAGACATTATCTTACCGAAATACATTATTCAATACTATGCAAATGCAAAGAAATTGCACATTTCAAACATTCAAAATAAAAAATGTTTTAAATTTTGTGATTGTTCATGAAGTTCCAAATTGAATGTAGATATGCACATGTATGCTTTATTTGAGACATAAACATGACACAATTTGTTTTGTTTTTTATGAAAGAAATGTCTCCAATTTGTCATTTAGTACTATGAGAGTATAAAAATGAGGTTCATTTGCCTACAATTAACATTTTGGGAAATCACTTCCATCTCACTAAAGTCTCTATTATAAGAAACCTTAATTCTATTACTTTACTAATTGCTTCTTTTTAACTAAGTGCTATCAATATGCAGTAATACTGCCAAGTACTGAACCTTTTTTCAGAATACCACTTTCTACATGGTCATACAGGCGCGAGATGTTAACTGACATACAATTTTGATGTGTTTGAATAATTTTTTCCCTAAAAATTGTTTTTAACCGAATTTAATTAAACATTTTACAATAAAATAGTCTCATGACATATTGAAGACATTATCTTACCGAAATACATTATTCAATACTATGCAAATGCTAAAAAAATGCACATTTCAATAATTCAAAATATGTAATTTTCATTATATTTCAATGTAAATATGCACATATATGTTTATTTGAGACATTAACATGAAAAAGTATTTTTTATGAAAGAAATGTCTCCAATTTATCATTTAAGACCACTAGTGTGTAAAGAAAGGTTTTTCTACATACAATTAACATTTCGGAAAACAACCCCTATGTCACTGTTCCAAAGTAAATTTTGTTCTTTATTTTATAATAAATAGTACTATCCTATTTCCAATCATTGTTGTCCCTAAAAGAAAATATAGTTTTGTTGTTTTGAGTAAAATAAACAACTGTAGCTGTTTGATTTTGTTATTATTTCCGGTGTTATAGGTTTAACCTATAATTGATTAAATACATGGGTATTTGAAAATGATTTACATCAACTCAACAGGAATCTGTCATAAACGGCGATACATCTTCAAAAAATATAAGTTTCAAGACCTCAATTAAGCCCGTTTTATTTTATTTTTTAACATATTTTGTTAAATATGCAAATGGCAATGCATAATGATAATTTAAAAACGCCACTATCAATTGTTACACACACCGCATTTGCATTTTCCTTGTAGCCGAAAAGTGGGTCGGCTCAGCCGGTAAATATGGCCGGGGTTAAGTATCAATTGCTGTATACTCCCATAATGCACTGTTTTGAAAAGCAATGGCGACCTCTTTGTATCGAATACCGTATTTTTAACACGTGATCTTGACGTTTCAATATGGCAGCACCCCGAGTCAATTTTTAACTGACCGTTATATAGGGTTCGGTTGCTAATGCGACCTAACCAAAAATGGCATAAATTTTACACCAAATGACTCCACTAATACAGGTATAGAATAATGAGGAATATCATATTAAATTAATATTTTGTAATATGTTTGGTTGGGATTTTTTATATCTGATATTTTTGTCGAGTCCTCTATTTTAAAACAATCTATAAGAAGTTATAGCATTTTATTATTAATATAATCATTATAACACCTATGTCATGTATGCTTAGATATAAGTACTGCTGATACAATAGGGGCATTATAGTTTTATTGATAATCATATGCTGAATAAGACATCGCTAATACGTTGTCTATACGCTTAAGTAAGTACATACAGTGATGTAGGACTCGCTAGGGAGTTTAGCAAGTAAATATTAACTAGACCACGTCCGTTTTAATAACTAAACCTTGATGAAAACGTCAATTAATTCAGATGTAGTCACATGTTCCTAAACATCCAATACGGGCAAATTGGCAATTTTTTTTCTAATGTGAAAATAAAATGATGAGACGATTTCGGTTTGAAGTGCATAATTACGATTTCTTTTGATCAAATACGAGGTACAAATCCTTGAACGTTATTAGATTTAAATTTATTTAGTAGAAAGTAAGTAGCTGTTTATAACGATATATTTCGTTTTACAAATATCGTACATTTAAAAGTTTTAATTCAATAAGCTGTAAAACACTGTTTTGATTAATCAAACGATAAACGCCCGTAAAAAATATACAAGTAACAGACGTTATACTTCAGGCCCCAGTATCACAAAAATACTTAAGTCTCTTATTTTACTTAAACTCGATAGTGTGCTCACTTTTTATACTTAAATTGAGCACACTATTTTAGGTTAAGTAAAACAGCAGACTTAAGTGTTTTCGAGAAACCGGGCCCAGATGAAAAAACAGTAAGTTATTGTATTTCAGGTTTCAGGCAAGATTACGCTCAGAAACTGCAAGTAGTATAAATGCTTTGACCGTTGCTCTTTATGCTAACAATTGATATTTAATTGTAACATTTTATTACATATTCTTTCATGAAACTATGTTGGTATGTGTTGCCATTATATTTTGATAACACAGAAATGTCTATATAAGTGCTTATGCTGTTCATATGAATCTCAGTGTAAATAGGAAAATTTAAAAAAGAACACAGATACCATATGATAGTCTGGGAGATTGATTGTCACTACTGTTAACAATTCAACAGAACGGTGTACGTATGAATAACTGTGGCTTAGAAATAATATAGACAATTGTCTGGTATTGTTTTTGTTTTTTAATATATTCACGGAATTAAAAATTCGCAAGTCCTGCCTAATCGCGAATATAGCGAAAACACAACACCGCGAAATAAATATTCCTCCCATACAGTACGTATTATTTTACAATATACAATTGGGTCGGGTCACAAGTTCTTACAACGTTAGTTACGACCCTTCCCTAAATACAATGTTACATAAATTAATGCATGGCTAAAATGTTGTTAGAAAGTTATACTTTTATAAACAAATACAATGCTTAAGCGAAAACAAACATATTCTCTGAACAGTATACAATATTCATGTAAACACTGGGAAGAATAAGTAAAGTGCGAAAAATGCTTAGTTCATTGATCAAGAAGAGGATAAACAGTAATTTGAAAAGATAATAGTGGAAGGATTGAAGAGAAGATATATACATGTATTTGTCAACCAAACATCATTGCTCTGTAATTTAACATTAATCATTAGGCGGTATATGTGGTCGAAAGCGTCCACTCTCTTTAATAAATTTATGAACGCATCTAATTAAATGTTCATTATGTTCTTTCTTTAATTCAGTGTTTCCATACAAGATAATGTTTATATTAAGCGGGTGAAGTTCCTTATATACTGATAATAAATAGTACATATTTTTTTATATATTTATCAAACCCTATAATAAACCATTAATTCATGAAATAATATATAAGGGAAACTATCTATAATAGTTAATGTGTATGCTGTATTCGAAAAGTAGTAGTTAGAGAAGTATTTATCATAATACCTATCAATCTGATATATTTATAGAACGTTCTTTACCCCAACATTTGTCTGGAACAGAAAGTATAATTTCTGTAATTATACGTACACTGTAAATGTAGTCACATATAGGTTAGACATTGATTTTAAAGTTAAAAAATGATCAAATGCGTTCATTTCAACTGTACCAGTTTCTTCGAGTTCTTTTAACAATGCCAATAATACTACTTCTATAATATTGCTTGATTGTTTAATGATAGTGTGTTAAACGTGTTCTTCTACTTATAAAACCGATTAACGTAATTATACATTGTGTTGAAAATTTCAATAAATCCATAACGTCATTCTGTACATGGTGAGTTCGAGCATATCAGAACGTCACGTTACAACTGAATAAGAATAGAAAAATTAGTGCAATATATATGTTTAATAGCATGTTAGTTACACTGTATGCAAACTGAGATGAATTTAGGGCCTATATTCGAGGTAGGTCATATTACTTGGGTTAAAGTCGAAGTACCCTTATCGAGAGGTGTGTAGCATTTACGGGGAGTGTCAGATGTCGTATATTATTATTTGTAATTGGATGGCCAAATTTTAATCTGGGCAACAGCAAATTGCTGCTATAACGTCAACAATCAAAGACAACACCGAAAAAATTAGATAAGTGGTCGATACACAGTACGAGATTTAGCTCGGATGATAAACTTGCCGTTTACATGAATTTCATACGATCTGCTATTTAACAGTGTCTAAAACGCATGTATAAGAATACGAAAAATGTTTTCAAAATTGAATTACGCGTTTAAAAACGTGTGTTTTAGCTTAAGGGAAATATTTTGAAGGAAAGTGGAAAGGAAGTTGATAAAAGAATGAGCATAATATCATAGTAACACAACCAATCGTATGTTATGTTCAATCATTTTATTGTACAAGTTTCAAAGTTAGATTACCATCTTTTTCGTTTTTTATATAATATGATACGATCATCTTTATATACGGATTGTTTCTTACAAATGCCACATATTAGGGATGTGAAAGCGAACAGCAATCATGTTCTATAAAATTGTTCCAAACCCGGTTCTCTATTTATATTTTATATGCTTCACTATATGTTATTGTTATATCGTATAACTAACATTTACCGACTCTAAATTCCATTAAGACAATACTCCTCCATTGATTATGTTGACATTAGATATCCCTATATCCCTGGCCACGTGTATCAATTAGATTCAGGTGAAAGCACTGCTCATGCAAGCCCGTGTATCGTTGGTTGACTATATGTAATGATTAATGGGATACTTGACACATTAAAGATACACGTACATGCAATATGTCTGTGGAAACAGAATGACTGTAAAATGAGCCAATGAGACAATATAATCGATAAGGGTAAAATATGAACATGCTTAATGTTTTATCTTTTTATTTGAGTAACTTAAAAAATAATGACAATCATTTGAAACAAGACCATCAACTATGAAATAATCGTTAAATGTATAATGCACGATGCATTTTGTTTTAAACCCAACGACCAATATAACTTTTTTGATATGATTTAGTCTTGCAGAAACACAAACTAACATGAACCATATAGTTACGTGAATGCTTAAAAGAATATGTATCAATGAAACTTGTTTGCTTTTGAAATTTGGTAAATCTGGAATTACATTATTTACAAAGTTATCTTATTGCATCGATACTTGATATAATTAGTGAGTCTGTGGATCAGAACAATATAGCTTGAATAACTACTAAATCTTGCATATATGTTACTACATTTATCACACTTAAGGGAATTATACAGTTGGATATATTTAAGCAATTGTCAGGGTTAAAAGTATTCTTGGAAATAATACATATGCCAATGAGGTTTGTATTATGATCAATGCTTCTTTCCGGATATAGTATATACTCTTTTGATTTTTATACGAACGCACCAAATTTTGAATGATTGACATCTTGGTGAGGTTAATTATAATAATGTTTTCCATCTTTTTCTGCGTTTCCATAGTTATTATTCGTAGATGCTATTTTTGTAACTATCGATTTTTTACGACATAATTAATAATTTTATTGTATTATATTTTATGTATTGATTGTTTGTGATAGGGTGGTTGCCAAATGCATAAAATTGTATAATTTATTTGGTTATATTTTGCTTTGCTTTCGGCATGTGCACTTTTATGTGAACTCATTTACAGACTTGTTTCATTCCAAGAATCACAATAATTGCCTTGTCATAAACAGTCTGTATGTCATCAGGACTTGGTCGATTAAAAAAGTATGACCAGGGAACATATATGGCACTGGATAGACAGTTATTTAAATAATTAGACACGATCTATATAGGGGAAAATTTTGAATGTACCCTCTCTCTCTCTCTCTCTCTCTCTCTCTCTCTTCCACACATACACACACATATCAGACCACTGATTGTTACATTTATTTGTAGCGTAAAGCGCTTGATAGCGTAAACTTCTATCAGCAAACATTATAGAAAGTTAAAGACACTGCCGCA
The DNA here is from genome assembly GCA_029582155.1 of Panopea generosa. Taxonomy (NCBI): domain Eukaryota; kingdom Metazoa; phylum Mollusca; class Bivalvia; order Adapedonta; family Hiatellidae; genus Panopea; species Panopea generosa. Next base: position 1,601,226 of record CM055901.1, read on the forward strand.
CTTTACAATTAAAAATAAAATTATCCAAGTGAACTGTTAACAGTAGAAGTGACAATCAGTTTCCCTGATTAGAATACTGTTGTCACTATTAATTTATTTGCATAATCGATTGCATACAAACGAGATAATTCACTATACCTTTAATGGAACGTTAAATTATTTGAGTTGATGGTGTGATTTTAACCTACTTTAATTGTTTCTCAAGTGTCTCAAATAACACTATAAGATATCTAACATGTTATCATTTTACCACTTGCATAATCAATGCTTTTACCTGAATATAATTGATACACACGGCCAGGGATATCTAATGTTAACATATTCAAGCAAGGAGTAATACAAAAATGGAATTTGGTTATAGTAAAATATGTACATTCAATATAAAAATAACCCTAAATATATACAAATACACTTCAAATATAAACAGAAATCCTATTGTGTTGTCTCATACGAAATAAATCGATTTTGAGAAATTTTATAAGAATCGGATTTAAGCAATCAAGTGCATCTATCTTCTGTTAAATAAATATAGTGTTATCTGCTTGTTAAAACATACAGTCAAATGAGGAAAATACTACGGACAAGGAAATCAATTTCAATTGTTAAATTTCTGGGCATAATAAACCAGTTATCGATACAGAATAACATAAATCGAACCATTTGGAAAAAGTCTTAGACTGAACCTAACTGGAGCAAAGTGCTTGACTTGTATCTAAATTTTGCAAAACCAAACAAATTGAACGAACAACGTCACACCACTCAATCTTTATGTAAAATTAATGTAAAAAGACTTTAAAGATCAATACAAATGTATGTTTGATATTAGTTTTACTGATGGTAGCGTTGACAGACAATTCATGTAATCAAAAACGATTAGCTCTTAGAACCCAATTTTATGAAAACAATGAGAATGATGCTTTGCAATAAAAGACAATAAAATGAAGAAGATAAATCAAACGCATTTGAGAAATTCATTAAATATATCTATAACACTTACCCATGATTTAGATATATATTTCTAAAGTATGTTTTATGAATCTATCAAAATCAAAATGAAATCTCTTTCATGGATCATGAAAAGCATTCAATTTAATCGTATTGAAGTGAAGAATAGAACAGAACAGAACAGAATAGAACAGAACAGAACAGAACAGAACAGAACAGAACAGAACAAAACATTTAATTTATTTTGACTTAAGCATACACAACTCATCATCATACGTAACACAACGTGAAAAATGCGTGAAAAAAACCCCAACAAAACATACATAAACGTATACAGAAAGTCAATTGAGTTGGTATAGTTAGAATTATCATTGCTAGCATGGATAGGATAAACAGTATTACATCCGTATTATCCTCCTCCAAACATTATGAGCAGCCGTTTTTATTTTAAATGATTTTTGGCAGTAAATTGCTAGTTTTATTTGTATTCAGAAAATAATGAATTTAAAAAAAATTGATCAGTATGTATTGAAATATTGTTCATGTATACCGCTTATGAATGCGATTGGAAAGGTTTCAATATTTTAAACAATGCGTAAAAATACACTGTGTTTTCACAAGTGGAAACACATTCCTTTTAAATATATTGTTAATAAATTACAGAAAAGTACTGTTTGTAGTATATTATGAACTATTTGCCGAAACATATACGCTGACTTATAAATCTTACTAGACTATTTTTGATAAAGTGTCTCCTATTAGATTTTACTCTGCATGTTAAATAATGAGTCTCAATTATAAATTAAACAATCCTTTCAAAGTAATGATACATATGAGTATTATATACAGTGAAAGGTATTTATAATGTGTATCAAATAAAATACATCAACAGTGTTAGGTAATACTATTTAACCTTTAAGTGCTTTTGATGATATCATTTTGATCTGAAAAGTAGAGAACGTAAGCCATTTGGGAAAACGGATAACAGTTTTAGATGTTAAATGAACCCAAACCTATTACAAATTGCAAGTATTTGTAGCAGAACGGCTGCATACCTGATATTAAATTCATAAATTACATCGAAGGATCGTCAGGCATTGTCACAGTTAAAAGTATTTTATTCATGTTATCAGAGCAATACCAAGTGCAAACAATTAACATTTTTTAAAGTACAAACATATCAGAGCATAGCAAAATCTTGCTTAGGGACAATACTTCACAATTTGAAAAGTACAATATTATATTAGTATCTATTAATGAATTTGATAATATTGAGATACATTTAAATATATATTTTGTACTCCTTATAACCTTCTTACAGCCATTTATCAGACTGAAACATGGGATATCTATCAGTCATAAAAGAACGTTTGCAATATATACGGGAAACATTACCAATGCAAGAAACAACTTGTAAATTGGCGTTTCACACCTATTCGACAGAAATACCATAAAACATCGAATTTGTAGTTCGTTAGAATCACATATAAACGTATTTAAATGTTGCTTTGCTCAGATAACGTTGATTTATTCTAAATAATAATTAAATAATAGTCGGCTAGATAATTAGTTCACGAAAGCAGAACTCCATTGACTTTGTTTTTTTAATAAGACTATCAAATAATGCCAATTGAATATCATAGGCAGTGAATCATGCATATAATAAACGCACAATATGGAATTACCAGTTAGACTCAAGCTATATTTTGAAACTAGTTTTTATCATTAATGTTTTTGAGTTGCAACTCATTCAATTTAAACAATTAATGGCCAAGCAATTTCTGCCCGGACAGGAGTGGCTAGTGTACCACAGCTATTTTCTTTTCTTGCCAGTTATGACACAGTGTTCTAAAATACACCATTACTCGGCTACTAAAATGTGTATTAACACAGATCAGTGTGTATCTTTTTAAAATTTAGTGTTCTTGACTTCACAAGCTCCTCAGACTTTTAAATATTTGGCAGTTGAATTTGATTATCATTTTTTTTTATCCCACAGGCTGACATAAACAAGCTTGTGCTCTCAATGAGACGTCGCTGTCAAGCAGTCATCAACGCACGCGGCGGCCACACACGCTACTGATAACCCGATTTTTGAATCCATCCCTTCCTGTTTTAAATTCAAATCAAACAATAAAATTGATAATTTCTGTTCAATTTATCTATTTCAGTAGATTGATAAAACATAATTATACAACAAACAGAATATTTCAGCCAACTTTAGTTAAATGTTAACAAAATATTCACATTCAAACTTAGCGTAAGTTTCTTTTCAGTATATGTTTCCAGCTTTATTATTCGTGTAAGGCTTTGGCAAAAACCACAATTCGAGAGCTCAAACCCTGCTTTACAGACATTGCAAATCATTCTTATTACCCTTTTCGCCATTAATTATAAAAAGTGTATCCTGTAACCTGTAAATCGACAATATACAAGCTTATATAGATGTGAGTTTCAGATACTTTGATATTGTTTTGGTTGTTGCCTGCCACAAAATGTAATCGCAACAATGCAACCTAGTGGTATTTCCTTTAATCATATTGCGTTTTCCTTTTTATAAGCTTGGACTAAAATCAATAAAAATGGATAACAAACCCAAAGTGTTACTATAGCAACTGGTGTTTTCATTATTTTTTATATGGGAATGCACCAGACAAAAACTAAATGACGGCAATTCACGTTAATTTGCTCTCTGTTCCAGATATGCCATTGGCAATCCTTAACAAAACGATATCAGTCTTTGCAAACTCTAATAACTTAATAAAAATGTGTTTCTATCATACAGAGTCTAGTAAAACAGTGAGTGTAGGAAATAATTTAATCCACATCTGTTGTTTTAGCATTATGAAAAAAACAAATATTTACTAGGTATTTTAATCCGATGTGTCTAGTATTTATATTTTCAAAAACTGTTAACTAGTACGTTATTCCGCCAGGGACGTAAATTACATTATCGTCAGAGGCTTGTTTTAATGATGATAAGTGTGCTGTTTAGAAAAGGACACATTGGAATAGAGCGTGTCAAATTTTAATATTACTCATTTGCATATTGTCTGTACTTAAGTCTCAAGCTGTGAGTAGAACGTGTTGCGTTTTGTAAACATTGTGTTATTTTTTTCGTTAATGTAAGATAAAATGTAGGATATAATATCAAGTTTTATTATGCAAACATTTCTTATAGTAACCTAATTAACACTGAAATCGATCACCTCAGCTACCTTTATATATACTATGCTGTAGTTTGTTAGTTGTGCCTGTTAAATTGGACCTACTTTTTTTATCGAGATTCCAAAAATCTATTTTTAGACAGGAAACTCCGTTGTTACGTTAGACGATAAAATATAAACAAAAAAAAATCAGGCCAAAGCTTTTATTTATTTGTGTGCAACATAAAAACATGGGACAATATCAATGAACATAAAATAACTTAAAATATATCAAAATTTAATTAAAAAATATAAGAGCTAATCATTTAGTTCAATAAAATATCATAATAGATCTATAAATAATAAAGAAATCATTTTAAATATTCTATTTTAATATTTCATAAACAACATTTCTCCGTTTTGCTTCATTTCCAAAAATGTCTGTGAGCAAGCAAAGTTTTCAGAATTCATGAATTTGGAATCAACAGTAGCGGATTTCCTAAACCTAACTCTTTGAATTTCTTACGTGTTATGTAATGGTTTTACTTAAAGTTTCTCTGCTGATTGACAGTCCCAGTATGAAATGTTTCATATTTCATTCATTGTTCAATCAAATTAATTCGTAATCCATGTGATTAATGAAATATCTTAATTACACTGTTAATACTTTTTGTCTGCGATTACATTATTATATTGACAAATAATGGCATCTGTAATGAGGACACATGCACACTTGTGCTTCTTCTTGACTACCGCTTAATTGTCACATAATCAAATAAGACAAATTATAGTTTGTCTTAGCAAATCACGCTTGTTAAATTAGGTTATTTCAAGGTTAATATACATGCAAGCAGTGTCTTACAGTTACAACAGGCCACTGTCACTCTCCGTTTTTATTCACTACAAGGTATTTATCCACTATGTATAAACAACTTTGTTTTACGTGTTACTAAACAGTATGTTTACACTTTCCTTTATCGTATACCAATTAGTCTAAAATAAAAATGGAAGCATATACACACGTTCGGAACGCACAATATCCATAATGGTATAGTATGACTTACATGTAAACCAACTGTGGTATTGGGGCACATTAATGTTAACATAAAATATGTATTGCTTTTTAGATTAGATATGTTAGAGGTCAACAAATGATTCTCTTTATTTGTTTACACTGGAAACGGAAGTCAAATAATAAACCAACATATATTCAAACGCTCGTCATCATTGCATTTAATGAACACACGTATTCTGTTATCCGTAGACAAAGTGTTATATTCCTTATTTTATGGTCTTGCTTTCGAATGCCTTTATATGAATGTTTAAATTTTAGATTTGACTATTTTATATTCAATTTGTCTTTCAATAAGCTTGATTGATTGATTGAATATTTAGCGTCATTTTTATGCCATCGAGGGCTAACAGACGATCAGTTAACCTAACCACTGTTTCCTGGGATTAACCAGTACTCGAGCACAACCCATCTCCGCAAGTAACTGATAAATTTCCCACTTGAATCAGCGATGAGAGACGAATGATAATGAGACACAATGTCGTATATCAATCATCACGGAGACTGTTGCCGGGCGGGGATTCGAACTCACGACCCCTGGATTGATAGTTAGACGTGTAACTGTCTGAGATAATTGGGCCCGGCATTTCAATAAGAAAAAAAACAAACATTATCAAATGCGTGTGTATGCAAGAAATTATTTGATGTTCGGATAAACCAGTTCTTCGTCAATCCATCCCACTAATTGAGTCGCCAATATTTCAGTTTGACATTACTGTTCCCTTATTTTAAAAATAAAAGTAGATTTCTACCAATAATGACGTTAAGCCCATTGCAACAAAGTTATGTGACCTCTCATGTAACTCGTTTGTGTCTCTGCATTACTCTTGATGAAATAACCGATTTCATATTAAAGCTTGGACTTCTTTAGCTATTCTAATTCGACGAATTATTTTCACATGCGAACTTTCTTACTCCATGCAATTGACCTTTGACCTGATCTGTTATCAAAATTACGATTTTGGGTTATAATAATGGTCTGCGAGCATGAATTCTTGGTTGTGATGATACCTTGCAAATAGGATAATAGTGTAGCTGTGCTGCATTATTCAATTATCTCCTTTTAAGAAATAAAAGTATAATGGTTTCACTATATCTTCATGATCTAACGGGTTTCTATGACTGTCCATTATACAGCATGTGAGTAATTATTATTCCATTACTGGACCCTACCTCTATATAATGTTATCAGTACAGGTAATTAAATTGTCTTAACAGTCCAGATGTGTTGTGTGTAAAACCATAGTATATAAGTCGTGGTTGACACTAATTATATTGGGTTGGTTAATGTCATGGTCTTGTGTCTGTAGCTAGGCGCGTTCGCCATAGTCTTGTCTGTATATTTGTATAAATAATAAAATAATAATTTCCTTCTCTTTTCACTGAACACGATCAAATGTGACACTTATGCTATGTACTAGCAGCAACGTTGCATATATCAAGTGCATGACAAACGCTTCTACATAAACAGCTATGCAAATAATTCGCATTACATAAAATTGTTTTCAATCGAACAGATGAAAAACTGCACTCACGAAATATTTTATGTTTTTGTCTCTGTATCAACAACGAATATTTACTACAATCTGTCTGGAAAATGTACATATATCAACTCCATTTGATATCGCAATACATTAAAAGGGGCAAAACTGCATTCTCAAGGTGTAATAAACGTGGTCGCTTAACATTCATAATGTTGACAATGTCTCCGGCTGTTCTAGTAACAACATTAAACTGGCGAGCTCGATACGTAATGTATGTTATTTTTTTTGAAATGATGGTAATGACAGTATTTCATATTTATAGAAGGACTAAAAATGCAAATTATGTAAAGATAGGCATTGCAAACAAATTGAAAGACAAACGTTACGAAAAATCTCTCACGAAAGCAATGTCTATTCGTTTGTGTTTTCAATCCTTAAGATAACAAATTTATGCGCTAGTAAAACATATTTGAAATGCAAATAAACAACTACAAAAATTCGTTTACGATACAATGAAACAATAGACGTCAATTTAGTATTACTTATAATATGATAAAGTGAGCTTTGTTTATTTGACAAAGCTTATTCTGCAAGCTTTGTAATCAATGTGTCTTTTTACGTTTGTTTATTCCGGTCTTCAACCCACTAGAATATTAAGACGGTATCTTTAGCAATATTACCTCTTGATGACAAACCAGCATATCTTTTCAGCAATTCATAAGTCCGGTGCAATGCTTTTATCATATGTTAGAATATAAGTATTCTTAAAGGGCTTAGTTTAAGTTTATTTGTTTTACTTCAATTGTTAAGCAAGTTCTTACAACTTAGACAAATTACGCGCGAAGTCTTTCTGAGTAGAACCAGTACAAGCATATACGGGAGAACTGATGTGACTGGAACAAGGAATAGATTTTTTTCAGTCGTACTGAAAATTCCATGAAAGTGAAAAGTTTTTTTCTTCCATACAACCGTTATGAATAAATACATCATAGTGCAGGGTATTTTAAATGCATACGGCATGCGACATTAGGTCATAGTGTCAGGAGGGTAAAACGGAGCCGTGGATGAAGGATGAAAAATCAGTACCAAGTAAATAAACGCGGAAATCTTTGCCCGCTATGCAAGAAAAAGGATATCTAGAAATAGTTAATATTTACCCATTACAAACACATTCAGTACAAGTCATGTACATGTCAGACTCAGGCTTAAATATCTGAAAATGTATAGCCAACACTAGACGTGGTATTCAACAGACGTAGTCAATACAACAGCATTCACACACACAATCAACATATACAGTACTCACATATAAAAACAAGTGACCAAAAGAGTCAACGTTGTTTAACATCTTGTTTTACATTTATTAATAAGTAATTATTTTGATTGACTTAGTAGTGTTAATGTATGAGTAGCAAATAACTTTTCTGTTAAAATGAAGTCCGTGTGGTTCCGGCTAAGAATAGAATCACTTCCGATCTCTGCAGAGGGGTAGGAATCCTCCAAATGGGTGTCATGTTCATTTTATCATTGTTTGTCATGTTCACTATTGTGGTTATATTATCAACCCCTGTGTGGTTTCAGGGAGCCATATGAGTGATGGCAAGAATAGGACCACTGTGGCTCATGCATGTCGTAAGACGCGACAATTTGAGTAATACGATAGAATTTGGTGAAACTCTGCAGTTCTGCAGGTATCAAGGTTCTAGGTTCATTCTGCATATGCATTTGTTGGTGTTTTTTGTTTAAATCTGTATGTTAATTTGTTGTTTTTGTACATGTAGAGTGGACCTGGAATCTTCCTTCCTGTTGGCGTCGAATAACCTATAATGTGTTGGTACGCCGTAAAACCCTATTCATTATTATTATGTTAAAATAATATGCACACGAATCTAGATTTTGTTTGACTGGCAACAGTGCTATAATTTCTGTTAATGGATCCGTGAGATATATACAAACGCAAACCAAAATAACATATTCGGTTTTATTGAGTTTATTGGGTCTGTCGATAAAGGCTAATGTTGAAAGTTACTTGTGTTTAAGAAGTGTTATAATAATACTTATTTACCACAATCACTAAGTATCAAAGGTCCTAGCTCAACACAACGGCACTTAATAAAGAAAATCACGAAGAAGTATCACAGGACAGAGCAGACCACAATAGTTCTTATCTAATCCAATCACAAAGTATAAAAGCCATAGCACACAGCAACATTACATTTCAAACACAATCACTGAGTCTCAAAGGATAACACAAAAATGTTTTTCTTGTATGCGCATCGACATCAGCCTACAAGAAAAATGAGTTTGCCTTAGTTGTTTCAGCATACTGAGCTTTCCGATTGCGAAATCAATGGTGATGAAGAATGATAAATAAATGGTTTCCCTGTCCTCCTTGTCCAATTGGAAAAGTGATCAATTAAGTTGACTCAATCGTTTCCAATGTAGACCACGGCGTGGTCTAGTGGTAGAGCGTCTTCCTCGCATGCGGAAGGTCTTGGGTTCAATCCCCGGCCGGGTCATACCAAAGACTTTAAAAATGGTACTAGAAGCTTCCTCGCTTGACGCTCAGCATTTAGAGGAAAGTTCTAGGTCTGGTCGGCCCGGTGTCAGTATAATGTGACTTGGTGGGGTATCATACCATGAGTCTGCGGCATGATACTCCAGTGTGACAGCGCTTAGAATACTGTCAAGTAGACACCGTCGCGATATGACTGAAAAATTTTTGAAAGCGACGCTAAATAACAACAACAACGTTTCCAATGTGAATCGTTCCATTTTACATCGTTTGCACTGTATTGTATCGTTAGCAGATATTTCATTTGTAACTGCAATTGTTATCACTCATAAGATATTACTTGGCTTGCATACGTAAACACTTTTGTTTCAATATTACATTTTGTCAGATCGGTATTTTCTACTATTAATGTTACTGCTTCTGTTACTAATAACATTATAAGTCCTGTTACTACTCCTGCTTCTCCGTAAATATAAGTAAACGAATGACTAACAGAAGACAACATTTCGAGGCCATAGCAACCGATCAGTTCAGGGGTCACAAACTTAAAAGAAACAACAATACGCATCTGCAAGAGTATCATGCAATTCAATGTTAAAACTAACACTTTGCTTAGTCTATATATTTAAAATGTTTTAGATATATAATTTCAATGTTATGTTCATAACAAATCTTTTTTTGTAGACAGATTTTAGGATTAGGTAGTAATACAACCATGTGATTAGATTAAGGTTAATATCATTTTTTTATCAATATTAATTACTGTTTGTTTTTCAAGTGTCTGTGAAATTGTTTTTAACAAAATGCTAAATATCCCGAATGCTTCTGAAACTGTTAATGTATATGAGATGTTTTTTATTATTTTGTTCCAAGAATATTGGTTTCAGGAACTGAAATTGTAATGTTTACTTTTGGTTATAGTTTTGCTTTGATAACATGGAACATCTCTGATATCAAATTGTTTATATTCAAAACTAAAATGTTATTGTTTACATTAGTTTGATAGAATAGAACACATATGATATCAGTTTGTTTATATTGAAGTTAAAGACTCATTTAAACGGTTGCCAAACGCAACAACGCAATATTTACAGAACAATGTAAGACAGTTCGGTAGACGTTTCCATTTTAAACATCTAAGGACTTTACTCGATGATACAATTATATCTGGCCCCAGTTTCACCAAGTGAACAATGTAAAATGGTTGCAATTCCAATTCGTCGTGTATAATGCTGCATGTTATTCATTACTTTAGAGTGAATATCTATTTAACATCTAAATTCATGTGGTATTTTAAGGTGTAATCATTGAAAGAAATATATTTTTTTATTTGGAAGAAATCTCAGTTTGAGATGATTAGTGAAACAGATACATGAAAATTAAATATCATACGATGTTTTATAGCCGTATGATGACCCGTTTATCATTATTACGTACATACAAACATAACAAGACAACATAAAAGTTCGATTTGAATTAGCATATATTTTCTATTCAATAACCAATTATGCATTTTTCAAGTAATTTAGTTCTATAATTCTTTGTTCCATTGTTCATTGATTGATTGATTGATTAATTAATTAATTGATTAAACAATTTATTAAATCATTCATTCATTTAATCACATTCATTCACTTATATGTTCTGTCGTTCATTCGTCTGCTCATTCAATCATTTTTCTGTTCATTTATTCATTGATTCCTTATTTTAATTGTTCGTATGTTCGTTCAGCGAATGAATTCTTCTTAGTTTTATATTTCATAACCCGCATAAACCGAGTCAACTATTTTCTTTTCTAGACGCTTTTGTGCTTTCGTTTTTCTACAATGTCTGTAAACTTCCAGTTAATAGTATATTATCATTTTCCTATCTGATTAAATATCTTTTAATTCGGTATTAACCTTGTTAAATACTAATAAAGTGATTGTTTGTAAATGGACATAATAGTTTGTTGCTCTACTAAGAAGTCAATACATGTACGCTGTGATCTCCCTCGTAATAAGAATTCGTCATCTATTTTTATACTGAATATTACATATAAATCATGACTACACCGGTATTTTTCTTTATACTAAAAATCATTTAAGTTCATTCTAGCTTAGGAAATATGATTCAAATACGCATGTATTTGTTAATACAACGTTACTGGTAATAGACATTGATAATTCTTAAGACGCAAAGAAGCTGCAATGAAAATGGATAAGACATACAATAATCCGTTATGATTCAACATGAAAGTACATTAACTATTCACTGTGATCAAATTGAGTTAGAGATATGACAAATTTTGTCAATCAGATATTGATTATAAACGTCGTATTAAGACAAAACTGATAGATCTAAACTTTGAGACCGACCAGAGTTGAGTATATACTTATATATCACATCATGACGATGCACTTAAGTGTTTCCTAGTATAAAAGTTTTATCAACAGTCCGACAGGCTCTGCCAGTAGAACAGTAGCATTTTCAGTAAAAAGTTCCGGATTTAGTTCGAGTACAGGCTGCTAATTTTCGTTGACCTGTTATATTGGAGAACTAAAGGGTTGTTAGCATCTATAGACAGTTTTTGTCGATCCGTTCATAGCATACATACATCATTCAGTCTTGTAAGCTGAGTTTAAGATGATGCATGTCAGTGGGATTTGATACTTTGTGTTTGGAACAGGCAGCATATGAACAAGAACCACACATCCCATCTTACTGAAATGAATACGGCGCCTTATTTCCTGTTTTACTGTTTAAACAGTCATGTTACTCCGTCAGCGTATTGTCCATTTATTGATACTAACAGAGCATTATCTAAATCCGTGTGCTAGGCAGAATATGTACAGTGTTGCTTTATTTCTCTAAAGCCTGGGAACAAACCTGAGACCTCTGACGTGAGCGGTCAATACTATATCAACTGCACTACCGCACCACTTATCAGGTTGATTGACGTAACGAGAATAATATTTGTATATATAAATATGTACAAGATCATTTTCATATACAAGTTTATTCCTAGCTTATATAGATATTAGTTTTAAAGTTTATATTTTAAACTGTATATAACTTCATGACACCTTCGAGATTAACAACATATTTTATTTCAACATACAAATCTGATAGCAAAATAAATCCCAGTGATCAATTGGGCAAATGGCGTTAAATATATATTACATCGTTAAGGATATTTGTTATTTGAAAATAAAATGCAGAAATGCAACAAAGTCAATTCAATATTTATCTTTATCTATAACATATCTAAATGAATTGAAAAATCAAACGGATTAGTATATGAAATATTAATGTATTGCGCCCTTGTGGTTTGCCTGATTTCAAAATGTTTTATTACATTTAATGATATATATAACTCTGTTTGTTAATATTAAATATATTCTTAAGTATCACAACTTTTGGTTGGCGTCATTTAATCTGTATGTGTCTGTGAGCATTAACACTTCAATTCATTTATGACAATTTATTGTTGAAAGAAAAACATTTGGAAATCTTTTTTCTCACAAAGCAATTAAGAAGTTAATAAATGTCATTCTTTTATTAGTATGTGAGTTGTCATGAACTTTTATCTGAATCTTACTAAAATAAAGCTGTAAATTGTCCGTCCAGTTCAGATGTGTTGCATGTAAGAACATATTATAAAAACTATTGGTGACACCAATTATATTGGTTTGGTAGATGCCATGATAGTGTACATGTATCTAAGGTTTGCATTGTAGCTAGGCGGGCTCGCTGTAGCCTGGTATGTACATTTATGTTTGATTGTTCACATGTGCAACAAACTCATATTTGCCAATCTTACCGAGAAGATGAACGAGACGCCCGTGCAAGTAAATATTGCACAGGATATTGTTGATGTGATTCGTTTTGAGCGTGTGCATTGTATGGGGCCTAAACCAGCTAATTCCCCCATTAAACGCAAAAAATGTTGCCAAATTTACCTTATTTAAGGACCAGGAGATGGTACGACGCCAGTCCAAGGAGCTGAAGGGAACTATTTACGTCCTATCTGAACAATTTCCGCGGTGAGATTTCTGAACGATGTAAGGATTTATCCCCCAAGTTGAAGGCGGCAAAGCGTGATAACAAGTCTGCATGGCTTAGTTATGACACACATGAAATCAATGGCGGACCAGTTCGTGACTGGTCGGAGTAGCGATGCGTTGAGGCTAGACTGAACGTAATATTGGGGAATGTTAATGGGCTGACTAGATCCAAACTGGAGGATCCAAACTTTATTAAAAAGTTTTCGAACTTTGACATTATTTTCCTGTATAGATCTTGGGCTAACGGTGAATCTGTTTTTAATGTTGATGGATATACACATTCTTATTATTTTCAAAGGACTCTATAAAGAAGGGTTTCGAATTAATCCAAACTCATTTTGATACATTGATAAGGTTGAAAATAAATAAGCATTTTTTTTACTTTGAAAATGATATTTTTCTTGCTGGTGTTTATAATTATATGGGTAAAAGTTCACCTGCGTATAATGTTAACAATAAAGACTTTTTTTTAATACTGCAAAAGTATATAAATACTTATGAGAGCAAGGTCGAGTGCTTCTTTATGGTGACTGGAATGCGCTAGTAACGGTACAAGGTGGGACTATAGCGTGATCGACAATTGACTTTCTTGACAATGGATACTACCCAGACATACCGTGTAGTCGCGTGTCTATGGACAATACCTGTAATTAACTAAGGGTTAAAACTACTTTTTTTGTGTAAATCAAATGCTTTATGTATTGGTAATGGTAGGCTTGGTGAAGACCATTTAATTGGTTCCTATGCACACACTAATAATATGTGATCGAGTGTAAGTGATTATTTATATTACCATGAACTTGATTTTAACGGTATTTTTAGTTCTTGTCACTTTCCTGATAATTGGTAAGAAACGATTATGGTGCCTATTTATAAAAAAATGACCCGGACGATGTTAATAATTATAGGGATATAAGCTTAGTCAGTTGTTTATCTGAAATATTTACTCGTATTTTAGATAAGCGAATTAATACTTGTATTAAAAAAAATATTGTGAGCGACGCTCAGTTTGGATTTAGACTTGGAAGGTCGACTGTTGATGCAATACTTAATTTTGTTACATAAAAAGTACTGTCAAAATGACCGCTTATAAAGTCAATACGCTATTTTGAAACTATGTCAATCTATTTTTAGATGGAACCTACCGTATTAGGGATGACAGCATATATATCTGGTAAATACATTATACAACACAATATATTCAATATTAATGTGTCACCTGTATTGGACGAGTCTAATTATAAACGTAGTTTCACCATAGCGTGTTCTGTTTATACCTTGTGTCTTTGTTGACCTAAAGAAAGCTTTTGCTAGTTTTTATCGCAATGGTTTATGATTTAAATTTAATTGATTAGGTGTTAATGCTAATTTCTATGAATTATCCGCCACATGTATTCAAATGTGAATGCATGTGTTAAGGGATGTCACTCCTATTCCGAGTTTTTTTAATGCTCTATCAGTTTATAGCGAGGGGAAGTCATTTCTCATCTATAGTTTTCATTATTTTTTTAGAATATCTGGAACTATACTTGTGCGAAGATTCAAATTGTGGCATGAACATGGATGCTTTTGCTGATGATATTGTGTGAAAGCCCGATTGGTCTACAAAATAATATTAATCTTTTACACCAATCGTGTGAAACTTAGGGGTTAAAGGTGAATACTGTAAAACTAAGATTATTGTATTTAAAAAAAAAGAGTCCTTTACAAAGTGATAAACATTGGACTTATAATTATCAACCTCTAGACGTAGTAAATGATTTTAGTTATTTGGGCATTGATTTGAATTATAGTGGTAACTATTTCTTAATCAGGAAGCAAAGGCTGGAAAGGGTCTTAAAGCATTAAACATTTTACTGGCAAATACTCGAACTACAACTTTGCATTGAAACCTAAAACTGTCTGTCAATTATGTGATGCCTGTGTTGGCATAGCTCTTAATTACGCCTGAGAAATATAGAGATTTTCTAAATACAAGGAAATCGAAAGAAAACATAGGAAATTTTGTAAATATTTGTTAAATGCAAACACGTCAACATGTAATATGGGAGTATATGGAGAGTGAGGCAGATATCCCTTGTATATAATAACTATGTTTATATATTGTTAAATACTGGATTAAAATTGTTAAATCTGATAACATTATTTTTAAATATTTATATAATTCACTACTTAATGATTGTAATAAACGTAGTGAGAATTGGGCAAAAGACATCAAATGTCTACTGCAAGATTATGGGTTTTCATCAATATGTTCAAGTACTGATGATGCTAATTTGCGAAACTTTCATATGTTTTTTAAAGACAGAATTTTAAATAATTTGAAACTAATATGGTTTAATGAAATCGAAAACAGTCGTTCGTTATGTACTTATAAAATGTTATAAACTACTTTCGAATTCGAAAATTATTTAAATGTGCTTCCAAGAAAATTAAGAATTCCTACGACAAGATTAAGATTATCGTCGCAGCAGTTAAAATTGGAACCGGTCGTTATGACAGAACAGAATGGAACGTAACTTGCGTTATTGTACTCTATATAACTTTAACGACATAGAAGATGAATACCATTTTGTGTTAAAATTTCCCAGTAATCAGGATAGCCATCAAACTTTATTAAATCATATTAATATAAACGGCCAAGTATATTAAAATTCATTGAGTTAATACAAAGTAAGAAGTATTTAGTTTTATTAAATCTTCGTAAATATATTTATCAAGCTTTTGGTGTTTTTTAATTCCTTGTATGATCAAAATGCGTAAATGTATACATGCATATGTATATCTTTTTGGGTTTATCTACTCAGGGCCCAGTTGTTCAAAGCTTGGTAAGCTTAACCTTGGGTTAAGTGAAATTTTTAAATCACGATAATTGGAGATTTACAGCATTTTAAATTATTATTTTATTGAAAATTATAAAAAATATGCCATATTGTTTCTAAAAATGCATCTAAATTGCTCTGAAATCATTAAATATGATAAATAATGCAATTACAAAATTTCACTTAATCCAGGGTTAACCAAGCGTTGAACAACTGGGCCCTGGAAGTATATATTGACGAAGTGTGTTAAATGTTTAGTTTCTATTTCTCCAACCTCAAAAAATAGTAAAAAACGTATGTTTTTAGATAAAGTTATATTTCTCATTTATTTGAATCTAACATTTTATTGATTATGTGTCTATTATCTACATAGCATGTGTTTTATTTAGTATTTGAGTTTGTATGTAATGAGAAAAATTTAATCTTGAATCTAAACATTACCACATTGTTGCAGACACGTTCTATGATATCCCATTAAGTCACATTATACTGACATCGAGTCGACAAGACTAAGAGCTAAGCTCTAAAAGCTGTGCGCCAATCGAAGAACAATCTAGTAAAATTTTCCGCAGGCTAGCCCTAAACCACCGCTACGGTCAGATAAGTATAGATATTGAACCACGATAATAACATATTAAATATTTCCCCACGAATTTTGAATCGAATGTAGTAATGTTTTACAGCAATACGGATATAAATGTTGGAAAAAGAAGTTGAAGGAAATTCACCTAGAATTACATATTGATTTGATGCTAGTATATTCCAACACACATGTAAATGCACTCTGTGGACAATACTAGCATTAACTCAATATATTATTTTAGTTGGGTTTCCTTAAACTTCTTTTTTTACCAATATATATATATATATTTTTTAGCATAGATGTTTAAATATGTTCGAACAACATCTAAGTTAAGTTTCTAAATTTAACACGCGATTTGCACATTTTCAGGTATGCTTTATATTATTTTCAGTATGTGTCAGTATTTGTATCCGTTCTGACATTGACATCAATATCGGCTGAGCGTTATCTAGCAATATGTCACCCTTTGACATACCGTGGTACATCATTCAAGACGAGACTTGCAATTCTTATAATATGGACCATCTCTTTGGGAACGCCATGTCTAAGCCTTGCAAACATGAAGCTGAAACATCATTCTGAGATTCCGCCCGAGCTACGACCTTGGTTAACACGATGCCGTGCTGCAGACGAAAATATGGAGCATATATTCCAATATGTTATCATAATAGTGTTTTATTTCTGTCCGTTGGTAGTGACGTCGTTTGCCTACGTCAACATTGCATTATGTTTATGGTCCAGTACGTCAACAGGAAACGCTGTCTCTGAAAGTAAGTATTGTTTTTTTTAATGTGAGCCAATGAAATCGCCTAGATTTTTCAAAATAGAATATTAAATTTTATATAGCATGACATGACAGACAGAGGCGTAGATAGCTTAAACGTTATCTGCAGACCCAAACAAGGAGTCCGGTGGGGCATGCCTACCCCTATCCCCCCATGGAATGTGTTTGTGAGTAAAATGGCTCCGATACGTTTTGACATTTTAAGACATATATAAACACATTGTGACCCAAATTTGTTTGTATTATTGTTGAGTTTGTTAAAATAAAAATTGCCTCTTAAAATTATGCGCATATAATACATAAGCTGAAGACATACTTTCTCAGCTAATAAAATCGCTCCAGGAACAAGAAAATATATCAACATCTAAGCCAGTTAAATGGACTGATTTATCTACTGGCGTAAAAAATCTAAATATCTTCTAACCTATACTTATGTATTATTTTAAGAACAAGTACATACTAAACAATGTATACTGAACTGTGTTCGGCGTTTTGCAAATTCACCAAGTGCATCTGTGTATTTCAACACAGTGGCTGTTTTTATGATGTGTGGAAGGTGGTACAGCCATTTAACCAAGATTAAGCTCCCCGGTGACATATTGTTTGCTGTATGCTTGCGTTTTACCTGGTCTATATTGATGTTGTTGGTTGCATCCTTTTGTTTTGAAATGTAAACATTCTGTTGATCATATTTCATGTTTATATATTTAGTTATTTATTTCCTAAGTATTTCCAATAGGAAGTTTTATTCTTTACCTGTATGTGTATAGCCAATCATAAGTCTATTGGATCCAATAACTTTTCTATTGTACAGTTCAAAACACAAGGTGGCGTCTTAAAAAGAAAGGAAATAAATTTAGTACGATAAGAAACAAACAATCGAACAAAATGTTCCGCATGACGATGATCCGAATATCTGTCACTGCAACTTCCTTCGTCTGAAGCTTTGAACTCACGATTTATCTTTTACTTGATTTTTCTTTACTCTTTTGATAAATTTCTTTCAGATTGAGGTATAACGTCTCACTACACAGTTACGCCCCTTTTTTCCTACGATAACATGATTCTTACGCTTCTAAACAAGGCCATATGTAATTTGGTTTTGAAATATTTTCAAAATGGTTATTAGAAGTTGTGATTTCTTGCTGCAGAGGAGTAGAGCAAAGTTGGTATAGCATATACTGCAATAAGACATCACTGGTGTTAAAAAAGTGACTTTTATAGGATTTCAACATATGCATGTTTTTATGAGCATTTGAGGACTGCTTTTTAAAAAAAATCTCAGGGTGTCACTGCACCCTCTTTTAAAAAAACAACCTGGTCAACCTACCACTTATTGTGCATTTTTATGTGGGTTTACATTCCTGCTATGAAATAAAAAATATACAAACATTTTCTATGTGGAATTCTTTTTTTACAAGGGAAATCCTAGACGTTACTTTACATAGAACAAAGAACAAAATTCAACTGTGTAGTGAGACCTATAGAATAAAATACCATTTTACAATGTTCTCACCTAATTTATTTATTTTTCTTTATTTATCTTTTCATTTTTATTGTTGGTTTACATCCTATTTGCCATCTTGATTTAATGTTATTTTAATATTAAAAGGGGAGGGCCCAACTAATGTTGCTAGAACTTGTGGCCCAACCCATTTGCTATGTGAATTATGCAATAAAATATGTTTAAAAAAAATTGTACAAGACACTGTAAAATAACCTTATAATGATGTTGATGACAGAAAGTGTCATATATATATATATATATATATACACCCTACTTTACTGTAGAACATTGCCTTCAACGAATATATGATTAGGTTATAGTGTCAGTTGTAAAAGTATAAAATATGTTTTAGTAAAGAACTTTGTGATGATATATACGATTATCTAACGACCTTGTGGTACATGTATGAAATCACTGAGAATTCGGCAAATAAAACATTCGATTTTGATACAGGATATTTTCGTTATTAGCTTGATTATTACAACATACTCTTATAAACGAATACACCATGAAAGAATAGTGACGTTAGTTTCGAATCGCCTTAATAATATTCAAAATTAACGTATTACTCTAAATAGATTTAAAATGTATCAATTTAAGGTAATAGCTAATTACAAGACATATTTCCGTAATTTAAAAACAAACATTTAATAAGTATGCTAATGTTGAAATAATGATGTATTATATGCTGTTGCTGTTGATCTGTCTGATGTTGTTGTAGTGGATGTCAATAGTTAGCCTTGCTATTTTATAACGTAGTAACAGCAATAGGCTATAATCATTTGTTGTTACAGTAAACATTACACTTGTTTCAAGCTATGCTGGTGTAATGAAGAATGTGTACTCCCATAGAATATGTACTCCCCAGTCCGTATTCTTCATAGAATTTGGACTCTTTGCCCGTAGAACATGGACACCTTTCGCAAAGATACAGAATATTATGACTCCCCTCGCGTAGAATAAGTACTCCCGTAGAATAATGTATGCCCCTGATAAAATAAATGTTTTATGTATTTGTTTGAATCTCAACATCAGTTTTTTTCCAGATAGGTGCTAATGAACAGTGGTTGTCCTACAGAGAAGTTCGGCTCTGAAACTTCAGCAACTCACTAGATAGTTTCCGAGCCGAATTGTTATAGATCGTTTGTCGTTATTTATTGAGGCTGCCTAGTTTGAGAAATCCAAACTTTCCCTGGGACCTCAGTAATGTACGTATACTTAACCAACAGTAAATAATAAGCAAAATTAAGAGTTTTATCCCTGTACACACAAGAAGCCCATAGTCCATGCTTTCATATATAAAAATATGGACACTTATACAACTTGAACATAAAATTATATTCAGTAAACAGAAGTAAACATTTTAACTATAAACTAGAACAGGTGGGCTTTTTTATATATTTTATTTAGATAGATAGATAGATAGATAGACAGATAGATAGATAGATAGATAGATAGATAGATAGATAGATAGATAGATAGATAGATAGATAGATAGATAGATAGATAGATAGATAGATAGATAGATAGATAAATAGATAGATAGATGAATGGATGGACGGACAGACGGACGAACGGATATATATATATATATATATATATATATATATATATATATATATATAGAGAGAGAGAGAGAGAGAGAGAGAGAGGGGCCAGATGCAGTCAAACAAACAGCCAGAAGAAGTCGACTGAAGTGTTTTTTGTGAGAGCCGAGGCGATATCGATTTTGTTATTTTAGTTGTTGTTTTATTGTTGTTTTTAGCAGGTGTGAATAATTTGTACAACGCGTAATTTAAGAGCACTCAGATGCCAATCTGCTGATACAAACAACTCACGTAAACGTGCACATGAAAGAAGTAGCTCTGCTGACATGGATAAGCATTTGGGTGATATGAGGGTTTCTTACTCAGACAACTACTTGACATTCGTGATCTAAACATAACTTACACAGTTTACATAGTGAGATATTTTGATTACACTGGAAATAATGCCAGCCAGACATTATATATTTCTACGCCGATAAACATAACCCTATTCATTCAATGTGTGTAGATTTTTGTGGAGATTGTGTTTTATCTGTAGGTAGGCCAGTTGACTCGCTGGCGTAGAGGTTAAGTCAGTTCTGTACAATCGTGGTGGCACCGTGGTATTTCGAATTTCATCCGCTTCGAACATTTTTTTCTAACGTTTCTGTTTTTCACCCATAGCTGTTCAGTAAATCAGTAGACTTAATAAGTATTATTAATTTAGTTTAATTGCATATATTTTGTGTATTGTTAATACACACTGTTGTTAAATTGCTATTGTAAAGTCGAGGAACGCCTTTATCTTAAACTATACAGTGACAAGCATAACTATTGGAGATCGATGGAGTCCTTGAAGAGGGAGAAATAAAGATTGAGGAGAGAATTGTTGGCTTTGGAGAGAGAGATACTGGAGTGATTAAACTATTAATGTGCTAAATAAACAGTATTTTTATCAAGAAGAAATTCTTTAATGTAACGGGCATTTTGATTGGTCGGCCAGAAAATTGATAAACCCAAAACCAATTTCACATACTCTGTACAAAACAAGACACCACACACTCACACGCACACCTGCTACCAGTCATTTTAATGCTTTGATTTGATTTTCTGTATTTACCACACTTTGATTCCCTTTATTATATGAAAATGAATAATACGAAATGAACATCAATTTACAAAAAAATATTTTAAAAAGTTGAATACCACAGACTTTTAGCCGTCAATGTATAAAAGTAGGAACACAAATGTAACGTTACAATGAGGCTACCAATGAGACAAGAAGTCAAAATGATTAATTAAAAAATAAATTTGTTTTGATTCTAATCTCTAACTGAAAACAACTGATGAATATCACCTGAATAATCATACACCAGTTTTACAGGTCCAATCAATGGTTAAGTAATTACTGTAGCACTTCAGTTTCTCCTCTAGGTTTTCCCAGTCACAAAAGAAGTTCAACACATTTGGGTCCATCTTCGTGGTTTTTCTTAACAGACCTTTCAAGTCATATGGAGCGTTTTTGTACACGCCTATGCACATCACCAGTCAACGTTTAGGAGGGACGAAGGATAGGAAGGGTTGGTGGGTTGGTTGGTGTGTATGTGCGTGCGTGGGTGTGTGTGTGTCTGTGGGTGGATGGGTGGGCTGTGAGAAGGAAGTAGCGTGGGTTTGTGAAAGCGTGGATAGGTAGAAAGGGGAATGGGGAGAGGGAGAGAGGAAGACAGGGTGAGTAGGTGGGAGGGTGGATAGGTTGAAAGAGGAAGGTTGGGGCAAAGGAGAGGGAACATGGACGGGAGGTAAGGTAAGAGGATTGGTGGAAGGGATGGTGGGAGAGACTAAGGGTGGGTGAGAGGTAGGATGGATAGGAGGGGGAGGGAAGGAGGGAGAGAAGAATGGAGGGATAGAGGGTGGGAAAGAAAAGGGAGAATATGTGGTGGATAAGAAGGGTCGGACGAACAGAAGGAGGGTGGGAAGAAAAGAGGGCATTTGTACACACCTTATTCACATCTCCGTTTTGGAGGGAGAAAGAAGGAAGCGTGGGCCGGTGGGTGGGTCGGTAAGGAGGTGGAGGAAAGTAGGGAGGTGGAGGAAAGATGGGTGGAGGGATTGATAGTGGGAAAGAGGGATGAAGAGAGGGATGGTGGATGGGTGGGAGAGAGAGCGACGGACGGTGGGATGGTGGGTATGAGTGAAGGCGTTTGCACACACCTACCTTATGCACATCACCAATCTCTGTTCACGAGGGAGGGAGGGAGATTGACTGGGAGGGAATTCCTACTTCTTATTCTTGCTCAAAGCCGCAAATTTGTTGAACGTGTTCTCGAGCGGCATTTGTGTAAATGTATAATCTCCTCCTAACTTCCTCGTTCCATCCCACGCACGCTTCTACCCACCCTTGCTCCCTCCCTCCCTTCCACACTTCCCCTCCCTCCTTCCCTCATAAACTGAGACTGGTGATGTGCCTTGTGTTTGTACAAATGCCCTCCACACCCTTACTCCGTTCGTCAGTTCTTCCCACTCACCCATTCATCCATCCCAATATTTTTCTCTTCATCCCTCCTTTCCCCTCCCATCAATTCTCTCTCCTTCCCACCCACACATCGTCCTACCTTCCCTCCACTCCTTCCCGCTGACCCACAAACCCCACTCCCTCCCTCTCACATATCCACTCACCAACCCACCTACGTTTCCTTTCCGTCTTCTCTTCTAGACGGAGACTGGTGATGAGCATAATGTATGTACAAATGCTCTCCCTCCTTCCTTCCCAATCTCCGCCCATGATTCTTTTACAAGATAAATAATACGTCATCTACAAAACTTAATATTTTACGTGGATACACGTACGTCAAATATTTGCCGTTATATCAACTTTTAATTGCAAATGACATGAAAAAAATAACGCAATACGCTCAAATTATGACGTATAAAGAGAAAAAAACAATTGCGAAAATGTTTATCGAGGTTGGGGGAATCTGCACGTTTCTATATATCCATGTAAAAAAAGGATAAAAATGTTTGATAAAGTTATCAAAATTGACCTCAAAGTGTTTCTAATACATATTTAGGGGAGCATAGAATGTTCACCTCATCCCCTTCTCAACAACTTACTAAGTGTTATTTTATAGTTTGAAAAAGTGTATAATTATAATGTCACATTAAAATACTTAGATAAAAAAACCCATAAAAAAAGGAAAAAAAGCCCAACACAAAAATTAAAAATAAACAACACAGTTTCACATACAGTAGCCTGAGTCATTTTTCATTAGTGGGGTGGTAATTTTTATAAATTGGAAAGTTCACTGAAAACTCGCTCAGGGGGGTGAATTTTCAATACGACACCCGGATCGAACCAGTGACCCTCTGTTTCCACAACTTAGCGCCATAGTAATAATGGCCACCTAGACCGCAGTAGATTACATGCATGTCGATAGATCTATGAAAGCAAAAACTATTTAAAAAAACAACAGTATTAGCACTTACGATTTTACAATACCCATAAAAACTATTAGCATTTACGATTTTACAATACCCATGTACCCGCCATGCTCGTCCAGATGTAGACTTTCCAGGATTTTGTCAACTTCGCCATTCTTCACCACTCTCAGCAGTTTCTTGTTCTCTTTTTGTTCTCACAATTATAAACAATTCCGTCTTTGACTTCAAATCTAGAACACTTTTTCCTAAAGTTAGCCTTTTCGCCTTTGCTAAAGATGCTCCCCGATGGAAACCTCTTATGCAATACAAATGATTTGATATCCTCATATGTTTGGGAATCCATGCTTGCAAATGAAATCGCTCGTAATAAAGCTGTATGTTTACTGACTATTCTTTGAACAATGCCGACAAAAACAAAGATATTGCTGCGGTCTCATTGACAGGCTACGTTACTCATAGTACCATCCAATCAGCGGATAAATAAATAGTTTGACACTAAAAGTTCCCCTTTTTGAATGCCTTTCAAGTTTAACATTGTACCGACAAAGCGTCTGGGTTCCTATTAAAGTGACATTAGCCGCAAAGAACAAAGGAAAATAGCAGAGACGCCAACAGGATAAAGCAGCTCTACCTTAGCAGCATGCAATGGGGAAAGAAATCGCATCAATAGATACAGAAATGAATAGTGGCAACAAAAAGTCGTTTCGCTTTTAGGTAGATCTCTCTATTACTAAATTGCTATTTAAGTCGCTTCTGAATTAACAAGAAACAACTGCATTCTATGACCAGTATGTTTAAATTGCATTTTTAAATGTATATTAACAAATAAAAAAGCAATAACATTCAGTTATAGGGCATGCCGTAGATGCTTGTGTAATTTCATCCCTAAGGGAGTCACTATTCTACAGAAGAAGTCCATGTTCTACGTACAGGGAGTCCAAATTCTATGTAGAATACGGACTGGGAAGTACATATTCTATTGAGTATAAAGTCTTTATTACATCGGCAATAGTTCAATGTTTTTGTCGTGTTATCTTTTATTACAGGTTTACAGACTGACACTGCTGCAGAACAACTAAGAGTGAGGCGTCGAACTGCAAAAATGCTAATAGTAGTTTTGATAACATTTGCAGTGTGTTACCTGCCTATTTACATTCTAAATATATTGTGGTAGGTGTTCGTAAATCGATTAAATTGTCAGTATGAAACTTCTAGTCTTACTATCAATACACTTTGTTATAATTGCTTTAATTCCACCAATTTGGAACAAGTATCGGTCTACAAGCAGCGCACTTATTTTAATTATTTTGTTTATATATAATGTAAGTGCCATTAAACACATGCATGGGGATGTTTAAAAAGTACAACTTAGTAACTAATGCGCATATACGACTTTAACTCTGTGTCTAAACAACGAGGCTGAAACAATCTGTAGCAAGTATCTATCTATTTCAAGTGATGTTTCTCAATTAATATAAATTGAAATTCACAATTGTGTCCTATTGCTATGCATGTGTTTAGAATGTCGAGTGACTTTTTGTAAGATCTGAGCGTGATTCGACGTGTTTACACATGCATAAAAACAGAAAAAAATAATTTGATCCTGATAGAATCCAATTTCGAGGATATTTTATTGTTTAGTTGGAGACGCCCCTCCAGTTAATTACGTGAATGAAAATTTAAAATATCCTTTGCATAGTAAACGCATTGTAATGTATACAGATTAGGAAACATAAAAAAGTAGTCCGAGTAAAAAAGATTTTCGAAATATATTATTAGAAAATTTAACGTTTTCCGTAGTAAATGCTTGAAATACACATATCATTTATTATATATAATCAAATAAGTGTAATCATATAACTGATAACCGTGAGTTAATTTGCCTACTGTAGTATCTTATATTATACATATTTTGGTAGTTTTTACAAAGTTTATAACTCTTAACATATTGACATAAAGAAAATAATCTGGGGGTAAATGATGTTATAACTAATAACATAACAACGGATTTATTTTCTCTCAAAAGAGAACAATTTTACCAATCCGTTTTAGATCGATCATGATTCTTTTACAAATGGGTTATCTTATTTTTTTAGAAAACGTTATTAAATTTGAGATTAATAATTTGCCAGCGTGATAAATTACTCAAGGGAATTATTTGCTTTAAATTTTGATCACAGCACAAATATTCTCCCAATACAATTATTATGTTTTTCTGAACGTTTGCTGGCAATTTCAGATTTCTGAATTAATTTAATCTGACCCCATAAGAGCATCATTAGTGACTGGGGGAAACTTTTATCATCTTTCAATAATTTCTGACAGAGGTTGTAAAATATCGGTAATATTGCTACAAATATTTTGGATAGAAATATGCCGTTTTCTATCATCTGTCAAGTTTGTGTGAAAAATGCTTTTCCATATTCTAGGCAATATTTATTTCTTAACAGTTGTTATTAAAACACTGATAACGAAACGCATGAAAGACTTAAAAAAACCATTAACAACAACAGCAACAACACCAACACATATTTTATTACGCTTAAAACAGCTACTGCGTGTTGAAGGTCGTCACAAAATTACAACAATATAGTTAAAACATGGGAGTCAGGTTATCAGAGCAGTCAATAAAGTTAATAGAAATTGGTTAATGCATTTTTTCAAAGAATTTAACAATCATAGTACAACTTATTATTCATTATTACTACAATGATAGGTCTGATCATAATGTATGAAAGCTAAGTATTTACTATAAGCTGAACAGATATGTTTGATGATCTAATATGAATGGTGAATCATGCTTAACTTGTGTTTTTTACTCATTTATGCTTAGTCCTTGAGTTGAGTTTCCAAAACCAGGTATTTTACTTAAATCAACGGTCATCGCTTTTTTTTTAATTAGTTGTGGTTAAATTAAAACTTATATTTGGAAGACCTGAACAAAGATAGTGTCTGATTTTTTTTGTAGACCGTTGCATTCAGAGTAGTGTAAATTTAACACTGAATATAAGGCGAATGTTGAAGATACCTCAGGCTAAGAATATTTATTTTACATATATACTACGGGACAGCTAACCCGTCACTTCACATTTTACATACCTGACATTTTGCGTATTTTCTCAAAATGAGCAAAGCAATTATTGAAATTCAGACGAGAATTGAAAGAGCATTTTGACATTTTGACAAAGTTGACATTTTTTTTATTTTACTAAGGCTACTCAATATTATGAGGAAAGTATTGTAAATACAAAAGTGGCGAGTAAGCTGTTCCGTTCAGTATGTATCTTTGTAGCAGTGCTGTTAATAACTAATTTGACAATGTCTGCTAATGTCTGTCTAATAAGTAACTCATTAACCGAACTATGTGTATAGAGGTTCATGTTCTAAAATATAAAATACAAATATGCAGAGGTTACAAAATGCATAAAAATACATTGCAAATAAATTCAAACAATACGGTTGTTTTTTTTCTATGATAATATATATATTTTAAACAAATTTCCATCGTGGCTTAATATGTAGAGCGGAACCAGCTCTCCCGATTGGGTCCGTTAAATAGCAATTTTGGGAAAACCACATTTGAACACAGTTGTTCAGCTGAAAGTTTGATGACGTCACAGTTTAGCAAGCATTCAATTGCAATGAATTGTGGGACAGGTATAGAATTCTCTGCTTTTTTCATAAGAGATTAATATACCTGATTCTGGAGATATCAAGTTCTGGAATAGACTAATCTTGGCTACTCAAATATGTCACTTGGAGCTAAACCAGTACAGTGTTCACTCGATGAGAAATAGTTTGAAAATCTATATTTAAACCTCAGATATCTAATTACCATGGCAGATAAAAGAAGTCCCTACATGCTCGCAAGTTATAGTCTAAAATTTTATGTTTTTCAATATTCATTCTTGAGTTCAAGTATTAAAAATACCATCCCTGCTATCAAAATCAACACTATTTTAAAATGTTTCCTTTAATGCTTCGACTGAGTTTGAATTTAACCTGCTTGTTACGATTATCCTTGATTTTAACCCCAAAATATCAGGTTTTTCGAATAACCTTTTCTATAACCATCTCATTGTCCGTCTATTATTCATACACTATTAATAATGACGTTGCTTTTTATAACTAAGCGCATACTTTGTATAGCTGTTTTAACGTACCGTTAATACTTTTCGTTTAAATATTGACACAGGTATTCGAAAGCGTTGGCTTCTTTAAACTCACCTATTATGATCTGTCTCTACTGGACGGCAAGGTTATTATGTTATTTCAACAGCGCAGTGAATCCAGTCATCTACAACTTTATGAGTGGTATGTATAGCATATTTTGTTGTTTTTACTAATTAAGCATCATTCATTAATATATTTCGTTGTTGGCCTAGCCATAGTTTCGCTAAATATCTCAACTTGGATTTTTTCCTAAACTCAAATATTTGAAATTGTACCTCTTCATTTACATTGATCATTTTGCACGTTATCCTTAACCAATGAATAACGAGTATGCATATTTCAATTCTTAGTGGTTATTTAATGTGTAATAAGTTTGGGTAATAATTTAGAAAAAAAAAATATTTTAAGTAAAAACTCAACTTGAGATGTTAAGTGAAACCTGGCACTGGGCTGGTTAGCTCAGTCAGTATTGTGTCTGACTTTTAATCCTAGGGTCGTGAGTTCCCTATCCGACCAGGGTCTGTTATGCTTGATATACTACAAAGTACCTATCATGTAATTTGTTTTTATCCACTGTTTCAAATGAGGAAAGTTATCAGTAACTGTTATTTGCGCATTTTTTTTTCGATTACTGATTAACCTTTGAGGATCCCGGGAAAGAATGGTTAGATTAACTATCGCATATCATCCCTCGATAGCATTGAAATGATATTATGTTCTTAATTTTATGAGATAACAAACCCGATAAAAAAAGAGAAAATTATTCAAGACTATGAATATGGAGGTATAAGAATGGTTATTATAAATATGTTTTAAAAGCAAACTGGATAAAACGTATATTACAAATAGACAATAATGGTAAATCGGAACTATTTTACACATCTAAATTAGATAAAAAGGAGTAAAACTTACATTGTAATTGAAATAAATCTGACATAGGTAAATTATTTCCGGAAAATATTGACATCATGGCATGATATTAAAGGAAACTCCTGCAGTAAAACCTTAAGCCAAGGAATCATTTGGAATAATTCCAACCTTTAGATAGGAGGAAAAACATTTTTTATCAAAAACTGGCATAACAGACGAATAGCATTTATAGAAAACAATTTTTGACTACAGAAAAAGCGATTTTTATACATTTCATGAGCTTTGAGTTATTATTTGATAAAATATACGACTACAAGTAATTACTTCCAACAATCGTTCAACGATATGGAACAGCTATTGCATTTTTCGAAAGAGATACAAGATATATTTAATATAAAGGTCAATGTTTGTTCTTGTGAAACTATACTTACTACTATCATTTTTTATTAATGTTAGTAGAATAGTTTCCATATTTGTTTATAATTATATCATATGCATACGGTGGATTTCCAGTTAATTACTAATCTTTTAAAATATAATTGTAAATGACGTTGCTGTCATATAACACATTCCAATAGTTAAAGGAACATGAAATTTTCTTAGCTCGACTGTGATGTAAGTTCAGGGCCAATATTACATGCTCTCCCTTCTGCTTGCCGGGTTAGTCAGTAGTACGGTCCAAGCTCTTCTGATTTGGTCCGTTAAATGGCAGGTTAATGAAAGCTGCATTTCAGCACGTTTATTTGAATGACGTCACAATAAGCTGTTCAATTGCGATGAATTGTAGGACAGACATAGGATTCCCTGCTATCTTATTGGGGGTTTATAGACCTGAGATGTCAATACATCGAGCTGGGGATCGACCCAAAACCTCAAGCGTGAGCTAACACTATGTACATTGCACTACCGCCTCACTGAAAGGGAATATGTCAGAAAAAAAACAACAACTGATTATGTCTTTAAAAATAAAATAAAATTTAATAATTAATAAAAATCTCACTATAAAACTGAAGTCGAAATAAAACCACGTGACTCTTTTAATGCGTCACAAGAAAGGTTGTAATTGTAAATGGTAAGTCTGTTGTCTAATCAACGTGTATGGACATTGTTAAGAAATCTGTTTTCAATATAATATTTTTTACTTCATATATATATATATATATCCTTAAAGTAATACTGAGGGTGGGTGTGTATACAAAATGCATATAGACATGATAACTGGGTGTAAATGTTTTCAGCAAATCTTACAATATTAAAAATCTTGATATATTCCTTTTAATTCAATATGTATTATACATGTATACAGTTTTTCTTATATTTATTCAATAATTTGCATTTGTTTATGCATATTGATTGCAGTGAAATTCAGGAACCAGTTTAAGATTGCATGTTCCGGATGTTACAGAGTACTTGGCTGTTGTTTCAAGTCTGACAGTAAGTGTTTTTTATTATAACACCATCTCCGGTGTCATATTTCTTCTGTCAAAACAGATAACAAAATCAATCAAGAACTTGCTAAGAAAGCAATGAATGGGAGGTCGATGGTTCGAATCCCGGTGGAGGCACTTTAGTTTTTTCTTATACAGCAGGTTCCAGCAGCAAGTTCAATAGAGGGGTACCGAATGTCTAACAGTCTAACGCAAGGATAGCTTTCCACATAAAGTTGTCTCATGAGCCAATTGTGACTGGCTCTTTCGACAGGGGTGACACTATAATAAACAACCACATTACTTTTATGATAAAACCTGTCTTAAGCAGATTCCAGAGTGTAAAAACGCAAGGTCGATAGTCTTAATTAATTAAAATGAACACAAGCCACCAAAACCATTTATATTTTATACTGCATTTTATAAAAAAAAATGTGAGTTTTTTATGTTATTATGTCAGATACCACTTTTGTCCTTTATACTTGTGCTCATTCTTTTAACTTTGTTAGATTCATGTGAGATACACCATTACTCTAAATCTGAGTAAAATCTACAGTATTTCATAAACCATTGCAACCGTTACAATTTGATTACGCAATTTGCGTCAGTCTGTGATTTCATATTTACATTATTAACGATAAATTCTCTGTTTGAAATGTTACCTGTATCGGTTGTTCATAACGTGACAATAGACATTTATTATTACAGTACAAGGACAACCAAGTCTTTACATGAGAAGGTAAGTACCATTGATAGCACTTTTGTTCAGGTGTGTGTTCTGTGAAAGACATTTTATCAATGCGTTGAAGTGATATTTCATTAAATTTTCACTCAAGAAAAACAAAACAAATACAGATACAAATGAATATTACCTTGCATAAATATAAAGACTAATGCATTAAGTAGGCTTGTTTATGAGTGAACAGTTGTTAAAACTGATAAAACTGATTTAGATTTAATTACCACAAACGAAATTGAATTAAAAATACAGTATGCATAAACGCATGGTTAAATGTAAAACACGTTCAAAATATTTCCTTTGTGATACAAGAATCGTATCACTATCTTCAGATAGATATTCAGACCATAACAAACAGTAATTTAAGTAATTTAAAGTATAACCAAATGACATCCCTAGCACTTATTTAAAACTGATCCTGACTAACGTTAGATAGTGTTTAAGAATTATTTTCATATTTGAATTTCGAGCTAGCACGTTTTGCATTTGAATATGGTTGTGCTTATTTTCCTCTGCTGTTTAGTTTGCAATTAAATGATTTATGCATTTTAAAAAGTTTATATTCACTTTAATGTTGAAATTGCAAATAATTCGTGTATACTTTCGTTCGTTTTTTCTTCGTTTATTGTGAAACTATTGTAGACACATTATGATAGTTTTTTATTCAGAAAAATGGTATTTTGAAATATTTGAGTACGTTTATATATTTTATAAAATAGTATATCATCTTAATCAACCGCATATATTATGTAGGCAGTTTAAAAGAATCGGAATGTGTTTAATGATTTTCAAATAGTTAGGTAAAGATGACTTATTTACTATGACTTCACTTTACTTTGACACATAGTAAAGAACTGTGATAATCTCTTTATTTACAATTATTTTTGAAATTTAGATTTGTGGATACATTTTTAAAATATTTATTTTACATTTCTTTTAAAAGTGAAGACTGATATTTACCCATTGTTAAAACTATTAAGAAATATAACTGTTTAAATAACTACTCTTACAGGTATGTTTATATATATATATATATATATATATTCTTCTATGTATGCATTTTTTAATTGTTCTTGTTTGTAATGGTTTCATTGCTTTTTCATTTTCAAGTTTATTTCGTACAGTGTTGCGGTCGGCAAACATATCAATACTACATTTCGAAACAACGAAACAATAGTTATGCTATTCGCCGCATCTGGTTTGGTTAATTTAAATATATTACAAC
This sequence comes from Panopea generosa, assembly GCA_029582155.1. Classification (NCBI taxonomy): domain Eukaryota; kingdom Metazoa; phylum Mollusca; class Bivalvia; order Adapedonta; family Hiatellidae; genus Panopea; species Panopea generosa. Next base: position 1,633,528 of record CM055901.1, read on the forward strand.
ATGAAATCGAATAAAGAAAACGATAGTGCTTCTTATTTTGTATATAGACATATTGCTGACAACGATTTTGATTATGTTATGCTATTATATATAATTATGAGAAATGTCTTAGTGTTTTACCATGATTGTTTTAGTTTAATGCAGTTTACGATGCAATACTAGCTTAACATCTACATAGGCCAATTTATGACCCAATAAACAGGTGTTTTAATGTTAAAGTGATACTCGTTTTTGATTTCAGAGATATGAGATTAATATCGTTTCGCAGAACAAGAGGTACAATGATTGTAGATATAATAGCTAATACACGGACATCTACATGTAATCGTAAATCTATATTCTCTGCAGCTTATCAAGTTAACCCGTTCTCAGATATGCTCAAGCTGACACTCAAGCAAATATCTTTATTTTATGCTTTTTGATGATAGATATTTCTCAATGGATTATATATGGTAATCCACTGTTTTTTCCACTGTGAAAAAAATATTTTTGTCCTTGTTTATTAATAAAAAAAAGATATTTAAAAAAAAAGTACTTAATATTTCTTTATTAGTCCAATAATTTCTAGTGGCAAATCAATGTCAAAATAAAAAAAAATCATGTAAATGCATAAAATAAAAAGAAATTTTGTTTGTTTCCGAAAACTTCCAGGCGGATTCACCCTGAATCTAGACCGACAAAAAATGCTTTTTCAGGCGGACTAAATGTCCGGGAGAATATAACTAAGTTAACACGGACTTCTATTTTAAGTAACATTTATATAGTAAAATCGACGAAATATTTATATTAGTGCGGGTCATGTGACCACGTCAAGGTCGACTTCTATAGAATCATTCCGCCTGGAAATTTAATACTTAGGCCGAAAAATTTCCTGGCGGACTTTTAAAACGCCGGGCGGACTTTTAAAATATCAAGGCGGAATTCTTAAATGTCAAGGCGGACTTTTAAATTGTCCGGACGGAATTCTAAAATATCCAGGCGGAATTCTTTAAAGTATGGACAGAATTCTAAAATGTCCGGGCGTATTTTTAGAATTCCTCTCGGACTTTCAGAATATCCATGCAGGCTTTACAAATGTCCAAGAAGTTTTGTCTGTAAAAAAACACCCAGAGAATTTTGTTATAAAAAAATTGTATTGACTACAAAAAGGATGGACGGACAAATTACCATGAAATATGCATTTTCTAATCTATAGCTAATACAAAAAGTAAAATGATATGATTCCTTTAACATTTATTAACAATCTGAAACTAAAACATCAAAACAATTTCAAATTCATTGCAGTTCTGCATGTAAAATTTCTATAAGTCATTCTGTAGGTATATGAATTCCAAACAAAATGGTATATGGCAGCTTTTTAAATCTCGCCCCTTAAAATTAGGGTACCATCTGGCATATATGAAATTATTAATGAACAAATTAAATGTGAGAATCAAAATGACCTGAATCGCTCTACTTGCAACATTTGGACAGAGAACATTTCAGAGAAAATATTTTTTTTTGTAAGTTCCACATCAACAAATCTTATAAGAGACTACCATGCAATGTTACACGTAAAATATTTAAAATCTAGGCCTTGAACTTTCAGAGAAAATGTTTTTTAATATTTTACTTAAAATGTACTAATAAGCCCTGTGATGGCAGCATTTGTGGTCGAATAATGCTTGTTCAAGAACTCATCCGAGATCTTGTGGTTATATAAATGACCAAATATTTTAGGCGACCTTCATGCAATGCAACATGAAAAACATTTAAGGTCTAGGCCTTGGATTTTCAGAAAAAAATGTTAAAGTTTCACGTAAAATGTGTTTATAAGCCCTGTGGCGGGGGCATTTGTTGTCAAATCGCGCTGATTCAAGAGCTTGTCCGAGCTAGTGTGGTCATATAAATGGTGTGCAAGTTTAGATTCTATGAAAAATAAGTGCTATCACGTCTACAAGAAAAAGATTAGTTAAAAAAAAGAAACGGACAGAAAAATAAAATTTGGCAGGTTCTGTCTTATACTATTGTTATACAGATTTTTAAAATGTATAAAACTAAAACACATAGCAAATACAATGTTTAAAATTCATTTCAATCCTGGTTTTTGTGTTTATATAATGAATTCAATCAGACTGATGGATTTTAAGAAAGCATGTTGTGTTTGAATGGATGTAAAAGTATATCTATTATGGGTATTTCAATTTTTTTTCAGTTAACACATCATCCATATTACTCTTGGCACAATTTTTTAAGCAAAAAAAGTAAATGATTAAAAATAAACAAAATTGTAATATATATATATATATATATATACATTTTTTTCAATATAAATAATGAAAAAGTTAAAAAAAAAACTAAAAAGAATTAAAAAAGAAAATTCTTGTTATATATAAAAATATTATAGTGTTAGAGTTCAAATCAAATCAAAGTGTGTACTAAAAATAGTTTAAATGTTGAATCACCCCTCACTCACTCGAGTAAAGAAAAAGTCAAACCCTATATAAAATTTGTGTAAAATTAAAACACTGTTATCATGTGATGAATAAAGTTCAAATCAAATGATAAACACTCAGTAAAGACATAAAAATATCTTTATATTTTAAATTTCTGTTTTGCAATCATAAAAATAATCAATATTAAACCATTCTGATATACATTTCTATATATATGATCTTCAACATCTATAAGTTTACAAACTCACTTTGCAACGAGGGGGGGGGGGGGGGGGGTCATTAGGAGAAGGGTAATAAAGTGGCTATTGGACAGCGTGTTTCTGTTGTCATTCATATGTAAAGTTATATCATTTACCAAATTAAATCCATTTATTTCAGTGTAAACTGTACTTAACTACAATACAAACTAAATAAGAAATCAATAATTTACAGAGGTACACCACAGTAAGTCACTGCTTGTATAGTTTGACCATATTCTGCAAGTATAAATAAATCATGTCTAACCCATCACTACTATTATCAAGGTGAGAAACTCTGAAAACACAAGTGGATGTGCTTTCTTTTCTCAATATAGTTGTTCCTCCTTTTTATTTAAATTTGTTAATAGGTAAGTCCTCTTCTTTATATACAAAGCTGTCAGCAAGAATAACGATAGTGCTAGTACCGCAACAGCTCCGCCACTAAGTTTTACCAGATGTTTTTCATAATTTAGATGTTTGGCTACATTCTGAATTTCATTTAATATTTTCTCAAGCTGCATTGTCAAAGGCTGTCTTCAGATGTTCGAGACTAGTCTAAAGATGAGTATAATTCTTTTCACTCATCGAAAACTATAATCGCATCAGGTCCGGCTTGTCATCTGGCAAGTTATGTACTGTCATTCAAGTAATGCACTTCAATCTTGCTGGTCCCATCCCATCATCGTAAATAACGATTGCAAACGGTAGAGGTGTACATCACCTGCAATATTAAAAACAAAATAAGCAAGAAATAATTGTAGCTGAAACAGATCACACATTTTTTTGTCATAAGTGTATACTTTTATTTTCTGAATTCTGAACTTGGATAAAGTTTGTCTCTCTCAACAAAATAAACTGACATCAAATTTACAAAATTAACCACACCGCAGCGCGGTCTTGTGGCAGAGGTCCACCTCACATGCGGAATGTTGTGGGTTATTTTTCCCATACCAAAGACTTCAAAAATGGTACTAGAAGCTTCCTCGCTTGACGTACAGCATCAAGAGGAAAGTTCTAGGTCTGGTCGGCCCGGTGTCAGTATAATATGACTAGGTGGGGTATCATACCATGTGTCTGCGGCATAATACTTCAGTGTGAACGCTCAGAATATTGTCTCAAGTAGACACCGTCGTAATATAATTGAAAAGCTGTTGAAAGCGACACTCAACACCACACAACAACAAAATTAAACAAATTTATTCACTGCTATTGTTATTGGGTTATACATTTGGTTTACACAAGATTTTATTATTTAAACGAAGAATGTCATACTAACCTAAACACTTCAAAATCATGCAGGTATGTTCATACTCACAAAACAAATTTTAATGGGGAAAAAAACACTAACAATGTCATGGGTTTTCACAATTTTTTATTATTATAATAATTGTGAACATATAATTAATATGTTACTATGAAAAATATTATCAAAGTATACAAAGTGAACAAATGCATTTCATTACAAAAAAAATCGAACCTGTATATTAATTATGTGATGCATGTCTTTCTTCCCTGATGGTTCTGAGACATCATTACACGTTTATATCTGCTGCTGGTATAAATTAGATCTGTAAACTTCATTGCCATTCAGTGACACTTTTTTGACCTTTGGATAGTTTATCAGTAGATACAGCTGATTCATTTGGAGTGTATGTATGGGGTCTTTGCTATATCCAACATCACACAATCTTTACTATAGCCACACAACACAAAAGCAATTTCAATTTTAAAACACTTGTGTTAACTAGAGTTATAACTGCCATTTCATGTAAGCCACAATATGATTGGTTGAATTTCAAAAGGATGACCAATGAAATAATATGTTACAGGTCAAAGCTTTCAGATGTGAATAAGACTAATTTTCCCTAGTTTTAATAAAACAATTTAACTACTGCATCACAACATGGTAAATAGGTGATACATTTATAGTGTTCTAGGATAGATAAGGTGACATGTGAACTAGTGAACAATTAAACAGACAATGCTTACATATTTAACAATAAGACAATATATAATATTTATATAATTATGTAAATTGAATATTAATATGTAATAAATTCATTTACTTTTAAAATATATTTGATTGAAATGTTGTGTATATATTCCTTTTGTTTTAAGGAGACGGAAGAATGTGATAGGTGTGATGGTAAATCAGGTCACGGTCAAGGTCACTTCTGCTAAAAATTGAAAAATAATTATTGCCTTTTGATTTCCTTTACAATTTTGATGAAATTTTGTGTAAAGGTTCTCAAGTAACAGTTAAAGTAATTTGAGATTTACTTTGAGTTAAATTAAGTCAAGGTCACTCATATATAAAAATCTTCTCAGAAACTGAAAACCAAATTTGTTTATATTTGTATTTAATGAGCTCAATTAATCAGGTTTGCAAGTTTCTTCAAGTTAGGGGACTAGGGTCCATTGGGGCCTAATAAAGGGAATGATTTTTACACAGGAATACTATGGAAAAGCAGAAAAAAATGTTTTTTTTTGTCTTTTTTTATTGTTTTTAACATTTTGATTTCTAGGGCATTGTTAGGTATTATTTCAGGGGAGACTGGGTCCATTGTTTACAAGAGATTAAATTCGGGTCAATAAGGGCCAAGAAGTGGATAAAAATATAAATTTCTAAAAAATATCTCACATATTAGCCATATTCGTTCGTAGTATGTATAAATGGTTCCTATGAGTAGAAGTTTTAAGTGTGTTTAGTTTAAGGAGCTAGTTTTCAATTGGGCCCAGGAAGGACACTTAAAATTTTACATGTGAACACAGATGATTCTCAAAATTTGAAAAGAAATGACTAGTGAAATCAGATGAAACCCAAAGCCTTGTTTTTTACTTGATATAATTTACAAACATTAAGGAACAAGTTCATTTTAATTTGTTATTTGAAAATTCCAAAATGTCTGGTACTGAAAAGTTTCAAAGTATGAAAATTCCGTGCTCTCATAATGTTTAAGTCTTAAAAATCTGTGTTAAAGTAGAAATTCCGAGCGGACAAATAGATTTTCAAGGCAGACAAGACGAAATATCCACACGGACTTTCGGCATTAATTCCGTGTCCGCCTGGACTCCGGGCGGAAAATATGATACCGTTTGAATTCCGCCTGGATTCCGCGTAGATTTTTCATACAGGCTTGTTGTAAGATCAAATGATATTTTATCTCGTGATCACCAAAAACGATATTCTCACTCGTGACAAGCAACTCCTGAGAATATGACTTTTGGTGATCACTTAAAACAAACAAACATCTTTTATATCTATTTGTTTGCTTGAGCACAAACGCTATATAATAAATAAATCAACATGCATGTGCAACACAACTGGGATAATAGTTGCGCAATTTTCCCATCTTTGAATAACGTTGCTATAAATAATTCCTTTCAATTTTTCGTACTCACTCTAACAGTACAGAGTATAAGATATTTGACTGGTTAAGTAGTCTACTAATTATTATGAAAACCAATCATTTGGAACACGGTTCGTGTAAATGTAGCCTTGGGTATATAAAGTTTAACAATGCAATTCACATACTCATAGACGTATGTCGGTCTTATTAATGTTCTTTATAACACTCAGATAGAATAAACCTCGATTGAGACAAATTACTTTAATCAAAGCTTAAGATTCAAATTATTATAACATACAAGTTAGTTTTATTAAGCATACATGTCATACAGTATATATACATATAAATTTATTCACAAAATGTATGAAAAGCAGTTAATTACATAGTTGAAAAAATAGGCTAAAAATGAAAAATAAGTGAATCTTAGAATGACATGAAATGCTTGGAAAGCCGAGTAAAGTCCGAAGAGGGGTCCATATGATGTGATTAAAAATACTCTTAGACACTAGCACTAAACAAACATTATTCTATAAAATGTATTAAATAAATAAAATAATCAAAATAAAATATTTTACATGTATTATGAATTACGAGATGCAGTCATAATTTCACCGATATAGACTACTGTATTCATATAGCAGAATGATATAACAAAATGTTCAACGTATCAAAGCATTTTTTTTTCATTTATTGGGATAGCGTTTGTAGAAATCTAATGCTAAAAGTATCAGAATGGATATTTTATACGTTAAGTGGTGAGAACATAAATGGTTTGCCTGAATATTACTCTTCTTCGTTAACGCGTTGGGGAACGCAGGTAGAGCGTTCGCCTCGCATGCGGAATGCGGTGGGTTCGATAATCGGCCGGGTCACATCAAATACCTAAATAAATGGTACTTGAAACTTTCTCCCTCGGTGATCAGCATTTAGAGGATAGTTCTAGGTCTGGTTGACTCCGTTTCAGTATAATGTTACTGAGTGTGGTACCATGTTTCTGCGACAGGATACTCCAGTATGTCAGCGCTTAAAAAACTTTTTCAACTAGACACCGTCTAGATATTAGCTTAAACATTGTTGAAATTGATGCTAAACACCAACAAACAAACCATACTCTTCTTCAACGTACACAGCGCCGTATTTTATTCCAGCTTGTTTTGTGGTGTTTAACCATTAACCCATTTACTATGCCACATATTAGGAATCTAAATGCTTTTGTATTTATAAGTTCAAGTTACTAAACTTTTAACCACAAAGAGTATATAATTAAACATAGCTACCAAGTTACCTCAATTATAATTATCAATTAAGTACTAAATCTACGTTTCGATCACTGCCACCGCCAATGACATAATTATAGACATTAGCATACATTGAATCGGTTCAAATTCAATATAATTGTACCATTCCTGAATGATATTGAAATGAATGATATTGGAAATCATGACGTTATTTTGTTTGTCGCATTATGACTGAGTTTGGCTTCAACGTTCAGGATATATTTACTTGTCTTAATTGTGTGTGGTTTAACAAAAATACACACACTAACATAAGTTTTAACCTGAAAAGTAGGTCAAACAATAACACTTGACATTCATTAATATTTCAACAAAAACCCTTTTATAGTAATCTATGAGTTTACTGCAGGAATTTTCTTAACGATGTTTATAATTTCTGTTGCAGTTACCCTTCAAGAACCAGTCATCAACGATTAACAGTTGCAGGGAATACATTTCACTCGATGTCCTCATGAGAAAGGATCCACTTAATGCTTAGGGAAAAAGTAAATGTAAATGTAGAACATGCTGTAAAACGTTGTCTGACGACGTTGATATATAGCATATTTGTAACTGAAAATATCAAACGAAGCAAAATGAATAGTACAAACTTCACTTCTTAAAATGTTACGAATATTACGGCATTGTTTAGTGTGAACTATTTATATCATAAAATGATTTAATTGATACGTAAATTTAGGTGATGATATAAGAACACATTTTTTTTTGTTTCTTTGTTTTCAATCTTAAATGGTAGCTATTGTATATGTATCATGTTACATGTAGTATTTTTCTTGCAGGATGTGGGTGCTAAGCATGATGGTTCTGCCATCTGCCATTATTCTGTTGGTTGTGTCTGTGTTTCCAAACGATCCTTTTATTATATATTGAATGTCTTTCACAACGCCATTCTAACTTTTATAATACTTATTCTAATAGTTAGTCCCTTTGAATAAAATGGCTCATATTTAGTCTTGCTGTAAAACTTTGTTATACAATGTTATAAATGGCCATAAACCACAAATCACATAGAACTCTTAAGTAATTACTCTGTATAAATATAAGAGTGGACTTCAAATGAAATGTACTCGCAGTTGCGCATAAGGATAGACGTGAGCTCGATCCCCGAACGGGTCATACTTATGTATTATGTGATATGTAATAGTATTTTTACTATATTTATACTTCAATTTGCATGAACCATGCACTTTTACAAAATGTTGAAGAGAGCATGGCTAGTTATTTTACATAGGAATTCATAGGACGTTCTCTATTATGATCAATGTATATATATATATATATATTCCACTTGAAGCATTGTTTAATCATATCGGTTCAGACTGGGTCCTTCAAAGGCGATTTAGTATCTACACGAGGCCAGCATGGGTCTAAAAAGTGACAAAAGTGATATAATTAGGAATTTCGATACACCTTCATCTCAAGAAACCTTTATATTTGTATAAGTATTCACTAAAAGAACAGTTTCAGTTGTTCAATTACAGTGAACAAGGTACATTGGCGCAAATCAGATGACATTAATTTTTACTTAAACTATTAGGAAACAGCAAAACTCCTTTTATTCGTCTAAAGTAGAAATTGCTGTTATCTTTTTTCATAACAGCTAAAACTTGCTCCTTCAATATCAATAAGGGACAAGAAGGACGCAAACGATATAACATTGCGAATTTTCATATCTTGTTCTTCATAAATTATGTAATGTCCATTCAAAATATAAACAGAAGTTGTTTTTTTTAAATCAGTTGAGCAGTATACGTATTAGACCAAATTGGTTCTATTGTTTTAATTACCTCAATGTCCATATCATCCTTAAAATGACGTTAGGCTCACTTTTCATTGTAAATTTAAGCGTTAAAAGCATATAGGTAAAAAGGTTGTGGAAATAAAACATAACTACCCGTTATTCCCAACTCTATATGCAACGAAGTTGAACTAATAATCTTCCAAAATAACATTTTCATTTGACTGAATCAGTGAAATCAGAAAAATGAATGTTCTGTTAATTACCGATATGAACTGAAAATTCTTTTTGTCGATTCCGTGAATCACGCTACACATTAAAATGGCGTAATACTCTTTATATTCACTCATTTAACATCGGTTTTTATTTGTAATAAATATTCTTTAACGAAGAAGACGGTTAAACAATGTGGCGAACTAATATCAGAAACAATTGATAAATTTACATAGTTTAATAAACATACTTCTCAACCACATCGATCAATATAATCATCTTAATTTAAGACAAATATAAGTGTATTGATAGTAATAAATCATATATCTAAAATTTGTAGTTATATAGTTGTAGTTTGGTAATAGTACGGTAGTTCAACACGAATAGTATATGTTCTTTGATAGTTTCACATTGATTTTTTCTTTATAGTTGATAATATGTCTATAATTGTATTTCTTCCTAGTTTGGCTTCCAGTTCTTCTAGTTGTAGTAAATCCAATATGAATATTACACTTTAACACTAGTAGTTAAATCCAACTGTAGAATTCACTTTAAATTCAATGTATGCAACACTTATAGGAATCCAGTATGAATATCACAAACTTTTCAGAGCCTGATTGCTGTCAAATATGCCTTATTTATACTTAACCTATATTTCTTATAGTATATCATAAATATTTAAATACGATATACTGAAAATTATATGATTTTATATTAAAACATTTCTCACATATATTTATATTAAAAATCAAACTTTAAGCATGACAAATTAATAATGTCCATATAAGGCTTATACACTAACACACATTGACATAATAAGTGAATGACCTCCCTTTATAATAATATCCAAGATTATAATTTTTCAGTTTAATTGTAAATAATAAGTTCTGATCAAGTATATTGACTAAAATATTTACCGATGCCAGTTCTGTTATTTTGCATAGAATAATTGATGAAAGAGATGTTTTGAAAATGTATATCAACTTCCGGTACAATGCGTTGGGCATAGATTTTGCAACTAATATCGTGCATGCGTTTACGAACCTGCTAGAATCACAGCATCGTCTTTTGAAACTGAAACTAAATTAAGGTTTCGTATTTCTCTATTCCTTATACATTGCCGTCACGTTTTTATGCGACAATTACAGTTTTAACTGCACAGCAACCGACAAAAGCGAAAGTAGCTCTTATTATTACATTCATCTGGGCATAACGTCACTTAGCTTAGACATTTACTCGTCAAAATAGGTTAGGGACCACAAACTTAAAGGTATCATAAAAAGTAGAAAGTACAAATTACATATATTCCTATGCCCCAGTTTCGACTTGCTAAACAGTACTAAATATTTTAACGAGTAAACAACATATTATAGTAATATTTTACAAAAAACAGAATAACATATTACCCCGCCCTCTTATTTTTTTGAATCTCACTAAAACCCTTTTTAAATTATTAATACTGCCATTCATCTCAGAAATACAAACCAACATTTTTTTTTACTTTGTAAAATGAAATTCTCTACAAAATGATACTTTTCCAAGCAATTTATGTTTCAAATAGAAGTGCTCAAGATTTCAAAATGTGTATACTGTAACTTAGAAAATACTTGAAATCTTACTCCAAACTGCAATTCGTTTAATTCAATAAACATATGCGGGATCAAAACACCACAAAATATTTAAGGTTACATATAACATTCTGGTAACTTAAATCCCATATGACCTATATGTTACGTTTATACTTGCTTTTGATCATCGGTCTTTACGGAATAAGACATTAGATATTCTACAGAATGAACCATTGAATAATGAAACAATGTACTAGCATCGGGAGGACATCATATTCAGAGTTAAAATGAGCTTACTAGGGAGCATTGGATCATTTATGCCGATACAACTGTAGGGCATATTTTTAGAAAAAAAGCTATACTTAGAGGAATAAGGGCAAACACTCGCAAAGAAGCAGTTAGCAGTATTATGTAATCAAAGGTTTATAATACAACCTTTGAATTTTGAAACATGGAAATTACTATTGCAAGTGCCGGAAGAGTATCCCAGACATTTTCAAGGAGACACTCAACTTGGGTATATAGGAAACACTGTTCCCGAAGAATGCCTATTTGAATATTCTATAAAAGAACATATTGAGAATGTTAAACACACACTGATATAAAAGTGCAACCTTAAGCTAAAGCATTTGCATAACAAAAAACCAGACGACTTTTAGAAAACGATGGTTGATAGAAAAACAGCACTGTTATGATGTATTACTTAGAGATGTTAGAATGTTTTGAGACGTTGAACATCACACTCAGACGTAAGGAAAATTCGGCTCTTTGTCTGCACACTTTTTTCCAGAAATATTTCTATATTTTGCTGCATCAAGGCAAACGCCTGATTTAAAATAATGGTATATGTACAATAATGAACTTGAACAATATGTTAATACAGAATGAAAAAGCATCATAATGTATTAAAGTTTCTCGAGGTGTCTTGTTGTAGGAAGAAGCAGTTAAACTGGGCTGGACTCTCGATAGTTTAGTCAGAGAGCAAATTAAGTGTACCGGAACAATCGGTGGTCTCATTAGTAAGGACAATAATATGACTCAAATGCAAAAAACTGTAATGTACACCGACATCAGATTCAGGGTATGAAAAAGATTTGAATACATCAAATTAGCAGCACATACAATAATAGCAAATCAAAACAGTCACAGAATGAAACAAATTTCGTGCTTTGTCAGATCAAGAAATCCATTCAATGGCTATACTCTATCGCTAAGCAGTATTGATGTTATGAAAGATAAAAATGTTGATAACTACTGGGATACAGGTAGTCATACTATTGAATCCATGGAAGAACAGGAAGCCAAAGAGTATTCGTTTGAAAAGAAAATATAACAGGCAAATACACTGAATTATAGAGTTGAGGTTGAGATAAATTACAAGTCGATCTTCAGCTATGTTTTCAATGATGAAATTATGCTGCTGTATTTATGTTAACCAGAGAGGAACTACATGTATCGTCATTGTTCACTTGTCAATTGTGCTCACTTCGACTCAACTTGTTTGCTTGGAAGAGCAACAAACCCAAGTTAGCTAAACCTGTAGTAATCTGGAAAGTTATAGCTGTAGAAAACTGCTTTGACGGAGGAATTTTAACACAGCAACGTTCATGGTCAAGAGGTTATACATATACCTGGATACCTTCTTATTATAAGACTTGCATGTGTGCTATATTGCCGAAAAGTATGGAAATGGATCGGTGGTTGTAATTGTATGGATATTCAGAGGTATCATCCACAAACTATACTATACATTTTAAATGTAATGCTGAACATGCGTGAAAAACAACCTTCGTAGGTGAACTGACAATGAACGCCGAAAGATACGATCCTTGCTTATTCAATAATGAGCAAGGCTTTATTAACATGCTAACGGGGACATTAGATGCAAATGATATAAAACCACGACAAACGTAAGAGATACGGATGTCTTAATTGTGAATACATCTCAGGAACATGCAGTAAGTCAGTCAATGGTTCTTAATGGTGATGATACGGATATAACTCATTTTCTGTTATGCCAACATGGACTTTTATAATATTTTCTTTAAACCGTAATCCTAAACCAAGATGAAGTTGAAATCCAAATTTAAGATTTAAAGCACAAAGCTTATAGAAATAAAGCTAACGAAAGAAGTATGTAAACATATAATTAATACATGCTGTTTTTTGATGTGCCACAACCCCTCGTCTGTTTAGTACGGAAACGTCTGCATCAGCAATTTATTATAACATCAGAATAGTCAAGTATGGAAGAATAAAGATAGCATATATAAGAGGAATTGGACTGGAGAGTAGTATATGTAAAAGGTGAGCTGCTGGATGTACAAACACTGAAAGTCCCCGCACCAGACAGTTTATTACTTTATTGAAAGTGGTAAGGTATAAGTGTAAAGTGAGATTTACTCGACGCCATATTTATGTAACGTATGAATAATGTGACAGTCACAGTAGGGCGTCCATGTGTACGTTAAAATGTAACAAATCGAGGCAAACGATAAATGATCTATATTTTCTACCTTAATAGAAAATAGCACAGTTTCTCATTTAATACAAATATGAGTATCAATAATTTAGCATGTTAGCAAAGGGGTATAAATTATATTCTTGTGAAAATCTTCTGTTACTTATAGTTTTGTGTTTTGCCCAAAATGTTGTATTTCTATTGAAATAAAGCATCTGCGTAGGACGACACAAATTCATCTAAATGCCAAAGACACTTTTGCGAATTATGTACAAGTTCATAGACACGCAATAAGACACCCAAGTTCTGATAAGCATTGATGGACCACCTAACCATCAAGATTTTAGGACCTCTCAATTTATTTTCGCCACACACAATTCCTGCAAGATCTTAGATTCATCTGTACAAATGTATAATATTCTATCTTCTTGGCTTAATGGTGGACGGAGAGCAAGCACAAATATTCTAATTTATAAATTCTGTGTACGCCATATGACTATCCGAACTTGGCATTCAGTATTTGAGCAGGTTCGAATCGACTACATTACGCAATACTTACAATAAACTGGTATTTAGGGCTCGTTACTTCTAGGACGACCTATAACAGGGCCAGTGTCTAGGTGCCTCTGCCATAAACGACCGGCCACCGTTGACTAGCAATAAACAGATGTCAATGACGTAGCGTTTCGACTGCACAATCAATCTTATTCCAATTATGTGTTCCACTTAACCTACCGGTAAATGTCTCCGCAAAGGCATAATAAATATAAAGTCCCTTCAAAACTTTTTTTTCTTTTTACAACGAGTGACACTGTATATTTGGGAGTACGCGAATCGTAAATATAACCCTCAGATCACCTGAGCGACTACGCACGATACAATATACCATACATTAAGTTAATACATCAGAAAGCAATGAGTTCCGTAACTAATCTTAATAGTATATTTGTTTTCCTTCAAGTAATATGTATCAGTATGACGAGTTCAACTTAGTCTTTATGCAAATTGATTTAAGCTCGATGGCGGAGCAACCTCAGAACATGCATACAATGCGCTCGAGTCCTTTTCCTGTGTGAAACCAAAACCAGTTTGTAACTGTCAATGGTCTAGCGCTCGTCGTCTGGCGTCAACGGCCAATATTGTATCACTGCATTATCGCCCGATTTTTTACTCGATATGCCTTCTATATAGCATCTTCTTAGACCTTGGTGATAATTAACGTGGTACTTGTATTATAGTGCGGTAGTATGTTTAAATGAAACGGGCGACAGTAGCCAAGCCTACAATTTAAGCCTGAGGTTATGCCAATGAATTCGAAACCATGGGAGTAGATGATGCACCAGGCAAATAGTTAATTGTTTAGTTATTAGTTTTAATAAATTCCAAACTAATCAATTATCAAAATTTATCATAATGCTTACATTTCAATTTATTGTTTTTAAATTGTATTTTATGATTGAAATTGTGTCGATTTGATTCTAATACCGTAATGCATTCATTCATTAATGTTTATTGTATATCAACATTTAACTTTTTTGATGTCCATGTTTATTGTTTGGGGTATTATATTTGTCAAATAACTTTGTTGTAACATATGTTTGTAAATAAATGGTTATAACAGAATTTTGAACCATTAATGATTCCATTACCTTCCATTTGCATGGTATTTACCATAATAAAGGTTAAGTACTCTATAAACTCACTTTGCCGTGGCATATCCTTTATCCAATAGATGTACTGTTTTTGATACTTGTTAGGCAAACTTAAGGCTTGTTTAAAAACTTTTAAATTATACAACCCAAAAATTAATTGTTATCCTGTTGCCGTGATATGTTTAAGGCATAACATATGCTATTCGATTTAAAGGAAAACGTCAATAAAAATATAATTTATATTTAAGAAGTTTTCAACGTAATCTTACACATCAGCAACGACAAGTGCTGACTCCTTTTTAACTTGTGTATCGTCAAAATTAAGGTCAGTTGGTATTTTATTCATTGTAGTTTAGTTTACTATTAATTTTTAAATAACGACTTGTAAAAGGAGTATTACTTCATGAATTATTGATATAATATATCAACGGAGATTTAACCAAAATGACACTAATTAATCATTATTGACACCATCATCACTATAAAATTTACCTTCATTGTAAGACTATTGTCCCTGGTATTTATTAGCGCGTTCTTTATCTATGTATTAGATATCAATTTTAAAGAGGTCACTCGGCAAATCACATTATCTACCCTAACCTAACTTGACACTGTATTTATTGTATTTGATTTTTTTTATAAACATTTCCATACTGTGCTTTTATTCTAATCTTACGTCGTTTTTTATCATTCAAATGTATATAACATAAATATGACTTTGTGTCTTTAACTATTCTCTAAGAAAAAGCAAAGCTATTAAACAAATTTTAAAATGGACGCATTTAACATATGTACGATCTACAACGGAGCCAGTAAATGGAAAAAAAACCATCATGAGCATTTTTAAGATAGTGTAATATAACTGAGTATATAATTTGTATATTTACTTTCAGTCTTATAAATATTTGAAAATAAATGAATGAATAAGCCATACGTTACATGGTAGTGGATTTAATAGACACATTTAACTATATATTTGACTTTATTAGGGATATTATTATGATTAGCCTGAATGAAATACATCAAAAACATGGGATTACAAATCAAACAAAATCGATTTAATTTTAAGATATTAAGATATATTTAAGACGTATACAAACGTACGCATAGATAACATATTGTAGACAATTAACGATATATATAACGGCAAGTGAGCGCATAATTTAACGTTTTGCTATTAAACTCATATCTACGTGAAATAAAAAAAGAAACCATATAATTTTATAATATTGTTGACATTCCATAACAATGCGCTCGCCTTGTCATTGATGTATGAAAAACTAGTCATTGCCAATCGTCTGTCTTTGAGGCGTTGCTTGTATATGTGTTGTTTGCCTTTTTTAACAGAATCTTTAATTATTTAAAGCTGGTAAGCGTACATAATAACTGTTCCTGGGACCCCTAAAGATCTTAACTGGTGCAAGACACACATGCTCTCAGCAAACAACTTACTTCTTCATGAGGTCTTTGAAAATTGTCGAATCCTTGATGTATGATAAGGTTTAAGATCAATCATCATAGATAAAATAGCCAAATGAAGATTTGAACATCACATGTAACGACTGATCTAGACAACTTTTGTCTTTGAATGAATCTAATGGTACAGTGGTTATTGAAAATCATTAATCAAGCACTGATTTTAATACCAATGATATAATTGATATATGTTTTACATTTTCATCGCAGAGTCAGATAATACAATACTGTTATTGCCAACATCATTGAAGCGCTCTTGTTTGACTTAATAATAGAAGATATGTTGAACGGAGTATTAATGCATTTCAAATTACCGGTTCAGATTTATAATTGGTTCTTGATATATAAAGCTCAAAATATTTAATTTTGTCATAGTAACAATCTTAAAAATAGCAAAATAAGTAATATTTTAGTATATGCAAAGCGTGAGACGTTGGCTCATTGAATTTCATGAAAGATGTTTACTTGACGAAACAGTCGTTATGCTTATGTCGGTATTTTTTCTCTAATGAATATCAAAACATTTTTTTAAAATATATTTACACCATATACACACATCAATAAATATAATTGCGTAATTGTATAGGGCTTATAATGTCTCACAACACAGACAGGCCACTTTTTTGTCACGGTAGCACGCTAATTCGTTTCGAAATATTTCTAAAATGGTTCCTAGGGGCTGTGATTTCTTGCTGCAGATCAGATAAAGCAAACGCTGGCATAGCATATCAATAATACATCACTAATGTCAAAAAGCCTTTATATGGTTTTAACAGATGCAAGTATTAAGATGCATTTGAGGACTCTTTTAAATCTTTAAAAATAAACCTTACGGTGTCACTACTTTAAAAAACAAGCTGGTCAAAAAAACTTTTAGAAAAGACACTATTTGGAAATCCCATTTTTTACCGTAGACAACCTGGACCTTATTATACATAAAATAAAGAAAACAATTCAGCTTCGTAGAGAGCCCATGCAAAAATATTGCAAGTGTGAATTTTACTATTTCATCCATTACCTAAATGATTTTGATAGTGATTGGTACCCACATGGCTTGATTTATTCCCGACTTTAGAAGTACTTTTCCACCCTTAATATGATGTCCATTCCATTAGGCATTTGTTATTTCTGTCAAAATCAGAATTGCCAGTCTTTCATTGGAATGGAATCGAATCATCAAGATTATTCGAATGATATGTTCCAGGTCACGAAATGTGTCATTGGAGAACACCGATAAATGTTTCACGTGATGTTTGTTATAAGATTTACATTTACCAAACAAACGATTTTTATAGTCGAACATAATCCATGCGAGTTGACGGATGTAGCATTGATATTTCAATTTTACAGACGCAATACTGACAGCATAAGTAATAGGAAAATAATGGTATTGAAATACGCATGACGGAGTTTGAAGGAGGTGCGTGTTTAAAACATTTAGAAAATCATGTGTAAAAGAATGAAAACATTGTCTAAACAAATACAGTATGTTGTATGCTGTTTAGCGTCACTTTAAACAATTTTTCAGTCATATCGCGTGTCTACTTGAAACAATATACTAAGCGCTGTCACACTGGAGTATCATGCCGCAGACACATGGTATGATACCCCACCCAGTCACATTATATTGACACCGGGCCGACCAGACCTAGAACTCTCCTCTAAATGCTGAGCGTCAAGCGAGGAAGCTTCTAGTACCATTTGTATAGTCTTTGGTATGACCCAGCCTGGGATTGAACCCAAGACCTTCCGCATGCGAGACGGACGCTCTACCACTAGACCACGCCGCCTTCTTTACAGAAAATAAGAATGACTGTTGAATACATTGTTGAAATAACTAACAAAATAATATAAAACAGATAGTGGTTTGTTGACAAAAAACATCAGTTAAATCCACCATTAAATCTTTACAATGAGCTTAACGGCAGTAATGAAAAAAGAGAAACAAGCGAGAAAAAATATGTAAATCGTTTTTGTTGACGCTGCATTCGGAATTTCTAAGGTAAAATACATATTCAGTGAGATGGTGTGAGATGAGTTTTTATTGTGGTATCTATACTCAGGTTGTGTATCCGCAATTAATGTATCATGATTTACACTAACTTAAAATAATAAAGTATGTGTAGGACTCTCTGACATACTTTGACAAATTGCTAGGAGCTCAAAGTGTTGACTTGTTTAATTGATATAACATAACATTTCCGCATTCACTTGAACGCCAATTGTTGAGATAGCAAGCACTTGATATCATGCAGTTTGAGAACAATAATGATACAGTAAACTAACTGGGTATTGCAGCGGTTATGAAATTCAAGTGAGATGATCCACATGCAGCATAGTAACAGCCAAGCAGACATACGTGTAAGTGATATTTTGAGTTTGTTGAAATTTATATATAGCACCTTATAAGCCTATATTTAATCTATTTTGTTAACAATAAAATGCAGCAAATATAATCATCATACATTTTTCATGACCTGGCTTATGAGACTTATTATTGAATTGCTGTTAACTACAATTATATATGTAATTTAAAACTGAAGTAGACATATTTAAATCAACATATTTTACAGTGTGGGGGTTACAAAAGCTATTACAGGAGTGAACTAACAGTATATAAAAACGGATTTATGGTAATTCCCAATTATTGCCATCATCTTCGATCTCCCATTCCGCATGACATTCGGAAAAATGTATACCTTTACAAATCCTGTTTTGCTCGGGGTATACTTACATGAACGAAAGATAAATAAAAAGTCTGAAAAAAGCAGCATCAACAAATGGAAAAAATAGTCTATTAAAACGTATCAAAACATCGCATCATTTGTGTTCTACATCATTATCACTTCGATACATTTTTGGTATTCATTAAACGATGTATATTTCCCCCCAACTTAACACTTACAGTATAAACCTTATGTTGTTATTTTAGGGACAAAAACATTTAAATCATTTTTTTGAAAAAAAAAAGAAAAAGTTGATCGTATCTCTTTAATTTATGTCTCATAATGCAACTATTAAAACATAACCGGGTCTTAATTGACAAAGATTCAACACCAAGTACAAATATTTTTGTTTATTTGAAGTATTATTATATTGATAGCCTATAAATACATAAAACATACATTAAGAAATATAAAAAAGACAATTATTCTTATTAATACAAGTTACTACACATGTGTTACAGTACTAATAACAACAATTGCAGTACCGACTTATCAGAAACACGTTAAATTGTTTACTTATCATCATAGTGAAATAATGATTGAATATAAATTATATGTCTTACTTAAGTTGTAAAGGTACGGTCTTGCCAGATTGAAATCAAATAGTGTTCTGGTGAAACTAAGTGAGATATTGAGACATGTGACTATATTACACGAAGTCATTTATGTAAGTTTAGTGAATCTAACAAACACTCAATTACATTCCACTGTAACAGCGCATGCACATAGGAAACAGCTGATCTATTCAGAAGTGCACTATGACGTCACGTATAAATTAATTCAAAGACAGAGTTCATAAGTGTCAACATATCGGACACGGGCACATTAAAGCATGCTTATCACAAATTTAAAATACTAATATGGAATGTAGAACAAGTGCTACATAAATATTGATAAAATGAAATAAAAGCGTAGAAGGTGATTTTTGAAAATATGTTAAAACATTACAGGTGAGTAGTGTAATTAAATAATTAAAAAAAACAACAACAAGAGAATCAGGTACATGTATATACAAACAGAAGAAACGACAGTTCATGCATCAAGTAACGATGCCTACTAATATTATCCCCAGTAACAGTTTTGTTACTGATCGTGTCCATGTGATGACAATTGTTCTGACTCTATGGCCCTCATTTGAGTTATTTCATATGCTTATACGGTTTTTGTGATTCCTTCCTTTGGACGTTGCATTTCCTGTTGGACATTCATAGTCTTAGTATTACAGATTTACAGGGAAATGCGCCTCTAAATCGTACATGATTGATTTTTAATACACAGTCAGATATTCCTTTTATATACACTGATATGTTCCTAATAAGTATGGCAACGCGTAAACAAGTTATGAGCTTTCGCATGTCTTAGGAAAATGGCGGCCATGAAACTATATCGATCGATGATTGTCCAGATAAAAGCATTTATAAAAGAAACAAAACATCTCTAGAAACAATAAAACAGGACTTTTTATATAATTCATAATACAATTACTAAATTAAATTGCTTAGTTTCATATTTCCGATTGAAATTACATTTCAGCAACACGTCAATATTTTACGTGATGAAATATCGTATTTTACGACTAATTAAGAAAGTTGATTAAATGAATGTGCGTGTGCCACTTCAATAGCCAATAGGCAACAACAAAACCGTTCGTTGATGTCATATTTCAAAGACTTTAAAGCAATAAACCAGTTATTAATTCTTTTCGAAAAGACGTTGGGTGCAGATAACAATAGATACTCAAACGAAGTAAACGTGGATGTTTTTATATTAGACTAGAAAACGAAAAATATAACACGAATAACAGCACAAAGCGAGATGTACGAAATGTTCAAAGATGTTTTTTTGACAATAAAAAAGGAGCAGAGGCCAAAACATCTAAATATTCTTTTTTTCTGAAATGTCCACTGGCATCCGGAAAGCCGATGGATTCAATAACGACCACTCATCTCTTGAATGTATAAATAACAGCGTTGAAATGTATATAGAGAAAAATAATTCACACGTCACTGAAGAATCGGATGTTTACAAAATGTATTCATTTCTTTCTGCAAAGAAAGTGGAATTGAAGACGCAATACGTTGAACGACTACATGAGAATTGTATACATACTACACATTAAGGCGATTGTCAGATGTCTGAGCCAGGCTTATTCAGTAACAGCATTCCAAGGGGTCTTCTGTCTGTCGTATATTATAATTTTAGGAAGTGTTACAGTTTGAGAGCCAGGGATGAAGCCAGGCAGCTTAATTTTAGTTTCATGAAAGGTGCACTAAGAGATTATTTGGGTGACCGTGTTTTAACGTGAATGTGAAAGCAGTTAGCATATATTTTGGTAGAAATTTACTTTTTTTATAGTTAATTAATCGTTATAAACAAACACTAAACGTCAAAATCCGGTTTGTATTGAAATATTTAACGGCGATTCTTAAGATGTCGAAACCGGTGACACCATCAATACAAAAGGATGTAAGAGGCACACTTCCAAAAATATACCCATCAGCTGATGGTTAAGAGAACTTTTTATCCATGCATGACTAAAAATAAAACTTTACAGGGTTTTCTAAACACTATTATAGCTTTTAAAAAAATGAAAATAACCGGTCTCAAACATCACTCACTATGATGCTTACGTTTCAGAAAATGAGCACAGAAATGCGTCATGCACTTTGCAAAAGTCTTATTATCCGAAGCCAGCTGGTTATCATGTCAATGCTAGTCCTAACAAATGCTTGCTGCAGACAAACACAACACCATTTCCAGCTGTGTGTATATACAAGAATTGTACATTCATTTTTTAATTTGAATACAAAATGCAAAATGCTTTATAAGATTCGTTATCTAGGTTTATGCTGTTGATTTACATGTTGATAACCTAAATGGATGTACTGAGTTTATAAACAGTATTATTCATAGAATTTTGCATAAATAGATGTGTTTTCCTTCTTATTATCCCTACAAGTAACAGATCAAAATTATGAAATGTTTTAAAATGTTAAACTTATGTACTGTAGTCCACTGAAAACATATTTCTTAATTTTATGTCTTTACTTTTATTCATTCAACAATATCAAATAAAAAAGGAAACATTATTGTTTTAACGTTATTACTGTTCGCAATCTTTCGAACATAAATAAAAAACAAAACAAAACATAAAATGTCCGAAATATATGTTGTATACGAAATTAGTATCACTTTTGGACAGCTACATATTCTGACAGAAAACATTGCTAAAGCTATTTCTTATAGAACAATTCAATGTGAATTCATTGATATGTTTCCAGTATACTCAATATTAAAATCTAATGATGAAACACGAAGAATGGATTTAATGTCTATACATTTAGAATGGAATGTAGCACGCGCTGTCAATACACAAACTGCACGCACTACCGAAAGCGTTGATATCTTTAATACAGAAAATAAAAAATAAATTGTATATAAGAGAGTAAAAATACACAAAGTCAGAAAATGAAAAAAAAAATGTATGTAAAAGAGTAAACCAGCATTAAAGTGGTGAAATGTTCTTAAAGTCGTGAATGTTCTTAAAGTCGTGAAATGTTCTTAAGTCGTGAATGCTATTAACCAAAAACAAATGGCTGACCAAAAAAAGAGCCAATCACCTAACACACAGTACGTTTTTAAATTAAATATATATAAAAAAATAACATGCAAAACAAAAAAATGCACAGCACTAAAAAAAAAGCAATGCAAGATTATGCGAATGCAACAAAAATAATGAATAATTTAAACTAATACAACTTTTATTTCAGATAGAAAATCCATAAACATGTTAATCTAGAAACGTTCTTGCAATTATCCTTCACTAACATTTAACACGTTTTGATATATTCGTCAAACTACAGATTTGACTATTATAACGAATTTCAGGCCGGGCCCGATTAGCGCAGTCGTTAGAGTGTCTGACTATCAATCCAGAGGTCGTGAGTTCGAATCCCCACCCGGGAGGCTGATATACGACATTGCGTCTCATTACCATTGTCTCTCCCCGCTGATTCAAGTGGAAAAGATATCAGTTACTTGCGGAGATGGGGTGTGTTCGAGTACTGGTTAACCTTCCAGGATCCGAGGAAACAGTGGTTAGGTTAACTGATCGTCTGTTAGCCGTCGATCGTACAAAATGACGCTTACATTTAATCAATCAATCAATCGATCAATTAATATCTAATTCAATTGACAACCATACTTAAGGTCATAGCGATAAATAATCTCGTTTCCTTTTAATTTAAATAACATTTTAAATGTTCATATTTTTTTTGAATATTTTAGACATTTTCACCAAGAACGATAAAAACGATCGAATAAAATCACTAAGATAAGTAAGTGTGGTCGCCCTTGTGACAGTAACCATGGTTACATGGACGACAATTCTTCTTTCGCTGAGTAATTTATATCATTTTTATACTCGCATGTCAAACATTATTTTGTGGTTATAGGAATATTAATGCAATAACTTTTATCTGTTACTCTAGGTTTACATATAACAGAGAAACATCTTGAACACAAAAATATGTTATGCACGCTTTGAAAGTATTTATACTCTTTATGATAATATTCTGCATCTTAAATGGGTAAAATAGCCTTCTTTCTAGTTGTGTTGGTGGTCCTTAAACTCAAGCACATCCATCACGTCAATTTCATTGACAATAGATAAGTAATTGAATCGAAATAAATGATTAAATAATGTCACCCTCATACCGGAAAGTCACAAAATCAGTAACAGCGCCGTCCAGCTATTCCAATAGCTCGTGGCCCGTTTCTGGGGCAACAACATCACGGCGTCTCGCCATCATGGACACACTGCATTCCTGAAGATACTGCTATTGAATATTCACCCATGTCTGAATCAGGTCACGTTCCAGTTGACCAGCATTCTGTTGTTAGGGTAGTTGTTGAACTTGTTGCCACAGGAGGCAGGCAAACGATAAACGACTCTGTTACTGATGTTGTGGCATTTGCTATTAGGCCGGCATTAACGTTAACATTGGCGTTCACATGTAATCAGTGTTTTGCTTTTTACATAGATTTTTTAGGTTATCAATATACGACATGTATGGTAAAGCACTTCCATAATTGATTTATCTGTAGGTATACTTTTAAATCAAACGATATAATATACACTCTGTATACATTATGTGTATACTGGACTTACAGTTCATTATTTATTGCATCTTCAGTCGCATAATTACAAAATCTGTCTTTTTCAATTAGCCGTCACAATAAAAACTATATAGCAAATAGAATACAGAAACTCCAAATGTGCTATGTAACTGTTATTCCCTTTTTAACGTTTTGTCAGTTTTACGGATTATACAGGTGTTGATGTAACATCCAATTCCTGCCTGGTTTAAATAGACAGAAATGCGTTGTTCCGGTCTTGTTAGCTTAGTCGGTAGCGCGTCTGACTTTCAATCCAGGGGTCATGAATTCGAATCACCGTCCGGTCGCAGTCTCCGTGATGATTGATATACGACGTTGTGTCCCATTAGCATTCGTTTCCCACCGCTGATTCAAATGGGGATGTTCTCAGTTGCTGTCAGAGATTGGTATAATCGAGAGTTGGTTAACCTTCCAGGATCACAGGAATTAATGGTTAAATTAAATGATCGTCTGTTAGCGCTCGATTGCATTAAATGACGCTAAACATTGAATATCAATATTTATATTAAAAAGACACGCCTGTTTTCTGATGGTACCTGTAAAGGATATGTTGTTTGCACTCATCGGAAAGTTTAAACGTCTGTTCTTTTATACATCAATAGTAAAATAAGAATAAAAAATAGTAATTAACTATAATGGAAATTAATTATCTGTATTTACAAACTCGAATGATCAAAAAACTGTAAAACGTTTATAGTTCATTACTCGATATTACGTCGCTAAATGCGCATCCTATTTATTTCTAGCACTTTCATGATGGTTGCACCTCATGCACACGCTTTTAAGTAACATACACATATAGGTTAACTCATGTTCCAACATCTATTCAATGGTTAAACCTTAATGAAGATATTATAGCTCACAGTAGCATTACTATCTGAATCTTCATATTATTACAAAATGATATTAAAGGGATTATATTGGCATATTGCTGTCAATTCCCTGTCCTAAATACACACGCCCAGCATTAATAAACACTTATAACTTCAAGATATACGCGTCTCAAGTGTCTAATTGCATAACCTCTTTATTACAAACATCGGGTTTCTGAAGCCACGTTTTTGTTTTTGTTTACATTCACCATTTTCAACGAACCGCTTTCGTGTTTCCGATCAATCACCGGACAACATCGTGAAGAATCGCTCCCGATCTCGTTTTCGAGGCTTTGTTCGGGAAGTTTACGGAATTCAATGTAAGCATTGTGCAATACTTTATTGCTGGAGGCAATAAAGTTTTGGCAAATATTCAATTACTGATAATTTGATAACTTTCAAGTAAATAAAGGTTATGCGTCAATACATAAACATTATTTTGTGCACGCTGCATACAGGAAAAATCTGGTTTAACAACGTGTTTGTGTTACTTGCCAATAATCCCTTTAAGCGATTTTATAAATCTACTTAAGACATGATCGAGGTATTTACATTTTATTTGTCAAGTAAATTTTTGAAATATGTAATCAAATTATATGACAAAAATATATTGTGCATTCATGTCGCCTATAAAATTATAATTGGTCGTGTCTTTATGTCCGTTATATATTCTTAACACACGTTTCCCTAAGAAATTAAAGTTTCATTGTAGCGTAATTAATAATTATTAAAGTAGGAAATTTACCAGAGTGTGTTGTTCAACCATAGTTTAATACTTTCAGTAATAAAATAACAAAACATATTTCAAAATGATTAATTGAGGAAAGTCGTCTGCGATTAATATTGGTTGGTGTGCAAATAAGGCCAACAAGAAGATTCTAAATACGCCTAGCAACAGGCTCGTTTTTTTTCATATTTCAAATAGACAAGGGAATTGTGTTGTAATTGAACTGGGCTTTTTACGTTTTTGGTTTAGCTTTAAATACGTAAATCACATTTCAATAAAAAGGCGGTTTTGTCTTGAATATGTTTAACGAAAGGTGAGATTTAACGAGACTATGTCTGCTATAGTTTTGACAAGAAAACGTTTTGTTCACACAGTTCTTTGCAATTGCGTTATATGTTATTGCTTCATAGACGCAACCTTAAATGTGATCTTAAGGTTTGTTTTTATCTTCAATGATAGTTGTTCACAAAAGAAAAAACACACCAAAAAATAGCTTATAAATAAACAACAAATACCAAAATAAAGAGATTTAAATGTTATATCATAAACGAATCACCGTTCTTCTTTATAAGGACACGTGCCAATTTTAATGAATTTAATTGAAAGCGTTTTCTGAAAGTTATAGTTTGACATCAAGCAAATATGAAATCAGAATACTCAACCCTGTGTACGAACTCTTCGTATCGTTTCTAGTTTTTCTATAAGACATAACTTGTATAAATATGTGACAGGTCTCGTGTTTCGCAGACTTGTGATAATTTACAATAACAAGAGATATATTCATTTTAATATAAACAGTTCCTATTCGTATGATAGAAAAAGAAAACATTGACCATTATTTCATTAAATGTACTTTATTTTTCAACCAACGAATCTGACTTCTTTTATTTTTAGCTACACGTATATTTCATCTTCTCAGTCATCACACATTAGTTCAGGTAAAGACACTCGTACTAACGTTGAGAACTCATTTTACTTAT
The DNA here is from genome assembly GCA_029582155.1 of Panopea generosa. Taxonomy (NCBI): domain Eukaryota; kingdom Metazoa; phylum Mollusca; class Bivalvia; order Adapedonta; family Hiatellidae; genus Panopea; species Panopea generosa. The sequence goes on from CM055901.1 coordinate 1,660,438, forward strand.
ATTCTCATCGATAGTAATTAACTGTATGTCACATGTACATTAACAGTCGGTCCAATCAGGTCTCCAAATTATAGGGAACATTTAGATTATTTTATTAAAGTCTTTATTTTCAACTTCCTTCTCATTCTTTCTAATACCGCGGCGTGGTCTAGTGTTAGAGCGTCCGCCTCGCATGCGGAAGGTCGTGGGTTCAATCCCCGGCTTGGTCATACCAAAGACTTTAAAAATGGTACTAGAAGCTTTCTCGCTTGACGCTCAGCATTTAGAGGAGAGTTCTAGGTCTGGTCGGCCCGGTGTCAGTATAATGTGACTGGGTCGGGTATCATACCATGTGTCTGCTGCATGATACTCCAGTGTGACAGCGCTTAAAATACTGTCTTAAGTAGACACCGTCGCCATATGAATGAAAAAGTGTTGAAACCGACGCTAAACACCATACAACAACAACAACAACAACTACAACATCATTCTTTCTAAGTGCATCATCTCTTTAATTATAGTTTTCCGAGATCTTAATCAGAATATTTTATCTATCATATGGTGTGTATCTGTCATCTCGAATATTTGTAATTTAATGTGTGTAGGCAAGGGTCGTTACTAATGATGGAAGAAATTGTGGCACCACTGTTTTTGCCTATTTGTATTTTAAAAGCAATAACATTTTTTTTTAATATATCATAGTATCATACAGTTTCAGGTAGGTATTTATGAAGATCAATATTTCCACATGGTGATATGTTAATGGTGTAAAGATTAATTCGAAGTGTGAACGTGAGTGGAATGCATTTCAACAATATAGTGTATCCATTACATAAGTTTTACATTATTCATTTTGATGCTTCAACAACATTTGTTAGATTCCACAATGTCTCGTATAAGCAAAAACCTATTTTGAGAAAATCTTTACCCATTTAAGGTATTGGAATTAGATACATTTTAAACTATTATAGCTAATATATATTACATATTATCTACCGAATATTAAAATATCGAAATATGAAGAAATGGTATCATTAAGAATAAATAAAGTAAAACACATATCGTTGGTTTCCATTCAAATTGGCTAACTAAAAAAATACAAACTTTTAAGGAGGAATAAAAATATAATTATCTCAAATAGTTGGATAATTACAGAATGGATAACTTGTATGAAGAAAACATAATTATTAGGTATTATATTCAATCTTATAGCAGAATAGTTTACATTTTCAGCGCTTTTGTATGAAGAATGTCCTCAATTTTTGTATTAACTCGACATTTCAGGCTATAAAAGTTGAATGTTCTGCATTTTGCCATTGCATTTTTTTTATACTTAGAAATTCGGTGATGCTGGATTTATTTCGTATTATCAACTGAATATTGAAACATTGAACAGTTTATGTTTCAATTTTATTAAGGTGTGCTCAATTGAAAACAGAAAACTAAAATACACATATAAAATATATGACAATAAATCACATCCGAAATTCAGTTGTTAAATATTTTACCAAAAATCAATTTAAAAGTTCTCCAACACAAACTTAATTTCAATCTATTGCTATATACTAGATGGTTATATTAATTAATTAACAATTGCTGTTTCCAGGGAACCAATACAAGGATCCTCATCTAATGGTGGGTTGCTACAGACGTCAGGCGTATGTTGTTTGTTCTTGATGGATAACTGAAATGTAAATATAATTATTAATAATATACATATTGGTGAAGTTTGCCGAGTTTATGGTATAACTGAAGAATATTCCGATGTATACATATAATTATACATGTACACGAACTAAATCGGAATGTACATTGCAGTAGATTTTGTATAGATGTATACAGTTTATACCGCAAATGCTTATAATAAAGTTGCATGCATGTATATTCTAGACATATGAATATTGAAATAAGTCAGAGGAAATACTAACTGTGTATCTTAGACGATATAGTGGATGAATATCATTTAATTTTGATATGTCCTTTCTATACCGAATTAAGATAAGCCTACATTCCCAAATAGCATTTTAATTAATCAAGTGTTTCAATTGATTACTCTTCTGAGTGAAATAACAAACAATTGTTAATAAAACTAGCAATTTTCTGCCAACAAGTATTGATAAACAGCTGCTTTTAATGCTTCTACGAGTTATAATTATCTAATACTGTTTATCCAAGTTCTAGTCATGCTTTCATTGATCATTCTCAATAAACCAGCTCGATTGACTATCTGTATATGTTTTTGTAGTATGTTTTCTTTGTTTCAAGTAAGCATTGAATAATTGTATTGATGATGATGAGCTGTATATGCGAAATAAAATATATATTCTGTTTTGTTCTGTTTATATACTATGCCGATTATATACTACAACTTAATATACTATAGGAAAAGGTGCATAATATAGTTGAAGCATACCGGCTTATTACAATAAATAAAATTAAAACAGGTAGATGTATATACATGTAGTTATAGATATGACCTATGTCGATTTTATATTCCAGCGAATACTATATATATAGATAAAAATGCCTAGGTAATGATATAATCAAAGGTGATTTAGGTAGATGCATACATTAATGCAGACGAAATATGTCGATTTGATACTGATTATATTCTATCTGAATGCATATACTTGAATCATTGTGTCTCCTTTATACTGTAACTAGAGATATTTCAAGGAAATGCATATGTTAATGTAGGAAAACTACGTCGATGGTTTTACTAAAACTGAATAGAATTAACGTGGATGCATAAAATAGCAGATGGAATCTACCTAGTTCGAACAGAAACTGGATATAGTTCAAGTTAATGCAATAAATTATTTAAAAGAATTACATGTATACGGATGTATACTACAACTGAATAAAATTCACAAAAAGCAGCATATACACAAATACAGTTATTTATTCTACATCCTACAATCATAATTTTTATTGGATGAGAACAATGATGACCGCCTATTTTTTTTATATGGAATCTGTCGATTTTCATGAAGGGAGGCGAAACACAATGACGTCAAACAATATTTCCCAACACTCAGGATGGTAATGCGCGTATCAATTATGTTTCATTTAGGAGAAACGAACACGACTCTCTCAACTTACCACTTTACCCCGCATAGGACTTTACTACATTTTACCCTAACGCAATAAAACCATTCATTCGTCAGGCGCTTTTTTTTGAGAAACTGTTACATTTTTTTATTGACCTTTCACGGATAGTGATTTATGCATAGTATACATACATACCGTGTTTAATTCATAGCATTAAACAAAATGCATGCATTTATGTATACGAATGATTAATGATATCAAAACACATTTTATGAATACATGCATTTAGATTTAATTGTCAGTAATGAATACCTTGCACATGGAATTAAAGAACAGCTTACTAGCGATGAAAGATACCTTTTAATTAGTTCATGCATTGAATATGTGACAATAACAATTATAATACTAGTATTTTATGATAATAAACTGGGAGCACTTAAAGATTAACAGAAACAGATTAGCATAACGTAATTCCCATGCATGCCTGCAAACTTACAACTAATAAATCAAACCAATGTTTATACTTACTTAAATGGACCTTTTAATTTTAACCTTTATGCATTATTATTCTATAAGGCAAACAGTTAATAAAGTTATAGCTCAAAGCTTCATAGATGCACTATGCCTATATTGGCTTATCAGTAAAGCATATTTAGGCAAAACTCATACTGAAACTGAAGAAGAGTCAAATATATGAACGTAGGTATATAGATGTTAAAAATATTATATCCGAAGAATTTCAGCTAGATGCCTACAGTTCAATATCAATAAAAACCTGATAAAATATAATACCATGTGTCTAATATTATTAACTTTATCAGGTTCGGCACGAAAAAAAAAACAAGACTCGGCAGAGCTTTGTCCTGGTTTTTTCTTAGCCTCACCTAATACAGTTGATAATATCAGACACTAACATGGTAATCTCAATTTCCGTTTGCACTCAGTTTATATGCACATGCTTGTACATTAACGGTCAATTAAATAATGGAATAAAAAACACAACTGGCTGATTGTAAACTGATCTTCAATTCCAAATTGTTCCATTTGTTGTAGATTTAAGTGTTAATCATGATTTGTTACTAACAATTTGCCTACTATTCTGTAAGGAGCAACACACCCCTGAGCAGGGCAGCCTACATGTTAAAATAAAAAGAAAGGTAAAATTCATACTTCAGTGGAACGTTCGATATGTTGTCTTTAGGCGTTCTTACACTACAAGACAAAACTGAGTATGCTGTATTACGTCACAAAAGTGTGTCTTAGCTAAATGTTTTCGATATTCAGTGTATGCTAATTTATATTATCACATAATTTACGGTGCAGGAGTGTTATACATCCACGACATATTTTTTATATTACAATGTAACGTTGTGTAATATCACTTCCGATTCAACGCTCGTTGTTTTCCATATAACTCGGCACTTGTACGTAAATTGCCGAAGTCCTTTCTAATTTACCAATATATATAAATGACATCGATTTGTCATGTTTAACAGACGTCATTTTGAGACGTTATGTCATGCGATGGCACAGAAACTAATATGTCCTTATTCTATCTTTTTCATTGTAGCGGTGATCTGTTAATGCAATTATGATAAATGTAAACTTACCACGAATTATTTGTAAAAACAAATCTTACATTCGTGTCATTAATTATTCAATTGATTGAACTTGTTGTTAAAATAATATAATTCTCGTTAAATAAATTCAATAATAAATAAGCACTCATGTAAGATCATCTATGTATGGTTTGCTGCCTGGCATTTGCTACAAAGGATTAGCATATATATAAAGACAACATTGTTGCATGCATGGGAGATACATTTATATTAGACAACATCAGGACATTCCACACATAAACTGTTATTGATAAGACAACGCTTGATATCTATGGAGGATATTATCTGCCACAATACAAATTGCTATATTGCACTTTGTTATCATAAATTCCATTCACCTAAATTACAACTTCTAACTTCTATGTGCGTAAGTTAAATGTTGTTTATCACAAATTCTATTCCCCTTAATGACAACTTCTAACTTGCAACTGCGCAATTAGAATTTGCATATTCGCAAAAGCCAGTTTCCTATTCCAATGTACGTAAATTACATATTGCAACTTACATTCACCCACAAGCTCATTGAATTAACATATTACATTCAACTACGAGATTTTACAGTCACGTGGTAACGGCTTTCGTGGTAGTTATATAGAATTTTGCTTTTGATCTTAAATTGATGTGTTTTTTTAAGGTTCTGTGTCTTTATATCTGCTTTTGTTGCATATAACAAACATACAGTCATGTATCTTACGTGAACACCTTAAGAGTGCACATACCATGCTCGAGCACTAGGTTCAATAAATACAGTACATCGGATAAATGAACTAATGATCCTTCGACTATCACTTGTTAGGTTACTTATGTAGACAAAGTATACACATACACAACATTAATTAATATACAAACCTTTTGGTAGTAACTCGTTGGACTCTGTGTCCTGGAAAATACATAAACATAGTTAAATGTATGAATTGATTTGTTAATAAATATATGCCAAAGCAATGGTCTAGTATACAATATTTATAGGTTTAAACCCCGGAATGTTTCTTTTCTTATTCTTAAAATGAGGGTAACGTTTGTATACGTTTGTCATTCATAGAAAAACTCAAATTAAAAATGAAAAAGTTATATTCTATTGTATATTAGAATCTTGCAGTGTCACTATTTCACCAAAAATGACCAAGTAAAAGTGTTGTTCCAAATACCGTATTCATACGTCTAATTCTAGGCATCCTTTTCTTCGCTTAATTCACTGTGTAAACATGACAACGCTTTTATAATAAACCAAATAATTCAATTATGGCATTCAAATTGCGAAATAACCATTAAGCTATAAGGATAATGTAGTTTTAAGAGAAAATGAATATAATTATTACGTTTGTGCTTATTAAGTTTAAAAAGAATTAATTGTTGGGAAACACAAAAATATAAAAATTACAACCTGTCTTAATAAAAATGTGTAAACTCTGAAAGAAATCAATAATATACAAACACTTATATCAGGACCATTTTATATTATGAATGCCACCATTGATACATTACAACTTTGCCAAATATATTATGCGAACTAAAACGAGACAGAAATATAATTCATTTGAGACACACAAGAGATCGTTTATGAATGAAATGCGCATACATTATACTTTTCCTAAGTCTGAAATTAAAACTATGCGTGAATGAAAACAAGAAGACAAAATTCACTTGAGTGGATATTTCAAACTGAGCATACACTCAGTGGTTGTTTAATAAAATCTGATCTAGGTCCATATTTACCAAACGACAAATTTCATGTGGTAACCGATCTTTAAGTAATATATTGCACTTCTTTTATGGCAAATATCAAATGAAATTTGTCGAATTGGCTTGTTATGAATGGGGTTTAACGTCATTTTAACACATCTCAGGTTATATATGGCATATCAAGTTTTACTGGTGGAGGAAGACCTCAGACTGAGTCAGACTGAGTAGAACCACCGTCTTTCCGCAAGTAACTGGAATTTTTCTCACATAAATATTTTGGACCGAGCGAGACTTGAACCTACGACTTTAGCGGTGAGAGGTCAGTGATTTTGAGACGGCGCCTTAGACCTCTCGGCCACGGAGGACCCCAGGAATTGGCATAACTATTAATTAAAATTGAAATGTTTTTTATTTCGTTTTATTGATCCCATAGTTGTTAAACGAAACATTTTACATAGTCCTTCATGCAACCAATTATTTATCGATTTGCAAATAAGTTGCCGTTGTGGTGTTTGTCTAGGTCTGCTTATTTAGATCTTTAACCACGTCACCGGCGCTTGGTATTGAAATAACTCGTAACATCGACTTAATTAATACATTGTCCTTACCGCTATATAACAAAATATCTGATGCAAAACGTCAAATAATTTGTTTGATGCGTAATAATATACTTGAGTTAACCGTCTTGTTTCCTAGAAGTAAAGAAAAATACACACCTTTTCGACGAAAGAAACAGCTAAGGTAACTATAGCAACCATGGCAGGCTGTCTTGAACTGATTTCTGAATTTAACTGCAAACAATAAATAATATTACATTTGTTGATAAGATGCTTATACAAATCACAATAATGTTCCTACTTAAATTATGTTTACGAGAACCTGCACCCAATGCATGTTTACTCTTTGATTATTTGAAATCATTGGATAGATCTAACCATTAAGTTTATTTATTTATATCCTTTAGGCTTAATTGTACAGTGTATTTGTAATTAAGTTTGACTGCCAAACAATGTTGGTAAGTTTGAAATAAAATTCTATTGCTTTTCAGTAATGATGGAGCACAAAACTAGTTAGAAAAAACTTCACTCATTAAAATATATGTTTTATATACAAATCTATAATTATTTCAGATTATTCGTATGACCATTCGGACAAAGTGATAATGATGATGTTACAAATGTAGCTTAAAGTATTATTTATTGAGAGAGAGAGAGAGAGAGAGAGAGAGAGAGAGAGAGAGAGAGCAAAACTGAACTGCTAAGAACACTATCTTAGGTTAGTATAGGGCTCAACCCTGTTAGTGTTCGTAATTGCATAAGTAAAATATCTGTGGAGGATTTAGATTGATGAGGGGTTGGGGGTTAGTGTTACTAATATTGTTTTGGTTACTTTGAATACTATCATTATCTAAGTGACTAAAACTAAAATCTCGATATCGACACCTAACTACAACAATGATGTTTTCCTGTCATTGCAGTCTAAATCTCGTTGTTGGTACATGGATGAGATTGATTTGAAACCAGAAACAACTCGTTATGAGCTATTGAAACAAATACATGTTACTTCTTAATGTTCAGGAAATATGTCATGAAAAATCGTTTTGATCGGTGGCAATTACTGTCAACCTGCATATAGTAAATTGAATAATATACTGGAATATTGTTTACTTCTTAATAATATGACACATATAATAAGATGAAGACTTTTAAAGTTTAACTCGAACTTGACAATTTTGGCCCCGCTCCAAATGCATTAATTTACTCTGAGCGATGCACTGCTTATATCATTTACATTGAATTTATGATATTTATATTGAATTTATGGTACTTACATTGAATTGCAAGCCTTCATTTGTCAGCTTATAATCAGCAAAGCATTATCATTATTGATATGGGGACCGATAATGCTGTATAACAAACACTCTATAATCATTGTATATAATAAGTGTTCATTAAGTCCAGTCACAAACATATACTCAATGTACACTTTTTGCAAATAAATAAATAGAATTGATGAACCCTTGTTCACGCATGTTGAATAAACGCCGAAAATTCATTATATATATTAGGAAGATATAGTTTAATTGGTATTAAATATAGTATGTTATTCCTAAATGGCATGTACTACTAACCATAATAAAATTAAATATTGACATTCGAGTTTTATGCATAATAATATATTTATTATTGCACGGTACACTATAACTTGCTTTTAAAAATATTTTAGTATTTTTTTAACAAGTATCTTGAATTATGAAGATTAATTGTAATATGAAGAATTCAGAATAAGGTCAGTACAGTTTGGATATAGTTTGAAAGGTTATGCTTATAAAATAGTATTTACACTTTAAATGACATGCTTCAACGACATACAAAGTACTTACTGCTTATAAAATAGTATTTACACTTTAAATGACATGCTTCAACGACATACAAAGTACTTACTGCTTATAAAATAGTATTTACACTTTAAATGACATGCTTCAACGACATACAAAGTACTTACTGCTTATAAAATAGTATTGACACTTTAAATGACATGCTTCAACGACATACAAAGTTCTTACTGCTTATAAAACTTTAAATGGCATGCTTCAACGACATACAAAGTACTTACTGCTCATAAAATTGTAGATGACTGGATTAACTGCACTGTTGAAATAGCATAAAAATCTTGCTGCCCAGAACAAACATATCTGAACTTCATCATTAACTGAGTACAAAGCGTTTGTATACCTGCAAAATGTAGTTTGATGAATAAATTATATATTTAGTTGAAAGTAAGACCTTACGAATTGGTACATTGTTACACATTCTTATAATTGTCTGTTTATAAAAAAGTAAATATATTAAACAGACAATAACAAAATATCTAAAGCTCAGTTAAAGAGTTTAATCTCACTTAAGTACTCCGGACCTACAGATGAAGGAGGTAGAAATAAAACTTTAATTCTCTTTTTCGTCTTTTTTCAGGGCTTTGTATTGCAGTGATTTATTTTTCCTACCATGTGTTACATGGTCAGTATTTTAGAAATCACCATTGAAAATTTAAAGTTGATACCAGATTTCTGGGCAATCCTGTTTCAATTCAGAATTGTTAGTTTGAACCGCATCGTGGCGAATAGTTGACATATTGTTACTTCGAAATTGATACGTATTAAAAAAACATTGAATTTAAATTAAAACCTGGTCAATGTATGTGTCTTGTCTTTTATTGATGCATATTTTGAACCAGTGAAGAATTTGAGTACAGACACATAATGCAGATGTTGTGTTTTTGAATGTGTTTTGGACACAAATATTACAATGGAGCCCTATCGGAAATGTCATAGCAGTGTGAGACGTAACAGAGTCATAGTTTATTGATACAAGTACGTGACGTCTGTTTTTACTTTATCTGGAGACGATTACTTAATATGCCTTTATCAATATCAATAAACCAAATAGAGATTTGTTCGAGCTAGTCAAAAATTATGATCACATTGTTGCTTATTTTTTGGTTCAAGTTTTTTTAAGTATTTAAGCATATAATTAAATATTGTGGTGAAACAGAAGCAATACATATATTGACTGCGTACGCAATGTTAACTTTAAATAGGAAATCAAGATATTCCAAAGCATTGACCAAAAACAGTTGTTTTGTCAATCTAAAAGAAACGTTGGAAAACTAATCTGGATAATTATAGGGCTCTTACTTTGATATTATTATCAGGCGCTCGTAGATTTATTTTTAGAATTAGATTGTCTGCAATTAGGTTTATGATAGAGAAAGGACTATTTTTATACATATAATATTGAGCAAGATTTTGTAAATTTTGTGAAAATACTATAAAGTTGAAACCTGTCCGTAGTATTTAACTTTATGACATTCGTTCATAGAGGTATTATATTCACCAAAATTGGTATAACTTTAAAATACTTACGCCTGCTAAAATTGAAAATGATATTAAAACACTTGCAATAGCATGGACGAGCTTATACTATTTAGATGAAATGGTATATTGTTCTATCTACCATTTGTTCTAACTATTCAAATTCATTTATCGTTAATTTAGTATTCTTTTATTAGTTTATCGTATTCTGTGTCTTTTCTTTAATTGTATTTACATGTATATTATATTTTTTTACATAGTAAAGAATATTTACCAAGTACTATTATACAACTTTACATTGTCAAGAATATACTTAGTATTTACATATAACTGCGTATGGGAGGCATTTATCATGAATAATACTCCATTTGTTTTGTACTGTTTATATGTTTAAATTCCACAGATGTCACATCCCATGTTATTCTTACAGGACATGTTATGTTTCTATGTTATATATACTTGTTGAGGACGTATTTGACATATATAACAACATTATAAGCTTTTAAAATTAGCAATCAACCAACAAACATATTTGACATATGTATAATTAATACATAATATTGGTATAGATACGAGTCTGTGAAATTATGGCAGCGATAGTCATATAATAGCTATACGGGGTAACGTTAATGATTTAACTGGCAATTTTGATTTTCTCGTCGTCGATCTTCTATAACCATTGGCTAAATAAGACATGATCAACCGTTCCTTATATGGTAAGAACCATTATTATAATGCCGTGACTTTTGTAATTGTGTCAATGTATAATAACTTTGTATTTATGAATAAGAATGACAGTTGCATCAACTTTCAACAGTGAGCAATAAATATTTTTCCATTTGGTTTTATTTCAAAAATATATTTTCATGAACCTTTTTCCTCAACTAGTCCATGATGTAGTATAGTTCGATGACGAAAGATAGTTGTTGTATTTACAACAAATACAAAACTGGCAAAGAATTATGAATAAATATAGAATAATATTTATGTTGGTATAATAATCAAACAGATACAAACACATATACCGACTTGGTATCTTCTTTTCAAACAATCCTATGAAATATACTTTGTACTAATAATGATCGTTTACGAAATAGTCAATTTGTTTACAATTTATGGTAAAAATAAAGTATAAATAGCTGTAGGGAAAAATAACAAACAATGTCGTAATGTTTTTGACAGGGACAAAATGGTCTATATCTGCTCAGGGGAAGTTTTGATGAACATTATATTTGTTTTATTTGTTTTTAACTTAGTTCAAACGCTCTACAATTAAAAGTTAAATCGTTGATTTCTTATTTAGATTTAAAACGAATCTTTATCTCCACAGCAACAGACCTTGACATACACGTTAGTCGTGGCTTTCAAATGTATAACAATTGCTACTTTCTACAGCATACAATATAACTGTCAACTGAATTAATGTTTTAAAGCGGAAAATGATAATTCCGCCGCAAACGAGGCTGTTTAAATTCGATTTAATTGCATACTTACCAAATCGTTACATTATAAAACTAGACGTTGTAAATATAAAGTCATATACCCCATTCAAAAGGGACATGAACTTAGAAAATAAAGAGTTGTAGAGTTGTTTAATGAAACAGCGCGTTATAATGCCTGAGATGTCAGAATAAATATTACATAAATGTTAATTGAAAATGATTTTAATTTTGTGAATGTGGTTATGTAATGCTTGAAATAAAATCAAGGTAAAGGCTTAAAAATAAGAGAATAAAAAGATCCTGACTTCTTACCCCTATACCCCTATACCCCGACCCACCCAACCGAAACAATACGAGTATGTATTTTTATTTGTAGTAGCAATGATATTGGCATAACATACTCGGCAAACACGTTTTGTACACTTTCGGTACACTTTCGGTATTTGGGTTTTAAAATGAAAACTGTATTTCATACGGACATATTTTATATATCATAATAAACAATAATTCAAACTTAGCAAACATGCGAAGGAGAATGATAATCAATTTTTCAGTTCATTATGCACATGTATACAGGGGTCATCGATCACAAATAGCTAGAATACAGATTAATACAATAATTGACAATTCAATAACACTTAAGTGGATACACTCAGAATTACATTACTATATTTTGGCAATTATACTGGTGACCTCTGTTTACTTTTATAATAGATTACTAAAGAACTTTTTTTCTATTTTCGCCTTTTGGTTAGTTTGATTTTTTTATTATGATATTTAAAATATATCCGTATGAAAAGCATGTTTTATATTATAACCCAAATTCCCCACGGGTGCAGAACGTTTTTTTGCAGATAGAATCAAATTGAAATATAATAATTATCTAAAACAATCCAATCTTTTTTTCTTCTAAATTTGATATAATATAGATATGTGGTGTGCAAATTCGTTATGTTACAGTTCTATTGAAATCACTACGCAACAGAACAGATGGACGGACGGGTGAAGACGGGTAACAATATATGCCCATATTTCATTGCAGAGAAAAATCAATTTAATTATCACATTACATACAAAACATACGCTTAATGTTACAATAGTAACAAATATATTCGTAAGTGAATAAAGTGCAGTTGAAAATGACTGTTTTTTCATTAAAAATGTCAAAGTGCATAACAACCAAATAAACATTTATCAAATCTGATCACCAAGACCACATGCTCAAGTTCAAACCATGTAATTATTATACAGCAAGTTTTATTAGTATCAGGTTAATATTGTGGGGAAAAAGCTTCGCCTGCGACGATGTTGGTCAAGTGCATGGTGTAAATTATAAGTTCAAAGAACAAAAGGCAAAAATTCAATAAAAAAATTCCACCAAGAACTTCCAAACCACATTCAAGCTCAGACAATAAACCAGTTATACATCACGTTTTCTCTGAATGAGGTGAAAGTTATGGTAAGGGTTGCTTATGCAGTGTTGATTTACAACGTCATGGAAGAGCGGACAGACTGACGACCGGATGCTTTTTTTATATCACAAGACAGTGGATTAAAATAGTTTCGTATATCTATCCTTTTTAAAAATCAATGTTAGATGTTTTGTAATTTTCACAGTATCCTAAATTCTGGATAATGTTATGCTTTTTTCATATCCACGTTGTCTACTGAACAATGAATCGGCTTTCAATGTTTTGCCTATTTAATAAATAGTTTATTCAAATTGTGAATGTTTTAGTGTGCTTTTATGTACGTTTTAGAAGATATACTTAAAAACCGTTTTGATATAATATGAAAATATAGTATCTTATTACTATATTATACTGAATTCGCATTTCTTTTTTATTTGATGTTATCTTACTTTGATGTTATCTTACAGCATAGGCTCTATTGATGTTTTACCGAAATGAATCATGGTAAGTGCACTAAACGATAAAACAGTATTTGATAGAATAGATTCAAAATGAAATTGGTATTATTTCATATGCTAAATTTGATGTTGTCAAACTCTTCTGCATGAAGGTGGTTGTTTCGTGATATAACAATAGTTAACAGGGAAAATATCTTCCAGAGTACCCAAACGTCCTCTCAAATAAACACAACCTTATCTGCCTTTCTAACTATAAACAATAGTGAAATGTGCATGCTATTAGACTAGTGGGGCTACTTTTATTTACACTGCGTTTTGCAGTATGTCGACGCGGAAGAATGAAGGTTTGCGTACTTCTGATTTAGGTTCAAGTTTCAGATTTACGATTTTTAAACAGATCGATGACCTCCTCCATTATTTCGACGGTGTTTATATTTTAATAATTATTGCAATGATTTTTATATGTATTAATAAGGTTTATCCTACAATGTAACTGTGTATTTTAATGCCAAGTATCCTGTGTGTATTTTTTTTTATCAGATTATTATTTGTTACCGGTCCAGGATATGGTTTGGTATTCTTGCAAACAGTGATAATGAGGGTATACCAAAGGAAAAAGTTTTCATACGTAATGTTACTTTTCCATTTATAGATACACGTATCATTGCACTGCAGTAGATACATTGTTACGCGAAGTACAAATTTAATACTTGACCTTTTATACACACGACATAGGACTTGTATTACTGTAATTTCGCTGTGTTTTTTTTAATTTAAATTAACTATTGGGTTTATAATTTCACTGACACCGTTTTGCCAAAAAGATATTCATTCAGATATGCCAAGATATATATTGAAAAGGGTTTATCTAACTTGGGCTACATTCTAGATTTCCCGCAATATATTTTGTGACGTATTAAATGAGTTTCGTGATTTCATTTTGGTTTCTATTTGATCGGTTATACAGGTTTACACATAGTAAAAATTGTTTCATCTTAGAAAGAGTAAGAATGACGATGCAAAAGTAGCCAAACAGTATTTAAGTAGTGATGTCTATTATTAGAATGGGCTTTCGTTTCAAGTTTACCTCTCCAATTTACATATCGATTTCGTCACGTTTTGGTTGATTTGACATACCAAATTATTCGATTGATATTTATTATTAATCATTTTATCCATAATTACTTGTGTTAAACTAGTGTTTAAAACATTGATAACGTTTTATTCTACTACACTCTCATTAAATCAATAGTTAAAGAAATGGTTTTAATATTGTTTGATTGTCTCCTAATAAACTAGTTGTACCACAGCGATTTTAACCCTTCAACACGTATAAGGTCTCACTAGACAGTTAAATTTTGTTTTTTGCAATAAATAATATAAGGTTCATTACACATTTAAATTTTGTTCTTTGTTATATATAATATAAAGTTCACTACACAGTTAAATTGTGTTCTCTGTTATATATAATATAAGGTTCACTACAGAGTTAAATTTTGTTCTTTGTAATATATAATATAAGGTTCACTACAGAGTTAAATTTTGTTCTCTGTTATATATAATATAAGGTTCACTACAGAGTTAAATTTTGTTCTTTGTTATATATAATATAAGATTCACTACAGAGTTAAATTTTGTTCTTTGTAGTATATAATATAAGGTTCACTACAGAGTTAAATTTTGTTCTTTGTTATATATAATATAAGGTTCACTACAGAGTTAAATTTTGTTCTTTGTAATATATAATATAAGGTTCACTACACAGCTAAATTTTGTTCTTAGTTACGTATAATATAAGGTTCGCTACAGAGTTGAATTTTGTTCTTTGTTACATATACTATAAGGTTCACTACAGAGTTGAATTTTGTTCTTTGTAATATATAATATAAGGTTCACTACAGAGTTAAATTTTGTTCTTTGTTATATATAATATAAGGTTTACTACAGAGTTGAATTTTGTTCTTTGTAATATATAATATAAGGTCTAGGATTTCAATGGAAAAAAAGAATTCCACAAAGAAGTTTTAATTTTGAAAGTATTTTTATTTCATAGCAGGAATGTATACCCACATAAAAATGCACAATAACTATTAGGTTGACCAGCTTGTTTTTTTTTATAAAGAGGATGCAGTGACACCCTGAGAAGTTTTTTTAAAACAAGAAGTCCTCAAATGCTTATAAATACATGTATATGTTGAAATTCTATAAAAGACACTCTATTTTAACACCAGTGATGTCGTATTGCAGTATATGCTATGCCAACTTTTGCTCTACTCATCTGCAGCAAGAAATCACAACCACTATGAACCATTTCGAAAATATTTCATAACCAAAATACATCGGCCTTATTTTTTAAGGGTAAGAACCATGTTTACCGTCGGGAAAAAGTGCGTAACTGTGTAGTGAGACGTATACCGTCAAAGTTTGATTGATTGATTGAATATTTATTGTCATTTTTATTTTATCGAAGGCTAACAGACGATCAGTCGACCTAACCACTATTTTCTGGGATCCTGAAAGGTTTACCAGTACTCGAGCACACACCATCTCCGCAAGTAACTGATAACTTTCCCACTTGAATCAGCGGTGAGAGACAAATGACACTGAGATATAATGTCGTTTATAAATCATCACGGAAACTGTTACCGCGCGGGCATTCGAACTAACGAACCCTGGATTGATTATCAGACGCGTTACCGAATGAGCTTATCGGTCCCGACTCCGTCAATGTAATTTAATGCTTGCTTGGTAACTTGATTGTTTTACATTTTAATGCGTATTTTAAAACAACAATTACTATACTTTATTTGAGACATTCGTGATATGCATCTGTTACTACACCACAGAGATATACGCTGTTTTATACTTGTCTAGTAACCAAATGCACAAATGTTAATAAAAACAAAGCGTAACACCGAATATGTGTCTCACGTGGCAGCAATATGGACATTTTATGCCAAAATGAGTCTGATTTCGTCTGATATTACCATTTTAATAAAATATATTAGAAGTCAGAACTTTACATTAGAGAAATCAGCATTTTATATGTATTCTTATAAGTTGTGTTATTTCTGATACCGATCCAAACAGTTTATACAAACAGATTTGCACCACCGCTCCTGACATTAAATAGTTATTAATAGTTATCCGTTATATGGCAGATATATAACACCATCCGTTTTATGGCAGCTATATAACACCATCCGTTATAAGGCAGATATATAACACCATCCGTTATATGGCAGCTATATAACACCATCCGTTATAAGGCAGATATATAACACCATCCGTTATAAGGCAGATGTATAACACCATCCGTTATAAGGCAGATATATAACACTATCCGTTATAAGGCAGATATATAACACCATCTGTTATAAGGCAGATATATAACACTATCCGTTATAAGGCAGATGTATAACACAATCCATGTTAAGGCAGAAAATCCGTTTTATATAACAGTGGCCGTTTTAACGCAGATACTTTAAGAAACTAAATAAAGTAGGTTTATATTTAATATAATTATTTTTTTAAATTCACTTAATATAAACTAAACTGTGTGTGGAGCTAAACTAACGTTACTTACCTGATTATATTCAGGATATAGATGGGTAAAAAGCAAAGGCCAAATGTTATTACAACGACGATAAGCATTTTGGCCGTCCTTCGTCTTATTTTTAACTGCTCGATGGCCGAATCATACTGTAAACCTGAAGGATATATATACAACTACAACATAAAACTGTAATTCGACAACGCAAAAGAGATGATTTCACAGTGATATTACTTTGGTGTGAAGGGTTTTAAACATTAGGTTTGAATTCTTGATCTCATAAAGTGGTGTTTAAGTATATAATACCTCTTCAATCGGCGCTGGACGACTTGAGGGATGCTGTATGTCCCGTTACTCCTAATGACTCATTAAACATCAATTTCAACATTTTAATGCGTTTTGTGCTTCCATTTACCCTTTTATCAAATATTAATTACGTTTATGTTTATATAAACAGTACAAATACAGTAAATGTTCATAAATCATTATGTAATTATTTTATCAATGTTTAAACGCCTATTGCATCATTGTCATTGAACTACATTCGTATTGTGATAAAAACACTTGTAGCATTACATGCGAAACGTACTTACTCTCAGACACAGCGTTACCCGTTGATGTACTTGACCACAAACAAACTGCTATCTTGACATAGGTGAATGTCATCACGGTCAAAGGACAAAGATAGAAGACAACAATGAGGCTCATTTGGAACATCTTCTGTGTATTCGTATTTTCTGGTGCACATTTAGTCAACCATGGTCGCAAGGATGACGGAACGTCGGAGTCATGCTTCAAGATCATGTTTTGTAAAACAATGCAAGGAGTGCCTAGGGAAATGATCCAGATGATGAATATGACGAGCCTGGTTTTGAACGATGTGCCATGGTATGTCAGTGGATGACAAATCGCTAAGTACCGTTCAACTGATATGGACGTCAGAGTCAGGACGGACACAAACACCGAAACATTCTGAAATATAGGATAAAGTTTAAAAAATATGTTCAGTAGGGGTAGTAGCATTCAACAACCTGAACGTAATCATTATAAATAATAATGATGAAAATAAAATCAGTACAATATATTCAAATATGACGATCGCAACAGAAAATACAAAAGCAAAACGGCTACTGGAGAGTATAACACTTATATACTGGGTCGTCGGACCTCACTCCTGCATCGTTACAACATCAGAAAACGGACACAAAAATAGCCAATCAGACATTTCTCTAATAAATACTCGCATCATACACAACATTCATTACTCATCATTTTAATCACCATTGACCTGTATTTTTCAGAACTATTTTATTGATATGCTGTCTGTGTTACCTTCACATATATTGTATCTTAAGTTACTCATACACGTATTGTGTTATTGATAACTATACTGCTGGTAAGGAACTGTTATAATGTTAATGTGCTGTAGATGATGGTGACACATTAATACAGTATCATGCTCTCTGTGTTATATTATTTTCCCTTTTAACTACATTTGATTGATTGATTGAATAGTTAGCGTCATTTTCATGCCATTGAGGGCTTATAGACGATCAGTAAACCTAACCTCTGTTTCCTGGGATCCTAAAAAGTTAACCAGTACTTGAGTACACCCCATCTCCACAAGTAACTGATAACTTTTCCAGGTGAATCAGCGGTAAGAGACGAATGGTTATGAGACACAATGTCGTATATCAGTCATCACGAAGACTGTTTCCGGGCGGGGATTCAAACTCACGACCCCTGGATTGATAGTCAGACGCGTAACCGACTGAGCTGATCGGGCCAGGCTAACTACATTTGAAATAGGAGATCAGAAGAGTGTTATGGTTATATCATAAGACACTTAATGGATTTACCTTTACACAACTCATTTTTTTTTTAAATAGTATGAGCTATTTTATATTTTGCTTATATTTTTGTATACTCGATGTCTGTAATATTATTATCTATGATATTAAAAAGTAGTCTTATGGATTTTATTTTTATTAACAAATCATGGTCAGAGATGTTTACCCGTGATTTTTAATAATCTCTGGGCCATTTATAGTTGGGCCATAAATATTTATCGATTTCGTTTTGTTTTTATTTTAATTATTAAGCTTATGAGTATACATTTTATATGTTTGAAGATAGCAATCATTAAAGAGTTACTTTAACGCTACAAACTGCACTGTTCATTTGAGAAGTACAGTAGACATATTATAAATATATACATGCTGTCTGTATTTTTAAGCATCACCTTTTGCATGTGTGAGAATTGTAATACGCATTCTCAACGATACAAACAAGCTATATGTTTCAGGAGTACAACGGTGTTATTTCGGTACAAGGACGTTATCTTAACGTTACAAATATACGCTGTCAGTTTTAAGAGTACAGCGATATTATAAATCAGCACTTTTTGTGTCAGGATCACAAAGGCCATATCGCAACGTTACAAAACTACACTGTCTGTGTACGGATCACAACAACGTTACACGCCTGCACTTTCTGATTATTTCGTCTCAAATTGAGTTATCCCTGAGTCAATGCCCTTTAACAATCTATCTTGAAATTAAAGTAACTCTACTGACCCAAATTCAAGTCCTGTGAGCTAACATAATTCATACAACTAACATGAACACGTTTATCGTTAAATGGTTCGACCAATTTATATTTTAAACTCTGAAGTAAATAAACATTGAACGAAGTACGAGAACAGAACCACCTCGAAACACACAAATGATGCAATTTGGATTAATTTAAGTCGTGTTGTTGCATGGAACTAGTAATTACAATCCCCTAAAGGTTCCATGTTAGGTTAAACAAGAAAGATTCATATCAAGTTAATGCTAAAATAGTGTTTTTTGTTACCGCTTTGAGTTTTTATCGTCATTTTAAGACAATTAAAGTAATCGTCTTTGTTGAGAAGCAGACTCTTTTTAACACCATGACTGTTTGATTTTAAGCATAGTATTGAAATTAGATATTAAACGTGAATTAAACAACGTGTGTCATATAAACGATATTTAAATATTGGTCTTCTTTGTGATAAGATCAGTTATTTAAGAAAGAAAAACATGTTGCAACACATTGTTAACTTGTATTATAATGGTCACCATGTACTGTATTTATAATGTGCATATAATGCGCACTGTATGCATGACGTGTATATAATGCGCACTAGATAAAGTATTTGTATCAGCTGTGGTACTGCGGAATACATTATTACTGCAATCGGTATAAATGAACTATATGCAAAACATGTGTAGCTTGAATGTGTTAGAAAGGACCAGTTTTAAACAGCTCTGTTCCAATCATAATATTGTATTTACGGTGTAATGTATTATCTGCTTTTTTTTAATTATAAAAATAGTAAAATAAAGTACTCCAATTTTAACGCCGACTTCACGAACATTAAGCTATCTTGATCATATTCTGATGAAAAAAAAAATGCTTTCAATGTTTTATTAATATCCATGTGCATTAAACGTCGCCAAGGGAGAATTGTGCTATCTTTCAGGACATTGATGCTGCTCAAATATTCAGCGTCACGTTTTTGCCATCGTAATTTCGAACTCACGACCCCTGGATTGATTGTTACTCGCGCTATCAATTATGTCAGGATGCATTTGTTATATTAGGCTTACAAGTACAAAAATTCTAAATTCTCGGTTAAGGCAAAACAGCTGACGTATGAAAAGCAATAACAAACATGCACTGATATGAATATATATTTATAAATATAATACTTTAATAACGACCATAAATATAACGCAGGCTAAGAGTTTAATTTTTCATCGCTGCCAAGAAATGTGATACCATTCGTTTGAATATTCCTGACGGATACATAATACTTTTATTGTCGTAGTTTCAATATAAAATATAGGATTCAGATATTTACAAACGGACATGCTCAAAATCGGGGTAACAGACCGACCGGCGTGGTGTATCTTCAAAAAAAAAGCCTGATCAAAATTACAAACTGCAATAACATTTATGGTGATAAATGTTCTACCTTTCTTAAAGAGCTGCATGACGTAATGAAATTCTAATGAATACTTCAAAGTGCGGCAAATATGATTATATATCACAAAGTCTTATATACAAGACATGAAAGATGTTATGCTTGAGGGAGATTAACGCAAAAAATCGGCATTGCCTTACTAAAATCGTAATAATGCGTTATATAATAGAAACGGTAAGCATAATTATATCTAAATTAGTGTCACGACTGACATGTTATAGACATACTGTTAATAAGGTGGATTGATATACGAATATATCAATTCACCTAATCACGTATAGAAAAACAGCCAATAAACGCAGTCCAATGGTATTTTACGTAAATAGAAAAATACCATTGAACTGCCGAGCCCGATTAGCTCAGTCGGTTACGCCTCTGACTATCAATCCAGGGGTCGTGAGTTCGAATCCCCCGCCCGGCAACAGTCTCCGTGATGATTGATATACGACATTGTGTTTCATTATCATTCGTCTCTCACCACTGATTCAAGTGTGAAAGTTATCAGTTACTTGCGGAGATAGGGTGTGCTCGAGTACTGGTTAATTCTAGGAATTAGTGGTTAAGTTAAATGATCGTCTGTTAGCCCTCGGTGGCCTAAAATGACGCTAAATATTCAATCAATCAATCAACCATTGAACTGCATAATAGTATATTGCTGTTTTTTATGTACTAAGCGATAACACTGTATTTGTAAACGTCTGGAAAACATGTTCGTAAGGGATGCAGTGCTGATAAATTCACATCTCAAATTAACTGTTTTCTTCATATCATATTTTCAAAACTCTTTGGTCAATAATGTGTAAAGTAAGTTGCCATATATATTTATATACATAAGTAAAACTTTCGTTGTTACGTTGCATTTTATGGTGTCTAATTCATATTTATAATTTAGAAATAGTGTGAAAATGTATGATCAAAAGAAGGTACTTAATTCCAAGAACACACGTATATATTTGTTAGAACTGATTTGATTTTCAAATTTACAAACATAAACAAAATGTTCATGGGACCGCTAGAACATTTTGTGCAACCTCTTCGTTTTGATAGTTTCCAATAGTTTAAGGAAATTACATTGGACTGCTTATATTTATCAAATACTACTCTTTATAAAGAATTCATTTTAGATGTTTACTTTTCAATAAAGAACTAGGCGTCATTACCAGCAATATAATTAACAATGACGGTGACATCATTAAAGCTGCTGTTGTTGTTGTCACTATTACTTTTCTGTTTAATGCTCCATATTCTATATCAGTTGTGTAATATAATTACATTGTACCATTACATTATTGAAGTCCAGGTTTCTAGTCTCAAATAAGGACAGATTGGTGAATTACTGTAAACTTTTGAGGATAGGGGTCGATGAAGCATGGAATCATAATGTATAATGCAGCAAGGCTCCTTTATACTGTTATATATACTAAATCATTCGGAACAACTCGCTCAATTAATCGAAGCTTGTTGCGAAAGCACAAACATTGCGAGCAGTGCCCGATAAGTTCTGAATGACACTAAAGCATGTGCACATGCATGGGTTTTTTTAGGTCACAGTAGCAAGTGCTCCCAGCTAAGGTACACTGGAGCATGTTAAAATATTCGAAGATTGTTGGGGTCACGGGAACATGTTGGGGTCAAATGCTCCCAGCTCCTGGTAAAGGTTGGCTTGATAATTATCAATCAGGATTCCTGATTTCGGTTAGTTAGTGGCGGTTCATTTGTTTGGTTCTTAGGGGTTGTTCAGATAAAAAGGAGTTAATTTGTTTTGAATATGAATCATAAAACCGTGTAGAAAATGATTTAAAAGGGTGAGGAACTTTCCTATAATGCTGTTTATATCTGCATAAAAATAGAATAATGCATGTAGTATAGAAATAAACATTATATTACAAGCAGGGGTATTCTGGTTTCATAATTTCCCCGAAATTTGTGAAAACTCATTAAACAGCACACGAGTAGAAATAGAAATTAAAACGATATAAGCAGTTATTTGGAAATGTTTAATTTATAAAGACAGAAACAACCTGCTTATGAATGATAAACATTTGCACGAATCCCATGGCCTTCGATGCATTTTGCGAGTCTAATATTGAAATGAACTGCTTACTTCGCTGACGTAAACTGTAATATTTTTTTCAAATTTAATCGTATTCCGCCACCAGTCAGTATTAGATCGGTCACGAGATGTATACAAAGATATAAATGCATATATGGACATTTTTTTTTTTCATTTTTTTAATTATTTTTCTTTCTTTTTTTAAAAAGGGTTTAACGCAATTTTCAACACATTTCAGGTTATATATGGCATATCCAGTGTGACAAAAGACGCCTTTAAAGATATAAATCCATAACAGCGTGGTATTTTGCCGCACTGCTTTTCTTTTATACTTTATTTATACCTTTTAAATCTGAATGATCTATTATTCATTCGTAGTTATGAAAGTTACATTAATCAACGTACAGAGACGTTGTTAATAAAGTTTCCGGGAGACGCTCATTAAATTTGATTAAAGATGCTTATTTGCGAACACCATTATGAAGTGGTTCCTTTTTATATTAAGACCGTTTATGGAGTACTTTAGGAAATAATGGTGTTACAGGCTAAAATGAACAAAAATAATCTTATTACGGGATTCGGACTCGGATCGACTGGTCAACAATCCACATATCTTTTTACTATGCTTTGTAGGAATATATCAATATTCGCGAAATAAGTTAACCGCTTATCTGGTTTAATCGATGATGCCTGGGAATTTCCGGAAATTTAGGGATATAACTACTAAATCAGTTACATTATTCCTTTGGTCTGGTCTAATTCAAATACTGTATCAGCGAGTTTAAGTACATGCCTTTTTGTTAGCAAACAACGGTGTTTTGCACCAGACATGATCCACATTATCACAATTAATACTAAATATTAAAATTACACCAGTTTGATTTTTATTTGAAATGACATAAATGCCGCTTTAAGCTATTGTTTAACATTACACAATATAAATCACAAAATGCATGTTATTATTTTGCAGTTATCATAAATTCTCACTGACTCAAATGTAACAATCAGTTTCTTAGAAAACGACCATGCTTTGTTTTTCTTTAGTTCTCTTGTGTTGTTAGAGTTGTCGACATGTTAGCGACGCTAACAGAAATGTGTTTGTGCAACGCAGAAAGTTTGGTTTTATTCCATTATGAATTCCGGAAACACACATCTGTATTAACGAAATCAATAGAAATATAATTGACAGTCAGTCTTGTTAAAACATTATCAATATTAATAAGATTTCTTCGAAACAACATTTGATTCGGTAAAACAATACAGATGTCAAAGATAACAAAGCTTTCTCCTCATATAATTTTAATTTCATTTTCGTGTGTAAAAATGTTTCTTTTCGAAATCTCGTGCAAAATACAGATTAGGACACACACAAGTAACGAGATACAGAAAAAAAAAATCACTGCTATTAAATCAAAGACCTTTTCATAAAAGATGGAAAGTATAACCACTATATATATATACGGATGCTAACTCCAAAGGGTTTGCGCAATAGCTCCACTACCTTATTTGTTAAACCGTGCAGGGGCATCATTGAAAAGACGACAGTTACTGTCGAATCGGGTTAGGTGTCACAGAAGTGGTGTAATTAAAACAAAGAGTGTGACAGATGCATCTTAGAGAGACAATAAATGGTATATTATTGTCTTTAAACCATTTTTCAAAATTATAAAATATACTCAAAACCAAACGAATACTGTTTGTAGGAATAGTCTTTGCTGTAACACATGTGTTATGCAGGTCACAACAGTTTTATCTACTTGCTGCCAATATTTGCTTCGACCTTACTTAAAGCAACACGTTTATAGGGACCAAACAGATACAGTAAAAACATATGTATTTATTTCATAAATGGAGATCGTATGCATATATAGACAACTGCTAGAATGTCCGCTGCTAGAATAAGAGCAAACCTCATTATCGTTTCGAGAAATTGATATTTGAACCGTGATAACACGCATTGTATATTTATAGCGCGGCGTGTCCTACTGCCAAGTCCGTACACTTGCGGTTGGACCGTGATAACACGCATTATACATTTATAGCGTGGCGTGTCCTACTGCCCAATCCGTACACTTGCGGTTTGACCGTGATAACACGCATTATTTATTTATAGCGTGGCGTGTCCTACTGCCCAGTCCGTACACTTGCGTTTGGATCGTGATAACACGTATTATATACTGAAAGCGTGGCGTTTCTTACTACCCAGTCCGTACACTTGCTTTTAGACCGTGATTCTACGCAGTGTTCGTTATATCATACCGATTAGATATAAATACATTATGGATAAATTTGTCGTTCCTTACGCTTTGAAAAACATAGAATGCTTTCATTCTGCTCATATTGAAATGTATATTGGACAGGGTAAGTTATACCCGTTCAAAATGATAACATATTGTCGTAATGAACAGATGACGTTAACATGAAAACATAAGAAATATTTATATACGGTATAATATCATATACATTTGGACTGATCTGCTGTTAAATATAGTGATATACCGGAAAAATAGTTATTGACCGAGATTAATATTCACTTTTAGTGTTTATCACAAATGTCATCATATTCAACCGCAATTAATGTGTCAACTCTTTTTAATGACATAATCGACCACTAAACTTCCCTAGATATATTTTAAGTAATGAAAAAACGTGAATATAAAAAAGCGATAGAGATGAAAAACATGATGAATACAAAGGGAAGGTATATATACATATTCTTATATCACCGAATATTAGGATAAATACCCTCACAAATGGACACGTTAAAAGTAATTTTGACTTTTCTATTATATGATAGTCTGCAGAAAAGACCAAGCTCTCCCGATTGGGTCCATTAAATAGCGATGTTCAAAACCACATTTGAGAACATCGATTGTTTTAAATGAAAGTTGGAATGACGTCGCAGTTTAGTAAGCGTTCAGTTGTTATGAATTCTGGGACAAGCATATCAGTCCATGCTTTTTCATTAGGCGTTTATATACCTGAATCGGAAAATATCAGGTTCAGAGATAGATTAAGTATATGATAATTGTTTATGATGCTAAGAGGCGTACCAACATGACGTCTGCCGGTTTAAAATAGTTACTGAGAGAAATGGTTCTGTCTGTAACCAGAAGTCTGTAAAGGCAGTTTGATTTGTTGCAACAACATTTAAATGCGTGTGTAACCCTTTCTATCACTGCTAGATTTATATTCAGCCAGCTTCTTTAATTGCACATGTCATTGGTAAATAAATTATGATTTGGATTGTATGATATATTGCTAGCTAGCTTCCAGAATTTTAAAACAGATATTTATATGCTATTTTCGTATGGTTTAAGAGTCTTCAATTGCCGAGGGATCATGTACTAAACAATGATTTTTTTTGCTGAATACGTGTATAAATTTCCTTCAAAACACGGTGTTACAAAATGATACTTAAATTCCCTAAAGACATTTAATTTCCAAAATTAGTTTATCTCGATATTGTAAAACAGTATTTAGATAAATAGCTTTTAATTTAAGTCGTTTAAAGTATGTATTATCGATTTATTACTTAAATACATTTTTTTAATAAAAACATGTACAGATCTATTTAATTTTAAAGAAAATAAAGAAAACATTGTAAAAATCATCACTAGGAATTATAAATCATAACAGCAGTTTTATGTGTATAGGTCAGCTGTTTATTTTGGCCACAGCACGTTATACTGCTGTAGTGAATTTATATACATCTAAAAACCAATAGGATGACTCGAGGAGAGAAGAGAACACATAGAAAATAGAAACCTGGAATTTTTGAAGTAGAATGCTGTTTACGTAGAAATCGCTTAATGAGTTCCATTACTCTGCGGAACCAATACGCCACCCCAAACCCAAATTTTAGTTATGTTTCTGCATTAAATTTATGATTCACTATTGCGTCCGCTATTGTTTCTAACAACGTCGTCACATAATGAATTTTTTTCTTAATAACGCAAAAGCATACCTTGTTTGGGGTGTGTAAAATACATAATAAACATCTGTTCGCTCTTGATTGAGTTTGTTTAGTTCCTATATTCAATTCAAGATAATTAATAGAGGATCATTTTGATGACGATAAATGAAATAATGAATATTCATATGGAATTAACACTTTCAGATATAGAATATATTTCAGCTACTAAGAAAGTGTTCACGAGTTGCAGGTTGCGGAACTTTACTGCCAATAAGGTAACACCAGGGAAATATCTGAGATATTGAATATATTTCAGCTACTTAAGAAGTGTTCAAGAGTTGCAGATTGCGGAACTATGCGGCCAATAAGGTAACACCAGGGAGATAGCTGAGAATATCAGATATTGAATATATTTCAGCTACTAAGAAAGTGTCAACGAATTGCAGGTTGCGGAACTATGCGGCCAATAAGGTAACACCAGGGAGATAGCTGAGAATATCAGATATTGAATATATTTCAGCTACTAAGAAAGTGTCAACGAATTGCAGGTTGCAGAACTATGCGGCCAATAAGGTAACACCAGGGAAATAGCTGAGAATATCAGATATTGAATATATTTCAGCTACTAAGAAAGTGTCAACGAATTGCAGGTTTCGGAACTATGCGGCCAATAAGGTAACACCAGGGAAATAGCTGAGACTATCAGATATTGAATATATTTCAGCTACTAAGAAAGTGTCAACGAATTGCAGGTTGCGGAACTATGCGGCCAATAAAGTAACACCAGGGAGATATCTGAGACTATCAGATATTGAATATATTTCAGCTACTAAGAAAGTGTCAACGAATTGCAGGTTGCGGAACTCTGCTGCCAATAAGGTAACACCAGGGAAATATCTGAGAATATCAGATATTGAATATATTTCAGCCACTAAGAAAGTGTCCACGCGTTGCATGTTGCGGAACTATGCGGCCAATAAGGTAACACCAGGGAAATAGCGGAGACTATCAGATATTGAATATATTTCAGCTACTAAGAAAGTGTCAACGAATTGCAGGTTGCGGAACTATGCGGCCAATAAAGTAACACCAGGGAGATATCTGAGACTATCAGATATTGAATATATTTCAGCTACTAAGAAAGTGTCAACGAATTGCAGGTTGTGAAACTATGCGGCCAATAAGGTAACACCAGGGAAATAGCTGAGAATAACAGATATTTAATATATTTCAGCTACTAAGAAAGTGTCCACGAATTGCAGGTTGCGGAACTATGCGGCCAATAAAGTAACACCAGGGAGGTAGGTGAGACTATCAGATATTGAATATATTTCAGCTACTAAGAAAGTGTTCACGAGTTGCAGGTTGCGGAACTCTGCTGCAAATAAGGTAACACCAGGGAAATATCTGAGACTGTCAGATATTGAATATATTTCAGCCACTTAGAAAGTGTCCACGAGTTGCAGGTTGCGGAACTATGCGGCCAATAAAGTAACACCAGGGAAATAGCTGAGACTATCAGATATTGAATATATTTCAGCCACTTAGGAAGTGTCCACGAGTTGCAGGTTGCGGAACTCTGCTGCCAATAAAGTAACACCAGGGAGATATCTGATGTTGATTATTACTTCTCATATTTCCCCTGAAACCTTTATGATTGTTTATTATATTAAGATTCTTAGGGGAGAATTCTATAAATTTAATTACATTTGCTAGAAATGCAGAGCCTTTTCGAATAATTCAGTTTCATTCTGACGTCTTGAGAGTGCAGTAAAATAATTTCAATTCCAATCATTTCGGAGATTATCCTGAAGAGCACCAGTTGAGGGAACATTATTTTAATTTCCTTTCTGTTGAAACAGTGCAAAACACCTTATTTCAATATAATGACATGCAGTTCATGCATCTTGATATTAATTCCTCTTGTGTTATTAGTATTCAATGTGTTAGTGTCTTTAACATAGATATCAAGACATCAATTGAAATAAGCATTGCAAGTCAGCGATATTTATGAGTTGAGTATTGATTACAATAAATAATGCCATACATCAGAAAGTGCTGGAAATAAGATAAATGTTCATAAGGTTTACAAGGTATGGTTATTATAATGTATATGGGTATTTTATTAATGAATAATTAGACATGAATCTACATACCAGAGTGCGTCTAGCTATATTTCAATAAACTTTATTATTTTCTTTAATTCTCACGCAATTTAGCAATCATTTTCTCAGACAACGATCAAGCTTTGTTTTTCTTTAGATCACTCCTGTTGTTACAGTTGTCAGCATGCTAGCAACGTTAACAGAAATGTTTATTTCCATTACGAACCTCCCAGAAACAGTTCTATATTTACGACATTAATGGGAAAAAAATGACAGTCATTCTGATTCAGATTTGATAAATATTGATATATTTATTTGAATTAACATTTAGCCCGTGTGGTTCCGGCTAAGAATAGAATCACTGTCGATCTATGCAGAGGGGTAGGAATCCTCCGAATGGGTGTCATGTTCATTTTATCATTTTTTGTCATGTTCACTGACATGCATTTACGGCAGCACCGCTACTTTGATTAGTTTCAACAACACTGACATACGTTTACGGCAGCACAATTACTTTGATTAGTTCCAACAACACTGACATACGTTTACGGCAGCACCGTTACTTTGATTAGTTCCAACAACACTGACATACGTTTACGGCAGCACCCTGACTTTGATTAGTTCCAACAACACTGACATACGTTAATGGCAGCACCATTTCTTTTATTAGTTCCAATATGACTGATATGCGTACACGGCAGTACCATTACTTTGATTAGTTCCAACAACACTGACATACGTTTACGGCAACATCGTTTGTTTCATTAGCTCCAACAACACTGACATACATTTACGGCGGTATCGTTAATTAGATTAGTTCCAAAAAACACTGACACACGTTTACGGCAGCTCCGTTACTTTGATTAGTTCCAACAACACTGACATACGTTTACGACAGCTCCGTTACTTTGATTAGCTCCAACAATACTGACATACGTTTACGGCAGCACCGTTACTTTGATTAGTTCCAACAATACTGACATACGTTTATGACAGCACCGTTACTTTGAATAGTTCCAACAACTCTGACATACGTTTACGACAGCACCGTTACTTTGAATAGTTCCAATAATACTGACATACGTTTACGGCATCACCGTTACTTTGAATAGTTCCAACAATACTGACATACGTTTACGGCAGCACCGTTACTTTAAATAGTTCCAACAACTCTGACATACGTTTACGACAGCACCGTTTGATTGGATAGTTCAAACAGCACTTACATACGTTTACGGCGTCACCGTTAGTTTGATTAGTTTCATCAACATACAGACTTCTGGTATTTGTAAAAATGGCTTCTAATTTTTCGTTGACAAGGAAAATGTAAATTTTCATAAATTTCAACTGTTTTCTGAGTGGATTAATATCCAAATGTACCACTAAAAACGAAGACGGAACCGTA
The DNA here is from genome assembly GCA_029582155.1 of Panopea generosa. Taxonomy (NCBI): domain Eukaryota; kingdom Metazoa; phylum Mollusca; class Bivalvia; order Adapedonta; family Hiatellidae; genus Panopea; species Panopea generosa. Next base: position 1,690,994 of record CM055901.1, read on the forward strand.
ACAAGTCCTTACTGGGCAAGAAACCATATACGAAAAAGTATCGATTTGCTCAAGTAGCCCAGACCGACAGTAATAGTGATAGTGAAGACTCTGTGTATTTTGAATCGTTAGACTTTTCTGACTCAGAAACATCAGACAGAGTTGAAGATACCACCCCGATTATCCCACCCACACTAGAACAATCCGCCATGAATCGCTTCTCAGACGAAGAACTGAAACAGTTAGGTGCTATATTGGGCCCAATAGTTGCACAGTCAAAAATGAACTAATTAATGATCTGAAATAAGAATTCAAAGCAGCGGTTGGTGCTGAAACGTTAAGACACATCCGTCTTTCCATACTGTTCGAGCTCATCAAATTCGAGCTTGGTCTTATCTAGCTCCGTCTTCAAACAATGATTGGCTGATTTCAATGTTGAAATTTCTACTTTCAATCTAGATATATCTAAAATTCCTGGAGACACGGCTGACCCACGAAAAGATGTTGAGTCCAAAATTTATTTCGGAACACACCAGAAAAAACAACATCCCCCTAACCGGTTCGGAAATAGACAAGTGTCATAGAAAAGGCCGACCTAAACACAACATTAACCGTAAGGTGATTATAAAATTTACAAACTCAAAAGCAAGACAACGTGTCTACGAGGCTCGTAAACGTATGGGTGATGGGATTTTCGTACAGGAGAATCTAACGCGTTTACGTGAACACATTCGATTCGAAGCACGCCAATTAGTACTTGCTAAATTATTAACTCGAACTTGGGTAGCTGGGTGTAAAATTTATGCTCTTTTCCCAGGCGATTCCAAGAGTCGTGTCATTGATAGTATGGATGTGATAGACCGCATTAGAGAAGTACGATCGAATTCCCAGGAATAATAATTGAACTTTCACAACTGTCAACCAGTGTTTGTTTACAAACTAGCGTTGAGCTAGATTCTGTCTTGTCGCTTTATACACACCGGTTGAGTGAATAGCAATACAAACAATGTACAAATCACGCATCGGAAAACTGGACTGTAAAACCATTGTATTGTAACAAACATCCGTACCTGTGTTTTTTACCTGGTCACCTATCAGTTGCAGCAGACGAAATATATAATCACTCGTCTGCTTCTTCCATTTTTTTTTCCACAATCCAATTTCACATGTTTTGACATTATTATATCCAGTTTTAAATAATAATTGCACACATATCAAATACAGAAATTTCATATGAAGTTAAAGTTATAAATCCAGACGTATCCATTCATTGATGATCACATTTATCACAAGTCGGTTGTAAATACAATTACCCATTGTACTGTACTACTAAAATCCCGTGCGCTCGGATAATAGTTTTAATGTATGGGGTGGAGCGGGGTCTCAAGGGATCTGTTTCGACTGAAAATATTATAAGTATAGTGTCTATTTGTGTTTGCAGACTTCCAAAGATTGGCAAATTGTTCATTTTTACAAAGTGGTTTAAATGTATTTAAAGACTTCATGTCAATAATTATTTTCGACTGCAGCTGTTTGTTGCATGTATATTTGTTAACTTCATCTCCAAATATTGCCACAACCACAATATCAACTTGTTTAACATTTGATTTTGTCTAAACAAGGTACATGTTATATTATATTTTACAGGGTGATCCATATAAATGTCATAAAAGATATTTAATCATAAGCATGTTTCGCTATATACTGATGTATCGGTAAGGATCAGCTTGTACATTTTGTCTGAGCAGATATCATACTATATGGTGTCTATTTAACGTTTTATAATCCCTTGAAAATGTATTATTTGCTTGTACAATCAAACACCTCCCCGTTTTACTTAAGTTGATAACTAATAATTACCTTTGGTACCTATTCTCATACTCTGTTTACAGTGCACGTGCTACTTGGTTAGTTAAATATGTGTATGATTTTTTGTTGTTTTTAGGTTCCCATTTTCATACAATTAATAATTGTGTAATAACACCAATGCATTAGACCATATATTATATCATGTTATTGGGTGCATCATTCATAACCCATTCATGCATAATTACTGTAGCACTGTGTGGTTAATTAATTTATCTGTGGATTATTTCTAGAAGTCATGATAATTATTAGTTATTTATTTTTGTCATCTTTATTTGTGCACGCCCATGCCGTTCGCAACCCTGTGTTTTAATCAAATTATTGCTTTAGCAGGTCATGAGTATTGATATTGAACAATTATTTCATGCATTTCCCCCGTTTACTTTTGATCCCGTACTAGGAAGTCTTTTTTCTAGAAGTCATGATTTATTTTGTATTTTTTGTTTTTTTAATTTTCAACTTTGTACTCGCATGCCGTTCGAACCCCTGTGTTTGTTTATTGTTTCACCGCATACATTCCTGTTCACTGCCACTTTTGTTCACATATTTTTGTGTTCAATGGTCACTCTTCATTAGAAATGATTACACGATATATCTTCATAAGTAATGGATGATTTACGCCTTTGGAGAGCGACCATTGGACTTTATTATAACAGTAGACAGCCGACACCTTGATCGTATACCTTTCACAAGTACCCACTTAAATAGTTTTTAATTACTTCCAAACATATAATATATCGTTTTATAAGTGATTTTCGTACCGTGAGTACTCTTATATTTTACAGTGTTTTTAACCTTCAATTTGCATTGATAACTGTTTTGCTCTTATCTAACTCATTATATTTAGTTCATGTAAAATATGCAAATGATCGTATTTCAAAGAAGTATTTGAGAACTTCCAACCTCCAAAACATATGAATGTAATTAATTTTGTGCTTTTTATTATTTGTATCTGGGGATATAGAACTTAATCCCTGGCCAAGTGAGAATAACAATAAATGTTTTTCAATATTACATCAAAATATTCGTAGTATAAGAAACAAGCTTGACAAACATAATTTCTTAGATTTCGCCATTTTATGTTTCACAGAAACACACCGCTCGATAGATATCCATCGTCGACGATGATTTATTACTAGAAGGCTTAGATAAAATATATCGTAAACAGGTAAAGACAAATCACCTCATTCGGGCGGGGTTTTAGTTTATGTTTCATCCGATTCAAGTCCAACCAGAAATTTTGACTTAGAAAATATTGTTCCTAAATCTATTTGGATCGAAATGAAGATCAAAGTCAATTTCATTTTATTTTGTTTGCACTTTATACCGACCTCCACACTACACTATGCAGTTGATTTTTGGGATAGAGTTAACGTCTGTATTGAAAAAGCTTCAGAAATACACTCAAATATAATTATTTTAGGTGACATAAATGAAGATCAGTTAAATCCTTCTAATAAAAAAATTCGTAATAAACTTTTAATAATATGTCTAATATAATAAAAGAACCAACGCGTGTAACTAATACTACTCAAACATTGATAGATCCAATAGCACTTTCGAACCAGCTAACATGTTTTGACTCGGGCATTCACGAAATACCGGGTTTCATTAGTGATCACTTTGGTACATATGCCTTTATCAAAAGTGATATATATATGAAATCATACCATTTAAAAGAAAAGTTTGGAACTATAAGCGTGCTGATTTTAAAATATTTAATAATTTAATTACCATTACAGACTGGACATTTGTACTTGATGGATCTCTAGATGTTGCTACTAAATCTTTTATTACAAAATTTATTGACTTAGCGAAATTATGTATTCCGACAAATCTTGTAACAATTCGTCCAAGAGACAAGCCATGGTACAACTCCGAAATAAGACAAACGTTCCGTCAGCGCGATAGGCAAAAACAATAAACTCTCTGCACAGGAAAAAAATCGGATAAGTTTTTAAATATTTAAGAAACAACACAAACATACGTTTACGGCGGCACGGTTAATTTGATTTGTTACAACAACACTTATAAACGTTTACGGCGGCACGGTTACTTTTATTTGTTACAACAACACTTAAATACGTTTACGGCGGCACGGTTACTTTGATTTGTTACAACAACACTTATATACGTTTACGGCGGCACCGTTAATTTGATTAGTTCAAATAACACTGTCATGCGTTGACGCCGGCACCGTTACTTTGATTTGTTCCAACAACAATGACACACGTTTACGCCGGCAAGTTCAAACAACACTGACATACGTTAACGGCGGCACCGTTACTTTGATTTATTCCAACGACACTGACATACGTTTACGGCGGCACCGTTACTTTGATTTATTCCAACGACACTGACATACATATCTACGCACACGCTATTTAAACTACAGGCATACCAAGGTCTGACGAATAAGTAGTATTGTGATTACAAATATGATTAAATGTAAAGCACTTTCTACATCGGATTCGAATTCGAATTGCCCCTGACTCTTATAAAAACAGCAGCTAATCGACTTGACAAGTATTGTACAATACTCTATAGATAACGACTATTAATTAAAGTGCACACATATGGCAGCTTGGTTACCTATTTCGGTTAACTGTGAATTTTACTCGATCGTATATACTGTGAAACCTTTGTAAGCGATCACCTCTATTAAGCAGCCACCTGTCGTAAGCAACCATGTTTTTCTATTTCCCATTACAATGCTTTCAGAGTAAATATACCTGTATTAAGCAACAACCTTTCCTAAAAGATCACCTTAGCTCTTTCCCTTGAATTGCAGCTTAAGACAGGTTTTACTGTATACATCGAAAATCAGATCCAAATACATCTCTTACAATAGTTTTAAAGATAAGTTATCGTCTAAATCTAGTTCGTATCCAGACGTTACTTGTGTTGCTCTGACGGGTCTAAATATTTATTCATATAAAGATAGTAACGACTTAAGCAATTATTTGAAGTGATTTTTTAATTATTTGACAATTTACATAATATTTGATTTTTACTATGGCAATACAATTCTTTGGTTGATTTAATTTGTATTAACTGAAAACATGTTATAACAACCTATCTACGTCTCTATTAAGTTTTCCTTTATAGAGTGTGTACTAAAATACGAATTAACTAACGTGCAATGTGTATTTCAGAGGGAAACACAACGGCTTCTCCCAATTACATAAATAGCTGTAGTTTCGAAACGAACGCATAATTTTCTCCTGGCAGCCATATACTTTAGTACATTTAACAATCAGTTATAAGGTTAGGTCATTTTAACTTTAACGTATATTTACCTAATTAGTTTATTTTATAATTATCGAATAGATTGCAGAGGTATGCCAGCTAAGTATACGAACATCCGCCCTATACTGGGTTTATATGATTGAAATCGTCGTTAATATCCAATTTTTACCTTAGTGTATACAATGACCTATCATTCGATATCGCGGTTTATAATGAACAGCAATCCATGTAAAATCGTATATATACTTTCCTGTTATATTTGGGGAATATAACTCAAAATAGGTTCTTTTGTTTCTAACTATTTATTTCACAATTTTATATATAGAGAGGAAATAATTGTAGATGTTGTTCGGTATAAATTAGTTTTCTTACTAACTGCTTTCACTCAGACTCACAAGCATTCTCCCAGCATATCATTTATAAACAATAGCAATTCTTAAATTTTTATCACAGCATGCTGTCAACGCTTTTTATCCCTGGACACTGTCCAGAGCTGACCAACTGCCTCCAAAACACATTAATATCGTACAAAGAAAACAAGACCTGATCAACTGACACGTTTTTAACATAAATCATACAAGTGCCATAGTACAAGAGTAATATGTTTTGTCAATATACAACACTATTGCATTGAAATACAGTAGTATTTACTTTATAACGGACTTAATCGCTTGTAGAAAGTGAAAATGTATGATAAAAGTACAAATATGAAGTTACATTTAGACGTGTAGAGCGTTGGTAATTGTGAGAATATAAGTAAGTACATAGATTGTCTTATAAGTTACTATATATTATTGCTTGTCGTGCTAATTTAAAACTCGATTATGTAATTTATATTAACACCTTTTAACATGATAAGACACAAATGCCATAAGATAAGAAAACTAATGACTCATATTCTGAACAAAAATAAAACAAACACGTGAACAGAGACAGATCTAAAATCTTATATCTAATAGGAGACACAAACACATAAAAATAGCTCAAATAGAAACAGTGTGTGGACGTATTATTAATACAGATGATACAAACATGCACATGGAGTGAGACGCAGTGTGTTACCGTCTGGGAACGGTATTTAGCAGACGAACTACTGTAGCAGACGAACTACTGGGGAACGTAAATTAAATAAATATTTAACCAATACTCGTTCATTATTCCGTTATCATGTAAACAAAGAACGGATAAATACTAGGTGTGTTGAAAATACGTGGAATTTTGTATGCAATTGCCAAATTTCGTACTTATATTGAATACGGTTTTTTAACAACGTCGCTTAAATATGCTGCCTGGTTAAAGCGTGACCCGACCCGATTTTCCCTTGGTCATTAATAAGTTGAGGCAGTGTAAATACCATATATGCGCTTTTGTTTTCAATCATATACCATACGTTATGAAATACAGTCTATTAAAACTAAAGTGAATTGTACTCTGTACGGAAGAAAATGTAAACATTTAGGTTTATTAAGTATATTCCAACATTCACGGAAATCATTAAGTATCAAATACATCTAAACACAATATATCAGCGATTGAAACAATCTTAATATTAAGGACATTTTGAAGTTATTTAAATATTGTAATTATTGCAAAATAGGGTTTATTTACCTAAATGAATACTGAAGAATATTTAAAATTGAACAATCTTACAAATAGTGCACATACAATGCATAAATATTTATTTCTTCACATTAAAGACATTTTGAAATTATCTAATTATTGTATCAAAATATTTGTTTTATAATATACACAAAAGGAAAGCTGCGGAATAACGTGTAATAGCTGTGTAACGTTATCGTAAAGCACCTAGAATGAACTATAGACTTAAAAAGGATATTTGCCTGAACTAAGCAAACAGAAATTTATTAGTCGAAATTGATAGTATAACATTATCAGGCAACCAAATAAATTCATATATAAGATATACATTTAATTTCAATTGTTTACTTTTATTATATAATGAAGGTATTTCTTCTGTGAACGACATTGATACAAACAGTGCTTAGTAAACAAATCAGTTCTAGACATGCGTCAACAGATATTCAAGCATTTAATGGCATTTATACGTTAAAGTCTCACTACACAGTTGAATTTTGTTCTTTGTTCAATATAAAAAAAGGTGTAGGATTTCCATGGTAATAAAAGAATTCCACAAAGAACATTTTTTTAAGCATTTTCTTTCATAGCAGGAATGTATAATTAGAATTAGAATGCACAATAACTGGAAGGTTGACCAGGTTGTTTTTTTAAAATGAGGGTGCAGTGACAACCTGAGATTTTTTGAAAAAGAAGTCCCAAAATGCTCATAAATACATGCATATGTTGAAATCTTATAAAAATCACTTATTAACACCAGTGATGTCTTATTGCAGTATATGCTATGCCAACTTTTGCTCTACTCATCTGCAGCAAGAAATCACAAACACTATGAACCATTTTGTGAATATTTCATAACCAAAATACATAGACATAATTTTTAATCGTAAGAATTATGTTATCGTGGGGAAAAAGGGGCGTAACTGTGTAGTGAGATGTTATGGACAACTTTCTTTAATATGATTAATACATAATAAACAGGCTTTTGTAAATAACAAGACATATGCACTCTAACATTTGATACATGCTTGTCTCATAAATGTACGGACATTAACGTCTCATTGGTTATTATACTGAATTCTGGCAATGTACACTTTAATGATGTACTTCTATTTATTTGTTTGCTACATTCCACAAGTGCCATGGATATATTTGCTTAGCCATGCCTATTCAAGCAATCATTTTGTCACAAATTCGTTAAAGAATATTATAGCTCGCAGACTTTGTGGATCTGCCTTTAATATAGATACAAGTATATCTATAAATATATTGTTACATGTTATAAATTCCATGTAAAACACTATACAATTGTGTAATTATTTCGTCGTTTCGTCATATGTATTAATGCAATTTGTTCGAAACTGACAATTACACCACATTTCCCCAGTACTGCAAGTCATGAAACACTCCTAGAACATCGAACTAGCAAATTATACAGTCAAACCGTTTCTGTAACTGCTACTTGCACTTATCGACTATTGCGTCTAATAAAGAACGCTCGAATGTCTTGTATATTAATGTATAATTTGTCATACGTCTGTATTTTTTTTATGTCTGGGACTGAATTTAAGTATAGAACCTAAAATACCAATTTGACTAAAAGTACACGATCTTCCTAAATGTAAGATCTGATAATGACCTATTCAATTTCTTTTTCTAGATTAAATAGATATCAAATATCGGCATTTTCATTTCAACAAATGCTCATTTTAACAGTCATTAGACATAACCTTTGATGTAGGTGTGGATTCAAGAATAGTTATTTTTATATATTTTTATATATTATTAAAACAAGTCTCGGTTTTAACTTGTGAAAGACGTATACAAGTTTTAATAAAACAAGGGCACTGCAATAATGGAATTTTCGTCGTAACAATTATAAACGCATAATAATCACACATAAATATAGATTTTTTTCGGTTAAAATAGACTTCTACTTTCTCTTTTAAAACTTTGAAAGCAATATTCTGATTAGCTGGCGGAAATGTCGACTGAACGTGACTTTCTATGAATCGTCGTCAAATGCCATAGCAAAGCGTTCTAAAGGAAATGATTTTAATGAGATTGTCAAATATATTGTTGTAATTTAACTTTTAGAAGACACTGTTTGTGAAATCAAATTAGATACAAATGCTATATTTCAAAAGGTCATCTCATTTCGTCATCAGGTTCACAGGATACGAGGGGTCGCCGCATTGGATTAACAAGTGGCAAATGACGACGTGGAAGCTTAAATCTCATTGCGCCATAACAATTTCACATTTTTCCTTACGTCACATCTTAGACGATACAGTGCAAATATGAGTGGCATATCACAACTGCGGCAGCATGTACATAGGTGTAAAATATATATAAGAAATAATTGGTTTGACATGTCTTTGATAACGAAATTCAGAGCAAAAAAAAAGAATGATAATAAAGGCCATTACAAGGTTGGCATTAGAACCATTATCCAAAATCAACAATTTAAATATTTGTTACATGCTTTCACTGTTTCTGGAAAATTATTTAATATATCGAAAGTATTATCTGCCTATACATTGATTAACACTTGTTGATGACATTACCGTTTGGGGTATTGTCCAAATTTAAAATGCACATGAATACATATATCCCGGATTGGCAGATGATTTGCTAAAACTAATAGTAGTCTTAATAAATAATCCTTAACTATAAGTAAATTTCCGAACATAAGCAAACGTATGACTTTCCGATTGGCCACATAGACACTGTTCTTTGTAAATGGAAAATGTATTAGATAACATTGCTTTTTAACTTGGTAAATATTCATTTTAAACTATAATGCTTCTTTCTAGAAAGATCTACACATCTCTCTCTCTCTCTCTCTCTCTCTCTCTCTCTCTGTCTGTCTGTTGTTTGTAAGTGACTGACACGTCTGACAATGGTCGTTTGAAATATCCTGTTTTCAAATATAAATTGACGAACCGACGATGTTAACATAATCACAAATGACGATTCTTATTCTAGGTATTCATTATCATGATATAATTGGAAACATTAAATCTCGCGTATTTCACCCTTTGATGTATTCAGGTATCCACACATGCACATTATGAATTCACGATGATGGACTTTTCAAAATGCAAAATACAAAATTCATGAGTATCTAGCCAAAGTACGGGAATGTTTCCACTGTTATATGGAATATGCTAATATGTATAAAAGCAAATATATTTGTTCCTTTCGATACCTTAAATAACCCGATTATTCATCAATACATTTTGATAACATGTGTGTTCAAGCTTTAAGTAAATAAACACGATCTAATGCGTCACATGCATCCATATTATTTATAACTGCCGGGTCCGATTAGCTCTGTCGGTAACGCGTCTGGCAGTTAATCGTGATGATGAAATACGACATTTTGTCATTCGTCTCTCACCGCTGATTCAAGCGAGAAAGTTATCAGTTACATGCGAAGATGGAGTGTGTTCGAGTACTTGTTAACCTTTCAGGATCCTGGGAAACAGTGGTTAGGCAAACTGATCGTCTGTTAGCCCTCGATGGCATAAAAAATATTCTCAATAACCAATCAATCAATCAATCAGTCAACCAATCATTTATAACTAAGTATATAGGGAATGTAGATTCCGAATAGTTGTCGAGTAGGGACTGTTAGGTATAGACATGCTGTAGTGTGATATAGCCATTGGTTCTCTTGAATAAGCCGCTGAGTGCAAATGTAAAATCTATTTGACCTCACGATACTTACTCTTGCGTAATCCTTCAGCTATACGTTACACAGTTGTGTTTTGTATTTCATAACGATATCGCGTTGGTAAATAAATATCAATTCTTTATAATTTGACTTTTACTTTTTTGACAAAGATGATTTTAAACCATAAACTGTTACATATTCTGACTATCGATGCTGTACATATCGTTAAAACGAAACCTCGATTAATAAAGAAATGTAAAATTCTTGATTAAGTGAATTAATATCTGTATTAACGCCAGTAGTGTGTTATCAAGACTTGCAATGTACATCGGAATTGAAATGTGATTCGTGTCTTTTTGTAAAGCATAAGTATACATTATAAATATTATCATAAGAAACGTTTAATGACACCATTGTACCATGAAAAGTCTCAGCCAAAGTTTACACAATCTTTTTAAATTTAGAGTGTTTGCGTGTGACATAAAATCATCCTTGCAATTTTCTCTTTTACGTAAGGAACAGCGTGCACTTTTGTTGTCATACCATAAAAATACGATGAATTTAACAAATCAGTTCTCAGGCAAATTTTATCTAACTCAAATTACATTTTATTGGTCTGTAGCACGCGTATCTACATTCCAAGATACCATTTAAAAGACATATTTCTATATGTTTGACTTAAAACTAATTGTCAAAAAAATGTCGTTGTTTTATAGCATAAATGTCTGTATATAGCAATTATTTTAAGAATGGGTGATAAACTCTATTTTTTTTGCTATAATTATATAATATTATACCAGATATAAGATATTAAACATAATTCATCATAAAAAGATGAATGATACAATTATAATCAGTGATTGAAATATTATTCAAATATCATGAACCATTTTAAAATAGGTGTTCACCTAAATATAAGAGTCAGAGTTTTTTACGGTACAAAAGAGGATGGTTTACTGCTTCGTAACAGAGTAATACCATATTTAGCTAGTTTCTTTCGACGCAAGTTACAAGAAGTCTGCTTTGCTTGAGAATTTTAGCGTCAAAGTGTACTTGAAACCTCGAAGGAGCTTAATTGCGTTGCAGGGAGAGTGTACTGCGACAAAGATTCTCTTTAGCGATATGTTTTGGGAAGGCTTGTGTTTGAAACTCATAGGAATATCTATTGTGTAGGAACTTGAGAGTGTTTCATGCATATTAGTTTAGTCTGATGCTGTAGTTTGAAACTGTTCTCAAACATAACAGGTTAGTTTTGTGCTGGAACTTGATTTGTTTTTATCTTAGTTCGTAGACATACGTTTGGAACAGTCTCCAAACTTATAAGTGTATATTTTTGCTGGAACTGAGCATCGTTCCAAGCATACAGTTTTGTTATTAGTTTGAAACCGTTCTCAAACAATAACTTTATTTACGTGCTGAAACTTGTATTTGTTTTATGTGCTTTCGTTTAGTTTGAAGACTGAAGTTTAAAACAGTCTTCAGACATATAGGTGTACATTTATGCTGGAACTGAGCATTGTTCCAGACATAAGTTTTGGTTTGAGTTTGAAACAAGGCTCAAACGTATTCTGTCCAGACAGCTGGTCTCATTATTAGAATAGTGTTGAACAACAGTTAGTTCAACTTTAAAACGTTTGAAACATTATACTGTATATAGTTAATTGGTATGATCATTTGTCTGTATGATTTCTCAATATTAGAATCATTTTATTATTTCTTTTGTTTGAAGTTAACTAATCATACGGCAAGAAGCCAGACGAAAATTTATATATTATATAGTTTGAACAAAATTGTTTAACATAGTTTCAAGCTAGTCTGTTTCACAGCCTAATCCAGTGAAGACGCAGTCGCCTTACAGAAGATCCCGTTTTTAATTCAAGATACTCACCCAACATCTTGACACTAATATTTTAATCCTCATATAAAAATATGCACACTACCCTTTAGCCAATCTAAATATCACACATTATTGAAGTAGATTTGTATTTGCTAAGGTCGAAGGTTCGAGTCCCGTTCGCTATTAAATCTTTATTGGAGAGAGTCTCCAGTTACTTGCTGAAGGACGGCGGTTCTACTCAGTCTGACTCAGTCTGAGGTCTTCTTAAACCAGTATAACCAGATATACCATATATAACCTGAATTGTGTTGAAAATGGCATTAAACCCCATTAAAAATGTATATACACTACATAACTTTTGATGTAGGTGTGGATTCAAGAATAGTTATTTTTATATATTTTTATATATTATTAAAACAAGTCTCGGTTTTAACTTGTGAAAGACGTATACAAGTTTTAATAAAACAAGGGCACTGCAATAATGGAATTTTCGTCGTAACAATTATAAACGCATAATAATCACACATAAATATAGATTTTTTTCGGTTAAAATAGACTTCTACTTTCTCTTTTAAAACTTTGAAAGCAATATTCTGATTAGCTGGCGGAAATGTCGACTGAACGTGACTTTCTATGAATCGTCGTCAAATGCCATAGCAAAGCGTTCTAAAGGAAATGATTTTAATGAGATTGTCAAATATATTGTGGTAATTTAACTTTTAGAAGACACTGTTTGTGAAATCAAATTAGATACAAATGCTATATTTCAAAAGGTCATCTCATTTCGTCATCAGGTTCACAGGATACGAGGGGTCGCCGCATTGGATTAACAAGTGGCAAATGACGACGTGGAAGCTTAAATCTCATTGCGCCATAACAATTTCACATTTTTCCTTACGTCACATCTTAGACGATACAGTGCAAATATGAGTGGCATATCACAACTGCGGCAGCATGTACATAGGTGTAAAATATATATAAGAAATAATTGGTTTGACATGTCTTTGATAACGAAATTCAGAGCAAAAAAAAAGAATGATAATAAAGGCCATTACAAGGTTGGCATTAGAACCATTATCCAAAATCAACAATTTAAATATTTGTTACATGTTTTCACTGTTTCTGGAAAATTATTTAATATATCGAAAGTATTATCTGCCTATACATTGATTAACACTTGTTGATGACATTACCGTTTGGGGTATTGTCCAAATTTAAAATGCACATGAATACATATATCCCGGATTGGCAGATGATTTGCTAAAACTAATAGTAGTCTTAATAAATAATCCTTAACTATAAGTAAATTTCCGAACATAAGCAAACGTATGACTTTCCGATTGGCCACATAGACACTGTTCTTTGTAAATAGAAATGTATTAGATAACATTGCTTTTTAACTTGGTAAATATTCATTTTAAACTATAATGCTTCTTTCTAGAAAGATCTACACATCTCTCTCTCTCTCTCTCTCTCTCTCTCTCTCTCTGTCTGTCTGTTGTTTGTAAGTGACTGACACGTCTGACAATGGTCGTTTGAAATATCCTGTTTTCAAATATAAATTGACGAACCGACGATGTTAACATAATCACAAATGACGATTCTTATTCTAGGTATTCATTATCATGATATAATTGGAAACATTAAATCTCGCGTATTTCACCCTTTGATGTATTCAGGTATCCACACATGCACATTATGAATTCACGATGATGGACTTTTCAAAATGCAAAATACAAAATTCATGAGTATCTAGCCAAAGTACGGGAATGTTTCCACTGTTATATGGAATATGCTAATATGTATAAAAGCAAATATATTTGTTCCTTTCGATACCTTAAATAACCCGATTATTCATCAATACATTTTGATAACATGTGTGTTCAAGCTTTAAGTAAATAAACACGATCTAATGCGTCACATGCATCCATATTATTTATAACTGCCGGGTCCGATTAGCTCTGTCGGTAACGCGTCTGGCAGTTAATCGTGATGATGAAATACGACATTTTGTCATTCGTCTCTCACCGCTGATTCAAGCGAGAAAGTTATCAGTTACATGCGAAGATGGAGTGTGTTCGAGTACTTGTTAACCTTTCAGGATCCTGGGAAACAGTGGTTAGGCAAACTGATCGTCTGTTAGCCCTCGATGGCATAAAAAATATTCTCAATAACCAATCAATCAATCAATCAGTCAACCAATCATTTATAACTAAGTATATAGGGAATGTAGATTCCGAATAGTTGTCGAGTAGGGACTGTTAGGTATAGACATGCTGTAGTGTGATATAGCCATTGGTTCTCTTGAATAAGCCGCTGAGTGCAAATGTAAAATCTATTTGACCTCACGATACTTACTCTTGCGTAATCCTTCAGCTATACGTTACACAGTTGTGTTTTGTATTTCATAACGATATCGCGTTGGTAAATAAATATCAATTCTTTATAATTTGACTTTTACTTTTTTGACAAAGATGATTTTAAACCATAAACTGTTACATATTCTGACTATCGATGCTGTACATATCGTTAAAACGAAACCTCGATTAATAAAGAAATGTAAAATTCTTGATTAAGTGAATTAATATCTGTATTAACGCCAGTAGTGTGTTATCAAGACTTGCAATGTACATCGGAATTGAAATGTGATTCGTGTCTTTTTGTAAAGCATAAGTATACATTATAAATATTATCATAAGAAACGTTTAATGACACCATTGTACCATGAAAAGTCTCAGCCAAAGTTTACACAATCTTTTTAAATTTAGAGTGTTTGCGTGTGACATAAAATCATCCTTGCAATTTTCTCTTTTACGTAAGGAACAGCGTGCACTTTTGTTGTCATACCATAAAAATACGATGAATTTAACAAATCAGTTCTCAGGCAAATTTTATCTAACTCAAATTACATTTTATTGGTCTGTAGCACGCGTATCTACATTCCAAGATACCATTTAAAAGACATATTTCTATATGTTTGACTTAAAACTAATTGTCAAAAAAATGTCGTTGTTTTATAGCATAAATGTCTGTATATAGCAATTATTTTAAGAATGGGTAATAAACTCTATTTTTTTTTGCTATAATTATATAATATTATACCAGATATAAGATATTAAACATAATTCATCATAAAAAGATGAACGATACAATTAAAATCAGTGATTGAAATATTATTCAAATATCATGAACCATTTTAAAATAGGTGTTCACCTAAATATAAGAGTCAGAGTTTTTACGGTACAAAAGAGGATGGTTTACTGCTTCGTAACAGAGTAATACCATATTTAGCTAGTTTCTTTCGACGCAAGTTGCAAGAAGTCTGCTTGAGAATTTTAGCGTCAAAGTGTACTTGAAACCTCGAAGGAGCATAATTGCGTTGCAGGGAGAGTGTACTGCGACAAAGATACTCTTTAGCGATATGTTTTGGGAAGACTTGTGTTTGAAACTCATAGGAATATCTATTGTGTAGGAACTTGGGAGTATTTCATACATATTAGTTTAGTCTGATGCTGTAGTTTGAAACTGTTCTCAAACATAACAGGTTAGTTTTGTGCTGGAACTTGATTTGTTTTTATCTTAGTTCGTAGACATACGTTTGGAACAGTCTCCAAACTTATAAGTGTATATTTTTGCTGGAACTGAGCATCGTTCCAAGCATACAGTTTTGTTATTAGTTTAAAACCGTTCTCAAACAATAACTTTATTTACGTGCTGAAACTTTTATTTGTTTCATGTGCTTTCGTTTAGTTTGAAAACTGAAGTTTAAAACAGTCTTCAGACATATAGGTGTACATTTATGCTGGAACTGAGCATTGTTCCAGACATAAGTTTTGGTTTGAGTTTGAAACAAGGCTCAAACGTATTCTGTCCAGACACGTTGTCTGAACAGCTGGTCTCATTATTAGAATAGTGTTGAACAACAGTTAGTTCAACTTTAAAAGGTTTGAAACATTATACTGTATATAGTTAATTGGTATGGTCATTTGTCTGTATGATTTCTCAATATTAGAATCATTTTATTATTTTTTTTGTTTGAAGTTAACTAATCATAAGGCAAGAAGCCAGACGAAAATTTATATATTATATAGTTTGAACAAAATTGTTTAACATAGTTTCAAGCTAGTCTGTTTCACAGCCTAATCCAGTGAACACACAGTCGCCTTACAGAAGATCCCGTTTTTAATTCAAGATACTCACCCAACATCTTGACACTAATATTTTAATCCTCATATAAAAATATGCACACTACCTTTTAGCCAATCTAAATATCACACATTATTGAAGTAGATTTGTATTTGCTAAGGTCGAAGGTTCGAGTCCCGTTCGCTCTAAAATCTTTATGGGAGAGAGTCTCCAGTTACTTGCTGAAGGGCGGCGGTTCTACTCAGTCTGACTCAGTCTGAGGTCTTCTTAAACCAGTATAACTAGATATACCATATATAACCTGAAATGTGTTGAAAATGGCATTAAACCCCATTAAAAAATGTATATACACTACAGTCATATACTAGTTTTACATTAAACGTAATGTGCGTTTGAAGTAACATTTGATATTACGGGGCTTATTATTTAGTTAACTGCATAAGAAGACCATTACATACCAAACGAGTTCAAATTAGTGTTCAATCCGCATTTGAGTACAATCGAGAAAAAAATCTCATTTGCGCTAAAAAGCTATTTGTGATGGTTAATTAGCTTTTTATTCCTGTTTTAAGTTGAAAGACGTGTCTTGTTATTATCAGGTAGGGTTAATTATTAAATCGCCTTACCAGTATTTCCAATTTACGTTAAACATAATGATGCTTTTTCCTTATTTCGCTTCCATATTTAGTTTAATTATTCGGTAAATGGGGTTCAATTTGAAATAATGGCGGCTTTATCTAGCTCGCTTTTCACTATAAGATGATATAGAATAAAGTACTCAAGGCCGTGGGAGTCGCCATTAAGCAATAAGGTAGTTGATGAGTAACAATGATTATTCCGTTATCCCTTCTGGACACTGAAATTACTTATTCTATTCCTCATTTATTTGCATAGCCTATAAAGTTTGAGATCACAAGACTAAGACTCTGACGACAATAACCACGTTCCATTCACTTTTTATTCAATGAAACTGCTCTGGTCTTTCACTTGTAAAGATTCTCAATTGCGAATACCAATGACACTGCGTTAAGCGGCATTTTGTCATTCACAGCATAAAGTCATAGACTTTTATAATGCAAAATAAAAATAATTGAAAATTGTTAGAAAAATGGACGAGTCATACAATATAAGAACGAAAAAGTTAACTGCAGTTAATTCTATATCATAGGCAACTACATACAATATCCTTCTTTTGAGTAGTTTGAAGGACTAACATCCTTAATGTATCCCCTGAATACTTCAAACAGATTAAGGAGGTAGAAGTTAAACGTCATTCTCTTTTTTTCTTCTTTTAAAGGGCTTTGTGGTACAATTATTTATTTTGTCTTACCACATGTTCAATGACCAGTATTAAAATATCTACACTTCATATTTAATGATGATAACAAGTTTCTAGGCAATTCGGTGTCATTTTAGAATTATTCATTTTCAAATTAACGGTAAATGAAGCAACAATTAGAGTATAAGATGCATAATTATTTCCTTTCATCAAATTTTAATTAAGTTTCATTTTCATTTGCAGTTTTATCGACAATATACAATTGCCTATGGCCATTTACAAAGAATATTTAAACAAATATTGCATAGACACACAATATATAAAAATAGGTACAATATTATAGACAAACAGTCAAATATTGTAAGATATCAAATCTAGACATTATATTTTATTTAGTTAAAGACCCAATCTGGGTATAAAAGGGAGGTAATGGCGATGGGAGTGTTTTCCCTTGTTTTTCAAATCACATTCAGATCTGGGAGAGTAATTTTCAAATCTAAAATAAATTCATAGATTGAAAAATTTGAAATCTGCCATGCAACATAGTCTCAATTTTACTCACAGTTACTCACTTTAATTTTCAGAATAAAATATGTAATAATTTATTACTTATTGCTCTCAACAGTCAATCAGTTACAGAGAAATTTGAATTTTGGGGAAGGAGCAATCTAGTCAATATATGTCATGTGACCAGTGTTTGTAAACAAACTGGCATGTTCTAGCCCACATTGCTATATTTAAGATATAATAGTTAAATACAAACTACAAATTATGCAAAACTTACCAAACTTTTATATGATTTCTTGTATGATCCTTTATTTAATCACCAATAGTATATATATCACCATATTTAATTGAATTATATAATTTTTCTTCTTCTTTATTAAAAAAGGTCCAATTTATGGTGCAATGTGAATGAATCATTTTACATGTGTATTATATCACATCAATCAGAAATGATAGTTTTATATTCAAACTACTACACATGGTGTTTTCACTAGGATAATCATCACTAATATATATAAGGCTTTTGTCAAATGAAAGCTTTTGAATGTGACTTAAAATTACCAAATCAAAAACAATTTCTGGTCTTTTTCTTAAATAGTTATCTATAAATTCTCAATAACAACTGATTTATTCATCATAATTTCTGCTTAAATGAAGTTGAGTGTTTTCTCTCGCTCTGTGTATTATATTGTTATGACAGGAACAATTTTTTATTGATTGTTTTACTTTTTGTTTTGTTTTTTATATGCACGGCCATGATATTGCTCATAACCACCAAACTTTATAATTTACAGTATGATAAAACACCAACATTAATTAAAGTTTATAATTAGCGCATTCTCTATGACACAACTTTGTATCCGAGGTATGATTTGAGATATTGTGTTGAAAAAAGACACCTTTTGCAATTTTTAATCACATTAACATTAGTCAAATTCCTAATATATTCAACAAAGTGTTGATTATTACTTTTTTTCTAAATAACTTCCCAGTATTGATATAAAATCCAAGTATAAATAATTTTGTAAGTTCTGATTTTCCATCACTTTAAGTGACAAAAATATCAGCACATAACATGTAACAGTCTTAATATTTATATTTGTTTTTGAATTCTCAAAATGTACTAAATGATTCAAAACTGGCTAAACGAACTTGAATATATATATAGGGATTTGGGGCATGTCTGTTAGACTGATTTTAATGCTTGAATTGTGTTTTTTTTAAAAATAAAAAGACACATATATTCGTATACATTATTACGTTGGTAGTAATCAACAACATTATCTAATCACTAAATAGCATTGATAAAACAGTAATTACCTGATAGCGATTTATTTAAAGACCCTGTAGTCCCTAATGCTAAAGTGGGGTTGACCCCAGAGTCAACATTCCTGTATCAGTTACAATGTAAACCTGTAGCATTGTTTTACAAACATTTTTCTGTCTGCTATCATCACTGTTCTATTGCTAGACCATATTATACACTCCCAGTTGATAAAACACGCCCTGCAGAGTAACTAATTTACATCCGATAGTCTGATCGGATGTTGGGGCTTTTAGATGCATTCTTTGTATTCAGGGTAGTTTTCTTAGCGTAAAAACCTCAGTAATATATCTTGATGTATTACGCACTAGTCGTTTATTTGTAGATGAAAATACATTGAAAGTGGGAAATGATATATTTTTTAAATATTTTGTTCTTATTAATCTATATTTGTGACAACATTACAGAAAATGATACTCTGATTCAACAACATTTAAGGAACATAATTAACAAATTCGATTTTCTCTTTCTACATTATTACATCTGCCTTCTATTTCTAAAGTATGGGTATTAGGACGTAAACGTGTCAATTTTTTGCGTTATTTTTCATTTGAAATAAAATCTAAATAATCTTCATTTTTAAAATCTACTTTATACTTATAATTATATTGTAGTCCTGGAATAGTCGTCCAAGTTTGCATGTATTGGTCTCTAATACTTTGTTTAGATAAGACAGTTTATATTAAGAATGCCACTAAAGCTTGAAGTGAAATATTGGTTTGTTTGTTTGTTTGTTTGTTTGTTTGTTTGTTTGTTTGTTTGTTTGTTTGTTTGAACGTTAAGCGTATTATCTAAGTAATCTTCATTTTAAAATCTACATCAAACTTATAATGATATTGTAGTCTTTGGATAGTCAGAACAGATGCAGTCCAAGCATGTATTGGTCTCTAATACTTTGTTTAGATAATATAGAGAATTTTGTATTAAGAATGCCATTAGAGCTTGAAGTGAAATATTGGTGTGTTTGTTTGTTTGAACGTTAAGCGTAAAGGACAAAACCTATGTTATATAACAAAGGGGATATTGAGACCATTGTCCATAAATTACAAATATTCATATTTCATGTTTAAAAAGATAAAGAAACGTTATTTAATATTTTGAGTTATATGGTCATCATTGATTAACACTTAGTATTTTTATGTTCTTTTTTATATTTATCCACATTTAAAATGCCACAATGTCTCCATATAAATACATATGTAAATACTTCTAACATAAATACACAAAATTAAACAATAAACCGGAAATAAATATCAAACATTAAGAGCAAACGAGTGTAAATATGTATTTTGTTCTTTCTAAAGGAAAAACTGTTTCAGATCATATTGCTGTTCGACTGATTAACTGTTTTCATTATACCGTAAAATTTGCTTCTAGAAACTCTTAAGCAATAATATCAATACCAAAACGACACAAAGTTGGGTGAACTCTCTCTACATATTATATATCTGCCCCGCTCTGCGTCATTCTGTCTCTCCCTGTCTGTCTCTGTCTCTGTCTGTAAATGTAGACGGCGGATAGTTGCATAGTAGTAAGCGAATAGCTATTCTGTAGTGTGAGTAAGCTTTACGCTTTATAGAAATCAACCCCTGTGTAATAACACTATTAAATTATTTATTTTATTCCCTGTGATATATATAGAAGAAAACAATGGTGAAAATCGTCCGAAAAACACGTACCGCTAGGGCGAGCGCTGTTAACTAGATTCTACGGGACTATATTTAAAAAAAAAAGCTTAAACGAAATCTGATGCTTGATTGTATAAGGGTACAGATTTTTTATATAATTTACGCTAGATGTCAAAACATCCGATAAAAACGCCACAAACTACCTTATACTGATGCTTAAATTATACGACGTTCAAATGTTAACAAGTATAATACTTATGTTGAATTTAAGACTTTTTATCTTTTCAGACAAATATCCAACAGTGATTTGCTTTTTGTCTTTTTATACTAAGTATTCTGTCTAGCTATAGTCAGGGGAGCGTTTCCTGTATTTTTATACACTTCGCTGTTGTATCTAAAAGCAAAACTGTTGTCTCTTACAATATCACCATATATGGCAATTCTATTTTGCAATACATTTTTGTAACGATTTATAGTACTCAAACTTAAATAAATATACACGGTTTCTTGTTTAAATGATTTCAAACAATTATTCATGTATATGTTTTAAACCATAGATTCTGGAGAAAACCGCACATTTTAAAGTTGAAATTAGTTGGCTATAACTGCGTATTTCAATGCGGTTTAACGTCATTTTCTACACATTTCAGGTAATATATTAGTTATCCAGTTTGATGGGTAGAGGAAGACCTCTGAATGAATCTGAGTGGAACGTTCTTCCCAAAGTAACTAGCAAACTTTTTCACATAGATATTTCGGAGCGAGCGTGACTCGAAGCTATGACCTTGCCGGTGAGAGGTGTAGCGATCTTGAGACGGTACCAAAATTCGGACATACATCCTACTTCCAACATTTCTCAAACATGTCGCTTATGTCTACTGCATTCATTAAAGTGTTTTTTAGAAAATATGTTCTGTGTTAGAAATATAGATTCGTTGTTAAAAGCCAACTGATTCACTCTTTACCTTGACTCAATTTATTATCCTCCGCCATCGTGTAGCAGGTGCATGAAACAAGCGTCTGGGAGGATGATGTTAATCAGTTCTCGACAAATCTGATTTGAGGTGATAAAGGTTTATTAGAAAATGTATTAATAGTGTACACTAGCGTCTGTTTTATTTCTATTTTTTTAAAGATATTTGTTGGGTCAATAGTCACGATAAACATCATGTTCTCATGTTTTTTTATATAGCTTGCTTGATGTAATAGTGTGGGGTCACTGATTTATGTCATAGCTCGTGAAATGTCTTGTATTCAAAGCTTACTTATTTTTGACAATGCCGTCCAATAGCTATACATAGATAATAGTTATTGTGTTATTTCTTGTGCCGAATATAAATAATCAAATGTTTCCTTTCTTGTGCATTCTTCGCACGAGCATTTCGTAATTACGAAAAAAGAGTGTTATCACGATCAGATGATAGGGGGAAATTACATGGCCCATATCCCTGCACAAAATATTACTAAGATAAGATTAAAAAAATGACAACTATTATGCAATGAAAATATCTATTATGTGTATAAATTAATACATGTGCTTAATGCTAGTTATGTAGACATACACATTAATAATACAAGTGTACGTCATTTACCAACCTCGTAATCGGTGACCATTCATTTGATTTACCGTGCGTGAAACACATTCGACCACTACGTAGTAACGATGTCACAAAACGCACGAGCGTATGAAGTTCAAATAAATGATCACCTCCTATTCGATTGGTAACAATTATGTGGTATAGACCGAAAACGCTATTGTGAATATACGTAATTATATTTGCAATTGGACTCGTCCAATACATGTAACACATTAATATTGAATTTGTTGTATTGTACAATGTATGTAACAGATGAATATGATGTCATCTCTAACACGGTAGGTTCCATTTAAAAATAGAATGACTTAGTTTCAAAATAGCTTATTTGGGTTTATTTAGTATTTTTATTGTATACTAACAGTCTCTAGACATTTTCGACTAAAGGAAAATGAACTAATCTAATAAAAAACATAATAACAAGGATAGTGATTAATTGAGACGAAATCAAGACGAACCACGCGATGGAAGTATTTAGCTATTTTCCGCTACAGCATCCTTCCACTTCCGACGACAATGTGCTGATTAACCAGTGCAATGTTAATGGTAAATTGTTATAACTATATAACAATAATAGTTTCGAATGGGATTCAATGCCTTTTTCAAAATATTTCAGGTTATATATGGCATATCCAGTAATATAGGCGGATGAATACTTCAGAATGAATCCGAGAAATACCGTCCTTCCGCAAATAACTGGCAAACTTTCACACACAAACTTGTAGAGCAAGCGATACTCGGGGAGAGGTAAGTGACATTGAGACGACTCATTAGGTCATCGGCCACAGAAACCCATAACTACAATAAGACGAGAAAATATGGAAGAGTCACTTTTTCAAAAGTATTATAAAGACAAAGAGAACATATTAAGAAAAACTTAAATGTTTTAAGCGTTCAGTCGGGCCATGGACAAGATAATCGTGCGAATATGTCCAAAGTAGGCAACATAAAGATATCAATTTGGAGTAAGTACATCAGAGAGTTCAGGCATACTAATTTTAACAAGAGATATGCCTCATTTTTTTGTTCCATCAACCGGCATAAACCAAGGAACCGACAACATTTAAATTACTTATACATGACTGTAGAATACGCTTAGTAAATGATAAATGGGACATGTTGGTATCGACAAGCTGTATCTATAACTTAGTTAACTCATTTGACAATCAATGGAATCACTTCAATTTTCAAATGTTTGTCGCTCTTATTTGTTAAAACAGCCTTAAGTGCGTTCTTAACTATTAAGAAGTTCGTCATCACTGCGCACGCATGGATGACATTGCACAGAATCTGCCTTTAATTCAATTCTGAACGAGTTATCTACAAACAACAAAGCTGAGCGAGCTATGCTTAGAAACGGCCTTAGCAAACGTCAACTTTCAAACGTCAATCATCACAACTTTCACCGTAGCTTCCGCCGCGTCAGACAAATGACGTTTAACACTAAGCCAGTAAGTGTTCATTAAATAAAAAAGATAACAATTAATAAACCCCAGTCGCTCCTTTTTGGTTTCTTAATTGTTAGTTTTTTACTTAATGAGCACTAACTATTACAAAGCTGCATTAGATGTATGAGAAATGGACTCACAGCAAAAAAAACAACAACATATTCCACGCGATACACCATGGTTCATACCACATTCATGTTCAGCAAATACAATTACTTGTATTTTTTTAATCTAAAAATAAAATAATGTAACATATTAATATACATTTGTAATAATAAAAAAATATTATATATTAAGAGTTTAATGTTTAAAACACAAATCATTGTGAACAAAACATGCAATTTCTTGCATATCTGTTACCGATGCTGAAAGAACGATTTAACCCGAAGTCAGGATGGAGGTAATTGCATGTATAAACAAACACAGTCAAGTGTCATTTGATAAAACAATTTTAAAATGTCATAATCAAAATCATCAATATATTGCAATAATACAATAATTTAACCAAATTAGTGAAAATAAAACGTTACTTCATTTTCATGGTTATAAGATCATTTCAAATGTCATATTTACGATTATCTTTAATGCCTGCCGCAGACACTTTGCGATAGACTCGACGCTGTAGATATTTCATATGCAAAACACTTTTTAAATTGTACTATAAACGGATTAAAAACATATAGTGTACTATCCAAGTATAATTTAGAGAGAAAAGGCCATTAAATGCCGGTGTTTTGCCATAAAAGTGTCTAATCTGATTCCACATAAATGAGTGTATGTTATACTAAAACAAATATAAAATACGTTTAGTCGTTTTGACTTTTTAATGTGTTTAGTCTTTGTTCTGTTTACTGTAAGACTTTTGCCAATTTTTAAATATGTTTTATATAACAAACATATATGACTTTGATTTTGCCACATCACTACAACACATTTTTTTATCTCTAGTGAGCTTTGTTAGTTTCACTTATAATCTTATCCTATATTATTTGGAATTTGTTTCTATTTTAAGGCTCACTTTAAAAATATTATTTAACTAAATGCGATGTATACTAACATTGAAGCGTTAGTAAAAATATCAAAACAAGTGGCACGTATTGTACTTTGCCTGGGTCAGTCAATATTATTTAACTCAATATTGGTTGTTTATATATACAGGGCAAACATGTGTATGTTGTGTATGTGGAACGTTCAATATAAGTAATATGACTTTGGAAACAAAATGAAAACAAAACAAAATATCTACATAGCATTCACATCACATCTTCAAAGTAATAGCATTTAAAAGAAATGCCATTCTCAGTCTTTTTAACCTATTCCGAAATATGTCCTCGTAGTCCAATTTTTTGCATGTCCATCAGACACTGAAAATCAGCTGACCTGCTTGCTTGTCGAAAGAGTAGCGGTGTTCATCTTATTGTTTCTTTAACGTTGAAAGTAAGTTTTTTTAAGGCGTTTTAATACCATTTTCGATACATGATAGGTTATATATGGCCTATCCCGTATTATCATCGGAGAAAGACATCAGATTGAATCTGAATGGAACCATCATGCTTTTCCAAATAACTAGCAATTTTTCTCAAATAGTTGTTGATCGAGTTGGGCTCGAACCCATGGCATCGGCGGTTATATGTTAGTGGCCGAAGTAGTATATGACGAATTCATGTTGCTGATCGACGACGTTTACGAACCTTCAAGAACTGCAGCATGAAATCGCAGGAACCTGGTTAAGAAAATTGCATTCCTCTTATTTACACTTTCTGTCCGCGATTCAGAAGTTTTCGACTGCCACTGGTGGACAATATGCTGCTGTCTATTTCTATGCGGCTCGATCAATAATTCCCATTCTTTCTACTTCTATATATATATATAGCATGCGAGTAGTCATAAATCCGAAACTGGATACTACTCATATAAAGCTATCAGTTAATGTATGTAAATTGTCCTTCCAGTCCAGATGTGTTACATGTAAATTCATAGTATACAAGTCATGGTCGACACCAAATTTATTGGTTTGGCAGAGGCCTTGATATTGTGTCTACGGTTTGCATCATAGCAAGGCACGCTCGCCGTAGTCTGGTCTGTGCATTTATGTCTTGGTTATTCACAAGGAATCATCTCCATACGCTGTATTTGTATACCTATATTTGAACAATGTAGTAAATCATTAATTTTGTCATTTTTTCTCTATGCTTGTATTGTGTTTAATATGGTTATTCTAGTTTTTGATAATTTTTATGATGTTTCCTTTTATTAACATGCCTCCATATATTTTCTTATTTAATAAGAAACAATGCGAATAAAGAATATAAACAATAAACAAGACTGAAAGCATTACATGATTATTTTGTTTATCAAGTATCTATAATCTGATGTTAGCATATATAATTACTTTTTATATTCATATATAGTTTAAAATAACAAATAGAATGCATACGTTACGTTCCAACATATTTTGGTTACAGATTCAACATTTGTTTATTGTATTAAGCTGTTCTGGAAATATTTAATGCGATTTCATATAATATATACTTCTGCCAGTAAGTTATTTTAAAATTGTTTCATTTCTTGGGAACAAAGCCGTTATTCCAATCTAAGTTTGTTCCTCAGATGTAAAAAACGTTCTCTAATAACACAAACGAAGTATTGATATGAGAAATAGCGAAAGAGTGATAAAACAGCATAATGTGTGTACGTGATATGCAGTATGTTTGAAATTGTTATGCTCTGTCACTGGCATGTAAGACAATATGAACATGTATACACACAATTGCTTCATACGATACAGATAACATAGAATAGCTGTGCTTTTTCAGTCTGTATATATAGATATACTTAGCAGTACCCATATAAACTTTTCTTCCATTGAGTATTTTACTCCTTTAATAAGTATGCAATGCTTATTTTCAAAATGCTAAGGGTAACGATGAATTACTACATGTATTAACAACATAGCGCTTTGCTTAATTGCAAAGTAGGATTGCTGTTGTGACTCCCTGTCCTAAGAACAAGGAGTTTGTTAGGAACAATTTGTAAAATGCAGTCTGAAATGCTCATTTACAGTTTAAAATAATATAACTATTGGCGACTTTTGAATGTATATATCTGACATAGTTTGTTAAATGCTCTTGATTTAAATAAAAAATAGATTTCATCTTAGATTAAATTTTTTCCAGTAATATATTTATTTGTAATATCAGAACAAATTGCGGTGAACACCGTTGTCATCACTGGTTGTACTATTGCGTTGCTGTCTCCTCGTTTAATTGTTAATCCAAAACTATTCAAATTTACGGTCATCGTATCTCCATAATCATACTGTTATAGGAATGACACTGCATACTCAAGCACAAATCAAATTATAATTTATCACTTATTAAAATGATTAGAAACGATAATTACATTTCTACACTGAGGCGTACTTAATGACAACCTCACATTGGATAAAACGATGGCAAATGTTTTGACGTCATTAGCATTCGTTCTGCATAATGAAGCACATCGATAATCCTAGTTACAAAACTCATTATTTTTGATTTCGCTCTTTGGGAAACATTAAGGTGTGTTTTTCTTTGTTGATCACATTTTGTTTTAGATTTTGTATTTGATAAATATATTGATACTGCATGGTAACTATCATTTGGTGCCGTTATAACTCCATTTAAACTAACAACGATGTTTTGATGAAACTGTAAAAAGAAATCATAAGACCCTCCACTGAAACTGAAGATTTTTATATGGAAATGAAGATTAACATATTGAAGTGAATTATTGTGGCATTCAAAAGACGAACGCGTCCATGAATATTGTATAACAAGTTGTCATGCACGAGCATAAATACGATTACTGGCTTGCATTTTGCATTAAGACGTGTCTTCAAATGTTACATCTTACTTAAAGAGAATATAAATAATCAATGTTGAACATGCGTGGGAAAGCTGAGATATAATGTTATTTTTTTTTTCAAGCACTTAAAAGGAATCCCAACACAAAACACGTTTTAATATGAAACTAAGTTATTTTACTAATCTACTTTGACATTGACTAATGCTTTTTATCATCCGATAAAATCTCAAAAGTGTACTTTTCGTATAATGACATACATTTACACCATATGTTTTACTACTTTAGATCAATCTTACGTGTTATTATTTTGAGATTTTAAGAGACCATAATACGCATTGCAAAATTAACTTCATTGCTAGAAAATGGATGGGAAATTCATATTAAACTTGTGTCAATGTTATGTCACACAAGACAATTCAGATATTGACGTAAGGCAATTGCAAACTGATACATCTTGCTCATCTGAGCTGCTAAACTTAATGCAGCTGGTCAATATAGTGCTGTTTGAATTATCAGTGGGGTGTGCTATTACTGCAAGTAATGATTTCAAGCAAGTAATAGCTACCAATGTCATATATGAGTAAAAAATATGAGTACGCATTGATCGAATTTCCATCTTCCTTAACTTTCGTAAAACATGTTTTATCATGATTAGTATAATCTATACATAAATAAGTATAAATATTCAGTTTTTATCAATTTATTATTGACCCTAATAAGCATGCTTTTCAATGCATAATTAAAGGGTAAAGCTGTTTTACTAATCAGCATAGTGACACATATACTTATAAACTAACATAAACAGTGCAATCTTAACAATACGCCATCACATTGAAATAAATATAAAATTAATTAACACAGTTTTGTACAATATGGTAATATATTGTACGACTACGTATTGTGGTAAAAGCATATTGGACGAGACGCCGTTGGCGCTGAGTTCAATATGAATTTCACCACAATACGTACGAGCTTTGTATCCAATAAATTTCTTCATATGGTATGGTCACATGGTAACATCAGGTGTAGGTGATTGGCTATACACTTACAGGTATAGAACAAAATTGAATATACCTTCAGCTTATAACCAATGGATTTCCTCCACACCTTGAATGATGTCATAGCAGTTAAGGCGATAAATGTAAACTTCACCTACATTACCATAAATAATTTACCAAATCTATACAAATAAGCGTAGCATGATTATAAAAAACATGTGATGAAAAATAGGATGCAGCACAATAAGAAAGTTTCACTTTAAATTGAAAAGAACGGAACCCTGCACACAATATTTAAATGAAAGAACAAATATTAGAATTCTTCACCTTGTTTGATTTAAATATTTTTAAT
Source organism: Panopea generosa (assembly GCA_029582155.1). Classification (NCBI taxonomy): domain Eukaryota; kingdom Metazoa; phylum Mollusca; class Bivalvia; order Adapedonta; family Hiatellidae; genus Panopea; species Panopea generosa. The sequence goes on from CM055901.1 coordinate 1,720,323, forward strand.
ACAACTGTCATTAGTAATGTAAAATAGTTTTAGACTTGATAATTTTATATTGACTGCATTTTTTGTAACACTAATAGTATCATAAAAGTATATGTCGTAAATGCCCTGGTGTATTGAAATGGTCTTATTATACTGTTGAATGCATCTAAGTGTTATTTCTTATTTTATAGACTATGTACTACTGAGTATTGGTTTATAGAACATGTTTTACTGAGTATTAATTTATAGACCATGTCATACAGAGTCTTGTTATTTCTTATTTTATAGACCATGTATTACTGAGTATTGTTATTTCCTATTTTATAGACCATGTATTACTGAGTATTGTTTTATAGACCATGTTTTACTGAGTATTGATTTATAGACCATGTATAACTGTGTACTGTTATTTCTTATTCTATAAACCATGTATTACTGTGTATTATTGTTTCTTATTCTATAGGGCATGTATTACTGAGTATTGTTATATCTTATTTTAACTATATATAACTGAGTAGTGTTTTATAGAACATGTATTACTGAGTATTGCTATTTCTTATTATGTATACCATGTATCACTAAGTAGTATTATTTCTTTTTTATAGACCATGTATTACTGAGTATTGTTATTTCTTTTTTTTTTTGTAAACCATGTGTTACTGATTTAAAGTTCGTTTGACACTTGCAACTTTTAAGATATAATGAAATTCTTCCTATTTACAGATACATGGTGTTGTTACTGGTCCTATCAAAGGGAAATGCCTTTACTTCAACAACAAGTACTCTCAGTGTCATATAAAGTGGCGCGGTTGAGAATTCACTATACAGCAGCACGTAAAGAGTGTCTGATGTGTTACAGGTAACGGACTGAAACTTAAAATATTTACTGCGATGGCATAGAAACGATTTGGTATTATGTTATACCATTGATATTGCTAGATCATACGACCATGGCGTACAGACAAAACATGAGGCAGTTAAGCGTTTGTGCTATTGTTGCAAGATGACACTTATTTACACATAATCAATAAAACCAACTTAAAACCCGAAAACTGTTTGAAACCTCCGAATCGTAAGGAAGTTACGACTTAAACCTTTTATAAACATTTAATAAGACCTAATAGGATACTGTTGATATGCTGAAGTATAGCAATAATGGTTTTATAAATGTAAAACATGAAACGTGAAATAGGATATAACAAATAAATGACATAGCAGCGCTTCTTCATAGACATAGATACACAGTATACTAGTACTATCCGTAATAGATACAGTACATAGGCAAATAAGAAAGAAAATGTTGACTGATTGGAAAGGACATAAAACAACTTTCTAGTGAGACCTGAACCTTAACACAACTTTTAATGGGGACCTGAACCTTAACACAACTTTCAATAGTGACCTGAACCTTAACACACCTTTCAATGGGGACCTGAATCTTAGCAAAACTTTCAATAGGGACCTGAACCTGAATTACAGATGCGCTTAACCTAGCTCGTTCCCTGACCAACACATCAGAAAAAACACAAACAAAATTCTAAGATTCTCTTCTTTTAGATATTGTCGGATAGTTTAATTGAAGCAATGAATTAATTTCTGCTTACGAACGCTGACATACCACCGTCTAGTAAAAACAATGACGCATAATTAACACTGGATAGGATTGTACTGTACATATTAATTGCGAACCGTTGATACTTTCACTAATTAGATGTGATTCGTTAAACCGTTGTGTCTTTGATTATATTGTATTCAAGATAAAGAGATGGACAAAATATGGACTTGTTAATGATCGCTGTTGAAAAACAGGCAATTCTCGAAAGGAATGGTATTAAGGAAACACAGGGTAATACAAGTGCACACACACAAAAAATAAAATAAGCATGTTATTATCTTACTATCGAAACTAAGGTCATATGCATAACAGGTTTTACGTAAAAGTTCGTTTAAACATTGGTTATCGTTAGCTTGAGCTTTAATTACAATATGCAATGACGTGCTTGTTAATTGCATGTTTCAATTAAATAGCATTCGTTTTTGAGAAAAATTAGCCGGAATACGACTTCTGAGATCATTGATTGCATTAATGACGTTAAAGGAGTGTATTAATGTCTGTATAGAATAACAAACGTTTCCAGGCACGCTCTTGTTTTTTTTATGCAAGCTTATTAGAACTGTTAACATTTTGAATTAAGCATCTAAATATAGCCGGTAAATAGGAAACATCATTATGTAGATCAAGTAGACTGGAATGAGCATTAAGGTGGTTTACCAAATCACGTGACAACATAAAATTATATTATTTTGATTTTACACATTTGGGAATAGAGCATCGAACACTAATCATGCTCGCGCTAAATATCTAATGTAATTGTTTTCTACAGTTAATTTTGTTATAAGGCTGTGTAACGTCACTAGTATTTCAGCATGGTTATGGTTAAATCGCAGCCTACTGTATATATTATATTGAATATAATAAAATTATAGGCATTATGTTAACACTAGGTGGCGCTTAGGCACTGACCTGTGTCCCAATACATAAGCCCTCGGATCTGTTTTCATTAAACTATATTTCGACGTTTTCCCGAAACGAGTGCCACAATGAAGTATATTTCCTTTGAAACAGTGTACAAGCAATCAATTTGTTATAATTTAAGTGGTTTGGTGAATCCAAGTGATAATGCCGTTTCTTGTATATGATCAGTCAGCACTATCTCCTGTACGAAAATGGTTAAGAGCTATTCTAATATGCTTGGTTAAAGAATGCAAAATAAGAGACAATTCATGAGCATTTTACAAGACTTTAGTGTTTAACAAACCAAAGTCGGTTAATGAGCCGCACAGATCAATCGGAGTTAGTAACGTTATCTGGGTAAACACATTTCAGTGGATCCCTAATTTTGCATATTTTATTTTTGTAAGGTTGTGTGTGCGTTTTATATGTGCGTATAAAGGGACCTATTGCAAAGTTAAAATCAATTTTAACTTATAGTCATTAATTGATTCAACTTTATACTGTGAGTGTATTACCATATTAAGATTATAATAATCTTACATAGGTTTGACGTTCGGATAGAACTTTCCGGAATTTTCTTTCTGAATCGAAAAAGCTACGTAAGATTATTATTTGCATACCATACACATTAAATACTGATTTTAATATACATTGTTATTACATAATTACCACGATGACTTTTAAGACGTCGAACTAGACATACAACGTAATTTGTTTTAATACATTACGTCATAAATTGTTGCAACGTCACAGCGGGATAAGATGAGGGATGTATGATGAAACGTCCATACCCGGTAAAGTACATGGAAATCCATGTATGCAAGGAATTACCCTTCAAGTGTTACTATTTCGAAGCATATTATTAGCATATGTATACAACTAATGAATCAAGCTAGTCAGTAATAGATAATTCAACGTAAAAATGCATTTTGATTTTTCCAGGCTGTTTACCCGGTGGCAGTACCAAATCGATAATTCTGATTAAATTAAAAAATATTTATGACATTGTGTCACTTATGATCACAAATCTGCAAAAACGGATGCCTTTCAGGCATTTGCCAGAGTTTGCAATAAAATGTATATTGAGTTATGTTAATGTCATATCTACAGGATGGGAAAATGCCGCGTCCCTTTAAAATAACGTAACATGATATAAACGTTAAGCATTTTATGATGCGTGCAACAAACAATAACTAGTAAAGAAGCATGTAACTTTAGTGCAATAAAACTAAGACACGTCCATCACATAGCATGTTTTATGAAACTAACTTATTGCATGTTGTTTGCCAGTTATGAATATGAAAAGTAGAATGCTTAGCTATATTTTAACAAGCACAAATGATACAATTGATATATTAAAGGTATTATAAAACGTAGACAAATGTTTAAAACAATTACGACTCCCGAATTAGATGTACTCTTATTGTTATGTACATTTTAAAAAGAATTTGTAAAATATTAACTGGATGGTATTTATAAGGACATCCAACCTTTCCTTTGGCATTCCATAATATCAGTATAGTCTAGTATGTGTTATCTGGTACGGAGTTGTATTACTTCAAATAAAACAGTTGCATGATATCTGTAAACTCAGTTTTTAGGGAAGGGCCGTAACTAATGTGGGAATCACTTTTGGCCCGATCCAATTGCACTGTTCTTGTACATATACTGTAAACACGGGAACCAGATTATAATTTGTGTGTTTCGATCCGGTTATACTATCTCGGTAACAAAATATATCCAAAGCTAAAAATGCCCGTTTGCACGTTTGCGGTCACGGGATGTATGCGACAACATATATGATTTTATGGATATTTTTTGAATGAGGTATATATAGTATATATATTATAGTATATATATATATATATGACATTTTCAGTTTAATTTGTAAAGGAATACCTCATACTCAATCTGAGTAGAACATTTGTCTTACAAACTTTATCACATACATATATTTTATGTGAACGGAGCTCGAACCTGCAACCGGTGAAAGATGAGTGATATTGAGACGGCGCTTTAGACCACTCTGTAATGGATAATGTGTCATATCTTTTGTTCACATTGACGCATAAGTTTCATTTCTAGCAATGATGAGTTAAACGCTATAAAATAAAATATGGTGTTAATAATTAGATAATATGTTTGACCCTTTAAACGTTAAAAAGATGAGAGAAAACGTTTGAATATTTGTTGCCGATAACAGGCTATGTTCATTTATCGATCAAAATTAGAATGTTAAATGTTTATTAAAGTTGGCGCCAACCGTTACCCCGCGGTGTAAGAAAAGTGCTTGCATTTGATAATCTGACTGGTATCATTTTTTATCAATTCTCTTGCCATACTAATTTGTTTTCTTGTTTAGTTTGTGTTATTATAATTCAACTATATTTCTCTCCATCATTAAATTAAATTTATCGTTGAAAATAATACGTTATTCAATCTCGTGCAATAATAAAAACGTGCCCTAGTTCTTGATCAACGCATCTTGAATGAAAACGTTCATTCAGCGAGCTGATAGCTGCATCTTTTCATTTGTTCGAATATACTTGAACATATTCATGTCAATTTGTTTTTTACATGAATGGTTTCAAACTATTTACCAGTGAATAATGTTGTCAATTTCTAATTAGCATTCTATCAGAACATGCTAATTTACCACAAAATGCGAGTTAGAAAGGCTACTTCTTACCTTATATGCCGGGCCCGATTAGCTCAGTCTATTACGCGTCTGACTATCAATCAAGGGGTCGTGAGCTCGAATCCCCGTCCGGCACCAGTCTCCGCGATGATTGATATACGACATTGTGTCTCATTATCATTCGTCTCTCACCATTGATTCAAGTGGGGAAGTAATCAGCGGAGATTGGGTGTGCTCGAGTACTGGTTAATCCCAGGAAACAGTGGTTACGTTAACTGATCGTCTGTTAGCCCTCGATGGCATAAATATGACGCTAAATATTCAATCAATTTTACAACATTGAAATGATTCCATTGACGTATCAAAATCATTCTATCAGCCTATAGTTATTATATTTTCTATTAGAATGGGGTTTCAGTTTGATAGATAATCACTTACAAGGGAACAGACAATATCTAGAACAAATAATACAATTATCCAGACACATTCAACCGAGGAAGCCCTTGAAATGGCAGAGTGTCATATATTTTAGGTTCGTGTGTAATAATACATTGAAAATTTTGGTATATTTATATATTTACAAATGTGGCATAATAATACATTTACGACTATCGTTTTTTTTAAATATTGACGACTATAGTGACATAAAACATTATCGACTCTAGCATACTAATACATCTACAACTGTTGTGTTATTAGTCATATACAAATGTAGTTTTCTAGTATATTCACGAAATTTACAACTGTAGTTTTTAGATATAGTAAGCCATCCAAAAAGCAAAATGACCCTTATATTAACTTTTGATGGCAATTTTTAGTAGAATTGTTTCAATACCATAACACCATTCCCCAATATGTATAGCATCGTGTGATGGTGTATGCCACTCGTGAAATTGCGTTTTAAGGTCACAGTTGAGGTCAACGGTTAAAGAGGTGCAAAAATAAAAAAAAACGGTAGTGTTTATATATAATTGTTGCTTATATTACAATTATGTTGCTTTATATATTTTTTTTTCTTTAATGACATCTTGTTACAGCCTAATGCATTATTTTAAAAGACAATGAAACATCTATATAAATGATAATGAAGCATCTATATAAATGATAACGAAGCATCTATATAAATGATAATGAAGCATCTATATAAATGATAACGAAGCATCTATATAAATGATAATGAAGCATCTATATAATGATAACGAAGCATCTATATAAATGATAATGAAGCATCTATATAAATGATGACGAAGCATCTATATAATGATAATGAAGCATCTATATAAATGATAATGAAGCATCTATATATTAAATGATAATGAAGCATCTATATAAACGATAGTGAAGTATTACTGTCTTTCTGTTCGTATTTATACGAGCTGGAAGTTCAATAAGTGCATTTAAAAGTAAAAAATGCGGAAAATTTCAGTTTTTGTTGTTTTATGTGCAAATATACGAGTTATTAACAACCTTAAATGTTATACCTATCTTTGCAGATACAATACTAAAATAAACTCTTATCAAAGTAAGTGTACGTGTACGCTTGAACGTTTGTATGTTCTTTAATACACTGATGTATATTGTTGTCAAAAATTCTTTTTCTACAGAAATTATGATTTATAATTCATATACCTTCAAGGCTTGGATTAAAATTAAATGCAAATGAAAAAAAGATGTTATGATGTAATCAATTCACCAAACTAGTAAAAGTTTTTCCCCTTATATAAATATGCCATACGAATTATGTGAGAATTGTATAATATAACTTGATACCTCCACTATAGAAGTTCTTGACAGAATTAACAGTTTTGATTTTGACACTTGGCAAGATTGAAACTATTATGGCATAAAATTTGTTAAAGTACAGTCCCTTTCCAAAAACAAATCAATAAAATCAGACCTCCTAGACTGTCTACTTGTAGTGCCGATGAAGTGTTGAAAGATACTCCTTTTTGTTCAACAACTAGAGCAAGAATACAACCCACTGATTGGAGTTGTTGTATTGTGTGTCAGTCAGTCAATGTAAAACAGTTTTACAGGTTAGATATCGGGCCATATACTGATTCATCTGATGATGATTCAAGTATTCAAGATCATATGAAAGTATACTTCTACAGGAGAGTGTAGATTGTTGCTCAACAAATAAGAAGTGCGACGGGCATGATTCACTTTGGGAATGCATAGGCATTGAGTATGTATACAAGGTAATTCCTGGTAGGTTCTTTCTCTATCTCTACTTTTATTTGGTGGTATGTCGATTATTCTAGACGACAATGCTGAGGTCAGAAACTTTGCTGCGAACTGTAAAGTTTATACGAAAGCAGAAGCTATAGTGATTGGTGTATCTAACGGCTTACACAACTCCAAGAAAAATGTTGGCCTTGAACATGCTCTTCACCAGGCAACTTGATTTTCAGAGTTGCTGAAATGATTGTCATGCTGCCAATCACACTGTTAAAATAAATGTGATCCACAGAATTGGCAATTTAATTGAAATGACAGTCTTGTGAGGTATGTCAGTTTTTTTAGAGCTTACAATGATTCTAAACAGTTCGGATAATCCACCAATGGAAACTATGGGAACGCTTCCGATATTACAAGCCTGTGCAGATGAATTTAACACATTTAAAACTGTTGTCAATAAATTCTAAGCAATTTGAAATCATACTGGTCAAAGTAATATCGTTATCACAGCAGACCACAGCAGATCAGCCACTCTATTCTAAAAAGAAATAACTTGTATCGGGCAATTAAGATCAATTCAAGATTGTCATATTCAGACTTGGGATCTCCACTTATGTTTTATTTTCTAAAAGCAGTTGGATACTATTTATGTAGAATCGGCTAGTTTAGATATGCGAATTGAGACAAACAAACACCACCGAAAACATTTAAGAGTGAAATGTGTATTGCAGGCTAGTGAGGCATATAAAGCATTGTGGAGACTGCATTGATGTGAAACTACTGCAGTCGTGCTTTATTCTTTTGATAATGCCGTAAAATATTGCCGAACAGCGTTCTCAACATAAGGCGAATGTTTCCTTGGCAGAAAACAATTGAACAGATGAGTTAGACAAACTGTTCTTGCAGTTTTACTGCTTGTTTCCGGGAGTTTGGTGAAAAATGTACGGATGAGTTTTGGATGACGTACATGGGACATGGCTGAAATTTTGTTAGACTTCATCAGAGTGGAAAAATGGGGCATTTGGGAATCCATCCAGGCATCTGCTGCTATTATGCTCAGTGCTGACCTGTTCACTTAGATGATATGAAGAATCTTGAAAAGACAGCGCCAGATGTGTATCGGGAATTTAAAGATGGACAATTTTATAGTCAAACGAAGCATAACTCACTTTAGATTTGTAAAATGGACAAGGAGAAAATAGAAATCACACAAAACGACCAAGCAAGAGACAAGTTATGTGTCACTTGGGCAACTTGATCAGATGTGTCTAAAAAAGAGTAAGGTTACTATAAAGAGAAAGTGATGTAGACGAGGACCACACCTACAACAGATTATCTACCTTCAGGAATTAATCTTGATGAATCTCATGTTCAAGCTTTGATCAAACAGATGGACACTTTTGACATTTGCTGAGTATGACCATTTGAGAAAAAAATCTAAAACATTTGCCTTGATGTATGACGTACGAGTTTCAAACAAGCAGAAAGCTCAGGTCGTTAAAAATGACAGAAAACTACTTCCGAGTCTATTGACAGTTGCAAATGCTAGCAGAAATGTAGAAATTGACTCTGTCCTGAAACATGGATTGTCCCTTATACCTCTGTCATTTGCTTGGATTTTCTGATCTTGGAACTCTACCACAAAGGCTGAAGTTTTGAATGTTTTGAAAAGAGATTTTAACTTAATGACTTTCCTAATTCTTCACTGCATAGGTGCGTAATCATTGATGGTTATGCTTCAAGCTTTCGGAATCGTTACTATCAGAATAGTTCTAACAAATGTCCTTATTAAGTAGCACTTTAATAACTAGGCAGTATATATTAAAAGGACTATTAATCATTTGCTTTATTGATCAATATTAGAGAATATTAACTATTTTCTATACCATTATTGATTTTGTCCGACCTCAATTGTGACCTAATGCAGCTATTTCCTTCAGTTTAAATGTGAATAATTTCTTATAAGGTTTGTTTATGTATTCACTCCACTTAATTTTAAATATTTGCCTGTTTTATGTATTTTGAGCTTGCATTTCACAAGAAATTAGAAATTCATCAATTTTGCACACTTTTGACCTTTGACCTCAATTTAACCTCAATTTGACAGCACTTATTTTAACATATTATATTCATATTCCTAGCAGTGGCTTACAACAAACATATTTCTACATATTTCAGTTCAATAAATATATGATTTATTTGACAAGGCAGTATTCTTAATTCTATATATTCATTACTGCACCCAGTTGACCTTTTAACTATTTTTTGTAACTATATACAGTGGGAATTTACCCGTTTCTGAGTATAAAGATAAACTATTTGTTGACATTTTTATATTTAGTGTCCATTTACAGAATTTTCTATGCACCCTTTCCAGCTGCTCTGATTTATCAAAACCCCATATTTCGCAACCATAATTCAAGACAGATAGAACGTATGAGTCAAATAGGTTAAACATTATATTGATAGGTATTTCATATGTTTTTGTTACGCTAAGCAAGGTACTCATTGCCCGCAAGGCTTTACCAGATAGAGTGCTCGCGTTTTTAATAAATGACCCTCCACTTGACAATACTATACCTAGATAATTGAAACTATTGACTATTTCAATTTCTGACCCGGAATATGTCCATTTATCATTTTTACTTAACATCCCGCCCTTTCGAAATACAACGATCTTAGTTTTTCCTGTATTAACTGTTAAATTCCATTTGTGACAATATATTTCTAGATTATTAAGTAACGCTTGTAATCCCTTTTTTGTTTCTGAACATAACACTGCATCATCAACAAACATCAAAAGATAAATAGATAGCTGATCAAGTGTTATTCCTATATCGGTGTTACCTTGAAGAGACAGTACAATGTCATTTAAAAATAACGAGAAAAAAATCGGCGAGGTTATCTCCCCTTGCATTAGCCCTACTTCGCAATCAAAAAATTCTGACAAATTATTCAAGTGTTTAACACATAATTTGATGTCATTATACATAGACCTGAGTAGATTTAACAATTTACCATCTATACCAAGTTTGATTAATTTAAACCAAAGCCCGTTTCGGTACATCGAGTCAAAGGCTTTTTTTAAATCTACGAAGCAACAATACAATTTTTTCTTTGAATTGATATTCTTTTCGATAAAAGAGTTAAGTATAAAAATTGCATTTATTGTACTATAATTTGCTTTAAATCCAAACTGCACATCTGTTAAAATATCGTTCTGTGTTGCCCATTTTTTAGGCCGTTCATTGATTATAACGGTAAACAGTTTGGCTAAACAGCTTATCAAAGTGATCCACGGTAATTATTCGGATCGCTCATGCTCCCTTTTTTATACAATGGGATAATGATTCCTTTTGACCAATTTTTTGGAAAGTTATTTGTATTTAAAATATAATTAAATAAAATCTCCAGTGACTTCGCTGTTAGGTCGATTGAGACAATATTATCTATATATAATAGAGCATATTATCCAGTGAGCTTGATTTATTCGTGCCCAAGTCTCTTCGCCGCAGAAATTATTTCTTCACGGTTAATGGGGTTGTCTAATTCAGAAAAAGTACTTGGATTTATAAAGCCATCGAAGCTATCTAAGAAATCCTCGCATTCGTTATCAAGATTTATAGTAACATCCGATGATAAGTTTTTAAAGTGGTCATAGAATTTACCCAATGGTATATCACTGATACTCTGTTTTTTACGTGTTTTAAACATGTTCCAGAATTCTTTTGACCGCTTACGTCTCATTTCGTTCATCTTATATCCTAAGTTCCGATTGTACGCATATTTACATTTTCTGCAATAATATTTATAATTCTTTTTCGATTGTAGCATCAATTGCCTGTTCGCATCCGATTTATTCATATTATACAATAAAATATATTCCTTGTATAGTGATTGGCGAGTTTTACATTCATCATTAAACCACTTATTTTTGTTTTGATTTGACAAAAAATAATTACCCGAAGGTTTAACTGTATGCCTGAAATATTTATTTGCATTTTTGTCCATGAAGTCAGTGAGACTCGATACTAGTTCATCAGTACTACAGTTCTTATCTATTCCATCTAATAGCGATTGTTCTAAATCATTTATACCTTGAGAAATGCCATTAATAAAATCGTTTTTAAATAAATGTATTCTTTTGTATCACGTGATTCATATTGAGGCGTTATATCGAATGAAAATGTGATTGGGGCATGATTGGAGAATTCGTTAAAATTGTGAACACAAAAATCTGAAAGTGTGTCAAAGTTATTGTGGGCCGTTAACAGGTAGTCAACTAGGCTCTGTCCATTATGTGTTACGCAAGAAATTTTACCTAAACCTTTATCCCGATGTAACTTGCCATTAACAATACGTAAATTCGTTGATTTGCATAGATCAATTAAATATTCACCGTAACGGTTTGATACCAAGTCTGAGGTCGCACGAGGTATTGGATTGTCTACCTCGAGAAAATCAAATTGCTCAATGTTTCTGTCATTATCTATGTAGTCGGTTTTTAAAGCTACTCTACTATTCATATCTCCTACAATAAATGTTTTCCCCTTATCTTGGAAATAATTTACATCTTGTTCAATTGTTCTAAAAATATCTTTATCATACATGTTATGAGCAGGAGAATTTTCTGGCGCTATATATGTTACTGCCAAATAAATATCTTCATCAATATTAAAAAATAATCTATCAAAGTGCAACCAAACTAAACAATCATAATCATTCTTTATAAGGCTAATACCTTTTCTCATCGAGTCCTTTATATAAATAATGATACCACCGCTAGAGCGTTTTGCCCTCCGGTGCTGAAATCGTCTAAACGAATGAATAGGATACCCTTTGAAGTCGATATCTGAAGTTTTGTTGGTCCATGTTTTGCTAAAACATATAACATCTTAATCATTATTTAAATTTACAAAATCCTTGCTTGATCTTTTGTCAATAGTCAACCCTTCAATATTCCACGCTAAACACTTTAGTTCACTCTCACATTTGTCCTAGTTATCTCCCCTGTACAACTGCTTGTCTATATATAGTTTGTCGATCCTGATATACGCGTCTTTTCCTTCCTGTCTGGCCTGTTTCATGATCGGCGTGAGTTTCCGGCGTACGTCCATAATCTCTTTTGGGTACTGCTCGCTGATGCCATATGTGGTTCCCTTTAGGTTTATAGCCGACCTTTTTACGTTTTCTTTATCTGCTGACCAAGCGAATTTGGCTACAATTGGTCGGGTCTTAGCTTGACTGAATGCTCCTATCCTGTGACATGCTGTAATTTCATTTCTGTAGCAGCATTACTGATTTTAACCTCCTTTTCTATAAAGTCAAGCACCTTGGTGACACAGTTTTCTTCCCTTTCTTCTTTCAAGTTAAAAAAAAGTAAATTGTCCCTCATGCTCCTGGATTTCATGTCCATGATTTCTGTTTTTAACTCAGTTTCCTTGACTTTTTGATCTCTTTCAAAATATTGCATTTTTGTTACCATAGCTTCAATTTCTTTTTGTTTTTTATTAATTTCGCTCACTATTGAGTTGTCGAATGAAGCACTATGTTCCAGATCGTTGATTTTACTTTCTCATTTCTCTACACGTTGATCCATTTTGCTAATGCTCTCCGTTATATTGCTCATGGTCGACTGAATTGTATCTAATTGGGCCAATTTCTGGTCCATTGAACAGAGCCTTTGCATTATTGTCGATAAAATATCATTGTTTTGCAGCGCTGATTGTAATATGGGTGACCTAGAATTCATGCTCATCAATGGCAAATTGCACGGATACATTGGGATTGTTATATATGATTGACTTGCCTGGTATTGTCCATTTGCTCCATGTCCGATAGTTTGTGATGTAGGCTGCGGTGTTTGTGGCAATTTCGCGCCATTTTGAGCCATTGTTGTTTTCCTCTTTTGAACAGTCTGACTATTTTGAGGAGATTCTTTGGATTTTTTCCGTTTATTCCTCATTGGAATAGTGTTTCAACACATATTTTTAAATAATTTAGTCCATTTTACACCAAAAACACTTGTTATTTCCAGTATTATAAATTTTTTTCTCCAACGATAAAAACATGTCCGAGCTCGTTCACGCATGCACATTATATATATATAAGACTGTTTTTGTTTAACAACGTTATGTACAGCCCTTTATAAACGTGTTTGTTTAACACCGTTAGGTACCCCCCTTAATATATATGTTTGTTTAACAACGTCATATACCGCCCTTAACACACGTGTTTGTTTAACAACGTCATAAACCGCCCTTAATACACGTGTTTGTTTAACAACGTCATATACCGCCATTAATACACGTGTTTGTTTAACAACGTAATAAACCGTAATATACCGCCCTTAATACACAAGTTTGTTTAACAACGTTATATATCGCCCTTAATATATATGTTTGTTTAACAACGTAATATACCGCCCTTAATATATATGTTTGTTTAACAACGTCATATACCGCCCTTAATACACGTGTTTGTTTAACAACGTTATATACCGCCCTTCATATATATGTTTGTTTAACAACGTTCTATACCGCCCTTAATACACCTGTTTGTTTAACAACGTAATATACCGCCATTCATATATATGTTTGTTTAACAACGTTATATACCGCCCTTAATACACACACATGTTTGTTTAACAACGTAATATTCCGCCCTAAATATATATGTTTAAATGAATGAATGAATGAATGAATGAATGAATGAATGAATGAATGAATGAATGAATATCTTTATTTCCTCCTCTTGGGAGATTAATATACAAAATTGACATACAATGTGAGCAATTTATAACATATATACAAATTACATATAGCAAGAGTTGACATATAATGTGTCATGCAATGAAAATGCAAACATTTCATATTATTTTATCTTCATTTTTGCTATGCTGAATACATATGAAACTTCTATGCACATTTTGAAATTAAATATACAAATTTCATTTACAGTATTACTAACATTTCATTTCATCGACAAGTCAGTTTTAAGTTATAGAGCGATCTATGTTAATAGTTGATCCCGTTTGCTTGAACCTTTTCGCGAAAGCGAAAAAAAACGAAAAGGGACAAGGAATGGAAATTAGTCATCCATCTTATTTCGATTCATAATTAAAGAAAGTATTGTTGGCATTCAAATATATATTTGAAAGCCATTTTTAAGAATAATACGTTCTCCTCTATTTCAAGGGTCGGGCCAATTTCAGCACCTAGAAGTTTAAGCGTTAAATCTTTCGAATTCAAGTTCTTTATCTCGTCGATAACAGTGTGGTTGCTCAGAGTTGTGTATACATTTGTTAAAAATGTATTTCTTTTATCAGCTGTTATGAGACAACTTGAAATAATGTGTGAAATGTTGTTATGATTTACTTCAGAACAATACGGGCATTCACTGTGTTTATCGCTTACGGGCCTTGACCAAATATTGGCGATTACTTCGATAATATAACGAAATGATTGTTCACTTGTTATTTGATAAACAATAGCTGGTTTGATATCTGTATGTAACAATTTAAAGTAGTCGAAATCGCTGTCAGCGTTTAACCTGTTTTTCCACAGTATTGTTTCATGTCTTATTATTGATCTATTTACAATATTCTGCCATTCTCCTTTTGAGGGAAACGCAGGACTGTTTTCAATATATCAGTTCATTATATATTGTAGCTTGTATTTATATAATATATTGCAAATATCGGGTATGTAACCATATTGAAGCGAGCTTGTGTTCTCCAGATACATGAAGTATTTTCTTACAAATATTTGTTGACAAATAGTATCTGATCACAATGTTAAAATTTTAAATAGGAATATGAGTTTTCTTTTCTCAACTTCGGCTGATAATCGGATCAGTCCCAACATCGACTCACAGATATCTGAACGTGTTCTAACCATAAAGCCTTGAATTTGTTTTACAATAAAATGTTGAAACCTATTTATTGTGTCCACGTCAGTCTGTGTTAAGTCATTCCATATCTCGCAGCCATACAACACTGTCGGTATTATTATTTTCCTATATAGACTTGTTGATGTCAAAGGGTTTATGCCCTGAGGGTGAAGGCCGAAACCTATCATCGCGAAGAATGAATTTTTTGCTTTTTGGCACCTATCCGATATTCTTCGGGCTAATTTTAAGTTCGAGTCCTGTGTAATACCAAGATGAGTTGTATACTGAACTTGTTGTAAATAACAGCTACCAAACAAAAGGTCAAGGTCTGGAGTGTTTCTTTTATGTGGAAAGGTCATTAAGCATGACTTGTTCACGCTTATAGAAAATCTCCATAATTTTGAATATCTATATACCATGTCAAGTAATTTTTGTAGGCTAGATGGACTTAAGGTGCTTAGGGAAATGTCGTCTGCGAATGTTGTGTTTCTGCTTTTTATTGACAAGACTCGTGTACTGTGTTTTGAGTTTTCTAGGTCCCTTAACAATTCGTCTACATATACTAGGTAATTAAAAGTTGATAGTACTCCCCCCTGCCTGACGCCGCACTCTACCTTTACCGGAAGTGACGTAATTCCTTGACATCTGATCACGCATTTAAGATCAGTATAAGAGTTAAGTTATAATCTTAATATTTTCCCTATTATTCCTAAATGTCCTACTTTAAGAAATAGTCCTTCATGCCAGACGGAATCATAGGCACCTTTTATGTCAAGGTATGCCATGAAAACTTTGCTATTTTGTTCAATTTGATGATATATTGTTTCTTGTACATTGAACGCCGCTGTTATGCAGCTAACTCCTTTTTGAAAACCTTGTTGTTGTAAGCATGGAAATAATTTTCCATTTGCTTTTAAGTATGTATTAAACTAATCAAGAAGTATTTTTTCAAGCATTTTATCAAGACAAGGTAATAACGAAATAGGTCGATAACTGGTGGGGTCACATTTTGGTTTACCATCTCCTTTATATATTGGGATAAGTAAGCTTGTTTTCCAAGTTGTTGGTATATTTTCAGACTGTATTATCTTATTAAAGAGTATTAATATTGCTGCGTGTAGAGCTTTACCACCGTAAATGATGTGTTCATTTAGTATAAAATCGTTTCCAGGACTTTCGCGTTTTTAAACATCGAACTATTTTTTATAACTCTGTATGCGTTACATCTGATTCTAAAATATACGAGTATTCCTCGGTGTTGGAAGCTTTAAAATGTTCGAGCTTCGTTTTAACATTTTCTGAAAATGATATTTTAATATCATTTGATATGTTTTCTGATTCTTCATTTCCAAATATTTTTGAGAAATATATCTTAAATCCGTTTACAATTTCACTGTCTTCAAACTTTTATTTTCAAACAAAAGACTCTTGCATGTAAAATTCGAGTTTGGTTTCTTTTTTCGAAGTAATCGACAAAATAATCGGTAATCTGTTTCGGCTGCTTTATCTAATTCTTCATAAGATCGCTTTAAGTAATTTGATGACTCGTACCGTTGAAGATGTCTAAAATTGCTTTTGGCTGCTTTATAATCAGTATAAACTTTATAATTATGTCCCCTTGGTCTACCGCATGCTATCCACTCACGCCTTAATTTACGAGATAGTTTATGCGCGCTTCGGACCTCTTGAGTCCAATATGGTTTAGAATAGGCGTTAAATTTGCTCAAGGAGTTTAGCGGCTTCGTGGATAGCGTTTGTAATCAAGTCGTTTAACATGTCGATTGATAATGTGTCGTCATTAAGGTCGTTTGTACTGAGTATATTTTCTAATTTATTTTGGTATAATGCGATATGTTCGTCAGTACATTTCGGCC
Organism: Panopea generosa; assembly: GCA_029582155.1. Lineage (NCBI taxonomy): Eukaryota > Metazoa > Mollusca > Bivalvia > Adapedonta > Hiatellidae > Panopea > Panopea generosa. The sequence goes on from CM055901.1 coordinate 1,737,400, forward strand.
AGGCTATATTTGTTTGTTGTATGTTTTGTCTTTGACTTTCTATTTCTACTTCATAGGTCATTATAAGGGGTAAGTGGTCTGACGTCATTTAGTGACGTTCATCTATTGTATATGACCTTTTTATATTAAGAATTGCTGAGTTCTCTACCAGTAAATGGTCGATCATCGACTTGGTAGGAATAAATGAATAGTTTGGTCCTTTGGTAGTATTCATTTTATTAACGACAGTAAAGTTATTTCTATGTACAAAATTACTCAATATATGTGTTTTAGACCCGACATGCCTACTGGTAATAGTGTTACTGTCAACTTGACCATTGAGATCGCCAGCCACAACCATAGTACCTTGTGTTGTGTAAAATGATACTAATGCTTGTAAGTCGCTCAATGTATCTTTATACATTTCAATGTCACTGTTTGCTGGCATATACACACAAAATATATAGGTGGGTGAATCGATGTTGTGCATTACCTCGATACCAAGAATCCTATCATTATTAATAGTGTTTATTGGGGAAACATTGTGTTAATATTCATTTTTGCGTTTATTTAACTTTCGTCGATCCCCCAGCACCCGTAGTCATTGTCATATTGGTCCGTCTGTCGTTTGTCATATTGGTAATACGCTTTGTCGTAATAGTCGTCGCCATCGTCGTCGTCGTTATTATGTCTGTTCCATCTATTTCGTCTCGTGTCATAATGCCGCCGTCGTTCGTGACGTCTTTCATTAACCTCTCTTTCCCATTCTGACTTTGATTTCCACTTACGACATGTAATGCCGTCAGGCCAAAACTCATACTGTTCTACTATATCTTCATCGGTTGAGTTTATGTTTATTCTAGCTGAGGCACCGTACTTCCCTCTGAAAACACTGATTTTTGAAACACAGATGTGTGCATCTTTGAGATATAGGTATATATCTCTTTCACTAACATCACGGTCAATATTTCCCAAATGGTATGATATTACTTTCTTCCTTTTCACGGCAACAAATCCTTCGTGTCTCAGCTCTTTCCCTTCTGTATATGTGTTATCAGACTTTCGGAATGTAGATTTAAATGTTTTCTGGTTTTCATTTCCAGTAGCAGAGGGTTTTGTTTGCGACACGGAGGATTTGTCATGTGAACAGTTCGAATTGTCTTTTATCATATTTGTATTTGGTTCTGTTAGCTCTATTGTTTTATTGTCACTTTTTTGTTTGTGTTTAACATTTGTGTTTTTCAGTTCTTTACACTTAAGCTTGTCGTCAGGAATAATTTCGGGGTTCGAAGTACTGCATGATGGTCCTTGTGTTGCTTTGGTAGTTGTTTCCATAGCAGTTGGTGGTTTTGGAGCTCTATTTACGTCGTCAGTAATCGACTTTGCTTTGCCACTCACGATTTCAGCGTACTCCATACGCTTGGTTATAGCGTTCTGTTGATTTGGTACATTTTGATATCTTTCTGTTACTCGGAATAACTGATCATCGTTTATCTTTTGGCTTAGTATTCCGAGAGTTGAGCTTATCTTTGTAACATCCGTTTGTAGTTTGTCCACTTTTGACATACTGGTTTCAGTTGGACTTCTAGCTAGTAAACTTTTTAATGTTCCGTGAACTAGACGAATTACAGTGATTATCTCTCCAAGGTCCGCGCTTATTTTGTGGATAACTTCACTGTCTCTATTTTGACGCGTATTGATGTTTGAAATATCAGATTGCATTCTAATAAGCGTTGCTTTTAGATCCGGAGTTTTTAGATCGCACGTCTGGTCATTTCCGTGTTTGTTTGTCATTGTCGCATCACGTTGATAACTTTGTCCAATTAAAAAGAATTCATTGAAAGTAACATTACTTGTTATCGAGAAAACATCGTTTATTTCCTTTGATCTCTCCCCGTTTAGAAACATATGCAATGTGTAACAATCATTGGCACATTTTTCCATTTTAGTTACCTTAGTCGAGTTTCGCCGATTGACCAGTTTTGCGTCCGGACATTCCGGAAATTCCCGAGCTCTTTCGGCGAGTCTTATTCGGTAGTCGTTCACAAGTTCGTCGTTTCCGCTACATAGGTTTATGAGTTCGTTTAGGTACTGATCTTTTGTAAGTCCGTTTAGTTGTGTATCTAAATCTTGGTAGAATCTCTGGGGCCGTGGTAGTTGAGACATATCTTCATATACGTACGACATATCGTCAGAGTCATAACTGCTTAGAGACTCTGTCATTTCTTTTTTAATTTTTAATAGGTTTGCGTTGACGCTTTTTCTTCGTTCCTCACCTCTATTGATCTCGGTCGAATCGTTTAGATCAGACATTCTTATTTAAGTCTCTATGTTCTTTTATGCAATGCCCCGTAGTGTTATAATTGCCACTTTAATGATCCTATTGCTAGCGCATTATAACAGTTCTTTTAATCTAACCATGCTCACTCCGTTATGCCCTGGGGGCACGTTTAAAAATGTTGAACATGGCTCGTCCGTATAATCCTTCGATATGCGAATAAATATAAATTTGAATTTGTTTGGACAAAGAACAAAGAGAAATATGGATGATCAGTGTTTTTAGTCAATTTGAGCAGAAATATCGTGCTAGTTCTACATGTATTTGAAAAAACAACTTATCTCTATATCCATGACCAATCACTTTTTATATCTAGTCCGATATTTTGTACTATATCACAAAAGTAAATTATTACATCTCGCTGATAATTTAAACACGTCCGACATTACCGGAAGCGGAAATTGCAAATGCACGTGTTGGTTCAACAACGTTATATATCGCCCTTAATATATATGTTTGTTTAACAACGTTATATACCGCTGTTAATACACATGTTTGTTTAACAACGTCATATGCCGCCCTTAATACACGTGTTTGTTTAACAACGTTATATATCGCCCTTAATAAACATGTTTGTTTAACAACGTTATATACCGCCGTTAATACAAGTGTTTGTTTAACAACGTCATATATTGCCCTTAATACACGTGTTTGTTTAAAAACGTTATATACCGCCCTTAATACACGTGTTGGTTTAACAACGTCATATATCGCCCTTAATATACGTGTTTCTTTAACAACGTTATATACCGCCCTTAATATAAATGTTTGTTTAACAACGTAATATACCGCCCTTAATACACATGTTTATTTAACAACGTTATATACCGCCCTTAATACACATGTTTGTTTAACAACGTAATATACAGCCTTTAATAGATATGATTGTTTAACAACGTAATATACCGCTCTTAATTTATATGTTTGTTAAACAACGTTATATACCGCCCTTAATACACGTTTTTGTTTAACAACGTAATATACCGCCCTTAATACACATGTTTGTTTAACAACGTAATATATCGCCCTTAATACACCTGTTTGTTTAACAACGTAATATACCGCCCTTAATACACGTGTTTGTTAAACAACGTTATATATCGCCCTGAATACACGTGTTTGTTTAACAACATAATATACGGACCTAAATACACATTTTTGATTAACAACGTTATATACTGCTCTTAATACACGTGTTTGATTAGCAACGTTATATATCGCCCTTAATACACGTGTTTGCTTAACAACGTTATATATCGCTCTTAATACACGTGTTTGTTTAACAACGTTATATACCGCCCTTAATACACTTGTTTGTTTAACAACTTTATATACCGCTCTTAATACACGTGTTTGTTTAACAACGTAATATATCGCCTTTAATACACATGTTTGTTTAACAACGTTATATACCGCCCTTGATTGATATGTTTGTTTAACAATGTTATATACCGCCCTTAATTTATATGTTTGTTAAACAACGTTATATACCGCCCTTAATATATATGTTTGTTTAACACGTTATATACCGCTCTTAATTTATAGGTTTGTTTACCAACGTTATATACCGCTCTTAATACACATGTTTGTTGAACACAACGTTATATACCGCCCTTAATATATATGTTTGTTTAACACGTTATATACCGCTCTTAATTTATATGTTTGTTTATCAACGTTATAAACCGCTATTAGCACACATGTTTGTTGAACACAACGTTATATACCGCCCTTAATATGTATGTTTATTTAGCATATACGAAAACAAATACCTTTTAATACATTTGTTTGTTTAACACAACGTTATATACCGCTCTTAATACACATGTTTGTTTAACAACGTTATACAACGCTCTTAATTTATATGTTTGTTAAACAACATTATATACCGCTCTTAATTTATATGTTTGTTTAACAACGTTATATACCGCCCTTAATACACGTGTTTGTTTAACAACGTTATACACCGCTCTTAATGTATATGTTTGTTTAACAACGTTATATACCGCCCTTAATACACGTGTTTGTTTAACAACGTTATATACCGCTCTTAATTTATATGTTTGTTTAACAATGTTATATATCGCTCTTAATATATATGTTTGTTTAACAACGTGTTATACCGCCCTTAATACACGTGTTGGTTTAACAACGTTATATACCATCCTTTATACACGTGTTTGTTTAACAACGTTATATACTGCCCTTAATACATGTGTTTGTTTAACAACGTTATATACCGCCCTTAATACACGTGTTTGTTTAACAACGTTATATACCGCTCTTAATAAACGTGTTTGTTTAACAACGTTATATACCGCCCTTAATAAACGTGTTTGTTTAACAACGTTATATATCGCTCTTAATTTATATGTTTGTTTAACAATGTTATATACCGCTCTTAATTTATATGTTTGTTTAACAACGTTATATACCGCTCTTAATACACGTGTTTGTTTAATAACGTTATATACCGCCCTTAATACACATGTTTGTTTAACAACGTTATATACCGCTCTTAATTTATATGTTTGTTTAACAACGTTATATACCGCTCTTAATACACATGTTTGTTTAACAACGTTATATACCGCTCTTAATTTATATGTTTGTTTAACAATGTTATATACCGCTCTTAATACACGTGTTTGTTTAACAACGTTATATACCGCCCTTAATATACGTGTTTGTTAAACATCGTTATATACCGCCCTTAATATACATGTTTGTTTAACACAACGTTATATACCGCCCTTAATATATATGTTTGTTTAACAACGTTATATACCGCTCTTAATACAAGTGTTTGTTTAACAACGTTATATACCGCCGTTAATACACGTGTTTGTTTAACAACGTTATATACCGCCCTTAATATACATGTTTGTTTAACACAACGTTATATACCGCCTTTAATATATATGTTTGTTTAACACAACGTTATATACCGCTCTTAATATATATGTTTGTTTAACAACGTTATATACCGCCCTTAATATATATGTTTATTTAGCATATACGAAAACAAATACCTTTTAATACATATGTTTGTTTAGCATACACGGAAACCTTTTTAAATGAATCATGGTTCATATGCCATACTTGATAACATATAATATGTATTAAAGTGGATAGACTTATTTTGTTAATAATTGTACAGATTTATCAATGTACATAAATGATAGTTTAGTATTACAAAACAAAGTGTAATAACATAGCAAACAAGTACGTTGGTTTTGTTTAATGTCTGTTTAAGAAATAAAGACAATATTCTAAATTCTAAATTGATAAACGTGGCATCGTAAGTTTACTAATATTCCTTAAAATTATTATTATGGATCACGCATTTACAAAATCCATTTACTTTGCGGAGGGATGATGAAATTAGTATGTGTTATGGCTTCTTATTATATTATTTCATTGAGTTAGAATTCTTGTCACATAGTCTAGACGCTTTTGTAGAGATTCAGTCTGGATGTTTAGCTGTATATTCAGTAACATGTTATTTTTGTTAGGCAGATCAGAACAGCATTGGTTCGACTATTTACATGTTGAGTCTGACTCTTAGGTTATAGACTAAAAATGTTGTATTGAGCTAGTTCTAAGAACATAATACGTATACATTTCAATATATGAACATACAGTAATTAGCCTGTGGAATAACTTGACCACTTACATCAGAGTTTCAATGCGTTGGCGTCTTATACATTGTATATAAAAATCATGCACAAGATATGTGTGTATATTTTGTAAAATACATATGTGTATACGTTTCGTTCAAAATTTATATAGTTGATATCTAGTACTGATATATGTATCAGTACGTATAAGTGGTTATTCAATGTGATGCATGTATCATTCCTTATTAGTTGTTTACCTAATGTGATATATATAGCATTACTTATAAAGGGTTATTTAATGTGATATATGTATCAGTACGTATTAGGGGTTATATAATGTGATACATAATATTATTATATTACTACTTATTAATAGTTTACCTAATATGATATATGTATCAGTAGTTATTAGTGGTTTACCTAATGTGATAATGTATCAGTACTTATTAGTGGTTTCCCTTATGTGATATATGTATCAGTATTTAATCGTGGTTTATTTAATATGATATATGTATCAGTACTTATGAGTAGTTTGATTTATGCGATATATGTATCAGTACTTATTAGTGGTTAATCTAATATGATATATGTATCAGTACTTATTAGCAGTTTAATTAATGTGATATATGTATCAGTACTTATAAGTGGTTTACCTAATGTGATATATGTATCAGTACTTATTAGTGGTTTACCTTATGTGATATATGTATCAGTACTTATAAGTGGTTTACCTAATGTGATATATGCATCAGTACTTATTAGTGGTTTACCTTATGTGATATATGTATCAGTACTTATTAGTGGTTTACCTTATGTGATATATGTATCAGTACTTATTAGTGGTTTACCTTATGTGATATATGTATCAGTACTTATTAGTGGTTTATCTAATGTGATATATGTATCAGTACTTATTCGTGGTTTATCTAATGTGATATATGTATTAGTACTTATTAGCGGTTTACTTAATGTGATATATGTATCAGTACCTATGATTAGTTTAATCAATGTGATGTATGTATCAGTACTTATTAGCGGTTCACCTACTATGATATATGTATCAGTACTTATGAGTAGTTTAATTAATGCGATATATGTATCAGTACTTATTAGTGGTTAATCTTATGTGATATATGTATCAGTACTTATTAGCAGTTTAATTAATGTGATATATGTATCAGTACTTATTAGTGGTTTGCCTAATGTGATATATGTATCAGTACTTATTAGTGGTTTATCTAATGTGATATATGTATCAGTACTTATGAATAGTTTTATAAATGTGATATATGTATCAGTACTTATTAGTGGTTTATCTAATGTGATATATGTATCTGTAACAAAGTTAACATTTTCACACATAAAATGACTACACATAACCCTTAAGCTTTAACAATACTCTTTATGTACAGGTACGGTAATTACATGTAATTATATAAATGATAGTGAACACTTTTTATGTATAGATTGCATAGTATAACTGGTCAGTTGTATTGGTTATTTGAGAAAGGAAGATGTGTTGTGTTGCATAAAGGTCTGGGACCTTACATAGAGATTGGAAAATGATTTGTTGAAGTGAAGTTGAATGCAAGATGAGGCGAGAATGATGATATGAAGTTGATGATCAAGAATTCTAGTGAAGTTCGGTGAGTGATACATTGTTATTTTTTTATATTGCTGGAATTATAAAATGTGATATATGTATCAGTACTTATTAGTGGTTTACCTAATGTGAAATATGTATCAGTACTTATTAGTGGTTTACCTAATGTGATATATGTATCAGTACTTATTAGTGGTTTACCTAATGTGATATATGTATCAGTACTTATCAGGGGTTATTTAATAAAACAGATACTACGTTGATCGGAATCCACAGAGGAGCTGCAGCGACATGTAATAGAAAGTCGTGAAACTCGATTTAATAAACGTTGATGAGGACATTTCAAACTACCGAAACTAAAACTATCTATGTTATCATATATGTTGGTAATATTGTTAATATAAACAGGTAAACCAAGAATGACAGTTTCATTATCAGTATTGTGGGTTCGTTAGTTCGGAATATCTTTACGATATAAAATATTAAGTACCAATTGAATGGAAAATAAAATATGGATATTAAGTATTTTGTCACGTTATCAAGATACAGTACTGAAGTCGTTGCTGAAATTGACGGAATACTTAGCAATACATCTGCGCAGAAAACATGACTGCGACAAATAGATCACAATTGCTACCCATAGGAATACCTAAAATGTGTTTATTTATGGTTTTGCTAAAGCCGACGAATATATAGTTTATTTAATAAAATGACAACAATTCGATGCCAATTTCTTGCCAAGTGCAAATATTAAACATGTCAATTTCATAATTTGTAAATATTGGATAGTTGAATTTAAAGGATAGGTGTATTGTTAATGTGTCTTTTAACAGATGAAAATGAATATAAACATGCGAGTTTATGCGCGAGATGAGACGACGACCAGGATATGCTTTAATATCATCATCTCGTTGCTTTCCTAGATGACTGTCATACTTATTTGTCTCATCTATATATAGTAGCTGCTCTCTATACGCTTTGTCGAAGGTATATCTTATAAATGATATTCGATTTAATTTGATTTACAAGTTCATCTAGAAATTTGATTGATTGATTGATTGATTGACTGATTGATTGATTGAATATTTAGCGTCATTTTATGCCATCGAGGGCTATCAGACGATCAGTTAACCAAACCACTGTTTCCTTGGATTAACCAGTACTCGAGCGCATCCCATCTCCGCAAGTAACTGATAACTTTCCCACTTGAATCAGTGGTAAGAAACGAATGATAATGAGACACAATGTCGTATATCAGTCTCAGAAGGAAAAGATATACAATAGTATATAAGTTGAGTAACGAGGCAAATATATATGCGTATATAGATAAAAGCATTATATGGGTTACATTTTAATCACCATTCACCTGTAGTTTTTCAGAACTACTTTATTGATATGCTGTCTGTGTTACCTTTATATATATTGTTTCTTGAGTTACCTATACACGTATTATGTTATTGATGACTATACTGCTGGTAAGGGACTGTATTAATGTGCTGTAGATGATGGTGACACATTAATAAAGTATCATGCTCCCTGTTTTGCTTGTGTTGTATTATTTTCCTTTTTTAACTACATTTGATAGATAGATTGATTGAATAGTTAGCGTCAGTTTTGTGCCATCGAGGGCTAACAGACGATCAATAGCCTAACCACTGTTTTCTTGGGTCCTGAAAGGTTAACCAGTACTCGAGCACACCCCATCTCCGCAAGTAACTGATAACTTTCTTACTTGAATCAGTGGTGAGAGACGAATGATAATGAAACACAATGTCGTATATCAATCATCACGGAGACTGTTGCCGGGCGGAGAACTCATGACCCCTGGATTGATAAAAAAATGAACAATTCTGGGTACAAACTATTGTAAATAAGTAAAAAAAAAATCAATTGCAAGGTTTGCCATTGTTATTGATATGCTAAATATGCCAATTCGCATCTCTCAGATAAAATCTATACGAGTGAAATGTGCGAATACAACAGTTTATGCTATATTTTGCCACTAAGATAGCTTCTTATTGTGACGAAAGCACACATATTTCTGGTAGAGGTTAACAATGGTTAATTTGTATCGTGACGCACATGGCATAAAACATCTTATGAAAAAGACGGATCATTTAAGATTGCGAGCTTGCTTTGTATTTTGGCCTTTGAATAAGAAGTGATTTTATAACATGTAGAAACTAGCTCATAATTCTGGCTTCAATCAAAAATGTTATCACACTAGTTCAAATGAGTCAGATTTATGGTAGTTAATAAAACATTAAGTTTAACTGGTGTATAGTTAGTGGTTACTGAGATATAAGCATATAAAAGCACTAAAATAAAACAAAAAAAATAAATGCCGACACCGATGCCAGGTCGAGTAGAATTACTCCCCATTTCTTTGAAACTCAAGCTAAGAACAATATTTCTGTGACAAAAACAGAGATTGCAAACTTAATCATTCGGAATATGAGGGAAACGGTAATATTTGCACTTGAGACTAAGGTTCTTATATAATGAGGGATGAATCGACAGACTTGGCTTGAAGTCTTGACAAACGACTCATCGGCGGAAAAAAAAAAAAGAAATAAAATAATGAAATGCAAAGTTTTAATATCAAACTAGTACCTGTCAATATATATCAATGTCACGTTTTACTATATATAGATGTGTACACAGTTATCGACACAATATATTTAAAATTAATATTAGTAGAGGAAGTGTTTACCTTCATTTTTCATTTCCGACAGCAATATGCAGGTGTAGCGTTGATGGGTTTGAAATGTTAAAATATCACTAACATCTATTGCGAAAAAGATGAACCTAGTTCATTTTTATCAGATTTATCAAATATACTTGAACAAAATCATAGACCAATTCAATGTGCATGTTTTACATTGTTTTACTCATGTTTTTAAAACTAGCGTGACTTCTCTAGTTTTATGAAATATGTTCTTCTTAATTATGAGAAAGTTCCATATAATAAAAGATGGTGAGTATTATCTTAGTTTTGTAATACTTTCACAGCATAAATGTTAAACTGAACATAAAAACGCCCACACAATCTTACAAAAATAATATGTGAAAGCATGGGTGTATTGCACATTTAATATAAACTATACAGTACGCTGTGATCTAAACATAGCCATATTAAAATACTGGTGATGTCGCTAATCCTAATAACAGCGTTAAATGTATAAAAAAATTGCGTGTGTAATAAGCGAGTGCAAATTAGTGTTCTAAGCTCGATCTAAAATAGAAAAAATAGTAAATTATTGTAAATAATTTGGTTTGTGTGGTTAATCAGCAGTCATTTCCGTCCAATTACCTTAATTTCGGTAATTACGCGTTTTCTGTATATATATAAAATGTATTTTTTGTATTGTCTAGTCAATAAGTAAACGACCTAAATGATAATTCAAATCTACGTGATCCAGATAATGATGCTTCCTTCCCCCGGCCATATTTAGTTCGATTATTCGGTTAACGATGTTTAATTAAAAATAATGACAGATTTATCCAGCTTGCATTGTCAAACACGAACATGCCTGGAAATATCTATTATCCCATACAGACATAAAAAAACAATGTTTTTACGTCACTAATGCAAGTAATGATTTGATGATCTCAGAGGTTGGATTCCGGCTAATTTTTCAAAAGTGATTGTTATTGAGTAAGATAATAAGTATAAACAAGTATACATGCTTATTTGGTAGTGTGTGTGTGTATTTGAATGTTTCTGTGTTTCCCAAATATGATTCATTTCGGGATGTCCCTGCTTTCTTTTCAAATAAGAGTAATGTATTGTCCCAAGTTTGTCCGCCTCTATAAAACCTGAATATGATAACTAAAATAACCACGGTTTGACGAATCACATCACATTAGTGACATTGATATACACGTTCTCAAAAAATTTGTACAGCACAATCCTATCCGGCGTGTTTCTTGTGCCATTGGTTTCAACTTCTAGACAGCAATAAGACAAACTTCGTATCCAAAAAGTGAATCCATTGCTTAAATTTAACTAGCTGATAAAATATATATATAGAAGTGTCGTCAATCTTAGACTTTTGCTTGTGTTGTTTTATGTTGACACGTGCGAGCTCATGATTAAGTGCATCCGCAGGTTCAAGCCCTAACTTAGGGTTGTTTTAATGACCGTTCCAATCTACCTTTCAACATAATAGTATTATTACTACTATTAATTAGGTCTTAAATAGGTTAAAGTCTAGACGATTAGTAGGAGGCTCGATTAGGTGAGCACTGAAGGCTGGTGCGTGAGGGTTGGTGGAGCTATCGCGGGAACAGGTCTTAGCAGTAGTAGCAAATATCCAAACACGAGATTCACGCGGACCAGCAGTGGATCATGGATCATTCGGGCCCAAGATATATGAAAAATCCGTGCCGATACGGAGTTTTTTTTATTGTACCCCGCGTTACATCGTATAAAGGAGTACCTTTGCCCTGGCGTTATTGTTATACAAAACCTGTTTTGAACGCCGGCAACAGTCTCCGTGATGATTGATATAGACATTGTGTCTCATTTTCATTCGTCTCTCACCACTGATTCAAGTGGGAAAGTTATCAGTTACTTGCGGAGATGGGGTGTGCTCGAGTACTGGTTAATCCCAGGAAACAGTGGTTAGGTTAACTGATCGTCTGTTAGCCCTCGATGGCATTAATAAATGACGCTAAATATTCAATAAATAAATAAATAAACTGTTTTGAACGCTCGAGCGATTCGAGATTAAATATAAATATAGATTTTTGGCGGCAAGAAATCAGTTCTAGCGATTCACTCTGAGCGACGACATCGGAAAAGTTTAAATTCAATGATCGAAATTACAGAGAAATATATTTGTTACAGGTATTTCATTTACATAACAATATGAAACATCGATTTAATAAATGTCGTTTATCAAAAAAAAAAAAATATTCTGAACACACTGAATATGCAGGAGTATTGTTTATAAAAGATTTTCAAGAATGAAGCTCGACATTCAGCGGTAAAAGACATTTGATAAACGGGCACAGGTTTCAGTTGTGTATTATGTTTTATGCACCTGATTGTATATATTATGTATTATATATGACTTATCTAGTTAAAGTTATGTTGTCACTCTATATAAATACGTCTCGTAAATCGCAAAAATCAGTGTCTGTTGTTTGTTGGATTTTTGTATGGTAAATAGTTAGGACCAACAAAACAGATTTATGTCACCAAGGTTATAAAATTACTTTATCGATTATATGTTTCCAAGTGTCACCTTTGAAACAATATCACAAAATAGTAAATGTCTCATGTTTTTTCTGTTCTCATGTTTTTTCTATCATTATTGATCGGCCAAAACCAGTTGCATATCGTAACAGCACGTCGCTTCTACTCCATCGCACTATATATTGTATCTGAATTTAAAGACATTATCTAAAGCATGTAATATATTGACAAATGAAATTCAATAAACAATAGTTCATGGTATCTTAGAGCTATATAATATACTTCAGTCTATATTTAATTCTTATTCCAATATTAAAAGAGGTGTTATAAATATAAACATATAACGATACAAAATAAAAACGTTTCGTTAAAATAACTCAGATTTTACTGATCATAAATCAGAGATTCTTTATATATTGCCGTGTTTTGTCTGCACAGCTACGTCACTGAATATGTCTCTGTGAGTATATGTTGCCGTATTGTGTCTGCACAGCTACGTCACTGAATATGTCACTGTGAGTATGTTGCCGTATTGTGTCTGCACAGATACGTCACTGAATATGTCTCTGTGAGTATATGTTGCCGTATTGTGTCTGCACAGCTACGTCACTGAATATGTCACTGTGAGTATATGTTGCAATATTGTGTCTGCACAGCTACGTCACTGAATATGTCACTCTGAGTATATGTTGAGGTTAAGTAAGTCCATTAAGAACGAACTGTATCAACATCAAGTGTCGGTAAATAGGAAGAATATAATTTTGTTTGAAAACTCCAAGTAGTCTATCAAATTAGAAATGTCACTTAGCTGCATTCAACAGAATACGGAACAGCTATATAGGGATTGTGATGTTTTTGCTATATGTGATAAACAGCGTCCATTATAATACACCCTGGCATTTACAATATATACTTTGATAACAGCGTAACAGAAATAGAGTGATAGTCCACAAAAAAATAAGTCTAAAGTGAATTTACATTATTTACGAGGGTGTTCAAAATACGTAGACGTTTACAATAACTCATTAAACAAAAAAAAACAATGTTAGGTAATAAATTCACATATATATTTATTTCAAAATATTTTCAATATTCTATGTTAGGTTCCGTTATTTTTAGTTTAAAGTAAAACTTTCTTATTGTACAGTGTGCCATTGACATCATTTCATCATATGTTTAAATATGCTTTAAAGCAAAAAGGTGTGTGTTCTAAATTATTAATGGGACCAGATATGTCTAAAAGTATATAGTTTTGTACGAATGAAAGTCTGATTATCGATGTAAAATGAGCGTGGGTTTGGACAATGACGTTTCCAGTAAAGTGTTATTTAATAATTGAATCCCGGCTGAAATTAACAATGTTTAACTAAATCATTATTAACTAATAGTCACTAGTTACAAATAATCACGCTTTAAGTCTAGTCGATTGTTTCTATACTTTATTTAATTTTGTTTTAAGAATATTTTATACTTTCACTGGCTAAAGAAGAAAATAAATTGAGGAATACCATTCGAAGAAAACAGCACAAATATAATCAAAATATAGAATAACTTTAATAAATACAATACATACATTGCGAAGAAATGACAATGAATATGTAATATTCCAAAGAAGCAAGTGTTTGTGAAATAATTCCATAAATTTTCCATATTTACTACACAGATTACATATTATCCTTGCCTGTACGTTTATACAAGCGATATTTAGTAAGCCCAAAATAACGTTGTTAGCCTAGGCAACGCTTTAGACACGCCAATTGTCTTGATATTTTGACCAAAATTACAATAACATCATTTTAAGTTCAAATTGTGTCTCTAAACACCGCGTAACATTATAAAAAAAATATTCATTTAGCAAGTTTTATCATAAACAAGAGACTCCTTGCGTGCTGTCTATTGTATCTGCATAGCTACTGAACTCAATTTGTCACTGAGAGAACATGTTGCTGAAGTGAAGTATTTTCCATTAAAAAGGACCGGTATCAACATCACGTACCGGTAAATTGAAATAACCTAATTATGATTGAAAACTCATAAGTGTACAATAGCTTTCCGAAATGAAGCATAGTAACATATGGTCTGTCAAATTAGAAATTGACGGTTACATTTAGCAGTATACGAAACGAGCTGTTTCTTTTTATTATTGTTATATGTGATTAACAAAGTCAATACTAATACACTCTGGCATTAACGATACATAATTTGATAATAATATGATAACAAAATTAAATGTATAGTCTACAATACCAATTAAGCCTAAGTTGAATTTACATTACTTACGAGGAGTGTTCCAAAATACGCATATTTTTACAATTATCAATATAAAAAATCAAGCTGATGTATTATTAAAGAATTCACATATACATTTTAAATTTGAGGATTTTTAGAAATATTAAAAACTTTGAAATCTGAGCAAATTTCAATGTTTTTCAATGTCTCTTCTTATTGACAACAAAGTCTATAAAAACATCCAAATCGAATTTAACCTTGCATATTTTGTCTGCGTACGCGCAGTTTACAAAAGCACACTATCGTTTGCCCGAAACAATGTTGGTGATTTTACATGTATATTTCTTTTAATAATATTAATAATATCGATAATTATTTTATCACTTATATATCATAGAAAAACATGTAAATAGATTCAGTCTTCTGAATCAGTTCAAACTTGATTTTATGTCTCAATGTTCATGTGTTTTAATGCTAAGCTATTCTATCAGTATCAATATAGTATACTTAATATGTATTCATGTAGTTGGTTAAGATGCTCATATTGTTTTACATACCAGTTACATAGCACAACAAACTTCTTGGTTCAATTTATAAAACTAGTGTCTGCGCGAGAATCTGACGTGTTCACATTGCACTGTTTTACCATTCTCTCCACTGGCTAAAGATATTGATGAAAGGTTATCGCATTTCACATGAACGGCATAGTTATAAAAAAACGAATATTGAATCTGTATCCAAAATATGTCTGATCATCAAGTAAACTGTCTATATATCATTCTATCATCAAAAAAGCTTCTATTTCGATTGGATGACGAATATTACTTATTTTACACGCGACGATGTTCATAACAAATAAAGAAAATTGAAATATAAAAAAAAAGTATTTTAATTGAACAATTCTACAGTTAAATTAGAAATTAGAATACTTTTATGTAAATATCAAATGCCAGTGCTTTCATTTTAGTTGTTTGTTTCTAGTTTTTTAATTTTATTCTAAAATATTTAATATTTTCACTTACTGAACAAACCAAGAAATGAAGTCGTACCATTCAAAGTCACCGCATAAACACTCTCAAAATATATAATAACCATAACAAATACAACACACACATTAAAAATAAATGACAATAAATATGTAATGTGTCGACATTTTACATATATCAAAGAAAGAGGGGCAGAATTCTCTAACATTCGTGAGTCTTAAGTTTCCGTACGATCGAATTGTGACACCCAGGAACATTTCATTACGCAGTTTATTTGTAAATTTTAAAAAGAGTGCTATTATTAATAGTTACTGAAATTCGTAAAGTGACGTAAGCGAAACACTAAATGGATTATCCGGCTTTTTTCCTGACTTCAAAATTTACACTGACATAAGTGAAACGGGCTTCAGACCTTGTGATTTCCCATGTTATCTGCACAGTTAATTACATATTTCAATACAAAGTACTTACACAATTAATACACAATTAACTACACAGCAACTTCACAGTTGATACACAGTTAATACGCAGTAACTACACAGTTAACTACACAGTTAATAGACAGTTAACTACACAATTAAAACACAGTTAACTACACAGTTAATACACATACATTATACAGTTTACTGCATAGTAACTACTTAATAACCAACACAGTAACTGCATAGTTAATACACAATAATACACAGTTAACTGCACATACTACAAATCTGTGCCTGTACGTAAACAATCAATATTTTAAATTAGTTAAATAATGTTGGTTACCTAGGAAACATAAACTATTCGCATTGTCTTGATATTTTGACTTAAACTACAATTACACCTTATTAAGTTTGAATCATATTTCTAAATTACGTTGATCAATATAAAAAATAATTCCGTACAGTATGTGATAAAAATAGAAGAAAAACTACCTGAGCTGACTAAATAGAATGCCAACGTGGTGATGTAACAAAACCATGTGTTTGTAATATAAAATATATTCGAAACACGCAAAGTGGCAAATGCCTTGCAGTAACCAAAGACTATTCACATTTAAAATTCAAAACGACTAAACGTAGTTGTTTTTTTTTCCAGCATAGCCGACAAACATTCATTTCAATTATGTGGAAATAAAATTGACAATTATATGACTGAAAACAAACATTTAATGGCTTATTATACCCGAATCGTACAACAGGTGTTTTTAACCCATTTATAGTACAATTTTTTGTAAGTATTTTGTATATGGAATATTCATAGCGTCGCGCCTGTCACAAAATTTCTACGGCACGCGTTACAGATAAGCATAAAAATGACAGTTAAAATGACCTTATAACCATAAAAATGGCTTAACTATTTATTTAACACTTATCTTGAAGTTAACTTATTGTATTGCAATGTTTTATGAGCAGCATTTTGAAATTGTTTTACTTGATTTCATTAACCTGTGTTTTATTATGATAACACGTTTTATAACTTCGCTTGCTCGAGGAACTTCGCCTAAAATTCTCTCTAGACTAGCTTGCCCTCCCGCCTAACTTCGCCTAAAACCGTTTTTAGAGCATCGGTAAATTCAGCAAAGATATTGCATATTTAGTCAATAATAATTTTTGTTTAAAAATAAAATTCTTAAAATCTAATATTCATTTTTATTGCAAGCGTGTTGTTATATGTGTTATGTCACGGTCATTAACACAGCTCTGTTATAGATACCGCAAGTATATACCCACGTGTCCTGCTTATCAATTATGAACATTCTAATACTTCCATAATTAATTTCATCAAAAACAATTAAATTCGAAACACAAAATTTTGTGTTTTCCACGTTTCAGTTTCAATATACATTCATACATGTATGTGTGTGCGTGTACTTATGTATGAATGTGTATATGTATGAGTACGAGCGTGTGAGAGTGCGTGCATGATTGCGTGTGTGTGCGTGCACACATGTTTCTATGTGCGTTTGTGTTAGTGCGCGTTAATATATTTTTCACTAATTACACTTTTACATATCTCATATTTACCATGAATATACTTTAAATATATCTAAACCAGTCATGTATATTCAAGTTAGTAATTGTTGCTGACGTGAGATTATGTCAGTTAATGGGACAACAAAAGCCAGGCCTACTTTGGACTCCGGTGATTATTAGTAAAAAAATGCTATTGTAAAAACGCGAACCAGAATCCAATTTGTGTTGATATTACGTAATGTGTACGTACTCGGTAACAAGATACATCCAAAGCTAGAAAGCCTGTTTGCTGGTTTGCGGTCATGAGATAACAGCGACAACAATTATATTGATTTATGGATATTATTTTTAAATGGGATTTAGCGCCATTTCAAACATAAATTAGTTTTTTAATGGCATATCAATTTTAATTGGTGGAGGAGAAAGACCTCAAACTGAATATAAGTACAATCACAATCCTTCCGCTAAAATTTAGCATAATTTTGCACATAAAGATTTTGGAGCGAGCGGGATTCAAACCTACAACCTTATTAATGAGAGGCAAGTGATTTTAGACCACCCGGCAACGGAGAATCATTTCATGGATATTAATATTAATATTGATTATATCTTTGAATAACATTAACACATTGTTTGCCGGTCTAACCTTGATAAAGTAAGCCTTATTTAATTGAAATATGATGACAATGTATAGATAATATGTATTATTCATTAGTTATTTCATTTTTCATCCCATAGGATTGTTGTTTGAAACGTTAGAATTAATTATGAGACAGAAGTTCGGCAACATGTTCATTTATCGATCAGAATTAGAATGAAATATGTTCTTTAAATAAGGTGTCAACCGTTACCACGTGGTGAAAGAAAAGCTTTTGCATTTAACAGTCAAATTTGAACTTTGTGTTATCAAATTCGCTTGCTATACTAATTATTTTTCTGATAACTTCCTGTTGTTATAATAAAACTATATTTTACTCCATCTTGCAATTACATTTCTCGTTAAAAATAAAACATTATTCCATCCCATGCAATAATTAAAATGTGCCTTATTTTCTAGATCAACGCATCTGTTTTGAAAACGATCATAGACCATCTCTTCATGTCAAATTGTTTTTACGCACTAGTGAAACTATTAACGAAACGATATTATTGTCAATTCCTCACTAAATCGCCATCAAAACAGTTAAATTTACTACAAATTGCGTGCTAGACGGTTATTTTTCTTACATCATATATCATATAATGTGATTCCATTGACGTATCAAAATCACTTAATCAGTCTAAAGTCGGTTCACCATCTACTAGGGTGGGTTTTCATTCGTGATGAGCTAATTTATAAGGGAGCAGACACTACTTAGAACAAACAATACAAGGATGTAGACACATTAAACCTGGAATAGCTTATTTTGGTTTATATCGTTATGACCTGAAATGGCAGTGTCATTCTATATATAATAATACAAGTTGTATTTTTGCATTTAAAAAATTGCCACAATGCAAATAATTACTTCATAGCACTAAAGAGTACACTAAAGAGTACGTTGTTTGACGTCAAGTCAGAGTGATGTTTTCTTTAATAACAACTTTGCGCTTCACATTTTACTCAACACAGTTTGAATTTTACCGGCGTATTTCACTGAAAACACGTTATTTTTCATATAAATTTCACAATTTGCTCTTTATTTTTGTGCAGTATGTGCGCGCCTAATGGTTTTCACAATTCTATTATAATTTTGTTGTGATTTTTTTCATATTTCCATGTTTTTATCATCGTAATCGTTTGACATCTTTATTATTGATATTATCATCATTGATATTTTCATTTTCATCCCCCGAAGAAGGAATAATATATATTCTGAAAGCGCTCGGGTTTTTTTAAATAATTTTAAAGAATTCAGAATTGTTTGGGTGTATTTATTAAGTTATAAATTTATTATCTCTTCCATATATATACATATATAGGTTGTCCTCAGATGAAGGCGTATACACGAAAGCTGGCTAAGGATATTTCGTTAAAGTTTTAGCTCTGTAAAATAGTAATTCTCTTTACTGTATTTACTATATCTATCATTTATTTATCTTTCGCGGATCTGATGCTTCTGAAAGGTGTTTTGTTAGACGTATGGTGTAAATATTGTGTACATTTATCACGTTGATTTTGTCAAACATATGTGTACAAGCTACTTCGATATACGTAGCATATATCTACTGAAATGTAGTAAAATGTATTTAAACATAGTGGACACGTGTAAGAAACGTATTATATACGTATAAAAACGTACTTAGCAATACTTGAAGGCCCAATACTCCGTATTTTCTACGCTTTACTACGTTGTATTAGGTTTCAGTTGGTTTTGCATGACTTGGTGTCAACATCGTGTGTAATATGGCTACCATATCCGACTGTCACCTCAATGAAGTGATGTCTTTATATCTACCTACAGCAACCATGAATGCAGTTCAACCTCAGCAAATGGATGCTACCTTGACTCTGAACAGAGATATGCTGCAAAATAAATACTTCTCTGCATGTGGGAGAAAGAAGAAAGAAGAAAAAGAGACCAGAGGAGGATGAGGACCATCTGGGTCAGGGAGTGGCTCATCCGCAGATCCCAGTTTGGCATGTATGAACAGCTGATGGAAGATCTGAGGAGGAAAGATGTTCAGAAACTTCGTGAGGGTAGATCCAACCATGTTCCAAGAGAGTGTGGGCAGGCTCATCCCAGACTGCAGAAGAAGGGCACATTGTACAGGAAGGTACTACCTCTTGGACTAAATACAGCCATCACCATGAGACACTTTGAAACTGGGGACAGCTACCATGTAGTCCTTGAAGTACTCCTTCAGGGTCATCAACAACAAAGTGGTATCTGAAGTGTGCGAGGCGTTCACTGCTGAGTATGCAGAGGATGTCTGGTGTCTCTATTGCCCCATCTGGTACAACCATGACGTGTGGACATCATGAACTCGTAGCAGCATCAGAAGTTCTAGCAGTTAATCACCATCTGGAAGTCAGATTGAGTTTGATTTGGTTTGTCAATGCTGCTGCGTTTATTTCCGGAATGCCAAACTCGTAGTAATCCCCCACTCTACCTTGTTATCCCTAGTAAAAACGTACTGAATCGTAGTAAAACGTAAGGAAACGTGACAGACACCTAGTAAAACATACTTATCCCTAGTACAATCATGACAATCAGCTGCTTTGATACCCGGCCTCTAACTTGTAAGACGGGGTGATAAGCAGCGAAACCTTGTAAAACGTAGTGAAAACCTACTCGAAACCTAGTAAAACTTAACAATGGGGCAAACATTTGACAATACGTAGGCCTGAAAAAAGTAGTAATACCTAGCCCACAATACCTGAAAGTGTGACTGGGGCTTTAATGATAAAACATAATTTCATCCTATAGAAATAATGTTACTTAATACAAATAACCATAAAATTGAGGAAATTGAAAACTATCGAAACCAAAAATCGTCTATTTCGTCATATATGATTAGTCAGATTTAAATCAAATTTGCAGCTGCATATTTTGTATCTAAAATCTCCTCGTTTAGCTGAATTTCTCTACGATACATATCTACTACATATACAAATTGAATGAACTAATTTCTTTGTCGTAGTATCTAGATGCAGTATTCGAACCATTATTGACAGTGACGAAAGGTTTAGCATAATGTTGACGCAGAAGCATTTAAAGAACGTGTTTGCCACAACTGGTTCACAATTGCTACTCATAGGAATACCTAAAATGCGTCTATTTGTGGTATGGCTATATTAGAGAAATGTTATTTATTTTAAAAACAACGGTTCTTTAACAAAATATTGCCAAGTGCACATATTATGTCGATCAAATGATAGGAGGTTTACATTAGTAAACATGTTTCACTGAAATTTTACATTAGTATGATATGATTTTAAAATGTATATGCATGTGACTTTTTTAAAACAATTAAATCTTATTATCGCAATAATAAAAAACCTTCATCAAGTGCCACATAGAAAAGCGATGAACGCGTACATACAAAGCTTTATTGCAATGCTAACCATTATTCTTCATGTTGATTGTTTAGTATGAATTCATTGAGGAATGGCCGTTAAATTTATTGTAATAGTAAATCCACGTCTGTCACACGAAATAATGTCACTTTCTCCAGTGAATAGAACTATAGTCTGCCCTTTCGCTCTGTTTTAAGCGGATATAACCTATGTTAAATGGTACACCGGGACATAATCAAAATGACGTTGAATGTGACTTTTTTTCCATATTCAAATATATAGATCAACAGCATATGTTATAACCATCAACTAAAAGATCGTTTCACGACATTTAATTTGATATAAATTATAACAAATATAATTTAAAAAATCAGTATTTGGAGACAGTTTTATACGTTTCGAATATTAGTTTTATAACGTAAGTACCCTTAACGTGCCCGCATAAGCATAAGCAGATACCATATATCCAGTTGTTGTTTTGTAACATCAGCCATCAAGTTATGTCGTTCCTCCAATGCATATTCAATTCAACACGAAACTGATTGCAATAACATTTCAGATAAAGAATGGTAGTTTCATATTTAGTAGACTCGTTTAGCTAAAATATATAGTCATGATACCCAGATGTAGTAAAGAAAACATTGCTGACATTAACGAAAGGCTGAGCAAAACAATCATTGATATAATCAGAACCGATATAATAAACATGTCTGTGACAAACAGTTTATAACTGGTACCACTAGGAATTCCTAAAATGCGTCTATGTATGGTATTGCTATAGCAAACGAACACAAATAAAACTGTTTCGAAGTAATTACAACGATTCTTCACCAACTTCTTGTCAATTCGGTCAATTGCACCATTTGTAAATGTAAATTTTGCGTAGCTGAACTTAAAAGTGAAATATGTCTTGTAATCTAATATAGATAATTCAAATATTGTGAAATCATAAGGTTAGTGTACATTTCACTGTGCAATGTTGAGTTTTATTGTACGAGTTAATGTTGTATAGAACTCCTGTATTGGGCGAGGTACCACAAACATTGACAATTACAATTAAAATCCATATTGTATATTCAACAGTATAATGACTCTCATTACATCGAGTTATTTTAATATTAAATAAAATTACCAATAATAAACTTACAACACAATTAATTCAAATAGATGGCCATTAGCTTAAAAAATCGAAAATAACATGAAAATATTCTGAGATAACATGTTTAAAAAAAACGAAGAGTTTTTAATTGAATAATACTGAAGCTCAATTAAAAATAATTTTTTATGTAATTAACAAATGCTAGTCACTTATTAAAAACAAATGCTTTCAGTTTAGTTGCCTGTTTCTGGTTGACTTTTGTTTTGTTTTAGATGTTTTAAATTTTCTATTATTAAATAAAAAAATAAAAGGGGGCGTGCAATTGGAAAAGACAGCATCCACATAATCGTAGTTAACTAAAGAGACCACACAACGTTTCCTGTATGTATAAACGTCACTTGTCTTGATATTTGACTATAAAAAACAATTAATCGAATTTAGTTTAAATTATATTTCTAAATTACGGTTAACAATATAATAAATAATTCCGCAAATTATGTGAAAAAAAATAGAAGTAAAATTAAGTGAGCTGACTAATTATAAATAAAACTGGTGATGTAACGAAACTTAGTGTTTGTTTTGTAAAATATGATAAGGATGTTACGTTTTTTGTCTTGTATAACAGACAAACATTTATTACAATAATAATTTGGAACAAGAATTGGCATTTCTGTGGTAGAAAACGGACGTTTAATACTTTTTTCCCTCGAGAATATACTTAGATAGTACACAGTATGTTTTTAGTCCGTGTATAATACGTTTTTGAAAGTCTTTTGCATATGGAATATTCATAATCTGTTTTTCTAAATTTCTGCAGCAGGCGTTACAGAAAAGCATATAAATGACGATTGCAATGATCTCATAAACATAGAAATAGCTTAACTTTGTATTTACACTTATTTATAAGTTGCAATAGTTATATGAGCAAAATATTAAAATTGTTTTTCTTAATGTCATTTAACTGTCTTTGATTATGATTACGTTTGTATAACTTCACTTGCATGAAGAACTTCGCCTAAAACTCTCTCTAGACAACCTTGACCTCTTTGGCTCCTAACTTCGTCTAAAATCATTCTTACTGCATCGGAACCTTGGCAAAGATATTGCATATTTGGTCCATACTAATTTATGTTTTCTTACAAAATTTGTTTTTAATGTTGCATTACGAACGCCGTCTGAACAAACGTGTATCGCGTGGAAAATACACCCAACCAGAAAGGGAGTGTATGTATTCTTTGCTTTGAATCCATTTCTCGTACATGTTCAACCAATTAAGTTGATTAATACAACTTTGTTATAGATACAGCCAGTCTATACCATTTACTAAATCACATGAACATTTAAAAAAAAAATATGAATTATGTAATACAAATCATTCTAATATAGGTAAAATTGACGCACTATTACAAAATAAAAGTGCAATACTATCTCTCTCAAAGTTTATAGAAACCGCACTTAAAACAAGGCAAATTTAAACACTCTTACCTTTTTGTCATTGCATTGATGAAAAGATGTTATAATTTATTTTAATTTGTTCTTGTTGTTAAATAACTCATTACGTTTCTTTATATTTGTGTTGAAATAATTCCAATTTTGATAAAATGGTGACTGATAACTTTTATTAACATTGTTGCTAATGTTGTTAATCATAACATGTATTGTACCTGTCACTTAAATACATAAATATATATATATATAATATTAGTATAACGTCTGCACTGGCACACTTTCTTACAAACAGTTGTTTGAGGGAGCGGGACACCAGCCTACAGCCTTGGTGGTGAAAGGCATTTGATCTTGAGACGGCACCTTTTACAAGTCGACCACGGAGGACCCTTTTGTGGACAATAATATTTATTATTTCTTTAAAAGCATTAATACATTGTTTGCCTGTATAACAGTGATAAAAGAAGCGTTATTAAATTGAAATATGATACTAATGTATATGTAGATAATATGTATAATCCATTAATTATTTCATTTTCCACCCCAACTGATTGTCGTTTGAAACGTTAAAATAATTATTAGACAAAAGTTTGATTTTTTGCTGCCGACAACATGTTCATTTATTGTTCTGAATTAGAATGTAAAATGTGTATTGCATTTTGCGTGCACTGATACCCATGGTGAAAGAAAGCCGTTTGCATTTAATACTCATATTGGTATATTATACTTATACTTATTTGTTTGCTTAATAACTTTGTGTTGTTAAAATCTAATTTTGCTCCTTCTTTCGATTAAATTTCTCGTTTGAAATAATACGATATTCCATCTCGTGCACCAATTTAATCGTGTCAAATTTTCCTGATCAGCGCCTCATCAATGACAATGATCATTTAGTGCACTGATAGTGGCAGAATGATCATTTAGTGCGCTGACAGTGGCAAAATGATCATTTATTGCTCTGATAGTGGCAAAATGATCATTCAGTGCGCTGATAGTAGCAAAATGATCATTTAGTGCGCTGAAAGTGGCAAAATGATCGTGTATGCTTTAACATTATGTGTGTTATAGTTTATCAATATATCAACTAATATATGTAATAAGATATTAAATACTCTAGTTTACATATAGACCTACGAATATAGTTTGATAAAATATTAAAGACTCTAGTTAACATCTACGACTATAGCGTATAACAATATAAAAGACTCTAGTTTACATATACATCTACGACTATAGCGTAATAAAATTATAAAGACTCTAGTTTACATATAGACCTACAAATATAGTGTAATAAAATATTAAAGACTCTAGTTAACATCTACGACTATAGCGTAATAAAATATTAAAGATTTGAGTTTACATCTACGACTATAGCGTAATACAATATTAAAGACTCTAGTTACACATACATCTACGACTATAGCGTAATAAAATAGTAAAGATTTTAGTTTACATCTACGACTATAGCGTGATACAATATTAAAGACTCTAGTTACACATACATCTACGACTATAGCGTAATAAAATAGTAAAGATTTTAGTTTACATCTACGACTATAGCGTGATACAATGTTAAAGACTCTAGTTACACATACATCTACGACTATAGCGTAATAAAATATTAAAGATTTTAGTTTACATCTACGACTATAGCGTGATACAATATTAAAGACTCTAGTTACACATACATCTACGACTATAGCGTAATAAAATATTAAAGATTTTAGTTTACATCTACGACTATAGCGTGATACAATATTAAAGACTCTAGTTACACATACATCTACGACTATAGCGTAATAAAATATTAAAGATTTTAGTTTACATCTACGACTATAGCGTGATACACTATTAAAGACTCTAGTTACACATACATCTACGACTATAGCGTAATAAAATATTAAAGACTTTAGTTTACATATTGACCTACGACAATAGCATAATCAAATATCGAAGACTCTAGTTTACATATACACCTACGACGATAGCATAATATAACATCAAAGACTCTAGTTTACATATACATATACGACTATAGCGTAATAAAATATCAAAGACTCTAGTTTACATCTACGACTATAGCGTAATAAAAAATTAAAGATTTTAGTTTACATCTACGACTATAGCGTGATACACTATTAAAGATTCTAGTTACATATACATCTACGACTATAGCGTAATAAAATATTAAAGACTTTAGTTTACATATTGACCTACGACAATAACATTCAAATATCGAAGACTCTAGTTTACATATACACCTACGACGATAGCATAATATAACATCAAAGACTCTAGTTTACATATACATATACGACTATAGCGTAATAAAATATCAAAGACTCTAGTTTACATCTACGACTATAGCGTAATAAAAAATTAAAGATTTTAGTTTACATCTGCGTGATACACTATTAAAGATTCTAGTTACATATACATCTACGACTATAGCGTAATAAAATATTAAAGACTGTAGTTTACATATTGACCTACGACAATAGCATAATCGAATATCGAAGACTCTAGTTTACATATACACCTACGACGATACCATAATATAACATCAAAGACTCTAGCTTACATATACATCTACGACTATAGCGTAATTAAATATTAAAGACTCTAGTTTACACATACGACTATAGCGTAATAAAATATCGAAGACTCTAGTTTACTACATCTACGACTATAGCGTAATAAAATATCAAAGACTCAAGTTTACATATACATCTACGACTATAGCGTAATAAAATATTAAAGACTCCAGATAACATATACGACTATAGCGTAATAAAATATCAAAGACTTTAGTTTACATCTACGACTATAGCGTAATAAAATATTAAAGACTCCAGTTTACATGTACTCTATGACTATATCGTAATACAATATCAAATAATCTAGTTTACATCTACGACTATAGTGTATTACAATATCAAAGACTCTAGTTTACATCTACGACTAACGCATTATAAAATAACGAAGACTTTAGTTTACATATACATCTACGACTATAGCGTCATAAGACATTTAGAACTGTAGTTTGTAGAGCTCTATAGAACAAAACGGTAATGACAGTTCAAAGAAGACCGATGTTTTTTCTTTGATGGCGTCTGTCTGTTAAATAAATACAGCCAATATTCGAAATTCTAACTGGATATTCGAGGCGTTGTATAAAAATATAATTTTGATTTATAAAACTAGAGATTGTTGTAATGTAGCACGCATTTACATATTATGCTTATTTTACGGAGGGATGATCAAACTAGTAAGAGGTATGGCTTTGTTATTTAGCCATTTCATTAAGTTACAATTATTGTAATATAGTCTAGACACTTTTATACAGAATCAGTCTTGACGTTCAACTGTCCATTTAATTAATTGTATTTTTTGTATTGTATTCTGTGCTTTATCAGAGCAGCACTATTTAGACTATTTCCATATTGTTTTGACTGTACAAAATCAAATGACTAGTTCTAAGCACATAATGAATATGTTTTTTTAATGTATACTGAACAGAACAGCTAACTCCTCACTTTTGTATTTCCATTATTGTCAAAATATTGAGTGGCGCTATTAAAAGTTGTACTTGCCTTTAACAGAAAATTATGTATTTTAACATAACCTAAATATTCTTTCATATTCAAGTCTAAATTTCAAGGAAATTGCTTTGATACTTTTTGAGGAAATGCATAAATTGTCAGGTACATTAATTGTCAGGTGGCGGGTTAGCTGTTCCGTTCAGTATATAAGCATACGGAAAATGTCAACATTAGCCTCTTTGAAATACCTGGACCAGTTACTTTCGAGTTTGAATTGGCAAGTTACAAACATTGGAATCATAAACAAGATAGGTGTCTATATTTTGTGTGCATTTACGTAATAGTTGTTCATTAGTGATAAAGCTACTAATATGTTGGAAATATTATAAGCAAGACTTTGATAAAATTTGCACTGCATAATTTGTATTGTAAGTTTTTTTAAACTGAATTTCTCTACGACACTCATTTACTACATGTACCAGTTGAATGAAAAAATAAGTTATTTGTCATAGTATCTATATCCAGTATCCGAGACATTGCTGACACTGACAAAATGTTTGAACGTGTTTGCTACAAATGGTTCACAAGTGTTACACATAAGAATACATTGGAATAATTGTTACTAAACCAAATGAAGCTTGGTAGTGTTTGGTATGTAGTTATTTGAAAACTTCAATCGAAATTGTAATACACCAAAACATATGTATACATATATACCTTATCACTCTATGAATAAATCGTGCTTTAATAGTGACAATGCATACTGCTAACAATTCGAACAGCATCGTAGCAGAGCGTGAAATAAAAAAGTCGCATGAACTAGATCTAGATTAAAACTGATTAATAGATCTAAACATTTTTTTATTAAAAACGATTTAATTTTTTTTACAACTATTACATAATCAAATTAATTTATTTAAAGTTAGCATTAAAGATACTGTCTTGTATCCCTTGTAACAATGTCAAATCCATGGTGGACTTACACCTTAAATAGTTTTGGAGTTATGCTCCGGACAAAGGTGTAAATTTAATAAAAGAAAATAAATAAAAAAAAGTTAGCAAGGTAGCGTTATGGTTCTTGCACACTGCACTTCCGCTCAATGTCCTCTGTCATTGTGTGACGATTCAACGAAATCGCTTGAATAGTTGTGTAGCTATGCTCCAGACAAATTCCATGTTCTTCTGCTGGTAGGTGTAAGGCGAGATGTTTACACTCACAGAAAAGCAAAGTTCTTGAAAGTTCTGATATACAGGCTTAAGTTTAATAAATATCTATAAGCCTTACTAATGTAATTGATTTTTGTAGCATGTCCGAATTTTTTTAGTTGTTTCTTCTACTTTAATCAAATACACTGAACGAAACATTTAACCCGCCACTTTTGTATTTCCAATATCTTGTATAGTGAGTGGCGTTATCAAACTTTGTGTATTTGTTTTGACCATTGTTATTCTAAATGTTATGTCGCATTCAAGCTAAAATTTCGAGAAAAAATTGAAATTAGAGGAATAACAAGTAGTCCAGGACGTGTATAATCATTTATGTGTTGGTCAATACTGCAAAACTTGATTAATGCGACATAAACAGGGCTGCGTTCAGCACCGTTAAACAGCAAACATGTTTAATGCCTGGTTCCCTTAAATTAAGAAGTACTGCGTGCTAATGTGAGGTTGGGCCAGTGTCCAGGAAATATGTTAGCTAACGTTATAAAACGTTTTACCGAACTGGACGCGGCCCCGGAATATGCTCTTGGCTTAAAGTCTGGCTAAATTGTAGCTCATGAATTAGATTTAACATCAAAATATTAACTCTGTGTTCAATGGTTAGATGTTTTATATGAATAGTCCAAACATAGTTTTCATTTATTTTCTAAATACATTGTTTATCAATACACAATGGTGCTATCGTATGAGTTATGATTAATATTGTTACACGGCAATGTAACGTTGGTGGAGTATACTGATTATACATTCTTTCTTGAATTACCGACCGCGGCGTGGTCTAGTTGTAGAGCGTCCGCCTTGCATGCGGAAGATCATGGGTTCAATCCCCGGCCGGGTCATACCAAAGACTTTAAAATTTTTACTAGAAGCTTCCTCGTTTGACGCTCAGCATTTAGAGGAAAGTTTTAGGACTGGTCGGCCCGGTGTCAGTATAATGTGACTTGTTGGGTTATCATACCATGTGTCTGCGGTATGATACTCCAGTGTGATAGCGCTTAGAATACTGTCTCAAGTAGACACCGTCGCGATATGACTGAAAATTGTTGAAAACGACGCTAAACACCATACAATAACAACTATCTTGAATTTATAAATATTCTCAGCAAACGTAGTATGGATGAATAATTATGTATTGGATATTTGTAAGTCAATCCTTCGTTGCTGCTGTTTTGTTTGAACAGTGCGTGCTAGACGTGTTTGGGAAATATATTAAGAACAGGGGCATGACAATTATAATAACTACATTATAGGAAACGCATCAACAATAACATCAGCAACAATGTATTCAAATATATAAAGAAAAAGCTCCGAGCAGATAAAAGAAGCGTTTCTGTACAGATATTTGATTCTATTATTGCACGGGAATGTATTTGAATGACTGAATGGTATTTTATATAGTTTGTTGTTTTTTGGAAACAAAATCACTCTTTCAAGCTACCCTAAACTATGCTGTAAGATGTAAAATCAAACAATACTCTTTCTCTCTCTCTACCTTTCTCTCTCTCTCTCTCTCTTTCTCAGAGACATAACAGTGAATTAAGATGCTATCATCACATATTAAGTGTAGTGCGTGTATTTTTATATCAATCATAACAAATTGGTTTATATTGCATTTTAGGTTAATTGAATATCGATTAAACTCGCCTGCACATGTGTTATATCGTCGGTGTTTGGGTTGATTCCGAGTGGTCTGAATATTACTTACTTACCTCTTCTCGCTAAATTCGCGCCGAAAACGTTATGTGTGAATGTTTGCCAGCTACTTGCGGTAGGACGGTAATACTACTCATATTTATTCTGATGTCTTCCTTAATCAATAAAACTGGATATGCTATATATATATCCTGAAATTTGTTGAAAATGCCGTTAAACTTCATTCGTAAAAAATAAGGTATGTAAATGGCAATGGATGTCATTGTAATAGCTTGATTGTACGTAAATATGATATTTACAGCATGACACTACTCGCTCGTGATTCGTTTAATAAAGATAGTCAATGTGTATTTCCTTGGCTTGTATTTGTTAACTATAAGTAGACAACTCGCTACACTTATACGTTGTTCCATTATTTATTACGACAAAAACGTGGACATGTCTTTTAATGGGATTGGAAATGTCACCAATCTGAAACACGAGTCAACACTAGAAAGGTGTTAGTTGAAACATCCTTTTAAGCACTAATGTGTTACACATGATTGTTTGTCTTGTACGACTGGTATGGAAGACGTGACAGTAACTTTTTACTGAATTAATTGATTGAATATTAAGCGTCATTTTTATGCGATCGAGGGCTAACAGACGATCAGTTAACCTTACTATTTTTCCTGGGATTAACCAATACTAGAGCGCAACAAATATTTGCAAATTACTAATTACTTTCCCACTTGAATCGGCGGTGAGAGACGAATGATAATGAGACACAATGTCGTATATCAAGCATAATGGAGACTTGCCGGGCGGGGATTCGAACTCACGACACCCTGCATTGATAGTCAGACGCGTAACTGACTGAGCTAATCGGGCCCGACTCAGTAACTTTTAATTTGACGACATTACATATAGTTAGAAAGCGCTATTTAAGCACCAATGTGATGCATGGTAAAGTCTATCCCAGTTTTATAACATCTCTCGATTAACTAACATAAACACATAAAGTTCTCCATTTGCCCAACTATCTATATTCTAATACAAAGAAGCAATCTTAGACCGAACACATGGGGTGTTTGTAAGTAATTGTGTTTAGATAACGATTAAGTAACTTGTTCAGTTTAAACTTATGTATTTTACTTCGACTATGAAACAAGTTATTACAACTTAAAAATAACGCCCGAAGTCTTCTTGGGTATAAGCATATGCGGATAAATGTCTTGCTCAATGACACCACACATAGCAGTGGTTGGACTTGAACCCACGACCCTCCGATCCACCCATCGACACTCTACCACTGGACCATGTGCTCCGCATTTCGTTTCGTAAAACATATGAAAGGATTGTAAATGCTTTTCACTATAACAGTACCTACGTTGATCCAATATCTGAGATGGTTAAAAATATAAACAAAATGAAATACAACAGAATTAACTTCTTTTTCTCGTCAAATTGTGGGTTTAATTTGTTTATCTGTTCGAACGTGATTTTGATTTTTTACTTATGTTGATTTCATATTCGAAAGTACAGACTACTATATTATGAAACTTCTACTGTAACAATGCATTTATGTCATGGTTACTGCATGACTACTATGTTGAAGTTTGTGGATTCAATTTCCGCTGGAGATTGATCTGTAGTTCCCAATTACTCCAACCTATGGTCTGGTAGTAGCATAGTGGACGACTCTGTCAAACTCCGTAGGTTATAATGGGTAAATGATACAGATAAACGAGAATTTGGCAGTTGAAATGGAGGAACCAGTAAACAACGATATATGGATATAACCAAGAATATAACCATGCAAGTCATCGACCTATATACGTGTCACCACACAATAATGTTCCATTTTCCCCACGTTAACATGATTATAACGCTTAAAAATAGGCCTATGTAATTTGGTTTTGAAATATTTTCATAATAGTTTATAGTGGTTGTGATTTCTTGCTGCAGATTAGTAGAGCAAAATTTGGCATGGCATTTACTGCAATAAGACATCACTCGTGTTAAAAATGTGACTTTTATTGGATTTCAACATATGCATGTATTTATGAGCATTTGAGGACATCTATTTCAAAAAATCTCAGGGTGTCACTGCACCCTCTTTTAAAATAAACCAACTTGGTCAACCTACCAGTTATTGTGCATTTTTATGTGGGTACACATTCTTGCTATGAAAATAAAATTCTATGTGAAATTCTTGTTTTACAATGGAAACCCTAGACCTTATTTTATATGTAAAATAAGGTATGTATAAATAGTGTTAATATAACAAACGGTTAATACATAAAGGAAAAAAAGTTGTAAAAAACAACCAATAGCTGACTTTATTACGAGCTTGTACGTTTTTAACTTAAAAACAACTACTGTACCATTTGTAGTTCGCATTATTGCAGCTTGCGCAAATAATCGGATGATTAATGCTACAGTATGAGATTGAAATTAATGGTTTAACCCCCGTCCAAAAAAAAAACACAACAAAACAACAAACAAACAACAAATCTGCATTGTAATGTAATGAGGAAACACATTTTATGCAGTTATA
Source organism: Panopea generosa (assembly GCA_029582155.1). Taxonomy (NCBI): domain Eukaryota; kingdom Metazoa; phylum Mollusca; class Bivalvia; order Adapedonta; family Hiatellidae; genus Panopea; species Panopea generosa. Next base: position 1,770,813 of record CM055901.1, read on the forward strand.
TCAATTAAATTAATGGCACAAAACGACATAGATGATTGTGCAAGTATATTGGTAATTAAATACACAGGAGTCGCATAATGGCAGTTATAAAAAAGTCCTTGATAGTATTCTTAAAAACGCGTTATCCTTATTTTAACGCTGTTTTTCATATTTTTAAATGCCATTATTGATATATTTTTTAACAATATGAAAGTATTTTCATGTCTGAATTGTGAATTTGGACAAGAAATTGATTCTTGGAAATTAGGGTATGAATACATGATTTCGGAAGACTACTTTCACTTTGTCAATAGTTAACATACTGAGCAGAAAAAAAAAGGATGACATATGACCTCTACTTTTCTTAACATATTTGGTAGTGCAGAGATTGACAAACAATACTATTATGTAAGTTTCACTTTCGTATAGGTCTCTCTATGAATAACAAGCATGCAAACCTTTTTATTGACTAACACATATACAGTAAATATATACTAGTAAATCAATTCTTTAAAAAAAAACAGTTCGACTATTATCTGAGCGTTAGTGTTTCAATCAGTCGTAAACTATGCATTTGTGCACAATTATTGACTCCGTCGTGGTTTACGATGGTTAATCGAAATACAGAACGCAGAAAATGGGAAAGGTAAACAAATCAAACGATTTAGCTCCTCAAATCCTAATAAACGCAACATATCATGATATATTGCGTATAAGTATTTACATTAATCATTAATCTGTTTGGGAGTTTAAACGGCTTCTCCGTACAGCTATGCGATACGATGCCAATTTAATAATGTATAGGTTTATCAATGTTCAGTATTATCAATATTAACGTTCGGACACCGAAATTTAACAGTTTGGCTGAAAGTTATTGCCCCTTTATGTAAATGACATTTTGATAAAAGCACTTTTTGTCTAGTTAAACAACTGAAACTGTGTGAATGATGAGCGATAACACCACATAATGTAAAAATTGTAAAATAATTCCTTACATGCCATCACTTTACATACATTCCCTCTTGAAATTTAAGCAGTCTGTTAGTTAAATAACCACTTTTTACATTAAAATAAGAACGATTTCGGATGGCGTATATCACCAGAATGAAAGTTGGTATATTTAATTTAATCACCGATTCTGTTTGTCATAAACCCAAATTCAATTTCGGACTGCGTCTCCAAAATACCGTTGCCTTATCTAGGCACACATCCAGCTTTAAATGTACCCTATTGGATTGCCCATGCATTTTTACTGACTAAACCTTTCGTTTTTAGTATATACATTTACGTATAGAGTGACTAACCAACACTTCAATGTTATATCTAATGTTTAGCAACTGATATCCACATAGACTATTTGAATTTCTGGTGAAATAGTTAATACCGTATAAAAGTTATATGTCGTTATTATTGAGCAATCGGTATTTTAATCCAACTGGTTTAGTGAGTACATACACACTTGCGCACACTGACCTACTGTGTAAAAGCAAAGACATTAACATACTTCGTAATATTTAATGAAATAAAATTACGTAGCAAATCATTTAGAGTGTAAATCATTCATAACAATATCGACACACGTATAGTTTTACTTATCCAATAAGGTGCGTCCTGGGCAAACGCCTCCAATTCATGTAAAGTGAGTTTCATGTTTTGCACGAGAGTTTATTACCTGTTGCCTAAATAAATGTTTAATTAAGATAACCATGCGACACGAACGCTTATCTACTCTTAATGTTGTTAAGAAAATTCTGTAAAACGCAATTTATCAAAAATGTTCTGTTTTCAATTTGAGTGGATAATAGTATGAATTATTTGTTTGATCCCGTTGTAAAACGATAAACCGATGATAAGATATAACACCTTTGAATGTATAAGGAATAAGGTACAATTGTATTAAAAATTGTTGAGGTTATACAATATGACCTGTTCCGTGTTTTGTCTCACTGATAATCTGAGTTAGTTCAGTGGTGCGTTCCACAAAAAAAAACTTAAGACAAAAAACGTCGTAAACCAACAATTATTAATAATATGTTTAATATTCATCCAAATAAAGCCAAGTTGGCTCAAATCATGCTGAAAAGTATATTTTTTTCTGAAAATACATTCATTTTCAGTATCGATCAAAATTTGAAAACACAACAAGATTTTTTGTCGTAAGTTATTTTGTGAAACGCAGCCCTGGTATACATGTAACCATATTGCTGAATTGTACATGTGTTGCATTGAATTGTCTGGATGTCTGAACAATACGATAACACAATGCTTCCGCACGTCAATTGTCTTAAATATACTACAGCTGTATTGTTATAGTTTAAAGAGCACTACTTCGATAGACAGGCATTAGTCCTGGTGTATACCATTGATTCCTGATGTTCGACATCACATGAAAGGGAATTTAAGATTCTCAAGATCGTAATTAGGGTTCAATAGTTGCCCATCCCGGAAGCAATGTTATCGCCTATCACATATAATATAAAAATATATTGTCAAAGTATGAAACATAAACCATTTACTGATTGCTATTATCTTTGAAATCCTACGACATAAGTTAGATTTGAACAAAAAAAAACAACATCAAAAGTATCTGTTTACTCGTAGATGTTGTAATTGAAAATCTAATACAGTTCTCTTGGACATTAGCGGATAATTGATGGCAGAGGGCAGTAATGTATTTTGCATCATTACTAGTTACTTCTGCGATTCAATTAATTGGATTTTGAAGCTTGTTCGAAAACCATTACGAATTTTAGATATATTGACATCGTTAGAAGAGTCTTTAAACCAGTCACAGACAGATGTAATTATTACGATACAGTCGTTCTGCAGGTCAAATCAAGAAACATTGACACTGCCTATAATACAGTTAAAGTGCAAAGATGGTACGGCAATTATTCTTGCATTCCGAATCCTAAATTATGTGTAGAGGTAGCGTGTATTTATGTATTGCCTAAACATACATTATACCTAAGTACCCAGGAATATCGTCGATGTTATCAATGGTAAAAATATGATAAGACCCCATCCCCCCCCCCCCCCCACCCACCCATAGATTTCGGTTTTAAATCAAATAATTAATTCATCTCTGTAAAATTATGAATGTCAGGAAAATATACTACGGTAAACATTCAGTTTTTCCAATTAAAACAATAAAACGTATTTATAAATATTTTAACATAGAGCCGAGTATAAAATGTGCGTTCACATTAGAATATATCAGCAGCATGATAAGTTATCGATATCATATATAGGTCAGAAAGGAAGCTCAGATTTAAGATTCCATGACACTAGTTGTGTCAGATACTTGTACCGTGATATATTGCAAACTAAGCTTTATGATTGCTGCGTCAAACTTATAAAAAGCTCTTTCTAGCAACAGTGCACTGATTGCATTTCAATGATTATTGTTAAAAATCAATTTCTTTTCATTGAACAATTTAAGTTGATAATTAATTAAAGGAATTTTGATTTTGATGTTGTTACTGATGTTTGTTTTAATCAGATTAATTCACAATTCTTACAATGTTTTATATTTAATGAACACTTGTATTGTGTATAAATTTCGTTCTTTCCATAGTTTATTCAAATAAGCTGTATTTTATTTCCGGTCTATGAGTATTTTATGTATCTTTAGTCGTTAATATTAGATTGCATGTATATTCTTTCCCGTAAGTCATTCTTGAACGTGTATGCATTAAAAGAGTGCTAAATTAATATGGTATATAAATAATTATAATAACAGTTATAGAAAGCAGTTTGGTATACTATGATAACAAAAGCGTATTATGCATTATTTCATCTATATTTTATTTTAAAATATCTTCATATTTAAAATATAAATTCAATATTTATCATAATTTTTTAAATGTTTCTGCTAGTTAATATATCTGACCAGATATTTAATTAAAGTACCGACACTCCTATAACGTAATGATAAAACAATTCAAAGTTAATTTGAAAAATATCATTTCTGCATAACATTCCAGTTAACAAGTTCAAATATTCAGTGAGATAATCGTGTTATTTTATGACCTTTATAATGGCGGAATTGTGTCATATTTATTTACACGTTTCAAATAGAACTGCAAAAGCAAATTGGTATTCGAATATTTTTTTTATAGGCCGATGTAAAATAGACAATAGTTAATCAAATTATACGAAACCCACTTCTGCAATATATCCAAGTTAATATACGAAAGCAGAGGTGATAAAAAATGGTGAACACCACCTAAACAATTACCAAAAACAACGTAATGTCGCAAAACTTATTCAAACTGTCTATGGATATATAAATTTTGTTGAAGGTAAAATACACATAACATACAATAACACTTTTTAGTAATTTAAGGGCATTGACTCCATTACTCCCGATTCGGTCTGTTAAATAGCAATGTCGAGAAAGCCACCTTTGAGCAAGTTGATTTGTAAGTTGCTTCATTTTAAAATGTTGAAGACGTCACAGTTTAGTAAACTTTAAATTGCTATGAATTGTGGAACAGGCTTATAATATAATTCCCTGCTTTTTCATTTGTGGCGGGTAGGGATGGGGGAGAGTAATGTACCTTATTCCGGAGCTATCAGGTTCCATGATACACTAGCCTTGGCTGGAACACTATTTATCGATTTAACCAACTCAGCAACATATTTTGGTTTTATAACTAATGTGATTGTTTGGTAAAGATTTAATGAGAACTGCAGGATTTCAAATAACACATGTTTGACTATTCAATGTTATCCAAATCCAACAGTAACTATCAGATTTGGTATTTTTATTTATATTATACAAGTATGTAACATACAACATATATTTCTTTGTTGAATACTTCAATGAAGTTATCTTATTTTGTTTACAACGCACTGGGAGCGGGGTTTCTGTTTCACCATCATTTTTCTTTGGTTTACCATCTTAACCGATTTTAGAATGGTAATTGACCAATTTAGTAACCAGTGTGAATAAAAAATAACGCAGTTTTTTTATGAATCCAGTGCAAACGAACCGCCACGGTTAGATAGAATATATTTTTCTAAACTTATGTTTCCTATAGGGACTTGTGCGAATATCCAAGTGTGTTGGTGAGGCATAAGTCTGTTCTCTGTGTATAGGGTTTTTGTTTGTGAAGACTATATCTTTACACAAACAGAATAAAGAGCAAACTTCCCTTGTAAATAATACAATACTTTTGAATGTTAGTACAAAAAGAAACAATATCGTATATATTTTATAACTTATTTGATAACAATATATATATATATACATATATGTAAATGGAATTTAACAAATTCACTAAAAGACTTGGAAAGTTTAACCTTAATTTTACAAATATGAAAATATTAAATTTTGTATATACTATATCATAATTTTCATCTTGACGTCTGACAAACTGTTACAATGAAATAAAAAAGTACAGAGAAAAATTATTTGGTATTTACAAATAAATGCTCGAAGAATTTTGGGGATATATAACTATGGAATATTTAATGAGGAACACATAAATGCTATTAATGCCAGAGACCATTAAACACTATAGTTAAACAACGCAATATGAAAGATTTAAGAGCCATAAGTCTGATACTAATTATCCAAATTGTTGAGTTCAAGGATTCGTTATATTCGAGATAGTCTACTTAAACAACTTGTGTGTACGTTTGATGAATATCAAAAGCAAACTGCGAATACTTGAATGCACACAACATCAAACAACGCTTTTTCATGGTTCAAGAAGATAAGATTACACTGAGAACAAACGTTTATATCTATGTAAAGTTAGGCAAAACACAGATGGATACAAATGATTAAAGGAGAAACGACAAGTGGTGCAAGTGTGTATGTAAAGTACCTTTTAAAAATAGTTTAATAGTGAATAGTGCGCTGTACTTTCATGTTGTTAATTTCAGATTCTTTGGAAATATTGAGTTTATTACAGAGCTAAGAGGGTTGCATATGTAATTACCTTTTGTGAACAGACTCACCAATTCTGTTATTTTATTATTTTTGGTGCTTTCCATTTGCTTCAAAGAAACCCTTATACCAACTGATATTAAATTATACCATCCTAATTATAAAATAGGCTTAATTTAATATGCAAAACGTGAGATAAAACGGTAGTTTAATTGGAATTGTTTAACCCTAACGAAATCCCAACTTAGAGTACCATTGCTGAAAAAAAAGTAACATGCACTTTTACAATTCAAACTCTTTCTACGAATAAGCAAAAACAAATACACGTAAACAGTCATAAAATAACGGTCGATTAAAATAAATTTTGTGATAATTTGTGCACGTTCCAAAATGCTTTGCAATTTTAAGACAAAGATTATATTATGTTTTGTATAACCTGTGTGCGAAGGCCTCGTAAAGAAATCCCTTTTCAATATATCAGTTTGACATATTAAGGCACAACGAGATCCGTGTTTATATCTTAACATGATACTTTGTTACAGTTGAGTGGAATTGTGCACATGTAAATCACCTCAACACTTATGCTAAGCAAATGTTAGATTTTTGACAAAACTTAGTTTTGACTCTATAATATTTAATTTGTCATAAACGAGATGTGCATTGCTGTTAATTTAGGCTCATACTAGATTAAAAGATTACAAATTACGTATGTACACAATTGTAGAGACCCTGAGTTTAGAAAGACGTATGAGATCTAAAATTATGGAACGGAAACTATTTTTCTATTCGTATTACGATGACATTGCTTTACTATAACGCTGGTCTCAAGCTATAGATTTTTGTCAGAAAACTAAACTTAAAGTAACAGAATAGAAACAGTTTTTTTTTTTTCATTTTAGTAGCAGTAACCTTGACATCGACCCAATTTTCAGCACAACGGATTATGTTAGGAAGCTGTACACAGTTAAAATTTCGGAACAGAACGCGTAAATAGTAGATATTTAAACATTTTCAAAGCCATACTAGAACATAATAAATGTTACTGAAAGTGTTTAATGCATTACCTAATTCTGGTGAAATTTAAACCAAAAATAACTGAAGTTGTAAAACAACCTTTAATATTCTAGCATGATTCAGGAACATTCAAATGCAAAACAAGCTAGGTTGCATAACACATTATAAGAAAGAGATGTAAAGTGTTTTCATTTACATGCATCGTAAAACTTGCGTATATCACAGGTTTGTTTGTAGTGCTTAATTACACTTAACTCTTGCTATAGAACTACAAAAATAGTCTCACTCTTCATTCTAACAATTTTGTTTTATATCTCGATGACGTATATCTTTACGTGTATCTAAATATGATAGTTTTCACTGAAGTATTTATTGAAAGTTTCGAAATATGTTTAACTATCATATATTTCGATGACATTTCACTTTTCGGTATGAACTATTGTTTAATTACGCTTGACCAAAACACTTTATTTTACACAAATGCGTGTACAGTATTGTGAGACCTGATAAAAACGGAACCAGTCCAAATGTCCATATATTTTAGTCAACCATTATAGGTTCTCTTCAGTAACTTTATGTGACTGTTTTTAGACTGGAACAATTATAAACACTTATTTATTTAGTATATTCAATTAATCATATTCAATGTTGCATTCTGGCACGCGTGTATTTTTGATTTTTACATAATATGCCAAATTGACGACAAGCACCTAAATGGAAAATACTGCTCAATTTGTATATCGAGAGACAATTTAATTGTTTCACTGATGCTCGTTGTCAGCCAACAAGACTACATATCAAAAAGGCTGTGCCGTAAACTTGAGTAACAAATATATTTTCAAGTCATCAATAACGACAATAACTGTTACAACAACGATTACAAAAAATAAATAAGGAATTAATTCAGAATTGTAAATGTGAAGTGGGGAATTGGTAAATGATTATAAATACAAATACAAACAACTGTAGTTCCTAAATGCTGTAACATTGGACCTACTTTATTTCTTTCATTTGTAAATGGCAACCGGAAACATGTTTACTGACGACTCTACTTAACAGATTTCTGTTTTGATAAATGGTTTACCCAGTCATCGCCTACAGAGGGCCGAAAAGTCTCCGCGATATTCAGGTCCGATCTTGGTTGAGCCCGCACCCTACCGATGCCAAAATAGGACAGTCAGATCATTGCAATTCACCTAGATGCCTAACATGCAAACAGATGCCTGTAACCAACTGTTTTAAACAATCAAGGACAGGTGCAACTATACATCTGAGATCTAACTCCAACTGTAAAACAAGTAATGTTGTCTACTTGATGACTTGCAAACAATGTGAAAAATAGTATGTTGGTGAAACGAAATCTCCTCTTAATATTAGAGTTAACACGCACCGATCCGATGGATTTACCCGTTAGCTCGCCAGATCGCCAGTGGCTGATCACCTATGCTCCGCGGGACATGTTTTCTCGGAGATATTAAATATTACTCACACAGTTCTACTCAATTTACATATGTTTTGTTCAATATGATGCTATGACTAAATGTCGGCGTTCACGAATATGTCTTAAACAAATGAAAAAATTGGTTTAGTATTCAGTTTATAATAAATTTTGGTGTATACGTGTATACTATACACACAATAGAATTTTGGAATTGTTCTGCTATTCGATTTTACCGACGCTATTTCAACTGCTCTGCGATTCCGCAAATGACTCTATGTAATATGGAGCACAGCAATAATAAATAGGTGTTATCAATAGTTGTTCATACCGTTTATGAATTAACAAACTGATAAGGAAACTGCTTAAATATTTTATATTTATAGTGTTCATAGTTACACAGTATATAGCAATCACAATTGACGGTTTATTCCATTTATATACAGTTTTGATCTAATACTCAGTTTAAAATAAATGTCGGCGTACAAAACCATCTTCACGCAATTGTCTGCGATTCTATTTTTAACAGCTCTGCCATTCTGTAACACGACTCATTCCTGTAAAAGCTACCTCTGTGTTATGTGGGTCACAATAATTTTAACTACTTGTTGCCAATATATGCTTCTACCTTTTCTGAAAACAACACATGTATAGGATACTGTCGTCTTATTGGTTATGGGCAAGTGGTCGCGCGCATTTGTAGTGTTTATAGTTAAAAGTTATAGTTTGTAATATTTCACAGTAGGTTTTTGTAGTCTGTCTGCAGTATTTTATATAGAAAATTGTTTATTCTTGTGTTGTTGTTTTGTTGTTGTTTTCTTTTATTTTTGTCCTCTGATAAAGGTGTTAAGTCGAGAGCTAGCTAAGGACATCTCGTTATAAGTTTTAGCACTGTAAAATGTTATTCTCTCTACTGTGTGTATATATATGTATGGAGATAATTATTTGTGAACAACCAAGACATAAATGTACAGACCAGACTACGGCGAGTGCGCCTAGCTACAATGCCAACCATAGATACATTATCAAGGTCAATATATTATCTTGACAATAGCATTTATATTATATCAATACATTATAACCTGTGAATAAAGAAGGACAATTTTTTTTTAAAAAAGCTAATATAAACAAGGTGGAGAACTTACCTCACGCGCACCGCTAGATACGTTACCGGAACGCTGTTGCAAAAGGTGCTTAAGTTACTTTTCGTTTCGATTTTTGGTATATTTTATAGATTTTGCCGACCATCTAGGTATACGAGAAATCTATTGCACCGATAAATAAATCAGTGCGATATATACAATTCCAGATTACTTAAAAAAATGTTGCTCTCTCTTCATTTTAAATGTAAACGTTACTCTGGACATGACGCTCAACTGTTTTGAGGAAATCTGGAATATTGTAGGTCACACTGAATTGTATATCAGCGAAATAGATTCCTCTAATATCCAGATGGTCGGTGGGAGCTATAAAATCTGCAAATGTACCCATAATCGGCAAGAAAAAGCATTTAAACCAGCTTTTGAAACAACGTTTCGGCACCGTATTTAGCGCTTTTAGTAACGTAGGTTCCAACTCTTGATAAATATATCCCTTTAACAATTCGTCGACCGGTTATGGTATTTAAAACGTGACTAGTTAATTCTAATGTAATGATTGAAGATATTTCCTTTTTAAATACGGAAATATGGGCATAACGGATCAGTTAAAGTATCACGCAAAACAACATGGCAACAAGGGATGATACACTTGTACTGAATAGGTCATAAAGCGTCTATAATATGACGTTATTTGTCAAAGACTGGACCGCAATTGTAGTATTCGTATGCACGACTGTGGTTTAATGTTTTATTATTAGCTAGATGAATAATGCAACCGACACTTATTGGCGAGACAAATAATTACACTAATTGCTAACACATATATCACGATCAATCAAGGACTAGTCTGGAAAAGGCAGCGTATATCGGACCTGAACAACAAAAACACAAACATATTCCAACTAGTTGTATAATAAATCCTTTTTCGGATATAAAACATCCATTCGTTGTTTACCATTTGTCTGAATGGTTGCAGTTCAATTCATAATAAAAAAGCATAGCATTGTTGCCGGCTTTATGACGACACGTTCAACTTGATAGTATATGTCAATTTCAGTTAAAACCAATTAATAGTGAGATATTTTTGGCGATACGATATTTATTTGACAATCCTTTCAGACGAACATGTAAACTAATGCATAATCATGTAAATTGTAGAAATGATATCGTTTCAATATTCGAACTCTGCATAATGTGTTAAACCGAGTTACATGTAGTACAAGGGGCATTCACTATATTCTGTCACTGGTCTTCGGATATTTAAGATTTTCACAGGAACGGGATTTTTTTCAGGTCAACCCTTCAAAGCATTTTCCCGCACAGATACACATTTTTGAAGTCAAACACTGAAACATTGCAGACCCAAGGGCACTAATAGTAGCATAGTGTTTACCTGCGAGCATTTTTTTTGGCATGGGAAATAATAAAACGTCACAGGGGCTTAAGTCAGGGGAACAAAGGTGTGTGTGTGGGGAGGAGGCAGGGGGTTAACCTGAATAAACTTTTCTTGTTATATGAAAGATTGTACACTTTTACTTTTGTGGAAGAAGTTGTCATGAATAAGCTGTATGCCTTCCAAACCTTTAGAGGGCGTTTATTTCGATAAAACTGTTTAACAGATTTAATTACTTTGTAAAATTCGCCCGTAATTGTTCTACACTCTTTGCAAGGAATTTGTACAACAGGACCACTAAAATTGAAGTGAATGGCATATAAATAATTTTTGGTGCTTCTTGTCCTTTTTGCTTATACCGGCCTAATCTTTTTTTACCATGCCAATGATGCGCCGTTGGGACTCAAAATAATAAACCAAGCTTCATCCCAGTAAGCAATTCAGAATTTTCCTAGGATTATATTTTTTTTTATATATTTAAGCACAATCTTAACGCTTGGCCTTTTGGATAGGTGTCAGCAAGTTGGGAATCCATCTAGCACAGAATGTGGTGCACGGTGCCTTCTGAAATGCCTAGACTATAAGCTATCTTTGGAATAGTATACCGTCCATCTCATTTCACCATAGTTCTTACATCACCATTTCTGTTGATAAACTGCCAGCCTGATAAATATAGGTTTATCACGTCATTGCAAGTTTATCAGGCATATGACGTCTGTATGTATACTTTATGACGCCTTATGTATACTTATACATTTTGATATGGACGGAACTACTTTTAACCTTACTTAAAATGAATAAAAATTAAACTAGAAATATTGACATGATAAACCATTATTGGACTTTGTTATCAATTTCTTAAGACGCAGCTCTTTATACTGATAAATAATGTTAATAGCAAATTGACAAACGTGTGTATAAACTGATTTTATAACACTCAATAGGGACAGATTGATTGAATAATGTATTTATTTCTTAATGCAACAATGCTGAAACAATGCAGTGCCTTCGTCTTTTTATTACAAATTGTGTTAAATGCCCACGCTTTTTTCTTCCATTGTTACATTTCCTGCTGTTCATACTATTTCATTGTTTGATTTCGTTCTACTGGTATTACACCAAACACACTATTTAATGTCACGAGATACAGTCAAACCTTTGTAAGCAGCAACCTCTATTAAACAACCACTTATCAGCCACTTCCCATTTCAACCTGTTTTAAAATGCTACTTTTGCTCCTTCCCTTGACTGGTTGCTTAAGCTTAAGACAGGTTTGACTGTATTATTAAAATATAACTTTATAGATAGGATGAAAATGGGAAATATGTTGCGGTTGTGAGTTTCAAGAGAAAATAACCATTAATATCGTATTTCTGTCTTTTGAAGCGGGTTGAAAGTGATACTCGAATGCCCTTTCTATATCTAAAACCGCGGCGTGGTCAAGTTGTAGAGCGTCCGCCTCGCATGCGGAAGGTCGTGGGTTCAATCCCCGGCCGGGTTTATACCAAAGACTTTAAAATTGGTACTAGAAGCTTCCTCGCTTGACGCTCAACATATAGAGGAGAGTTCTAGGTCTGGTCGACCCGGTGTCAGTATAATGTGACTCGGTGAGGTATCATGCCATGTGTCTGCGGCATGATACTCCAGTGTGACAGCGCTTACAATACTGTCTCAAGTAGACACCGTCGCGATATGACTGAAAAATTGTTGAAAGCGACGCTAAACACCATACAACAACAACAACTATATTTAAATGTTTTAAAACATTCATGTCAATATACAATAATTATTACTTGGCAATCGTTTAAAACGAATTTAATAATAATTATTTTATTAATCAATGGCAACACTCATAGTAAAACATGCACAATACTAATGTGGTAGTTAACTATCGCTGTCTTTTTTGTTTATTTGAACAAAAATAAATTGTAAGAATTTAAAAAAAAAATGCGATGTCAGTTTTAAATTAGTTTTAAATATTTCAGATTTGTCATAAATTGTGGTCGTTTGTCATGTTCTAACTGATTGATATAAAACAAGTCACGTCAAAACACTGTATTTTTAAATCGTGTATTTATGAATTTAGGTTAAATATCCTCTTAACGGTTATATTCCCCCATATAGCAGACGAAACTTACAGCCTCAAATTAGAGAATAGATCAACTTATACAGTTTAAGAACATTTTGACAGTCGTCTCGAAATAAATAATACTGTACCACTGTGATACATTGATTACAACTAAGTTTCCTTGCCAAACAGGAAAACATATTCTTGCACTGTACAGCCATATAAGATCACATTCAAGTCTGAAGCATTTATTTTAATTAAATGATACACCGTTACTAGGGTTTCTGCAATATGTAGATCTATAGAGCAGACGACATTCATGTTTTACATGGCTATAAATATACATCATTTGAAACAAAAAGACTAAACATAACACGAAAATAAAATTATAATCAACCGGAGACGCAGTATTAGAATGATACAGTCACCAAAGCTGCATAAATACAATTAATATATGGAGGAACATTTGTGCTTTCTTAGTGCATCTCTATCAATTGTTCATGACAAACACATAAATTTGCAGCTTGTTCAATGGGAAATACTATGTACACGTATACCATGTTATGCAGACATATCTTGTATTTGTAATGAAATCAAACATTCCTACAGCAACAAGTTGTAATCTAGATGCATATAACTGTTACTGAACTTAGGAAAACTAGCTGGTCACTTGGTACTTTATGACAATGTGTTTTTAATCCAGCAGAAAAAAGTTAAATATTGTTACGAGTTTAGTTCATGTTAGTACAACAAAGTACAAAAGAAAAGGAAACAGCACAATCTATTTATATTTAAGGTAATACAGCATCATAATTTCTCGTTAACAGCGCCCGCTGGTGGTACGTATTTTCCCGACAATTTTCGCCGTTTTTCTTTTTTAAAATAATCAATATTAATTAGAAATTGTTTTTAATAACATTATACAATTACTTTTATTATTTCCTGCGATAAGGCTATAACTTTCATGCAGATAAAATAAACTTTTGTTACCTTTACATCTAATCGTTATGCAGGGGTTGATATAAACGCTGGTTTAAAAACAACGTATTTTGAACATTCACGAATGATTGCACGAAAACGCTCTTGTACATGTTCTTCAATTTCACACATGTTAAACTTTATTAAATTAAAATGAAACACTTAAAAAGCACGACGTTTGCTGGTGATTTCGGACGACGTCAAAAGAACGTCATACAATACGATGACATCTGAAATAGCAGGCAAAACGTCGTGTGTTTTAGAGTGTTTCATTTTTAATTGGAATTCGATTTCATGAAAAAACTAGCGTGAACAACTTTCTTTTGATCCAGTCATATTGTAGTGAAATGAATAAAGTTTAACATATGTAAAATTCAAGAATTTGTACTAGAGCATTTGTACACAATTAATCGTGAATGGTCAAAATTTGTTATCTTTAAACCCGGGTTTTAATCCAAACCGGCATAACGATTTATTTAATATTGACCATTTTATAAGGAAAATAAACACGGTGAAAATTGTTCGAAAAACACGCACCACTAGCGAGCGCTGTTAATGATATTCTGCGGGGTTATATTAAAAAGCAACCGCGGCGTGGTCTAGTGGTAGAGCGTCCGCCTAGCATGCGGAAGGTCGTGGGTTCAATCCCCGGCCGGGTCATACCAAAGACTTTAAAAATGGTACTTGAAGCTTCCTCGCTTGACGCTCAGCATTCAGAAGAGAGTTCTAGGTTTGGTCGGCCCGGTGTCAGTATAATGTGACTGGGTGGGGTATCATACCATGTGTCTGCGGCATGACAGCGCTTAGAATACTCTCTCAAGTAGACACCGTCGCGATATGACTTAAAAATTGTTTAAAGCGACGCTAAACACCATACAACTACAACATTAAAAAGCAAATCTAAAACCAAAGCTCATACTACATAGTATAAGTGTACAGATGTTTCATAATTTACGCCAGATGTCGAACAATCCTATAGGAACGCAGCGAACTACCATAAAATATTTTTTACACATTCAAGTTCGTACATAACATCAAGTTGTATTGAATGGCAAACCAAAGCTGTATAATCTAAGCACCGTCCTTTATGAAAAGTCACGAAGTGTCGATTATGAAAAGTGTTTGTTCTAGCTTCAAGCTATTAAAATGACTTTTTGACAGAAAAAAACACAACAGAATGCACCATCAATTAAGAACAGTCGCATAAGAATAAACAATATAAAAACAGTTTGATGTTAGCAATGTCTCTGCGTCTCTTCATATACACGCAATATCTATAATCTTATCGTATATGATTCCGGTTTTTTAATCATGGAACTAATTCCGATTTGCGCAAAAATATAATTCTGCTGAAACCGGTGTTGTTACTTTTTTGGGCGTGTTACACATCTTATATCAACGTTGAACAGATCCAATCAACCGAGTGTGATATTTATATCTTTTGGAAGCGTTTTGTGTCTCCAATATATCATTTTATTATTTTAGATTTAATTTAGAGCAATCCTCTTAAATTATTGACCGAATAGAAATTGTTTTAATCCCAAATTGTTTAATTATTATTAAGCAGACGATAATCACTTTGACTTAGGACTATAAATAACACCTTTCATTAGAACACATATTTAGTTCGATTACATTTTAGAGAAGACTAACATGGTATAATAGTATATATGTACATAGAATATTCACTTGTATAATACTTTTAAACGGGAAATATCTTAAAGAATGTGTCACGTATAATGCTCCTTAACAAGTAACTTCGATTTTATTGGACAAAAAGTCGTGTTTTCTTAGAAAGTAACATGTATACAGTTTTTTGTTTAAACTGCATTAGAATGTTTAACAGCTACATATATATTTATATACTTTATGCTGGTAACATAATTCTGTATATACTATATGCTGATAACATAAATCTGTATGTACTATATGCTGGTAACTTAATTTTGTATATACTATATGCTGGTAACATACTCCAGTATGTACTATATGCTGGTAACATTATTTTGTATATACAATGTGCCCATTTATTTCAAAACAATCGCAGTAATAATGACAAAATGACTAGAGCAATCCGTTTATTAAGCAGTTGTAAAAAAATGGTGTTATTATTATTTTGTCTTCGGTATTAAATTTTGTTTAATAAAATGCTACGTATAAAGATATCAAATTGGTACTGTGGCGGTTTTATTTTATCGAATTTGTCAGGGAATAGTTCTATGCTTCAAATATCTAATACTAATTGAAAACAAATTGACAATTGTCTCGAAGCAAATTAGGTTATGCAAAAATTTGACGTTTCGACTGAAGCTAGATGTTATTTAACTAATAACGTTATATGCTTATATAATACTATTCAGCAATATAAGCTCAAAACCAGGATTTAAACGTATTTTTTCATAAAAACATACACCATGACTGGTGCTTTTCGCATATGTATTTTATAGATCAGATGACATTCATATTATCTGAGAGCTAAATTGATACACTTTCTTTTTAAAAAAAAATCGAAAATATAATCATGAGTTACGGTATTTAAATAACACAGTCACCAAAGTATCATAAACACAACAATTACAGTGCTATAATGAATGGCATAGCTGCGTGTGCTTCATGCAGCAATTATCCGACCACATCAGTATGCAGCTTGTTTTGCAAATAGGGATCAAAAGATGCACCAATACCATAATATGCAAACATGTGATTTTCTTTAAGTAACTTAAACTGTAATAAATATATGAATGCATTATATTGTAATGTGAGCAGTATTCTATGTATGCACGTTTAACTAACGTTTCATTGTGTGACTGCTTGGAATTTTTCAATGATACCTTTTATCAGATAACATCAACAATTAAAAAAAAGTGATTCTTAACTGTTAAACCTGCCGTTCTGCATGTATCTTGTTGACAGAAGTGCCTATATAAATGTTTGTGGATACCCAATCGAAACATTGAGTTTTTAACGTTTTAACCCTTGGACCTTTTTTAGCTCACCTTAGCCGAAAGCTTACAGGTGAGCTTTTGTGATCGCCTGGTGTCCGTCGTCTGTCGTCCGTCGGCCGTCGTCTGCCGTCCGTCGTTAACTTTTAGCTTCTAACAACTTCTCTGCTGAAACCACTGGGCCAATTTTGATAAAACTTCACAGAAATGTTCATTGGGTGACCCTCTACCAAGTTTGTTCAAGCCAGCTTGATTCGTCAAACAATATGGCCGCCAGGGGGCGGGGCAAGTTTAATTAGTTTAATTATAATCTTCTTGTCAGAAACTACTGGCTCGATTTTAAAATAATTTCACAGAAATGTTCCTCGGGTGACTCTCTACCAAGTTTGTTCAAGCCATGTTGATTCGTCAAAAAACATGGCGGCCGGGGGGTGGGGTTAGTTTACTATATAAGCTTTAGTAAAAACTTAAAAAATCTTCTTGTCAGAAACTTCTGGCTCGATTTTCAAATAATATCATAGAAATGTTCGTTGGGTGACTGTCTACTAAGTGTGTTCAAGCCATCTTGATTTGTCAAAAAACATGGCCGCAAAGGGGCGGGGCAAGTTTGATTAGTAAAAACTTAAAAAATCTTCTTGTCAGAAACTACTAGCTCGATTTTAAAATAATTTCACAGCAATGTGCCTTGGGTGATCCTCTACCAAGTTTGTTCAAGTCATCTTGATTGGTTAAAAAACATGGCGGCCAAGGGGTGAGGTTAGTTTACTTTATAAGCTATAGTAAAAACTTAAAAAATCTTCTTGTCAGAAACTACTGGCTCGCTTTAAAAATAATTTCACAGAAATGTTCATTGGATGACCCTCTACTAGGTTTGAGCAAGCCATGTTGATTTGTCAAAAAAACATGGCGGCCAGGGGGGTGGGGTTAGTTTACTATGTAAGCTATAGTAAAAAATTAAAAAATCTTCTTGTCAAAAACTACAGGCTCGATTTTAAAATAATTTCACAGAAATGTTCCTTGGGTAACATTCTACCAAGTTTGTTCAAGCCATCTCGATTTGTCAATAAACATGGCCGCCAGAGGGCGGGGCAAGTTGTATTAGTAAAAAACTTAAAAAATCTTCTTGACAGAAACTACTGGCTCGATTTTATAATAATTTCACAGAAATGTTCCTTGGGTGACCCTCTACCAAGTTTGTTCAAGCCATCTTGATTCGTCAAAAAAACATGGCCGGCAGGTTGTGGGGCAATTATAATTAGTAAAAACTAAAAAATCTTCTTGTCAGAAACTATTGGCTCAATTTTAAAATAATTTCATAGAAATGTTCCTTGGAGGATCTTTCACCAAGTTCCTCAAACCGTAGTGATTTGTCAAATACATGGCAGCCAGGGGTGGGGGTTAGTTTACTATATAAGCTATAGTTAAAACTTAAAAAAAATCTTCTTGTCAGAAACCACCTGATTAATTTTAAAATGTTCCTTGGGTGACCCTTTACCAAGTTTGTTCAAGCCGTTGTGATTTTTTTAAAAAAACATGACCTCACAGTGTGGTGCTAGTTTACTATATAGGTAGCTATAGTAAAAACTTCAAAAGCTTTTTTGTCAGAATCTACTGACCTGATTTCGATGTAATTTCACTGACATTTACCATGGGTGAACCTCTACGTATCTGTTTCATCTTCAAAACAAATCAAAATTCTAACGACTTGCCCGTCTCGTTTTTCTGGAATTTTGAGTGTTCATGTATTATAGAATCTACTTAAGTTGGGTGACTCAAAGTCAGTCAGGTGAGCGATATAGGGCCATCTTGGCCCTCTTGTTATTGTTTTTGCTTGCCGACGACAACCGTAGACATGTATACTGAAGGTTCTACAGTATATGCTTCTGGTTTGATAAAATATGTATCGAGATAAATACAGTCAGATATTGACAACATTGATAAACGGTATATTGAAAAGAATATGGCATAAATCTATCTGAAACAACTTGCAAATTATCCATGTTTCTCGATAAATCTCAATCTTTACGATGATTATATTAATATTAGATCAGTGATCTCACATATAACTTTTGGTATATTAACAGATATAAAGTTTAAATCAAATATTTAAATTGACAAAATATTTAACCAAAATATGATATATATCAATTCGTTAATGGAGTCTATCAAAATATTTACAAAACTGGTTTGAAATTTGAAAAACATTTTTTTTAAATTACGTTTATGGTTCTATTGTTTGATTACACAAACCTGAGTTTTACCAAGAAACTTGCAAACCCTCTCATATCAGGCCTGTGAATGCTTATTACATCATAGGTTTAAAAAACTGATGTTTGTTGTTGTGACGTCCACTTTTTTTGATTGATTGATTGTGTAGCGTCATATTAATACCATCGAGCGATAAACAAATGACCAGTTCATCCAACCATTTATTCCTGGAATGTTAACTAGTACTCTAGCATACACATCTCTGCAAGTAGCTA
Source organism: Panopea generosa (assembly GCA_029582155.1). NCBI lineage: Eukaryota > Metazoa > Mollusca > Bivalvia > Adapedonta > Hiatellidae > Panopea > Panopea generosa. The sequence goes on from CM055901.1 coordinate 1,790,107, forward strand.
AAACATTCCCACTTGAATAAATATAGGAAATGAATGATATTGAGATTATATCAAATATCAATCATCTGGGAGATTGTAGGCAGGGAGTGTCAAGCTTGCTACCCCTGGATGGATAGTCAAACACGCTACCGACTGAGCTAAATGGATCAAACATTAAAGATACAATTATATCGACATAATTTGTACGTTATGAACAGTTAATAAGGATTAGAATGAAAATGTTTTCAAGCTGAATAAAATAAATTTCCTTACACATGCATCAGTTCAACGATAGGTTACTTTGTATGACAAAGTTATTCAAATAAGTTGATTTAAAATGTACTTTTTCAGACGACGGACAATATTAACATCAAAGTGCATTTCGATGGAACCATCAATCAACATAAAGCAATATCATAGCAATACTGCATTTGTACGGTATAGGTAAAACATACTCCATGATAGACTGCTATTTGCCGATGAATAATGCAACCGACCTTATTGATGAGACACATAATTAGAATATTATTGCATATTTCAATGTTATTCGAGACTTAAGCGGGCCTAGTGTAATATAAACAACCTATATCCGACATTGGTAGCAAAAATACATACATATTAACTTAGTTAGTTACAGAATTAAGATATAATGGAGACAAAAATACACATTTGTCGCGGACGATTTTGTCTAGATATGAGAGCGGTTTAATTCATATCTCAGTAATGATTCAAACATAGAGTCGGTTTTATGGCGACACGTAGTAATTGATGGTATTTGTCAATTTCAAGTAAAAACAACCAATGGTGACTTCTTTATGACAATATGATATTTATTTGAAAATGCTTTTAGATAAACATGTAATATCATGCAAATCCTGTAAATTCGAGAAGTGATATCGTTTAAATATTCAAATTCGGTTTAATGCACTAAATAAAGTTAGTTGATTGGTTCACCAAAAATGAAATATTCAATACTTTCATTAGCAATGTTTGCCGTACAATACAAAGTTGATTAAAACAGTATGATTTTCGGGATGCTTAATGAACACCACAAAATGGTTTTGGGTTTCATTAAACGCCTTTTGCAGAATTTATAAAAATAATTCAAATATAATGAAGGTACAATTGGAGTGGTAATACATATCATTCTTAGCTATAATACTTATCGAACGCTTTTCTGTTAACTGAAAATGACAATCGTAGTTCTCTTTATGTGATCTAACATTTTTAAAACAATAACCGTTTAACATTTTGTATGGTAATGCAGTCATGAACTACGACGTGCATACAAACTACTCTGAAATGCAGGATTTCAAAACCATTAAAACAATCAATAGTGTCAAAGTTGAACTCATTCATATTCATTACACCAAGAGCCATGTTGGCCAATCCCTGCGCCGAAGCAATTTTGTTTTTGTTTGGACAATGGTTAAAAAAAGCCAGTTTTATGTAATAGTGAATCACATGCAAATTAATTAGAATAACTTATCAATTCGGTGACTTGAATGAGTGTTATTATACCAGTAGATGTTGAGCGATAAAAAAACACATGGTGAAATGCGATTTTTTTTTGTTAAATATTAATCCAAATAATATCAGCTTCGCGGGTTTGATTCCCTCTAACGCCATTCATGGCTGGAGTGTTCTTGGGCAAGGCACCTTTCCCCTAGCTCAGGTACTGGTAGTTCACCCCGGAGATATGTATAAGTGAACTGTACCCGTAATATAACTAGCATAATGAAATATAAAAACAAAGGGAATAATTATGTGAAGACAGAAGAAAGAATGTTTAAATAACTTGAACACTTTTTAGTTATGTTCTGGACAAGCATAACAAAATATAATAAAGAGGATGATTTAAAAGTAAAAAGGTAGAGTTATAGTTTTGCACGCAAAAATTTAACCATATTTTTTAAGTCAAATAAGGGTAATAATATTTAATTATTTTCATGCAAGAGATATTTAACTTAGTTATTGTAGTAGGTTTGATGACTGAGAAGTCTTGTATAAAGTGTCAGGTCAATACATGCAATGCTTACTGAGATAGGGACGTGCATGCAAAACTTTAACCGATGCCCGGGTGAGTAGTACAGCTCTTTTTATTCTCCGAATAGTCGAGCTAATGAGGCAAGGTAGAGTTATGGTTCTTAGACATTGCACATCTCCTTAATGTTCTTTGTCTTTGCATGCAGTTTGAATTAATTCCATTGAGCACTTTATGACGAGTTGATTAAGTAAAGATAGATAATTCAAAATGTAAGCAATGTAGAGTTATGGTTCTTATACACAACACTTCCTCTTATTGTCCTCAGTAATTGTGTACCAATGGTGTTTAGTACTTAATACCACCATTGGAAACAGGAAATACTTCCACGCGATAATCTCATAATGGCGGTTATAAATAATTCTTGTTTTCTCTTTAAAAATGCATTGTCCGTGTTTCAATGCTCATTGTTTTATTTGAATGGAATTATTGATGTTTTTTTAACATTTTGAAAGCATTGTCATGTTGAATTGTGAATTTAGAAAAAAAATGATGCTAGGAAATTGGGGTATGAATAAAAGTCTACTTTCACTTTATCTACAGTGTACACACTGAACAGAAACACGTCTCTTTTATGACACATGACCCCTACTTTTCTCATCATATTTGATAGTGCAGAGGTTGACAAATAGTTGAATGTAAGTTTTACTTCTTACATTTGAGTCTCTCTATGAATTGATTGACAATTCTTCAATCTTTTATCATTAACTGTATAATAAAGAACAAAAATCCATGATTGACCTACACCAGTTATAGCTTTGGAGTTATGCTCCGGAATAATGTGTAAATTTAATCAAAGAAGATGAATAAAAAAGTTAGCCAGGTACAGTTATGGTTCTTGTACACTACACGTCCGTTCAATGCCCTCTGTCATTGTATGAAGATTCAACAAAATCGCTTGAATAGTTGTGTAGTTTTGCTCCAGACAAAAGTGTTACAGACGGACGTGCGTACGTCAAACGGACGGACAGAGACCATTACCATATCCCCCTTCGCCTTCGGCCAGGGGATAATTAAATTAATGTATACTTCAAAATATACTATGCGTTCATTTTATTTCATCGGGTTCAACTCACTTACAATGTATAGCTTCATTGCCAGTCCGTCATAGCCAATACTTCAACACTGCGCTGTTATTTCACACTATAACTCTATGCATGCTGTCCTGAAAAATGTCTCGACTTATGACATGGTATCGAGAAAGAGTAAGAATGGATGCAAGTATTTACCACTTTTAATATCTCTATTTCCGATTCTTGTTACTGACAGCTCCAAGGCGGTGACCTTTTTTGTCATTTCGTTGCATGTATGCACATTAGTTTTTACACATACTGTGTCTTTTAATGTCTTCTATTGGTGATATGCTTTTGGAGTTATTAATTCAAAGAATGTATTCTAAACGTGTTTTCATTAATGTTAATATAAAGTGTATACAATATGTATACAATTATAACATATTTTGTAGCAAATTAAAGGTCTCGGCTAACAAAATATTACATACTTTATTGCAATTTATAGACCTTTGAAATCTAAATTCCAGGGTGTTTTACGATAAATCAAAAACACGCTGAGATCGTGTGAATTATGTTGTAAGAAAGTACATCGCAAAATGATAAGGTTACGTTTCAAAGTTGATTTTTATATAGTAACATTTTCAGGTCAATTAACTGGAAGTCTCTAATAGAAGTTAAATTGTGGTATTTTGTCGATTTAGACATTGAAATAAATCGGTCAAAAGGTCTTGTCTCCCCAGATGACAAACTGATTATCACAAGGTGTGAAGTATTATTTGTGCACCAGAATGTTAAACAGCCGAATATGTATAAAGTTATTACAGTGGTACCGTGAACAGATTATCTAATAAAAAGTGTCTATGAGCAGTTATGTTCTAGCAATCTATCTAAGGTTAAGAATAAATTGACAATTGTCTCAGACTAAATTCTGCTAGTATGATCAATGAATGCATAATGCTCAAAGAAATAAACGTTCTTTCTTTGGCTTCAAACGTCATTTCCATAGAAACCATACACTGCTAAGACTCGTATAACATTTTACGTTGTTATAGTTCTCATTGTTATCATCAAGGTCACGCATTGCTAGTGTTATCATCGAGGTCACTCATTGCTAGTGTTTAGTCAAAATAAGTATTACACACGTTGCGGTTAACTAACATTCACTGTGTCATGCATGTATTTATGAAGTACTTGTTCCATATTATCTTTATGGAAGGACACATATGAATTAGATTAATCACTTGATAAAATGCTGCTGTAAAATACAACTAATGACTCACTCTAGATGTGATAATCACTCCGATGTAGTAATCACCCAGACGCTTTACCACTTTTAATAGCCTTTGCAGAGGTCGATACAACAAAATTCATTTTTAGAAAATGTTGTTTAAATAAACATTAAATATGTGACTAAATATATAACATGTGCGTTTTTGTCTAAATTTATGAATATCTAAAATAGTATTATATCAAAATATTTCATCATTTAGATCTATTTTAGCTTAATGGTGTATTTGGTTTGTTCTATTTGCTGTGTGGAGGTCGTTAAAGCATCCTTCCCCACCCATACGCTTAGGTTTGTGATTTATTATATATGATTAATCTATTTTACTATTTGAATGAACTATCATATCACTCCAACCGGTGCCAGTGGGGATGAATGATGTGTTGTCCATGCCTCTCGTTAACAGACTGAATAAAATAAATCAATATATTATTGCTTTGGTTGTGTTTTGTGTCTCTAAATGATTATGTTGTTATCCAGACGATATTTCTTATAAATCAGACGACAATGTCTCAATGCTATACAGCTGACAGTCGCCAGTCGTTTGGTAATATATTATTTTGATATATTAACTGAAGCAAAGTGTATTTTCATTTAGTTGAAAGATAAGGTAAAACAGTGTTTAGCCATATTATTCATTACGCTTAAGTACAAAGAAGAACAAAAAAATAAGAAGTAATATCTATTTATATTCAATTTGAATAATAATATTTGATATGCAAGACATAATTAACCAACATGGCATATCCATAACAAAGAACCCCACAATCACAACAAATGCCTTACAGCCGAATTTCAATATGGCACTTTGTGTAGAATTAAGTATAAAAACAAGCCAATATAAAAAAATACACCAGTAATGGATTTTATGTATAATATGAATGACGATTACCTTGTCTCTAGACGATTAATGGATTATTATATGGTATGAATTCTTATGTGTGCACCAGAATGTTAAATAGCTGAGTATATTTGGAGATATAACAGTAACACTTCAGGTGGATTATCTAATCAAATTTGTCAAGGAGCAACTTTGTTCTGCCAATTTATTAATCTGATTAAGAATGTTAGTTGACAATTCAGACAATCGTTAAAGTGTTTAATAGTTGCATAATGAAAAAATGAAAAAAAAAAACGAGCATTATTTAGTTTCAACAGGAATGTCGATAATAACCATGCCATGTAATGATTTTACAGATTAGCTCATAGTTCTTGTCAAACATTGACGTAAGTTATATAAGAGAAAGAGGTAAATCAATGCGACCGTGTTGAGAACTAATCGGTTTCCTAAGGGAACTAATCCATTGCATCCTCGACATGACAAAATGACTATATAAAGGCATCATTTACTACACGTTTTAATCCTATTTTCTGATATGTCCGTTGTCTAAATACTTACTTTACTCATTGTTGTAACTAAGTATTTATTTTCTAATCATTTTGAATCATAAACTATCCTGTTGATTATTGCAACTAATCTGCAAGTATCCGGTGCCAACTTTTTAACTAATCCGTCGCAAAACAAAGAACAAATAATTTCACATCGTAAATCTTGGCCCAAAAATTTATATTTCTATACAGTAGACGCTCATCACCTTGTCTATATAATTTTGCTTTAGTATACTTTAGTTCGGCTAAACAGACATTATCACATACATGTATTGTATTACTTATCAAGTAATTACGATTTATACTAGACAAAAGGTCGTGGTTTCTCAGACAGCAATATTGATACAGTCTTTTGTATAAATTGCATTAGAATGTTAAACAGTTACATATGTCATAATAATATATATGCTAGTAACATTATAAAAGTTTGTAAATTCTAAACGATTAATTATTGTGAAATATTTGAAGGGATTTTATTAAAATTCATTAAGTATGACACAAAGATTAAAGCAATATGTTCATTAATATATGGAATATGTTGGAATATGTTGTAAAAACAATTAAGTCTTCAGTACTGGAATACCAAAAATCAAAACATTAACATTAAATCAGATAAGACATTGAAAAAATGTTGTTTTCAATCATCAGACAATCATAATTATACAATAAAACGGCTAATTACCTTTAAAGCAATCAATAAATCAAATTGTATTGGCAATTTCGGCAAACATTTAATACAATGTTTTTTAGATAAATATGTCCAAGACACAGAACACAACACAATCATAAGTATCATACACATGCAAGATCTCTAAACAGTTCATTATATAGGGATTTACTAAGTTCGTAAAGTAATATTACTACAACAGTTTCATTATTAAATAGAATTTACTTGTTCTAGTGATAGTTATATTAAAAGCTTCTGATACATATTTTCCAGTTTTTAAAATAAGTGTCTTAATTTTATGTAATATAATATTTACTCTATCTTATCGAATTTGTCAAGAAATAGTTATAAACTTCAAATATTTAATTCTGATTAGACGAGTTAAAAACTGTTTCAAAACAAATTAAGCATTGTACAACTTTGACATATTGACTGAAGCTAAATGTTCCTTAAACAAATGATTAAACAAATTCTAATACTTTACAGCCATATTAGCTCACAATTAGGATTTCAACGTTTATTTTAACGAAATGATACCCAATGATTACGGTTTCCGGCAAATGTATGTTTATATAGTAAAAGAGATTCCTTTTACCTGAGAGCTAAATTATAAATAATTTAAAACAGATCTCGAAACTATAACACTAACCGACAAAGCAGCATACACACAATTAATATAAGGGATGACATTTGTGCGTGCTCAGTGCAGCTCAAATATCCGACCACATAAATATACAGCAGCCTGTTCTTCGGTTTGAATAAAAAATTGTACAAATACCATGTTATGAGAACATGTAATTTTATTTTTACCATAACATGACAATAATGTAATACATGTATGAAAACAGTATTTCATAATGTGAGTTCAATGTTATTTACATGGATATTTGACTTACATTCTTACATAAAATGACAAAATGTATTTAGAAAATTTTAAATTTAAATCTAAATAAAGAAGTAATTCAGAACTGTAAACATCCCGTTCTGAATCATATCTCGTTAACAAAAGTTAATTGGTAAACATTTGTGAATACCAATCGAAACAACGTAATAATAAATCTGGAGATATTCAAGGCTCTACCATTCTTGGACCCTTTCAATTTATTTAGTTTGTTAATGACATGTCAATGACAATTTCAATTATATATACAAAAAATACGAAAATAAAACTTTTAAATGGATGTTAAAGAATGCATAACCTATGTTTAGAAGTTTTGTAAGAAATGAAATGGTATGCTTATGAAAGATGCAAAATTCAGACTTAATTGCTTATTTACCAAGTACTGAATATCTAAGTAGCTTCTTACATAATTAATTGTATAGTGTTATCAGCAAATAGAACATGTAGTTTGAAATAAGAATAGTGCACATAGTCAACCAAACCATAATGTCTAAAACGTTCAATAACCTATGTAGATATGGATAATTGAAATTCTATTCCTATTCCAATACTGTTATCATTTCCGTTACATACATTTAAAAGTAATTATTGAATACATATGTTTAATATCTATTTTAACGTATTATATTATTTTTTTCTTTTCAATATAACATTTATTTATTTATTATAAAATATGCACACCTGATTTCAACTGTAAATATGCAATTGCCATTTATTCAATTTTTGTACTATTTAAAGTCCGTTAAGAAGATTACATGGTAGATTTTTTTTCTGTTGTAATACACGTATCTAAAGTTATACATTATCATAAAACTTATTATTATCATTAATATCATAAATATCAATGTCAGTTTATCATAATTATTATTATTATTATAATTATTATTATCATTATTATAATTAAAAGGTTTATTACAGTTCAATACTTTTGAACAATTGAAGATTATTATAAACTTATACTCTCTTATATACATATATGGTATGTTTGACATTCGAACCATATTATTATTCATATATTCTCTGTGGCCGTTTTTTGTCTGTAAGTATACTATTGGGACATTCATACGCATTTTCTCCAATTAATAATAACAGTCACGGTGTTAGTTCATGATATATAAAACATAGTAGTACATTAAACAATAACAAATGGTTCATTAGTTATTCTCGGCAATAAATGTCAAACTAATGGTTATCCTTTGCACATTTTTTTGTTCAAACGTTATTGAGCAAATTAGTTATGTACCCGTAATGGGATAATATTGTATGTGTAATTATATATTATGTTTATATCTACCAAAACACTATCACCTTACGTAATATGAATTGTGAATATGATTTATAGTATATATACAATTGAATAACAGACTACTCAATCAAAGATAATGATGCAAGTTCAAAGGGCAATTTCTAAAGTATAAGTTCATATTTTATGTGAAGCAGATGATGAGAATATCAAAATATTGATAGAAGTGTGATAAAACAGTCACAGTATTTATAATAAGTGTCACTCATTTATTACAAAGCTTTCATGATACAATAAGTAATTAACCTCGTGCTGTAATCATAAAGGCTATTGTTTTAAGATATTCGAGTTTTTCAAATTATAATACCAGGTTCAAGACTTTTTCAGTGTACTTATGAATATTATTGACACAAATGATGAATACTGTAATTGAAAATCAAGAAAACCATACAACAATTCAACTTGCTAACAAAGAAACACTAGTGACAACAGTTGTTTGATGTTGAAGATAAATGTCTAAATTAATTAATGAACCACGTTATGACAGGGAATAACAAGTACTTTGGATTCGTAAACAATAAAATATTCATGATTTACGGATATACGTGATAGGGTTATATGATTAAACATTGTTCATTCAGTTGGGCATTCGATGTAATGTATATGAGTTTTTTATGGAAAATGTATTCTTTGAAAAAAAACAACAAAAAAAAACTAAAAATACATAATTTCGTTAAGCAAATTGTATCCACATAATTTGTAAAATAACTTTAATCTTGATGAAAATAGTACGTTATGAACTGTGAATAAGGATTAGAATGAATATATTTCAAACCTGATTGAAATATATAACCTGATAATTCCATTGATGTTATAACAGTACACTAAGAACTGTGTACAAGGATTCGAAAATAAATATTTAAAGCTTATATAAATATATATCCTTATCAGTTCATCGAACGGTTGGTGACGTTGTTTGAAACATTACAAGTTAATTCTATTGAATTGATTAAAAGGTACTTTTCAAGACGATGGTCAACAAGAAAACCAATGAGCATTCAATGGAAACCATCAAACAATATAAAAAACATCACAATGATATACCAATATTGCGATTTATGTCCTTAGTACTCGCTTTCAGGTTTTTGACCGAGCTATACGATATATTCGGCCGAGATGTACCTTCGTTGACAGACGCATTTTATCAGGGTAAGTGCCTTCGAAGGATTAGAAAATGAATATATTTCAAACCTGATTGAAATATATAACCTGATAATTCCATTGATGTTATAACAGTACACTAAGAACTGTGTACAAGGATTCGAAAATAAATATTTAAAGCTTATATAAATATATATCCTTATCAGTTCATCGATCGGTTGGTGACGTTGTTTGAAACATTACAAGTTAATTCTATTGAATTGATTAAAAGGTACTTTTCAAGACGATGGTCAACAAGAAAACCAATGAGCATTCAATGGAAACCATCAAACAATATAAAAAACATCACAATGATATACCAATATTGCGATTTATGTCCTTAGTACTCGCTTTCAGGTTTTTGACCAAGCTATACGATATATTCGGCCGAGATGTACCTTCGTTGACAGACGCATTTTATCAGAGTAAGTGCCTTCGAAGGTGCGATATTTCTTGAGGTAATATGAATAAACGCGAGATTAGTCACAAAAGTTAAATAGATATAAATAGAATGCATATACATCAAATAGGACCAGTGTTTATGCTGTTTGTCTCTTGTTACAGGATATTTAACATCGAATACCACTGAAAATGAAAAAACTGCATTTTCATCAAGAAAATGTGATTTATTTTAAATAAATCAGAAATTAAATATCTAATACAATGTTTATTTTTTTGTATTTCACATAAAACATTTGAATAACAATGCAGTAGTTTTAGTTTATTTGAATGTATATTTCCTACGATACGGTATTCGACTCCATTGCATAATGGGTGGAATGGTTGTCAACATTGATTGATACGGTACTCGATACTCGCCCAGGAAATGTTCTTCAAGCAAAATATTTTATTATCTGTTACAGGCATTAATTTACAAATTATTCGTAGTTATTGCTATATATTTTATCAGATGTTTTCATTGTTTTCTTTGAGTGTGGCTTTTATCGAAATTTCACTGTGCATTGTTACAAAAACAAAGCCATAATTTATAGAACTCAATGTTTTTTTCCTCTTTTGTTTGTTTCAAATTGTTTTAATTCTGGAATTTTCTTCTTCTAAAAGCAATCAATACGGACTATATGAAGAACTGGAGAAAGGATGAAAATATTTAAAATACCATTTACTTGCACTAAAGACACTAAGCTATTATAGCTTCGGGTGAAAATGAATCACAGACTTACCGATTCTAGGTGTTTTTAACAAAACATAAAATAAAAAACGTTAGTTCACTTTTTGTAAACAACATTTTATATAAATATTTTTGGCTAGTTTTGAAACTCTTTGCACTGACAAAAATATAAACGTTCAACCAAAATGGTCAATGACATATATCATTTTTGGGTCAGTTAAATATGACAATGCACTCAACAAATTAATACTACAAAAAAAATACATTTAGATGGAAGAGCACCAGTGTTCAACACTTACAAATCATTATTAAAATACCAAATTGAGAAATTAAATGCAAATAAAGTGATACTTTAGTAAAATTTGAAAAAAATGGAGGGATATGAACCATTTTTGTAAAAAAAATAATTGAATCTGTTAAACATGATCAAATGTAACTCATAATTATATTATAAACAATAGATCAATGAATATTATATCTTTATATTCTTTTTATATTTAACTTTTCTTTGAAATAATTAAGAACTATAACATAAAGAAAAAGAGTTTAAATTTACTATCTTTGAAAAAAAATTTCCATATTATAAAAAAAAATGGAAGCTTCAATAATATGTATAGTTCTTATTTTCTATCTTACACATTTGTACAGTCTATTAAGGAAAGACCAACCCCGACCCCTACCGGTCATCGTATATTTGGTGAATGAAATTGGAAATTGAAAATATTTCATTCCGAAAATGTCAATTTCGTATTTATAATCAATACACTTTCCTGATTCTGCACTGAAATTTAGCTTTCTGTTCCGAATGCGATGTTCTGAATGCTGTTGGTTTAAACAATATTTTATTCAAGAACTGTACATAGTATATTACATTGGGATTTAGAAAAAAGCTAATTAGCTTGTATGAATCTATCTCCCATAAATTACTGGTGATACACAGTTGAATTTACAAGTGGCGGTATATAAAGCATGTACTAGTATGTTATTTGAAATATTTATTGTTATAACTTAAGTATTTATTCACTGGCGTATTTATTCCATTTGAACAAATACGCCATGGTTGTTTTGCACAAGTCTTATAAAAACTGTGAAAAGAGGAGGAAAAAAAAGAAACAAATTGAAAGTTGAAAATGATTGAACGAGAAGGTTAAAGAGATGAGAGGAAAGTGGTTATGCATGAGTGTCCAGAGTGCCCCGGGTAACCGAATAGGATTTATGTGTTTGATTTTACTGGTACAATATTAACAGCGATTTGAAAAAAGAAAGTAAAAAATCATTAAGATTCAGATTAAACAAAGCGTTTTGTACTAATTATATACTTTTGCACAGCATCAAATACAGCGATATTTGTTTTGTCGTTGTTTCTTGGATTTCCCCTTAGCAACAGGTTAAGGCTGATATCAGTTATGCCTTCAGATCTTATGGTGTTAAACATTTCAATTCGATGATTGTAATAGTTTTGATAGTTGAGTAAGAAATGTTTACTGTCTTCGAGTGAACAGCATGTGCACATGGGACTTTCAATAATATTTTTGGAATATAAATGTTGGTTAAGTGAACTACAATTTAGTCGTAGACGGGTATGGTATATTTGAGCCAATCTCTCTCCGTGGAGGAAACAGGTAGGAACTTTGTCAATAATAGGGTTTAGTCCATTCTTAAATATACTTAATGTTGGTGAGTTCTGGGTTAGTATAGGTAAACTATTCCATGCTTTTATTGTTGAAGGAAGAAAGGAAAGTGCAAAGAGTTGTGTATTACAAGCAACTGGTTGAATATTGTGTGAGTTTCGTAAATTGTAATCTATTCCAACCGAAACCATATCGGGTATAAGTGTTGTTTGGAAAGATGGAGTTATTTCTGTTTTCATTTTTTAAAAAAAGTATAAGTTTATGTTTTAGTCTTCTGGATTGTAATGTTTCCCATCCAGTTTCTTTATACAACATATTAATAAATGGTTACTAGTTTAGTCGCTCCTGTGACAACTCGAGCAGCTTCGATTTGTATTTTTTCTAGGTCTTTTGCTTCAGATGCTGTACAATTATCCCATATTACATCTGCATATTCAAGTAAAGGGCGTATGAAAATAAAGTAAATTGTTTGAAGTGATTCGCGATCAAGGTTAAACTTTAAATTTCTCATAATGTTTAATCATTTCCAAGCCTGTTCCTTTATATGCTCTAAGTGGAATTTCCAGGTACCGTTATTTTAGAGAATGACACCGAGATGCTTTTGCGACTGAACTTCTTGGATTATTATATTATTCATGACAAGTTGAGATTGGAAGGGTTTATTTCGTTTACGCGAAACAAGAATTGCTTTTGTTTTATTTGGATTGAAAGTTACTAACCACTTTTCAGCCCAATTGTGATTTTTTTTAAGATCTGAATTAAGAACAAGTTAAGCTTGATCAGGTGTTTCTACAACTATCAGTAAACTGGTATCGTCAGCAAATAAACGGATATTAGAGCTTATGTCTTCAACAATATAATTTATATACACAAGAAAAAGAAGGGGGCCAAGTATCGAGCCTTATGGCACACCAGCATTTATGTACTCCCATCCATACATGGAACCAGGAAGAACTACACGTTGCCTTCGACCATCTAAATAGTCAGAAAACCAATTTTGTAACGTTCCATATATACCTGCTGATCGTAATTTAAATAAGAGTCCTTTGTCTCTTTTGCTTTAGAAGATACAGGACCAAACAAACCTATTCGGAGTCTGTAAACTGTTATGTCAATAGACATTATGTTATTCCAGACTCGTAGTTAAAAAACCCCAAGACGCAACCGGACACGTGCAGTAAATAAAGATAGAGAAGTAGTAGCAAGTAGAGAAGGAAGTAGATATAGATCTAAAATAAGCATTTTTATGTATAAGAATCATAATATGGTTATAAGGTGAAGAGTAATTTGGACAAAAAAACGATCAAATACTTCAATAAATTGCACGTCTATGTACTTTTAAACCTTAACTTAATTCGTCTTGAATCGTATATTCCAACCGTGGCATTAGTCTTTATGATAGCTAGAATAATAGGCACAACAGATCAAAAAAATCTTTAAATTTCAGAAACACCTAGCATATAGTCATATATGTCATTAACAATTGCGCCTTAATATATCATATTAATATGACAGCAGTTCATAAAAAAGAAAACACATACAAAAAAGAAAAAAAACTACAAAAAAGAACAAAAACAAAAAACAACAGCAAAAAACAACATATGTACAAACATATATCAACAGCATCACTTTATAAAAACCAGTAAGGTACTCAAATAATAATAAAACATTCAGGTTAGTTGAATCAAAGCAATATTATCATATTAATAGTACAACAGTAGTAGCACGATAGTAACAGTACCATGATCATAGTAACACAGTAGTAGTAACATGATAGTAATATCACTTTATTTGTATCAGAGTATTAGAACCACAGAACTGACAAAAGTAATACCTTAGTAAATATAGTTATATTAATGGAATTGTATCATGATAATAGTGTTGTCGTAAAAGTACCATAGTAGTAGTATCTGGTTGTATCATAGAAATAGTAATAGTATCACGGCGCTGGTACCACAGAACTGACAATAGTAATACCTTAGTAAATAAAGTTATATTAATGGAATTGTATCATAATAATAGTGTTGTCGTAAAAGTACCATAGTAGTAGTACCTAGTTGTATCATAGAAATAGTACCACAGCGCTATACCACAGAACTGACAGTACTAATACCTTAGTACATATAGTTATATTAATGGAATTGTATCATAATAATAGTGTTGTCGTAAAAGTACCCTAGTAGTAGTACCTAGTTGTATCATAGTAATACAACCACAGAACTGACAATAGTAATACTTTAGTAAATATAGTGATGTTAATGGATTTGTATCATAATAATAATAGTGTTGTCGTTATAGTACCCTAGTAGTAGTATCTAGTTGTATCATAGAAATAGTACCTCAGCGCTAGTACCACAGAACTGACAATAGTAATACCTTAGTACATATAGTTGTATTAATAGTACCACTGCGCAAGTACCACGTACAATTATAGTAAGCCACAGCAATTACACAGTAGTAATAACACCACAATAATAACAATAGTAATAGCACCATTGTAATAACAACATACTTATAGCAACAAATTAATTATACCGTAGTGTTAGTACCACAACAATAGTACCACTGTAACATTAAAGCGGAATAGCACCATAGTAGTAACGCCATAGTTATAGTACCATAGGTATTGCACCATAGTAGCAATACCAAAGCAGCAATACCGTGTCCTTAGCATCACAGCAATATCATCACACCAGTGGCATCACAGTAATAGCACCACAGTCATAGTACTTCAACGCCAGTACAATAATTGTAGTATCATCACACCAATGGCACCACAGCAATAGTACAGCAGTAGTCGTACAGTGATTTTAGTATTTACAGCATAGCAGTAATAGTACAATGGTTATAGCACTTTATTTACAGTAAAGCAATATCAGTCAAGGATTTCTTCCTTTTATTACAACAGTAAT
This sequence comes from Panopea generosa, assembly GCA_029582155.1. Taxonomy (NCBI): domain Eukaryota; kingdom Metazoa; phylum Mollusca; class Bivalvia; order Adapedonta; family Hiatellidae; genus Panopea; species Panopea generosa. Next base: position 1,805,500 of record CM055901.1, read on the forward strand.
AGCACCACAGTGTGGAAACCACATCAATAATACTATAGTAGTTATATCACAATTATAGTAGTGTCATCATTTGATATTAATAGTATCATATTAAAAGTACAAACGTAACAGTGCAATAATTACAGTACCAAAGTATAACTGTACCAAAGTGATAGTATGGCACAAAAGAGTATTACAGTAATAGTACCAAAATGTGAGTACCACAGCAATAATACAATAGTAATTATACCACAACAGTAGTGTCATCATTTAGTATTATTGGCATCATATCTATAGTACACCAGTAATAGCACAATAATTTCAGAACCAACGTAATGGTTCCACAGTAATAGTATGACAAAAACGAGTATCACAGCATAAGCACTACAATGTGAGCACCGCGGCAATAATACAATAGTAGTCATAGTAGCAATAGTTGTTACTTCGTGCCAGTTGTACTATAGTGGTAATACAATAGCAGTAGTATATCTATTGCAATAGTATCATACCAATAGCACTACAATACCTATATCACAACAACAGTACAATAGTTGTTACTTCGAGCCAGTTGTACTACTCTGCTAATATCATATCAGTAGTATATCAATTGCAATAGTTTAATTTCAATAGCACTACAATACTAGTATCTCAATATTACAATAGTTGTTACATATCACACCATTTGTACAGTAGAAATACTACCATAGCATAAGTGTACCTTCTCAGAATAGTCACAGCAGTATATCGGTATTTCTGGCAACATGTATACGTAACAATGTGTTATAAAATTTAGGTAATGGCTTTCCAATGCAATTTTAATAACATTTATAATCAAAATTAAATTGACAAAGTAAATATGTTCACCAATGAAACTTAAATGTATTAAGGTAACAAGAGTAAGTGATTTTTACGAACTGGAAACTTTATGTAGTAGCCACAAATTGCATGGAAAGCATGCACTGTGTTGTTATTTAAAGATAACAGGCGTGTAGAGTATTATTAAGTCGGTCAGCTATACGTTACACACCATGAGACCCACGTTGTGGAATGCACGACACATAAACGAGTTAGACTAATTCAATTGGCAGTGAGCTGTTTTAGTGACAATAAATGGTCATACTAGTTTTGTGTAGTACATTTGTGAATGGAAAGCTGTAAAACATCTAAAAATAAACAAATAATGCACTCTCCATCTTTGAAAGTAACGTGCTCACTTTTAATATGGTGGTGTAGCCGCACCAAACAAAAATGCTTTTTTTTTGTTTTACTTTGTGGGTTACATACCCTTAAAGAATTTTATAATATATACACAAATTAAATATGCAAGTAGAAGATAAACAGATATAAGTTAAATATACACTTTTTACTGATATATCGGTTCAGGCAGAACGTACAAGCTGACCTCAACCGATACACCAGCATAGAGCGAAATTGCTTATTAACCAGAGGTAGTAGATAAAAAATAGACAATGACCATTCAGATTTTGTAAAGTGAAACATGTAAGTGACTATTTTTGTTGTTGTTGTTTTTATTCTGTTTTACAAGTGTTTATGTGAATATTGTTTCACTAAGACCCAGTGTTTGGGGTACTGTATTTTTCCAGGTCGGTCAGTGAATCGATTCTGGAACTTGCTCCACCAAACGTACGCACAAATACTTTGCCGTCAAATGTCCATGTTTGTTCAATGCACAAAGTTTTGTCATTTCTGACCATTCGACAGTGATAGGCGATTTCTTTTCGCATCTTGGTTAAATCCTCGTATAAATAAATGTTTGATTTTGTCTCACGTAATGTTTTGCGACCTTTTAGGACCTTTTAGGAACATGGTCCTTGACTTGTTATTACCTGGCTTTTTTGTCCTATTCGATGCGATCTGTCTATATCAACCTTTGTGATGTCAACATTTGCCTTTTTCGCTATATCAAGCACGATGCCGTCAGTAGATTCAGTGTCCTTTTCATCTACATTACCAATTCGAACACATGTTCGACGACTATATTGCTCGAGATCGTCTTACTTAAGTGTTGTTTCTGCTAGCACTTTCTTTGTTTCCGAAAATTCATTAGAAAGACGTTGTATCTCGTTGGTAAAGTGGGCGGTTTTCTCGTTTACCTTTACTGTGCATCGATATCAGCGTTGATCAGATCCTTTTGATGCAATTCTCAAAACATCATTCTCAGCGCTGGTGCTGAAGGGGTTAAAATTGGAGATTGCATACCAAACATTCCTTGAGGTGGATAAAAAATATGGGCCTGTGGTTTGCCAGTATGCATCGGGGTCATCTTGTGCACAGGTGTTCCTGGGAGCATATTAGTTACACTGGTTTGCTGTGGCAGGATACTTTGACTCAGTTACTGGCTAAATTCAAGGTCCTGAACAGCACTCATTTTGGTAACAAGTAGTTGCGAATCTGACTCTGTGTCACTGAACAAAGATTCGGCGTCACACCAATTGTCAATGTCACTACTTTGAATAGACTCAGTGTCCGTAACAGTATGTTTATTATTTTTCTCCAAGTTTGAACCAAGCTGTGTTTTTAATTTTCATTTTGGCGGGGTTTCTTGGGTAATTTATCAGCTGGAGTAATTGTTTTCAATTTAGGCGATTTTAATACTTTTGATCTATTTTTTGCCATTCCGAATGAACGTTGATGACATATTTGATAATTGTTATTGAATTTTCAGATACATTACAGCAGTCCCATTCATTGCATATACATGCTCCAAAATCATCTTTCAAAGCATTTATTCATCATAAAGTTGGATCAGCAATATGTATGTCCATAATAACTCACATGTCAGTTTTTGCCAAATATACTCCTTATAATCCATTTAAATCCATTTAATCACATTTTTACACTCCGCTGAGTATTTTTACGAACCGCCACCATTCGGAACACCGGAAGTCATCCGAATGCTGTTGGCATGCATACTCCATAATATGAAATGTGTTATAAAATGAATAACTTTAAAAGTTCTGTCAAGACGCCATTATTAGACAGAGCTAATAAAGCATAGTTTATTTATTGCACTTGTTGACTAGATATACTCAATGTTTTAAATGTATAATTCTATACAAAATTCGTGATAATAATAATATATTTGTAATCATTCCATGAAGCAAATTCCAAATTCCAATGTTTTCAACTTAACTTTATTTAACTGAATTGCAAGTCTGTAATGTATATTCTTAGTAAGTATAGTATCAATGACCTCATTGGAAATAAGCCTTAGCGCGTCATGGGAAATTTAAGGTTAATACGCACTATTATGTATGTATAATGCTGCATTAATTGAATACATCTTTGAGATTTGCCATACATTTCATTTAAGTTATCATAGTTTTCAATAGAATATTTAATTGTGATTCATCATTAACTTTTTTACATTGGATTTTGCCAAAACAGTTGTATTAAAATTGCAATCTGTGATACTTTATATTTAATAAGTTATACATATTATTAAAGCTACATTTATTATAATTCAGATTGGAATTTATGTACAGAAAATACATGCATATGTAGAAATCCTATAAAAGTCACTTTTTATAATATCAGTTATGTTTTATTGCAGTATATGCTATGTCAACTTTTGCTCTACTCATCTGCAGCTGGAAATCACAACTACTTTGAACCATTTTGATAATATTGCATAACCAAAGAACATAGGCCTTTTTTTAAGCATAAGAAAACCTTGCTACCGTGGCAAAAAAGGGCGTTACTGTGTATTGAGACGTATATGGTGAAAAAATACAGCATAACATGTTTATAAGATTAATTCTCAAAGAACCGTGTTGTTTAAATTAGTCTAAGTTAACCTATATAGTAAACAGTAACTGATGACTTTACACGAAATATCTTATAGAAAATACTTTATGTTATTTTTGTTGATTTTGACACTGAAATAAATATGGCTAAATGTTTTATTTCCCTAGACGTGAAATGGGTTATTATACGATCTGAAGTATTAATTATGCTCCAGAATGTTAAAAGCTGAATATGACAGATGTAACAGTGGTGAGGCGGATATTATCCAATCAAATGTGTCATTGAGCAGTTCTGTTCTACCAATCTATCATGCTGATTAAGAATAAATTAACAATCGTTTCAGACTAATTTCTGCTAGAATGATCAATGAATACTCAATGCTTAAAAACAAAACGTTCTTTATTTACTTTCAAACGCCATTTCCATAGTAACCATCGTATAACAATGTTTGTTTTCTAGAGTTCTTATTGTTATTATCGAGGTCACGCATAGATTGCACTGGTTGCAGTTAACTAACGTTTACTCTATCATCTATTTATGAAGTACCTGTTCCATATTTACTTTACTGGAGGACATATATGTTTTAGATAAATCACTTAATAAGATGCTGCTGTAAAATACAATTAATTACTCACTAAAGATGTAATAATCGCTCAGGTGTAATAATCGCCCAGATGCTGGTACTAGTCTTAATGTCCTTAGCGGATCTCGATGCAACTGTTGTTGTTGTTGTATGGTGTTTAGCGTCGCTTTCAACACTTTTTCAGTCATATCGCGACAGTGTCTACTTAAGACAATATTCTGAGCGCTGTCACACTGGAGTATCATGCCGCAGACACATGGTATGATACCCCACCCAGTCACATTACGCTGACACCGGGCCTACCTGACCTAGAACTCTCCTCTAAATGCTGAGCGTCAAGCGAGGAAGCTTCTAGTACCATTTTTAAAGTATTTCGATGCAACAGAGCTCTTTATAGTCAAATATTTGACTAAATATAAAACATGTACTTCTTTACTCAATTGTTGACAGTAATACAGACCAATCGGTCAGTTAAATCAGACAGCAAATTTTATCAGATTTGAAGTAAAAAATCAACTATAATTTTATTTGAATATCATACGATTTTACAGTTAATTCATTGTTTTGAAGATTTTCTCCGCAATAAACAAGAATAACTTATCGCTGAAAAAATTGTGATATAATTCATAAAAATATTTCGTTCATTTTGAGTTAATTTTCCCATGTGTTGTCCTAGAAACAGAACTATTTCAAATACATATATCAAACTATATTTATTTTCAAATAATAATGATTAAAAAACATTATGCCATTCACAAATGAAAATATTTGTAATCTGGAACAATTTATAACGGAAGTTCATAAACTAAGATAAGTACACTTTAGATAATTTACTATCGTCGATTACTTAGGCTAACCCATTTCGATACTATCAATTCATCACCCGTGGGATATTACACTAGCTTTGCGTCGTTTATATCAAACCACGATAAAACCATATGATTGGTTCAATCACGATTTCATGAAGAGAACGTTTTCAAATCGCAACGCTAGTTTCATGCAAACGCCGTTTTGATAAGACGATGTTAACGCTAGCTGTATTTGGTTCTGTTCAAATATAACCACAAAGAGCTAGACGTGTATTTTCCCACGGGTGATTAATGGAGAGTATTTTCTTTGTCACCCGTGGGTATCCGACGATGATAATTTACTTGCTAATTGAAAAAGATTTGAAATGATGTTTAATTACAGATGTTTAATTATCATGAATATTTCAGATTAGACATGTTATACATGTATTTGTGTTTTGTAATTTATATTGCTGTATGTATATGCCATATGTATATAATTTGTTTTGAAAATGATCATAGGTAATGCTTTGCTGATTTGCCAATCGACGGTGTTATGTTCTTTAGGTTTCGTCCTGTGCTTAACAGGGAGTATCTGATATTATTAAAATACACCCTTTACAATCATTGTCCAAATGAAAGTCCTAATATAGCAGACGACACTCATTTTGTCTTACGACTTAACAGATGCATCATTATTGAATGATAGAATGAATATATAGTTATATTATCATTAACACGTCCTTACATACGACATATTTATAAATGAGCATGTGTATCGTATTATTTGCTAAATATCTGCGTTTTCTATTGACAAAAGGTTTTGTTTAACGAATGGCAAGTGTTTTATAGCCTAAGGAAAGAATTGCTGATCAGAATGTATGTCTAAAGATATTACATGATATAATTATATACCCTTGGTTGATTTTGTTTTTAAACATGATATCCTTTCTTATAAAGTATGTTAAGAAATAGCAAATTGGCAAACACATATAAACGAATTTGATGATACACGATTGTGATATAACAGTCGAATGAATGAATTCATAATGTAACAATGATGACCGATTATTGAGGCAATGGTTTTGTTAATAAATGCTAACAGACACTGTACACTGTACATAGAGCTCGAGCTCACAAAGAACGATTTTTCAGTCGGGAAGCAACATCTATCACGCTGATAAAGATATGGCCCTGGACGTCTCGTACCTGTAATCGATTCCGGGGAACCATAATTCTTCCTTCACCAATACACATTTAAAACTCATCGTAATTTTACCAAGAGAGATTGACCCAATTTAATTCTGATAACACACATGTTTAATGACATCTCGACAATAGGACAGGTGAATAGACGTAGCTTAAAACAATACACATGTTCTATGATGTGTGAAAGGCACGAATCGCAAAGATGGGTCATTATTTTAGGGTGTCATTGTTTTACAATAATTTGTTAGCGGGTACCATTTTTAAACGTTAAATAAGACCAGGCGTCATTTTCAAACATTAGATTTATATTAGTAATACTGAGATGGTCAATATGTTAAGAGGGAGGTCTACACCGGCTTGTATGTGATACCGCAAATTCCTTGTGTGTTTTTTTGTTTATTTAATTTAAATGTTAAACAATGTATATGGTCGTTTCAATAGACTGTTTAAACATATTTTATTTCATATATATATATGTGAAATGGGTTCAGGCCACAAGTTCTGACAACATTAGATTTGGCCTTCACCTGCTTTTTACAATATATGTGCAATTGTTGAAAAGTTAACACAATGTTAAATTTTAATATTTGTTTCAATTTATAGTATCAGTTACTTGGAACGAATATTATAATGATGATTTACAGGGCAAGGTTAAAGCAACTCTTTCATTAATCAATGTCAATAACCATAGTAATGACCATGATCAATATTATTATAATGTTTTGTCAATGCGTCTTCTTATCAAATTTGACAACACTAAAGCTTTTTTTTTAGTTAAAATGATATTTTACCAAGGCAATTACGGTGCGTTTAACTCTTTAAGTGTGATGTTCATGCCAAGGCTTTGTATCTCAGATATGACAGTATGCAATCACAGCATCAATGCACATGAAAACACAACATTATATTAGATAATAGTACGGTAGTTATATTTGCAATTGTGTGAGTTTAGTTTTTATTTATTAAATTTAGAGCTCGTTTGCGGAGAAAGTTCAAAGCTTATATAAACCTATCTCGAGTCCGCTTTCTATGTATAACCAGAATCGAGTGTTGTTTTTGAGGTATTGGGCCGAAATTGTGTTGAACCCCAAACCTTTGATGTGAGCTGTCAACTATCTATCTACTACACTACCATCGTTTCAAACTGAATAATTTCTTTTATAGTTTTGAGCAATTGGCCGAAGCAAGGACTTGTCTCATTTAGTAGACAAATACATTCTTATAATGTTCAGCCATATATCATACATCATAAGTTAGTTCATATCGGATTTATCTTTTACATCTGGCATAATTTATCAAAAACCTGTACAATTGATCTATGAAATCTCGTTAACAGCGCCCCTTGGCGGTATCTTTTTTTCGGACGATTTTTTCAGTTTTTTTCTTGTAAAATAATCATTTATAATTCGATTTTTTTTGATTTTTTAAATATTTTTTCTGTGATAAGATTAAACAGATGAATTTGAATATAAATAAAAATGAAATGACGTTTACTTGTCATTTCACACGACGTCAAGAGTACGCCATATAATACTAGCGTAAATGCTTGGGAAAAAGCAGGCAAATGCCGTGTGTGTTTCAGCATTTGATTCTTTATTTAAATTTGAATTAATGAAAAATAGTGTGAACACTCCATCTTTTTATAGTAAAATGAATATGTAAACTACCTTAACTGACTGGCTTTAGTTTCACTAGCAATTCAATTTTTTCCTCAACTGAAATCTTTGAAATGATATAATTTCATTTACATAGAACATTTTGCATTTTATCCTTTACCAATTAACGCATATTTGATGTCACTTCATTTTTGATAAACCGTTTAATGCGTAATGGGTAATAAATTTATCATATCGAGAAACTTTGAGTTGGGGAAACTGGGCCTAGATATCGTTTGTTTCAAGTGAAAATAATCACTTTCATTTTTCATCATGGCAATTATATATTTGTACACTGGCTGAAATATGTATTCAGTATCAGAATGATAAAAGCTGAATAGTCTGAAAATATTATAGTGATACCGCGGATGAATTTTTTATAGTACTAATCAAATGTCAAGAACTGTTCTATTCTGCCAATCTATCATGCTGATTAACACTTAATTGACAACTCGGAACTAATTCGACTATGAACATTCTTTCCTTAATGATTGAATCAATGCGTTCCTTGTTCAATTGATAACGGCGTTCTCATAACATACAGTGTCAAATGGAAAATGTATGTTGTTGTTCAAGCTTGGTATAACCGAGATAACGCATGTTTAGTCAGTAAATACACATGTTAAGGTTAACTAACGGTAAACTTCAACCTATATTCGAGGGGGAATCAGAAAGTTTGTAGACTTTTGCCATTACTTTTTTTTATTTATCAATGTATACTTATAAAGCTCATGGAGTCAGTGACGCTATATATTTGCAGTAATTTTGCAAAAATTTGATAATTTTCCATTATTTTTATATTCTATGGTAACTATGGAAACGTCAATTTCAAGGCAGTTTTTTTTCTACCTCTACTATTTAAACAAGCATAGCGCTGCCAAAAACGGGGTTTATTTTTAAAATAAAATATATCAATGTGCGCTGTATCATATGCTTATTTACATCATTTTAGAAAATGGCACCAACTTTGCGCATCTGAAAATGTCGTCAATATTATGACGTTAAGGTATGCTGAAACAAAATGACGTCAGGGCACTTGAAAATTGATTAGCACGCGGAATAACGCAGTACCGTAAAATTCTGCTCCATGTGAGGTAAGGTAATACACCTGCTCAAACAGAGAATCAAACAGTACACACGGAGAATCTAATGTTTCAAGGGCATTAGTGTTAAATGTCACAAAATCAATGTGTTTGAGATGGCCGAAAATCTGTCCTTTACAAAAAGAACAAATGGGAAGTCGATTTGAAGACATGTTAGAATTAAAACGTGCTGTGCCGAATGTAGTGTCCAGTATACCATCTTCGGATTTCGTTAACATGTTCACTCAATGTTGTAAATGATGGCAACATGTATAGACGACACATGTGAATATTTTGAGGAGTGGCTCGGTAAATGCAATACATAAGCATCTGTTTGTAATATTGATGTCGGTTTTTTGGTGAATACAACGTCATCATTTTTGCCCCGACATAGTTAACTGTTATAATTCGAATAGTGCCTTATTATTCGAAAAGTTGACGTATCGTGCTAAATTTTTCAAAATATTTCCCATATACATTTTTTATCGGTACATATACCTGTATTGTCAATTTGTATCAGAATGGAATGAACTGAAGATGGTGAAAACGCCTGCGATGCGTGCTATATCACGCACATTATATCGCCCACCATTTCGAACAATTCATCTACTTTTTACACGATTTTCTTACATGTTGCTGTCTTTGGCTGACCAGAATTTGCTACATTTTCTACACAACAACCATTTATCCTTTCCCATCTACAAACTGTCTCATAAGACAATTTCGTCAACGCATAATCCCGTGTGATTTCATCAAAAATACATTTAAAAGAACAACCAAGTTTAGTATGATCATTGATATAAGTCCGAATTTCCTCATTACTTACTTCTCGTTTCAAAATTAAGTTTACAACAGATGTCAACGACTGCCCATATTGAAATGACTTTAACTCTGGAATCCCGTGTGTCAGCAGATACATACATATGTACCATTGTGTATCTATTGAATAAAGCTATCCATGCGCTTTAATAGCCACATATCGATATACAATAAAGTTTGAATATCCCTCGAACGATATTCACTTCAGACGTGACCACCCAGATAGCGCCACCACTATTAAAACCCTTGGCCAATGACAATATGATACACGTAAAGAACATTCAGAAACGCTATTCTTAAACATACTGCAAACCAAAGGTTACAATATCTGATTGAAACATAGCGTATTAGTCTGTTGCCTCACTTATCTACCTGGTCATGGACCGATTGATTCGTTTCACAAGACAAATAATTAGACATGATGAAGTATAAACTCCATATCAAAATGTCAATATGATGACCATTTCTGAAGATCATAAAACATAAGATCATAAAACGGTACCGTGGATGTTTTTGGTAATAAAACGTGTCAATTTTAAGTTTGATTATCTGCCAAAAATGATAATGCGTCTCTGAATAAATGCAGTGATATTCATTCGTGATATAATTTATATCGCAAAATCCAGTAATATATCTACTTTAGACACATCAATTGTGTCGTTTTCCGTTATCCTAAAAATCAATATATAATAAAAGTATATAAATTAAGTTATTAAAATTTAGTGTTGTATAAAGTTTCTTTTGCATTTATTTTTCAAAAAATTTTAATTTGTGTAAATGCTGTTACTATCCATGCATAATAATTATTTAGAAGCATGAAGCTCGGGTTGCTTAGCTCAAGTATAGTATTATGTTCAAGCTGTTGCCAGTGGTCGTCTGATGATGTTGCATATTATATAACACTCAGGAACGATTCAATGAAACCAAATGATCACTTTATATATTTTAGATATTGTGACAAAAGTCGTATTTATAGCAAGTCTCGTAAATTTCTGTCCAAATAAAAAAAAGATTGCAAGTCCCCATAGCACGTACATGTTTGTTCTAATAGACTTTTGTATAGTATACGGCCATCACTTTGTCCAAGGTCTATAAGGTGCACCTAATTTAAAAAAAAAAACATATTTGTTTAGTTCGATTACCATTGAAAGAAGCACTATATTCACTTTAGAAGATATAATATTATAATACTTATTTATAAAAAGGCACTAACGTATAGACCGCGGCGTGGTCTAGTGGTAGAGCGTCCGCCTCGCATGCGGAAGGTCGTTGGTTCAATCCCCGGCCGGGTCATACCAAAGATTTTTAAAATGGTACTAGTAGCTTCCCCGCTTGATGCTCATCATTTAGAGGAGAGTTCTAGCTCTGGTCGGCCCGTTGTCAGTATAATTTGATTGGGTGGGGTATCATACCATGTGTCTGCGGCATGATACTCCAGTGTGACAACGCTTAGAATACTGTCTCAAGTAGACACCGTCGCGATATGACTGAAAAATTGTTGAAAGCGACGCTAAACACCAAACAATGCACTAACGTATAGAAAGCATAATATATCATATCAAGTATTTTGATTTCTATCGGACTTTTCAGAGTATTTTGCATAAATTACAGTATAATGTTAAACAGCTACACATGATTAAAGATACTATACTCAGCAAAAATGAAAACTTTACATTGTATTTGCCTGTTTTTTTTAGTGTTACGATATGTCTCATAACCCAGGTTAGTTAACAAGATTGACCTTACAACTAGCACGATTTTAGCGAGACTCTCGCACAGGTATACCATGCACGAGCCGCACAGCACTGCGTTTACGGTTTTCAGCACTCTGCACGTTGGCAAGTACTGCTGTCCGTTTCAAGGCTCTGTGTTTAGGTTGAAACACTTGCTGTTGATCGAAGATAGAAACATATCAAACTTTTTTTATTGATCTACTTTGCATCGCGATGCCGCTGCTATCTGAAAATCATCGAAATAAAGCATTCGGTGTGCTCCAGGATGGTGCCTTGGTCAACGACGTTGCACGCTAGTCTTTGTGCTCATGACAGACAATTCATAGTCTTCGAACTCGGTACATCAACGATGGGTCTGTCGGTGACCGTCCGAGACCCGGTCACCAACGTGCTACGACGTTACGCGAGGATCCCGTCATTACGTTGAACCATCTCCAAAATCGTTTTTTGCCGGCAACTGTGACTGCTCATCAACTAGGAGTCATAGCTCAGACTATTAGAAACCGTCTCAGGCAACAACATATCCTTATTCGTGCCCGGAGGCTATATACTGGGTAGATTCTGATACCCCGTCACATCGTCGCAAAGCTGGCTTGGGCACGACGTCACTAATTCTGAACACGGAACCAGTGGAATCGTGTGATTTTTAGTGGCGAATCACGGTTCAACGTGATTCATGCAGATGGCAGAGTGCGAGTCTATCGTTGAAGAAATGACAGGTTTGCCCAATGTTGCATCCAAGAAAGGGACAGTTTCGGCGGCGGTGGGGTTTCCGTTTGGGGAGGAATAATGGAGACGTAAAATCTGATCTTGTGATTTTACATGGAAATCTTAATGTACAAGACTACATCGACATCCTGAACAACAACCATGTACCTTTCATTCACACCCATGGACCCGGCATTACATTCCAACATGACAATGTCAGACTCCACAATGCCCGCATAACCACTAATTTTCTTGCCCAAAACAATATCAACGTGTTATCCTGGCCCGCTGTTTCCCCTGATCTGAGCCCAAAACAACACATCTTGGATGAACTTGGGAGCAGGGTAAGAACAAATCGTCAAATAAACAATGTCAACGATCGGAGACAGGCACTTCTGATTAAATGGCAGGCTCTCCCTAACGTCCTCATTAGACGTTACGTTAACTCCATGAGGAACCGCATTCTTGAATGCATTCGAAAATGGCGGCCACACACACTACTGACCTTCTTCATTATAATCCAGCAATTTAACCGTTAGACTGAATTGTAAAACCCATATGTTCTCTCTCTCTCGTACTCTGGAATTGCGATTGTGACCCCACGTCATTATTTCATCAATTTAAACGTTGTTCAACTGAATACCTTAACCAAATTTTCCATTGTGTAGCGATATTGCTCATATCATGCAGAAGATATGCAGGGAAGTGCGCTAAAGTATTATACAAATAAATAAGCAGTGTTTAATATGATGTAAAGATTTCACTTTTGCTTAGTATATATGCCGATAGCATTGTTGTATTGTATTTTGTATTCAAAATTTTAATTGCGCTGATAAATCATTATACATTCGAATAGCTGAATACGTTTACAGACATAAAGATGGTACAGCGACTGTTATATCTAACCAAATTTGTCAGGGAATAATTCTACGTTTCAAATATCTAATACTGATTAAGAATAAATTGAGAATCGTCTCGAAACAAATTAAATACTGTACAATTTCGACATATTGACTGAGGCTAAATGTTCCCAATTCAACAGGAAAATACATTCTTATACTCTACAGTCATATAAGATCACAACCAGATTCCAGCTGTTATCTTAATGAAATGTCCATGGCTATGATTTCACGCATATGTATTTATAAGTAGACGACACTCATTATATCCATGGTCTAAAAGGATTCACAATCATGAGGTCAGTAGTTATATTAAATATCGAAAAGAAAACACTAGGTAGCTGTGAACTGTTTGTTGATTTATACTCGACTGAGCAGCAAGATTGCAGGTTGCATTTCGGCTACATACATGTATAAGACTGGCTCTTACAGTGGTGTTAACTCTTCTTGCTTAAGTAAACAACAGGGCTGCGTTTCACAAAATAACTTACGATAAAAATCGACGTAAGTCAATTTGACATTTTTTCCGTTGTGTTTTCAAATTTTGATTGACATTAAAAATTATTGTATTTTCAGAAAATATATCATTTTCGGCATGATTTGAGCCAACTTGGACTCATTTAGATGAAAATTAAACATACTATGACTAATTGTTGGTTTACGTTTACGACGATTTTTGTCGTAAGTTTTTTTGTGAAATGCATCCCTGTAATGTAAAGAATCGTTGAGTTTCTTTTTCTGAGGAAGGGTAACGGTAACGTAGGTACGTATATGTTTTTTTTGCATTATGATGCGCCGTCCATTCATAACGTTCAAATAAACCAAGAGTGTGTACTATATTAATTGAAAGTAACAGTGTGTGCAATCCCACCCTCTGCCTCTCTCTCTCTCTCTCTCTCTCTCTCTCTCTCCCCCTCCCTCCCTCCCTCCCTCCCTCTCTCTCTCTCTCTCTCTCTTTCTCTCTCTCTTCCTATCTTTCTCTCTCTCTTCCTATCTCTTTATCGATCGATCGATGTCTCACTTATCATATATTTTAACGTAGCTTGACTGTTATAATAATATATTGGATATCAGCTATAAATCTCTGGTTATATTTGCCACGTGGTGTTGTTGAATTAGACAATGATCTCCTCTCAGATACAAAGGATTGATAGAATCAAGCAGATGCTAATAAAGCAACATCGCGTATTATTATCAAATGTCAAAGCAGTTCGGGGAGTAGTTCTTCCTGCCAACAAATAATACCATTATAAACAAATTGACTGTTGTCACGAAACAAATCCAATAATTTACATTTTTTAAATATTGACTTAACCAATGTATTCTTTAATCACAATAATAACGTAATTTTCAGCGAAGCGAATTTAGTCACAGCATAGAAACAATTTGTATTCAGTGACATGACACACGTTGCGTTGGCCCATAGTTTCTTATAATATATGTCATGTGTTTATATAGCAGAGGAGGCTCATAAAGGTAACTCCTTTTGATGGAACATATTAATTATTATTTAGTCGTAAGCCAAACAAAAGACCTTCCCTGTCTATGGTTTATTATACATTTGGTGTCAACCACGACTGAACTGGACGGACAATTTACATACATGAAATGATAGCTTTATATGAGTAGGATCCAGTTAAGGATTCATGACAACTCTCATTTTATATAATGGACAGATTTAAAAACCCGTTGGATCATGAAGATACAGTAAATTTATATATATTTTATCTCATATGTATATATACGTGCCGTGTTATATTGGATAACATCTATTAAACATTTATAAAAAGTAACTATGTCTCAAGACATGGTGCCGCCGATGAATTGTCTTATCAAATGTAGCGGGTAGCAGTCCTTCTCTGACCGTCGTCTAAAAAATTCAGTATGGTTCTGTTTCGGCATGTTGACTGAAGCACAGGGTAATAATGTTCAGCCATGAGAGATCAGGGTTGGTATTCACCAACCATTCTTAATAATACTCCTAGACTTGAACTTAAGAATGAGTTTTGAACAACAGTTTTGGAGACCATTCTTTGAGACCAAAATTTACAAGCATATATGGACACCTAATATATAGTCCAAAAAAACTCTAACAATTATTCAATCTGCTATGGTGAACTAAATATCTAAGGTTGAAATTTGTATTTTCAAGCTCAAGTCTAAGAATATTCTCAAGAATGGTTGGTGAATATGACCCAAGGTCCAGTATTCTCGTATTGAAGTGTTCAGTTTAATGTAACGATAACCATGAGGGTGACACATGTGTATATTTAATAAAAAGGGTAACAGCCATTTTACCCGAGGTCTATAAATAACAGCAGTTAATAGCAAGCTTATTTAGTTTGGTTACAATTTAGAATATAAATTTATACAAAAAATATATGTTAGTGATATAATTGTGTGTGTGTTTTTGTTTTGTTTTACTTGTACTATTGTCTTTCTCGCTTAGGGAATAATATGTTTTTAAATGAATGCTATCGTGCTGTGATACCGCGAATATGAGATGTTTTTTTAAATGTTAAAAGGAATATATAAACCGAATACGCTTTTGTGAAAATACGTCATTGTATTTACAATTTGGGTTAAATAATGTAAATACGAATAACCGAATTAATAGATACTACGTTGGAACGATTTAAATAATAATGACGGAATAGCTGTTAAAACAGTACCTTTAAAACGTCAAAAATTGCTGCAGGATTTGCCTAATATGAAAGCAAAATGTGCTCATTCGTTATTATATGTACTTGTGTTCACTCTAAGCAACCTCGTGGTTAACGATGGTTGATCGGAATACCGCAAGCAATTCTGTGAAAATAGGAAATATAAATCAATCAACTGGTGTAGCTCCTGATCATATTGAGAGTTAGATGCCAGTAAACCCCTTTAAACGGTTATACTTTCTATTAAGCAAAGTTATCTCTGACAACCGGTTTATATTATGCTTAGAAGTATAAACTGCACATCAAAATAATAAACAGTTAGATATGTCTGACACATTTATGCTATTATCACGGATGTAGATTTTCCCTACGTACACATAACGTTAATTAAGCGAGAATTGGCAAACGTCTAGGAAAGAATTCGATAATAATCAATTATGAGATCAAAGTTAAAACCGTGTTTATTTTTTCTTAATATGATACAGAAATTCATATACATATTTGTTTACATCAAGGTTAAGTGTTATTCTACATTTGCTATTACTTTATTACAGCAACACTGATTGTGGTATGTTTGATATAACTCACGTTAGAAGATACTAGTTTTGACTTTTTTATTTAATTATTCGACGAAGTTTGTTACTTGTTTTGTTACATTTTAATGAAATATAACATTGTTGCTGTTGTTGCTGTTGTTGTTGTTGTTGTTGTTGTTGAATGGTGTTTAGCGTCGCTTTCAACAATTTTTCAGTCACATCGCGACAGTGTCTACTTGAGACAGTATTCTTAGCGTTGTCACACTGGAGTATCATGCCGCAGACACATGGTACGATACCCCACCCAGTCACATTATACTGACACCAGGCCGACCAGAGCTAGAACTCTCCTCTAAATGCTGAGCGTCAAGCGAGGAAGCTTCTAGTACCATTTTTAAAGTCTTTGGTATGACCCGGCGGGGATTGAACCCACGACCTTCCGCATGCGAGGCGGACGCTCTACCACTAGACCACGCCGCGGTCACATTGATATCACGAATAAAAAAATCACCGAATTTTGCGAAATTTAATTCAAAGGTATTAAACTTTCTATGTGTCTGTGCCTACGCATGTTATAATAATTTGTTTGTCTTTAATCTACTTTTATGAATTATTTAAAACATGTAAAACGCTCTTATACAGCTGACAGTATTTTAAAAGGTCATCAACAACATCAGCCGGCCTGAATACATGTATGATCAGTGTTCTTAGGTGATATATACTGCATCCGTTACAATTGATATCACAAATCAAAAATTATGCTCATAGAATTTGAAACCTACATAATAATTATAAGACAAACCAATTAATGGTAAAAAGGGTCTCAATAACTTAACAATATTTGTATGCATATTACTGAATAAAAGCACACCCTTCTAGCGTTGGTGGCCTTTTTTTCTCATATTTGCAATATGTTAACATAAGCAAATAACGAAACATTTAATACATTTATCTCAAATGTCTGTACATCTATAGAAAATAGTTACTACAGCTTAAGCTCCACATATTCAGTTGTGTTTTTTTTCCAGATGATATCTATAAAATTAAAATTTCATATAAACTTGTTAATTGCATTGCTTTGTTAGAGCGAAAGAAGCATAACGTGAAGAAGATACATATATTCAAGTTTGTATTAAGTAAAAGTAGCAAAGTATTATCATAAAACATGTTCAGTATTTTTAGATCCTTTTATAAATTAAAAAAATAAGACCAAAGCATTGAACAAAATGAGTATATTGGAAGAAAAATCAGTATTTTTTGTGCTTTCCTTTACTTAAACTTGTTGTGCATTAACCAACCATCTTTTTACTTTTATGTACCATTCAACATGTCATAGAGCTTATACCAACACAATAAATCTAAATGTTAAAACTTTGCATGGTTTTCTATCAGATTAAATGACATAGCATGAATTTCAATATTTAGCGGCCATTTTTGTGGCCATATAGACCAAACGCCCCTACAGCTGTTAATAAGAAATACATTTTCAGACTAAGCATACATTTTACCTCTAGAAACAAGCATTTATAAATAAAAATGATACCAAAGCATGTTAACAAAATGCGTATATTTGTAGTAAAAATGTTATTTTTTCATATTTTGGCGACCATTTAGTCCCTTATTTAGACTTTTTATACTTTAATCAACCATATTTTTACTCTCTTTTACACTTAAAAGTGTCATACTTACAAAAATAAAATGAATCTAATTTTTAACGATTTACATTGCTTTCTTTTAGATTATATATCGTAACATGAATTTCAATATTTGGCGGCCATTTTTGCGGCCATCTTGGATTTGTGTCCAACGCCCCAAAAGTCGTTAGTAGGAAATAGATTTTCGGACTTAGCATAAAATTTGCCTCTAGAAACATGTTTTAAGCCTTTTGGTCATTAAAAGTAAATACCCCCCCCCCCCCCCCCCCCCCTATCTTTGAGATTATTTTATAGCGCATCAATTGTTGAAATGCGTCATTCGGAAAAATGATACGTGTGTTTTGATCGCTAGTCGCTCGAGTTACTTTATTAAGCAAGTGAATTTTAAGAATAAAATGTATAAATGCGTCATGATAATAGACGCAAATTTGTTTGCCTTCGATTTTGCAGGTACAAAATTTATGACCATTAAAATCTTCTTATACTGCCGCAAATTCAAGAATATAGGAATTTGCAGCATTCTTATTTTTTATATACAAAACGTTTAAGAACAACATTTAGCGTTATATTGTACAATTTAAGATGAATTGGTATAACGATATGATCAGGTAAAGTCTTGACATGTTGTCAAATAATTACAAAATTATTTCTTGAATAATCCATTAAAGTCTAAGATGTAAATCACTAATTGGTCCTTTCGCAGTTAAACCTAATAAATAATTACAATTCCCAGTAAACAAAACACTAGTGTTGATTTAAAAATATCCTGAGTACGATAGATAAACCACAAACGAATTAGAGGACAATAACATTCTCAGTATGTAAAACATTTTTATTGATGTCGATATATCCTGAGAACGATAGATAAAACCACCTACGAGTAAATTTACGTAATAAACTAAGTGAATAATACTTGTAACCGGATACATGGAAGGTACGTCTAAATGTATAGAAGACTTATTTTACTGTAATGACTAGATATAACGTAGTAAGTAATGCGCAGACAAAGGAAATGGATTCATACTCGACACAGACCACACTTGTATCTGAAGGAAATTATCCCACAGTCTGTAAAGAAATGTGGACAATGAGGAAATTACCATCCAGAATCATATCTACGTAATGGACGTATGTAAGTACAAGCAGCTAATGGTACCATAGCTATACACTGACTTAATTCAATACTGTAATGGTAAGTAGAAGCAATAAAATGGGTCAATGAAAGCAAGTAGACATTTCGTTTACTATATGTACTTTTGGTTTGAACATCATATTTGGAAAAAAGCAAACGAGTATGCGCAAAATATATTCAAGCATCATTAGTTTCATATATTTCCTTAAATATGCACTTTGCTATAGCTTTTATTTGATTACTAGTCGTATCATAACATTAGACTCAATTACACGTTGGCATATACAACAGTCATAAACATAACAGGACAACATGAAGATACCAAAACCAGCAATCACGCAATATGGCACAGAGTTTCCATAATATCATTTTGGTGAGGTATATAAGGCTTGCAACAAGCTCGGTATCAGATTGAATAACTCATATTCCTAAATGAAACGCCTTTATTTGTCCTATAATATATTACATACCTTACTACTATTATTTTTCATTTAATTATTTTTCGAATAGGGTGTAAAGAAACTTGTAACACATTTCAGGTAAAATGTGGCATATCCAGTTGTATTGGTAGAGGGAAACCTCAGAATGAATCTGATTAAAACCAACGTCCTTCAGCCAATAACTGACAAACTGTCTCATATAAAGTTGTTTGAGCTAGCTGGGCTTGAACATACGACCTTAGCGGTGGGAGGTAAATAATCATGAGATGGCATCTTAGACCACCCGGCCACAAATGATCCTCATCTTTATATAAGTGGGCATTACAGCCGTGCGCCATTTGCATTTAGTGTGTATCATTATTGTTAATTGATAACGTGCGTTTATGCATATTTGTTTGATTTCTATTGAGACGATATTATAGGTCGAGATACGTACATTCTGCTTGTAAGTGGTACTAATTATACTTAAGTAGAAAACAAATTGATATTATTATCAAAAGAAAATAACAACAGCAATTGTAGGAGAAATTACTCACTTTACTGTTGGTATTTATTGATAGAAGTAAGGACTTTTCCCAGGTATTAGCATTTATTGTACAATCAACAGTGTGTTTTAACACTTAACAAAGTCGTTACATCAGTGTCATATGTTACATAAGAATGTCGACCAGATGCTTGAGAGGAATGATACACAGACCTAAGCCAATATACCTCGCCACACTGATGTGTTAAACGATGTCTTATTTCCAAGGCAGCCAATATGCCGTTACAAGTAATGCAGACTTGTAACCCTTAGGGATCTCAGCAATATACATCTGCACAAATATAAATAAATATAATAGTTGTTTAAAGACGTAACAGCATTTTTTGGAAATTCCACAAAGTAAACCGGTCAGTTCAAGTAATTGTATAGAGCACATTGTCAAACATTCAGGACAGCATTTGTATTGTTTTCATAAAAATGCAATTCGGTATTTTCAAAAAGTGTATTGTACTCCAAAGCAAAAACATATCACTAGATGTTTCAGTATTTAGTTATTCCGACATAATTAACATCAAGTCATGTCAATCATTTCAATCTTAAACAGAAAAAAATATACATCTGTGACAGTCTTAACATACTTGAAAATCTCAATTACAAAATAATTTAATTTCAGTACCATATTAACATTGCAAGGAATTTATAACAAGAACAAAAATCAATACGCGCACGCATTGGAACACATATTTGAAACAATTGCGTTATAATTGAAAACAATATTTACAGTGGTATTTCCTTGTAATAAAATGTTACAGCTTTCTCCTGTATTTGGTCATAAAATTAGTAGAGCCTCACTCAAAATAGGATGGTGTATGTCCTCAGAAAGATACAACATGTGACTGAAACAATCAACATCATAAACTAAATTTTACTGAACGTCCTTCGTCATTGTTAAAATGTTAAATCGGCAATGTGTTTTATGTTGGTGAAATCAAAATATTACGTAGAAAAAATTCTATACTTTGCTTTATCCCTATATATATATTCGTATTGTTTTGAATCAATTGATATATTTTCATAGAAAATATACTATGTAAAAAAAGTAATTTGGAATAATATTCGGGATTATTTTTTGTGAAAAATATATATTTGTTAGAAAAGTTATTCAAAAGTTATTACTATTCTCTGAGTTTTGTAACAGCCGAACAAGTATCAATATTAAACACAGTTACAAATTGGTTTACCAAAAGGGATATCTCGTAATATAATTAAGTCGTATAAAATGCAATGTTCCAAACCCATTTTAAGTTAGTATTTTAAATGGTTAACCTTTTAATGTCAAAAGCGTATAATTTGAAAATAAATGGAATATTAAATAATAGTTGAAATATACATAACAAATATGTTCTACTACTATATTCAATGGAATTTCATTCATTAGACTTAATCTAATTTTTATAACCATATTAAGGAAGTATTTCCAATACTATTTTTATTTCTGATGTTGCTATTCTAATATGATACAGGGAGATCCATTAAATTTGACATTTATTCAGTTTTACGTAGAACCAATAGCAATTAACGTCACTTTCTTGTAGCATTGCAATAAAACAATTTATTAATACATTTTGAATAAGAAAAAAGTCAGATAACATTTTATAGGAAGTTCTATAACTTCAATATTCATGGCAATGATAATGTACTGCCTCTTATAAACGCTGTGAAATACATGCCAAATTCAAACCTTGTTTGTTCTACATAAAACAGGGTATGTGATTTCCACGGTGAAAACAAATCTTTATAGAAATTGTTTTAATTCTTTTTATAGCTGGAATTTATCTGTACATAAAAATAGCTGATATGTTGAACAGCTATTTATATCCTAAGATTTTTTAAGAAAAATATCCTAAAATGCTCATAAATACATGCATCTGCTAAAATCCGACGCAAGTCAATTTTTTAAAGCCAGTGATGTTTTATTGCAATATAAGCTATGACAGCTTCTGATTTAAACCAACATGCCGCACTCTATCAAAAGGTACGTTTAATCAGTTTGTCAAATAAGATTTTGCAAAATAAACTTTGTTAAGCTATGACATTTCACTTATAACTGGCACCTGCACAATTGAATAGTCAAGAACATGTCCATGTTCCCTTAATTTAACTTAAAAACTGTGTAATAAATAATATTGCGAATATAAAGTTAGATTTGTTATAATTGGTGTTTTCTTAGCTTTGTTTCAGGTTTGTTACAAAATTAATAAGTATTCGTCACTTGTAAATAATCTGTTTTGATTGGTTAGAAAGCAGCTGTGTGTTATTTAGTAATTGTTCACTATTTTACGTATAGTTGCTTCTTTACAGTACGCTTCATGTAAATAGTTCCTTTTCGAGAAATTAGATTACTCTGTGATCTTTTGGAACGGTACTTGAAAAGAAAATTTTACACAAGCATAATGCTATGAGTAATTCCCATTTTTTGTTTATATATTTAAACTGTTATTTACATCGGATGAGGTATTTAAATAGTTGGAAATAAACATTGAATTGGTATATGTATTATAGATTGTTATTTCATTTGGTGGTCGGTTAATCCGTATTATTTATTTTTCTTCGTGTGTGTTGTTTCTTCAAATAAGGAATACATCGCATCGAAGTCAAGCAATAATCATTACATGTAAATAATTTTATTTATACTAATCATTTTCTGACGTTAATATTAAAATATTCAAATATTGCAATGTATAAAAGGGTTTTATCAATAGATGCTGTAAATTGTATTATCAAAGTATTTTTTTTGTAAGATACACCAATACAAACGGTAAAAACGGACTGCTGCATAGTCTATTGGTAGGGTGACTACCAAGTATTCGATAGATCGCCGTGGGTTCGATACACGCACTAAAAACGTGAAAAATGGTACTAGAAGCTTCATAGCCTGGTGCTCAGTATTTAGAGGATAGTTCTAGGTCTTGTCTGCTCGTTGTCGGTATAACGGACTAGGTGGGATACAACATTATGTGTCCTGGGGCATGATACTCCGATGTGGCAGCTTTACTGTTTCAAGTAAATACCATCGCGATGTGACTGAAAATTGTTGAAGTGGCACTTAACACAACACTTTTCAACAACAACGAACGGTAACATGCTGCCACCGTCGTACTGCAATTTCATAATATCTGCCGAACATTTGCATATATTAATTTTCAGAAATCTAACTTAGAGAAAACCACGTTATGTAAATAATAGACCAGATTCTGAAGTGAAACGCTCTGGTTTATGCCAAATATCTGAGTATTGCAATTCAGACTATATTTTGAACGCTCGTAAGCAATATGATAGAAAATGCACTAGGAAAGGTATATGTGTCTGCTCTGCATTTTAGCTTTAACGCATGTGCATTTCTATGAATAGCGTCGAAAGTTCTACCATAGATAAATGTGCGCGTAGTAAGAAGAAAATATGTTGTTTTTTGTTTTTTTTCTCAAGCTTCACTTTCTCAAAAAAGTACACCCGACCGAAGCAAGATGCTTTGGAAACAGTATTTGTTGGTGTAGATTTGTTCGTATGTACAAGGCGCGAAATTCTACAACATTTGTTTCATTCGATTTTAAAGATATAAAATAATTTAGATAAAGTTTCTATATTTTGACTGCACTTTACAAGGAAAGTAGGAAGTATCAGCGTGGACGTATTTATATGCTAGTATTGTTTTTGCAATGCATGCGATTTGTTTAAAATATACCGGATTTATTTTTCAATTTAAGTCAGTAATTAGCCATGTTTGATGGTGTATAACACCATTGTCGACACATTTCTGGTTTTATATGGCATATCCAGTTTTATTGATAAGGGAAAGACTCGGAATGAATCTGCGTAAAACAGCTGTCAAACTGGACTTTCTTACATAACTTTGTTTCGAAGCGGTGAAAGGTAAACGATCTTGAGACAGCGTCTTAGACCACTCTGTCATCAAGACCGAACATGTTAGTTCAACACTTTATGAAATATGTTAATGATAGACAAGGTACTGAGTGAGTATCAAACAAATTGATAATAATTTTAATTCATCTGTACTTCGTGTATACTGCGTATTAGGTTTGTTTTGGCAAACTACTCTGATTTTAACATTTCTTTTAACACACTCAAATCGTTAATACACTCAAATCGTTATATATATATATATTGTAGCTAGACGCTCTCGTCGTATATATATATATATATATATATATATATATATATATATATATATATAAGAAATTAGAATCTATTTTAATAAACATTTTAGTAAGTCTATAAATCATTTTACACACATATAGGTTGTCATGTTTTATGTTTTCCCATTTGTACAGAAACCAGACAAGCGATAGATCAATCAATTCAGAGGACACTATAATTGCAATATACTGATCACAAATAATCCTGAAGATAAAATCCGGTTGGATAACACGTAGTGGTTCTGTCGTATGATTGCACAGCTGTTGAGGACTAATAATAATGTATCATGAAAAAACGGAATAAGCATGTTTCCATTTTAATTTATCTACCCACAAGTACTTGAATTCCCCATCAGTATATTTGTTTGCAACTGTGAATGTTTTTCAACGTATACTAATGGTTGGATGTGAACATTCATAAAACAAGTTATTCCAATTCAAGAAATCCATATTATATGATTCAGGAACGTGTGGCACTTTTTTGAAGAAATACGTGAATTGTGTACCGTTTTTGTTAAGGTAATTTTATATTTGAAGCTGGAAATTATGGCTTTGCAATGTTCTTGCTATAAATAATGATGCTGTTGTAATATAATTATGAGTATCTTATTTCACGTACCTTAAGGTCTTTTAAAAATTATACAAATGCCGCAATGAAATTGCACTCATTAAATCAGCCAGTTATTAAACGTAAAAGTAGTGGATGAGAGGGAAACATTGACTAGGACACATTTGCTGTCAATAAAAAGAAGAAAAATATTATTGACAATGCATTATCTGTGAAACAAGAGACATAAGTCTAAATTAAGAAAAGTATTTCAAATTTTACAGTGTTGATATCAAGTCGGTGAATATCTCTATTCATGCAAATGGACTTTCAATGTTTTGATATATTTTTGTTTCTGACTTAGCCAATAGATACATAGTTCTTCTCATAACTAGCCTTATATTTTGTTTTATCTCTGCGTTCAGTAAAATTTTGCGCATACGCGATTTTACCCCATATAAATATAAATATCATAAGCATTACCATTATTTACTATTACTAGCCCCATGATATAGTATATAAATCTGAATACATCAACTTCTAGCGAGGAAATGATTTCTAGAGTAATGCATCTTGTTGATAATCCACTTGATGAATCATTATGAATTAATAATGTTAAAAAAGCGAGTTTCATATGGATGCATATTGTAAATCAAATGGGTGAGAGTTTAATAATCGATATTTCGTAAATCGTCTGAATACTGAGATGTATTATTAAAGGATATGAAAATGTAACAGGACGAGAAACATATGCAGCTAGTCTGGGACTCGAACCCAGGACTCTCGCTTAGAGGGCGAATGCTCAACCAACTGCGCTAACCGGACCGCATACATTCATTTCTCTCCTAGTATGTTACGTACACACTGTGACAATTATATCGGTCTATGTATTTTGCGAAAGACAAACAATCTTCACAGAACAATATATCAAATACAGTCTACAACAAGTGGTTCTTTACGAACAGACACACGACAGTCAATTACTAGTATCAGGAATATTTGCTTCTTTTCTGAGACAAAATGCATTTGGATCCATATTTTTACGACAACTTCATCTGGATATATGGAATCTTCACGACATTCAAGTATTAAGTATAAGATTGAAAGCATTATATAAGCTATTTAAATACAACTTATTTTCAATATTATCAACAATGACAAGATCGATATTACTTAGATAGTAAATTACAAAACAATGCCGTGTATACAAAAAAAAGCTACTTGGTAGTCTCGGTTTCAGCGAGTATGTTCATGGCTGGTAGATGATTTATCAAACTAAAGTCAGACATAGAGGAAGTATTAGGGTAAAAGTTATAATATAAGAAAACTGCGTAAATTGAAATCAAAAACATGAAGTAGTTTCAGCGAGTTTGTTCATGGCAGCCACATTTGATATTTCCCATTTTGATGCTTTTAGAGTAAATCAACCTGTTTTAAGCGACAACCTGTCTTAAAAGTTCATTTTTTTCTACTTACCTTGACTGGCTGCTTAAGATAGGATTGACTGTATCTACATATATGAACAGGCCTTCAGGTAATGCATCTGAGGAAAATGCAAGTACTTTTTCGATGTTTTTTTGTTTGTTATCAAAAGTAAATAACATACACATTACACTACAAAGTTATTAAAAATTAGTAGTCTCGGTTACAGCGAGTATGTTCATGGTTGTACGATCTTTATCAAAGTAAAGTCAGACATAGAGGGATGATAGAGTAGATGTTATAATATTAGAAAACTGTGTAAATTGAAATCAATAACATGAAGAAGTTTCAGCGAGTATGTTCATGGTTGTTAGAGGCTTTATCAAACTAAAGTCAGACATAGAGGATGTAATAGAGTAAATGTTATAACATTAGATAATTGTGTAAATTGAAATCAATAACATGAAGAAGTTTCAGCGAGTATGTTCAGGGTTGTTCGAGGCTTTATCAAACTAAAGTCAGACAAAGCGGAAGTATTACAGTAAATGTTATAATATTAGATAACTGTGTAAATTGAAATCAATAACATGAAGAAGTTTCAGCGAGTATGTTCATAGTTATTAGAGGCTTTATCAAACTAAAGTCAGACATAGCGGAAGTATTAGAGTAAATGTTATAATATTAGATAACTGTGTAAATTGAAATCAATAACATGAAGAAGTTTCAGCGAGTATGTTCATGGTTGTTAGAGGCTTTATCAAACTAAAGTCAGACATAGCGGAAGTAATAGAGTAAATGTTATAAGATTAGATAACTGTGTAAATTGAAATCAATAACATGAAGAAGTTTCAGCGAGTATGTTCATGGTTGTTAGAGGCTTTATCAAACTAAAGTCAGACATAGAGGAAGTAATAGAGTAAATGTTATAACATTAGATAACTGTGTAAATTGAAATCGATAACATGAAGAAGTTTCAACGAGTTTGTTCATAGTTGTTAGAGGCTTTATCAAACTAAAATCAGACATAGAGGAAGTAATAGAGTAAATGTTATAACAATTGATAACTTTGTTAATTCAAATCAATAACATGAAGAAGTTTCAGCAAGTATGTTCAGGGTTGTACGACCTTTATCAAACTAAAGTCAGACATAGAGAATGTAATAGAGTAAATGTTATAACATTTGATAACTGTGTTAATTGAAATCAATAACATGAAGAAGTTTCAGCGAGTATGTTCAGGGTTGTACGATCTTTATCAAACTAAAGTCAGACATAGAGGATGTAATAGAGTAAATGTTATAACATTTGATAACTGTGTTAATTGAAATCAATAACATGAAGAAGTTTCAGCGAGTATGTTCATGGTTGTTAGAGGCTTTATCAAACTTAAGTCAGACATAGAGGATGTAATAGAGTAAATGTTATAACATTAGATAACTGTGTAAATTAAAATCAATAACATGAAGAAGTTTCAGCGAGTATGTTCATAGTTGTTAGAGGCTTTATCAAACTAAAGTCAGACATAGAGGAAATAATAGAGTAAATGTTATAATGTTAGATAACTGTGTAAATTGAAATCAATAACATGAAGAAGTTTCAGCGAGTATGTTTAGGGTTGTACGATCTTTATCAAACTAAAGTCAGACATAGAGGGATGATAGAGTAGATGTTATAATATTAGATAACTGTGTAAAATGAAATCAATAACATGAAGAAGTTTCAGCGAGTATGTTTATGGTTGTTAGAGGTTTTATCAAACTAAAGTCAGACATAGCGGAAGTATTAGAGTAAATGTTATAATATTAGATAACTGTGTAAATTGAAATCAATAACATGAAGAAGTTTTAGCGAGTATGTTCATGGTTGTTAGAGGCTTTATCAAACTAAAGTCAGACATAGAGGAAGTAATAGAGTAAATGTTATAATATTAGATAACTGTGTTAATTGAAATCAATAACATGAAGAAGTTTCAGCGAGTATGTTCATAGTTGTTAGAAGCTTCATCAAATTAAAGTCAGACATAGAGGAAATATGAGAGTAAATGCTATAAAAGGAGATAGATAGGTAAAATTAAAATCGATAAAATGAATGGATTGTAAATGTTTTGAAATGCACGTGATGATTCAGTAGACAGTCTCAAATCGTTCATTGAAATGAGAAATATTTATAAAATGTCTGCAATTAGCCCAATAATCATTAATATGTGTTTGAAGTTTAATAGATCTTATATATGAAAAATATAATCTGAAATTGTTTGTACTGGTGAAGCTTTCCAATTGACTGATTCTAACAGAGAATCTAAAACATATGCATTTTGCACAACGCAACATATAATCTAAAATTGCTTGAATAGTTAAAAGTATGCCTTTTGCAGAATGTATAAGATAACAAAACATATCAATTGCATGTACATAGAAGAACGTTCAATACGAGTATATCTTACCAATTACTGAACCTTTTTAAATCGTGCTGAACGTGGCCGATTTTCTTGCCAGTTAGTTATGCAGATGGGACATAAAACTGTGATAGAACGTTAGAATCGAGCCCACCATATCTTAACGCCTTATCCACAAAGCTATTCGCGAATGTCATATGGTGCCGAGTTAGTAATCATTTTATAAGTTATGGTGTTGCCTAATCATCAGTGATATCATTATCACAATCGTCATTGAAAGTAAGTTATCTGGATATACACGGGAAATTCGTGAGTTCCAGGTAAAATACTTGTCTAACGCGCACTATTTAAATGTTCCCTGTGTATTTGATATGTAGTAAACATATTTCATTCAGTACACATGTGTAGTGTATGGAACAGATATGGTAAGATAATTTTATATAGCATATACATCTGAAGGAAATTCAATTAACGTTTTCCGTATAACTCGACTGCCGTACGTAAACTTCCGAGAGTTTCGTCTTCCCCGAAACAAAAAATTACGTCGATTTGCCATGGTAAAATGATGTTATTTTGAGACGTAACGTCATACAACGAATGAATGAAACACATATGCCGGATATGTATTCGTTCCTTATAAACATGATTTGTAAATGAAATTGTAAAAGTACAATTTTTCTGAGTTTCTGGAAATATCTTACATTTGTGCTTATAAATCGTTAAATCAGTGGCAAAATTAATTAAACGCTCGGCAGGGCCTCGTATCAAATAATTTGGTCAACACGTTTAATGAATTCAATAATGCATGAGCACCTGTGTAATAATTTTTTATTTAAGATGTACCTGAAGTACCTGAATGAACAGTAAAGAAAGACCAGGTCAAAACTTTTAACCAATCAAAATCGAACAGTATATAACATATAATCCCCTAGTTTATTCCTGAAAATTATGTTTAAATTTCTAAACAGTTATTTTTCTCGGCATTATGTTTTCTATACGATATAGGTAATTAACTAAAATGGAAAATGTCAAACAATTTGTGTAAAGCGGTAACAGTTTTCGACTTAAGGAAGAACACCATTGGATTTACTTAGTCGCCACTATTATCAATTATAGCTACACAATGTAGCTCTCAGTGGGACAAGCTATTGTGTATTCCTATTAGGACTTTCACAGGAAATCAATGAGCTTAATTTCTTCATCCATCTATTGAATCATTATTGTCTGCTTATGATTCACATTGACCTCCCATACGTTTGTCAATGTGTTGTTTTTAGAATAGACTTGTATAGATGTGCTTACTATTTCAATTAAACATGGGTAATTCCACTACAAGTTAACTAGTGAATATTCAATGAACTGTGAAATTATTAATTGTCGAGGGTGATTCATTCGTTGGTTTCGTAGGGATCCCCGACAGAGACATTTAAACGTAACAAGTAGGTTATGTTATCTATAAATAGCTTTCAACTAAATTATGTCCCCACCTGTATGTCTATATACCATTTGCAACGAAAATTAATCCAAAATAGTATAAATGATTTCCCAAGATATTATTGCGTGTGTCTCGTAAGTCAGCGTTGGATGGATTTTAATTTTTTATGATTTCAAATATTGCATATCAATATTGATTAATAACATGATACACATTCAACTTACAAAATACTGCAATATAATGATTACTGAAATATAAATGAAATAAGGACAACCTTTAAAAGACAATATTGTTAAAAGTATTTCAAGGATTGTTCCAAAACAAGATTTAGTTTCAATATAAAAGTACTATGAACGTAACAATTTCACCGATATGAAAGCTATAAATAAACGCAAATTTGCCGAGTTCGTGGAAATATTTAAAGATTGGCAACAGTCATGACAAATAGACCCACCAGGGGTTTATCGATTTGTTGAAAATTCGTTATTTCTAAATTATTTTGCAGATTTGTGAATCAGAACGCACTCCGTGAAAGTTGGCGACATAATGATGTCTCTGATTAGATTTAAGCGACAGTATTGGCGCACAGGCATACTAATGGCAGCTACAGATACTTAAACTAAATGACAATATAGAAACGATTATAACCGTACACACTTCGGAGACAGGGAAATGTTAGAAAAGCCAACTATTGGTGCAACTGTTAATACGGTTTAAGGTCCTTGCAACTTGTTACCGACTGTTTCATATGACAGTAAAGAGACCGATTAGAAATTACAAACATCGGAGACCTGGGCGATGATTGAAAAGTGATGTTTTGGTGTATCCGTTGATAAGATTTAATTTCCTTTGTGGCGTCATTCGCTACTTGCTGTTGCAAAGGTGTGACTTGTGTTGTAATTACGTCTCTGTATGCAGTATGTTTATATCTAATATTATAGTAATTCTGTGTTTTTATGACCGTGTCCTTGCTACTTGGGTGACTTTGTTAGTTGGTTATCATTTTCCTTTGGTAATTCGTTTGGTTGTGTAGTTCTGCCATGTGCATTGTATAATATAGTTCTGATAGCTTGGTGTTTATATGAGAAGATAAAAGGGAAAACTGTTTTTATTTCTTAATGTAGTTAGATTCACTGGTTCAGTTTTGTTTTTATATTGTAAACTATACAAAATCCGAAAGAAAACACCATATTTTAAGATATATTTTGTTTTGCTTGAATTTTTTTAAACAAACAAAATATACTTTTCTACTTAATATCGGATCAAATATAACCATTGCATGGACTCTGTGTAAGAGAACATGACAATTCAAACTGTTTAAGGAAAAGTATATTTATAAATATGTGACACATGCGAACATGTATCTATATATCTTTGTGTTTTTGTTGTTGTTGGTTTTTTTTGTATTTTACCTTTTCATTGATTAAAATGTGGTGAAGATTGGCTTATGTTGTAAGGATATATCGTATAAATTAAATTTTAAGGTAAAACATCCTTGGTGCCTGTTTAATATATCCGTTTGTTTACAAAACAATTGAAACGAAGTATGACAGCTATCGGCATGATGAATAAAATACCATGCAGAGATCATAGGCCAATCTCACTATTGATATGTAGCCAAACCTGTTTAAGCGGCCACTATTAAACAGTCACTTGTCTTCAGCAGCCTCATTTGCTTTTTCCAATTTTGATGCTTTTAGAGCAAATTAACCTGTATTTAGCGGCAACCTGTTTTAAAAGGTCATTTGTTTCTACTTACATTGACAGAATCTACATATATGAACAGGTTATGCATCAGAGGACAATGCGAGTATTTTTTCAATTATTTGTTTGTTATCAAAAGTAAATAACAAACTCATAACACTACAAAATTATTAATTGAATAAACGCACAACAAAACTATACCACTATTGTCCGTAAGGTTTTACCTGGTACTCAATAATCGTCTTCAATACGTCTGGCGTTTAGGCGACTTCTCCGTGCAGCTATTCGTAAGTGCGGTAGACGATGCCGAATAAATAATTAATTAGTTCCGGTTTATCCACAGTCATATCACTGTTTACGTTCGGACACCGAACATTAATTAACGGATATACACGGAATATCCAAGAGTGTCAAGTAAATCTTAACGCCGATAATACGATATACATATTAGTTTATACTTTGCTTTTCACGGTGATGTGAAATCAAAACTGCAGTATTGCTACTAACGAAGCACGAATGTTTGATACTTTAATCAAGATGTGTGTTTTTCAAAAATGGACAGTTTTACTTGACGAAGTGAGCAAACTCTGGCCACCCATCTTTATTTGCAAAGCTTACAGTGTATCAGTAAAAGTTTATTTGATAATGTGAATAATAAGACTAGAGTTGGAGGCACAAATAAATGGATTTAGCTAACCCATCTGAGGTCTTACCATTCTAAGCTTTAAGTGAGAAAGTATGCCAGTTCATTGCGGAAGGGCTGTGGTTTTTACTTAGATTCATTCTGAGGTCTTCATCCGCCATTAAAACTGGGTATACCACATACAATCTGAAATGTGTCGAAAATGGCTTTAAGTACTGATATCTTAATATGTGATTAGATTAAGCACTGTATTCATATAAAAGATGAAATTCGCCTCCCAAGATGCTACATATTCTGCATTTGTCGTTTCTCTGTGAGTTTGTATTGTATTATTTTGTATCTTCCTACCTATGCACTAATACTTTAGGTCTTGTTAACGGTTTTCTAAATTTTTGAATATACATTATTTATAAATGTGACTGAAAAGTAAAAGCAGAATAAACGCTGTAAAATGTTGCCCATAAGGAGTAGTTTAATCGTTCATTCAAATTTTGAACGATCTTGCAGTCTTTGTTTGAATGTAGAAAAAAAATACCTATATCTTCCACTATTTGTGCTAACCCTCATAACAAATACCTAATTTACATTTAATGTATCTCTGATAAGCGAGGCCCAATTAGTAACATTTGGTGATTTTTCTACATCTTTCAACATTATTCAGTAAACATGATGAATACATTTTCGTTGTTACTGTTCATTACTATGAACAAATATTTAATAATTATATTTATTCGTTTTGTAAAATATTTTGTTCTTCCCAACTCGATGTAGATAATGTTATAAATAATAACTATTTGAACAATTGTAAACGTACCAGTTTAATTTGATGCGCTTGAATAAACGCCCACACTTCGCTTGCTTTATTCAATTTAAGAGTGACTAGTTTATCATATAAATCCAGAACAGGTTTTGGCCATATATTAACAATTGTGTGTATTTTTTATTTAAATATTTACTTAAATATAGCTTTTTAGGATTGGCCGTTCAACGATTTTTGAGCTTTGCTAAATAATCCTTCCGAAGTGAAAATAAGGTCTAAGTAAGAGAATTTACTATGTCCAGTTTTTATATCATTAAAATAAAACTTCGTGCTTGTCGAAACCATGCTCTAACGATCATTACCTTAGGTTTTACTGATTTACAAATAAAATTGGTTCTTTAGCATTATTGGCGAAGCGTATAATATGATTAGGATAAAAAAATACGAATTATTTTAATAGTCAAATATCTAACCCGGAACTTCCTTTTAAAACCATTCATCTTCTTAGTCATTTAGTTACATTGAAAACAATAATGGCGGCACATTTTCACCTTACCTTTACCCTAGATAACATTTAAAACTATCACTTAAACCTTACATTGTTAGACATTGACTTGATGATATTGAAAACCTTCCTTTTAAACCCTAATTTAATAATTTGACACCAAACTGGATTATTTCTTCAGAGTTGCCAATATATTTGATTATCATAACATCTGTATGCACAATAAAACAAGTGATTATAACTTACGCACTCGAAGATACTCTCAGAAATGCTGGTTTATACAAAGGGCGTATTAAGTTTATCGCGGTAAATCTGACGTGATGCAAAGATGTATTTATACATCATTATACGAAGTGCAATTGACTATTTCATGCTTATTTATTCGCACTACAATGTAAGTGATACTCTACCGTGATGTGCTTTCATTGTGCTCATAATTTGATTAACTAACTCTCTACAAAGTCAGTGATATGCTAGCACAATTTTGAGACTTCATTGTGTTTATGATTTAATTGATTTACATTTACTATAATGTAAGTGATATACAACAAAATTTTGTGACCGCCTTCTTATCCCAAATTACATTATTTCGCAATACCTACAGTGTAAACAATATATAATTTCCACCTTATGATTGCCTTGGCTTATAGATTATGTTAATATACAATTGACCTGAAGCGAGATGGATTATCGCCCCACCAACCGGTAAAGATTATTTAGAGATTGTTCGTTTGTCTAAG
Organism: Panopea generosa; assembly: GCA_029582155.1. NCBI lineage: Eukaryota > Metazoa > Mollusca > Bivalvia > Adapedonta > Hiatellidae > Panopea > Panopea generosa. Next base: position 1,839,998 of record CM055901.1, read on the forward strand.
AAAATGGTCGCTATGGATAAAATATTGATCGCTGACTGGAGTACCGTCTTGTTTGATTGACAGCCCACGCCAGGTCAATTACTAAAATCAAAGAAGTGATACACGAGTGCGACTTGTAACTGTCTAATAAGAGAAACATATCATCCCTTAGTGAATATCACGATGCCTTATCCGATCACGTGGTAGACGTAATATTTTGTTAGTAGTTGTTGTATCTGACAACCACGCTATCAGTTTTGTAATGCATCTTTAATTTTCGTGCCCCTTATTTATGAATAAATACATTGTTACTGATTAGGGTACTTTCATTAGATTTAATGGTGTCTGTTTGGTGTCTTCAACCCTTGTACCAATAATCTGAACTGACGAATATTGACGCCATGCCTGGAATATATTCAAACATATAATACAAGGGATACAGTCATCAAAAAATGCAAATACAAGGAATTAATCCAATCAAATATACATGTATATACACGACAAAACAAGTATAGATAAAGTATACAAATAAAACCTAAGTTAATCTTTGATTTTAGAAATGTACTGCTATTTATTGAATTCTAGAATTTCTTTATATATTCACGGATAATACGTTCTATCCAGCTGTCAATCATTTGTTCCTTTATAACTTCGTTTATAACACTGAGCTATACTACTACTACAACACGTTATACAATCATTTTGTTTCAACAGTGATTGGAACTTAAAAATATACATATTTTATCAGACAACCTGATTAGTCAAAATATATATTATATAGTTTTTTAACTTGAAATCGAGTTTAGGAATTAAGTCATTGTTTCACAGTGGTTATACATATCGGATCCGAAGAAACATTTTTATACACGTATGCTAAATTTACGTTGATCGTTAATATCCTAATTGTATCTGGTTATACCGACATAGATCAATAACTATTGGTTTTCTAATTGTCAAAATTTGATAACGGTTATTGTATATATATAAAAGAAAAGAAACTATAAGTTGGACTTAACTGTTAATTCTCTTATTAACTTAGCCGGGTCCGATACACTTAGTCGGTTACGCGTCTGACTATCAATCCAGGGATCGTGTGTTCGAATCACCGCCCGGCAACAGTCTCCGTAATGATTAATATACGACATTGTGTCTCATTATCATTCAAGTGGGGAAGATATCAGTTACTTGCGCAGATGGGGTGTGCTCAAGTACTGGGTAACCTTTCCGGCTCCCAGGAAACAGTGGTTAGGTTAACTGATCGTCTGATAGCCCTCGGTGGCATAAAAATGACCCTAACTATTCAATCAATCAATCTTATTCAACTATATACAAATAAAATAATTAAACAAAATCGAGGTGCGTTATCTGGTGGATAATCCTGGGGTGGTATTCACCAACCATTCTTAAGAGTATTCCTAGACTTGAGCTCAAGAAGGAATTCTGAAAAACACACTTAGATTCCATCTTTTGATGTCAAAAACTGCAAGCATGTGGGGATATCTAATTTAAAGTCGAATACACTCTCACAATCGTTTTATCTTCATGATAAACTAGATATCTGAGGTTAAAACTATGATTTTCAAGCTCAAGTCTAAGAATATTCTCATAAATGGTTGGTGAATACGAAACCTGGTCTGTCACAAGCTTTAGGCGAGTTTTCTACTACAACGAACTAACTCCAAAACAACACCAGGAGTAACTCGAAAAGTGAGCAAACTTTGAAACATAAGTAATTTTAATTTTGAACGCAATGTTTATATGAAAACTGTGCTACCATGCTTATAAAGTCACGTGCATCTGGTGTTATGGAGTTGGACGTGTGTGTCGCAATAAACATTTAAGTAGTGAAGTCAGCTAGAACGAAACAACGGGACATGGAGAAAACATCAAATTTTATTCGAAGGAAAACGAAAGAGTGCAACTTTCCATTTCACAGCGATGAAGTTTACAGACACAGGGACTTAATTCCGTAGCAAATGGAAAGCTGCAGAGAGAGATGTCGATATTGCAGATCAGAACGAACGACTATCACACGAAAATGTGATTCTCAAGTAAGAGATTCGAACAGCAAAACGTTTTCCAAGGAAGCGTTGAAAATAATAGCGATAAGAAATAAGGAAATTGAACACCTTAATCAACCGTTTAAAAACTTTGACACAGGGCTATCTTCGTTAAAACATCTAAATCAAACTCTGTCATGTGAAATACAAAAACTTAAATCTGAAAATGACATGTTTCAACAAGACACGAAGCCGACAGTGGGTTATCAAAGGACGGCATCGAGTGCACCATCCGGCATGTACCGTGAATATAATCAGTCACGGATAACGGAACATGGAATCAACCCAGAGGCGGAGGAGAAACTCACTGAAATGGTACGGAGTGATCGAAATTAGCCGAAAATGGATATGAACTTAATAATACATACAAATAAATATACAAACTAGACGTCGTGTTGGTTTTACCTGGTCTAAAACAGATCATGATGTCCGTATAATCAGTATTTTTGTGTGTGATTATTTTATGGACACTCTTATACAAGTGTAGATTAAAAATGATAATTTGATGAAGAACAGTTCTGGTTTTATCCGACGTTCAAAACATCTCATGAAATAGTATTCAATTATTGAAATGTACAATATTTCATTTAAGAAAAAAGTAAATGTTTTTGTAAGGTATTAAGTGTGATCATTGTGAACGTTCTATTCATTAATTCAGTTTATAAACAGAACGCAAACCGTTATACATTTGTATTTGTAATGATAAATGAATAGTATTTTCAGAAAATATTGGTGTCAGTGTTTTCTAGTATTATATTTTTTTGAACACTCGCAGATTTAAAGTAGTTTCAATGTAAACGATTGGTTTATTAATCCAATTATATCAAATGGCGAATTGAGGTCAAAATAAACAAAAATGTATGTAAATGCATGAAATAAAATGCAAAATATAAAAAGAAATTTGTTTGTTTTAATGTAAGATCTTATCTATTCGATCCTACACCAAATCAAACACATGTATCCTACATGTAGTATGCATCACGGTATTACAGATACTAAACTCACTTGAAATTGTCCTGAGAAAGCAAAATAATGTTAACATTCAATGTTTTACAAATCACTTGATATTATCAGTTTTGTGGGAAATCCAATAACAATTCAAGCTAATGCAGTAGTTCAAACTCTTGATTGTTGAATTAATTACGTGTCTTGTAATAAAAAACAACTGCAATTACTGAAGTCCATAATTATGTGCGGCGCGCTAACTAACTACAGGTGTTTTATAGCAGGAAAACATTGTGCCATTATTAGACCGGCACAATGTTTTACCAATAATCAACACTTTCCTTTCAGAAAATTACTTTTGCGGCGTTAGAAAGTATTGTTATCACAGACTACATTTATTAAATTCCTATCAAAATAGCTTGATTTGTTGTGAACTATATACGAGACTATTTATCACTATAAATAACATCATACGATGTTTGCATTGACTATATCATCCAATCACCTTACCATTAGACATGGGACAAAATAAATTGCATGCTTTCTGAAGGTTCAAGAATGTATATCTCAACAGCTTATTTAAATATACAAACAATTATCACATCAGAATATGAGAAATACTCGTTTAATGCATTGTTATAAGTGTATGAGCATGAAGGCTACTTGATCACTTTTCATTTTTCAAAAGCATATAACTAACAACCGAGAAGACAGTATTCAAGGCACTTAGATAAAATATTAATATGCACATCGAGTAATAAATCATACAGATTCTTATGTTATGTACGTAATATGCTTTCATATTTGTAACTGAAGTACTTAAATCATGTCATAGTGAAGTCTAAAGATAGTGTGTCACTGAATCGTGTTGATAATGTAAGAGAATGTCTTAAAAACTGACTTACATGCTAAATGCAGCATTCAGAAGGTTTAATATGAGAGGCAACCGGTATTTTTGGGCAAATCCCATACCGTTGATATGCTGATTTTTGCTCACTCTTGTTTAGCGAATCCCTCCATCAATGCACTATCGATTGACAAAAACGCATTTATCCAAACGAGAAATACAATGCCGAAAACCCACAGCATACGAGTAGTCTGTAACTGCTATAATTTGCAGATACTGAAACAGTGCACTTTTGTTGATAAAACGTCGGTCAAACAACCTTTTTTCAGTCAATAAAACAGGTATGAGAAAATGACAAGAACTCATGTCTTGCGGTTATGGCGGGTATGGTCGTAGCACTATCGTTTCTTCTTCCAAAAGTTGCTGGACAACTTTACTATTGTTGGCAGCTGCATTAACAAGCAAAAGACATAAATCACGTAAACCACGTGCTGGTCTTTTTTCATATACATGTTTGACCTTTTTCAAGACAAATGTTTGGGAAAAGTTTCCGGTAATTTATCGACCATATTGGATAGAAATGTGCATGGCATAATCGCCTGAATTGAAGAAAATAGAGAAATTTTTTGGTAAGACTTGAACGTTTGGCAATGATATGTCTTCTTTGGCCTTTTTCGTCCATTGTTTATGATTAATCCGACGTTGGGGCTCGAAATGAAACGCGCATGCTTTAGCATCAGTAAGATATCCTCATATTCGATTTTTACTGCGATTTTATAATTCTAAAGCAATGTTTACGTTATGTTCTCTTGTGGCCTTTTTGAAAGCAGTTAAAGGATGCGGTGCCAATTTACTTTCATGCAATTGTGTACTGCAGATATGTTTGCAGCAGTAAAAACCGACTAACAGATGCAGCCTACAAGTATAAGAGATATGTTTGCAGCAGTAACAGACGACTAACACTTGGGCCTACAAGTATGAGAGTTATGGTTGCAGCAGTAATAGCCGACTAACAGTTGGGGCCTACAAGTATGGGAAATATGGTTGCAGCAGTAATAGCCGACTAACAGTTGTAGCCTACAAGTATGAGAGATATGGTTGCAGCAGTAATAGCCGACTAACAGTTGGGGCCTACAAGTATGAGAGATATGGTTGCAGCAGTAATAGCTGACTAAGAGTTGGGGCCTACAAGTATGAGAGATATGGTTGCAGCAGTAATAGCCGACTAACAGTTGGGGCCTACAAGTATAAGATATATGGTTGCAGCAGTAATAGCCGACTAACAGTTGGGGCCTACAAGTATGAGAGATATATTTGCAGCAGTAGCAGCCGAATAACAGCTGTGGCCTTCAAGTATGGGATATATATTTGCAGCAGTAACCGCCGACTAACAGCTGGGGCTTACAAGTGAGAGATATATTTTTGCAGCAGCAACAGCCGACTAACAGCTATCGCCTACACGTATGACAGTTATGTTTGCAGCAGCAGCTGCTGACTAACAGATGCAGCCTTCAAGTATGAGAGATATATTTACGCAGTAGTAGCCGACTAACAGCTGTGGCCTACAAGTATCAGAGATATGTTTACAGCAGTAGCAGCCGACTAACAGATGTGGCCTACAAGTGTGAGAGTTTTGTCTGCAGCAGTAGCAGCCAATTAACAGCTGCGGCCTACAAGTATAAGAGATATATTTGCAGCAGTAGCAGCAGATGCGGCCTACAAGTATGAGATATATGTTTGCAGCAGTAGCAGCCGACTAACAGCTGTGGCCTAGAAGTATGAGAGATATGTTTGCAGCAGTAGCAGTCGACTAACAGATGTGGCCAACAAGTATGATAGATATATTTGCAGAAGTAACAGCCGACTAGCAGCTGGGGCTTACAAGTGTAAGATATATGTTTGCAACAGTAACAGCCGACTTAAAGCAGTAGCAGTAGCAGCTGACTAACAGCTGCTGTCTGCAAGTGTGATAGATCTGTTTGCAGCAGTAGCAGCCGACTAACAGCTTCGGCTTCCAAGTACACATTAGCCTAAATTATTTTACAAATTGGCCATTTCAGAACGAAAATCCATTATAAATACTTCTGTTCATAAGCCTGGTGAAAATTTAGTTTTCATCCTCGTATCCCACGAATCCGGCTTCATTCGTTATCATATGTTTTCAAAGGTAATTTACACTTAAGGCAGCTTGTAATAAATGCGGGTAAATAAGACATAGAATAACTTTACAGAGAAACCCCTTTTTACACATTTGACTCTCATTTATTCCAGATAATATCCGGACAATGAATGTAATGTTTATACAAGTAATGCAATGTAAGACAATGAGTATGTCATCGATCAGTGTCAAACGGCTCTAATCACTGGATATATAATTGATGAAAGGGACATATTGGAAATAGAAATGTAGATTAGAAAAAATATCTCTAGGAATGAAACGTTTTTGATTGCATGCAATGACCAAAGAAAACAATGACCATTTTGGCGTTACACATGTGGGTAGGTATCTCACGAAACTTCAATATGTAAAGTGTATTCTGTAAATTAATTTTGTGATGTAATCGCTATTATATACAAACATATCTTAAAAATCATGATGCGTCAAGAGTTTGATAGTATAACATAAAATGCTAAAGCATTGAACAATACACTTGTTTCTATAATTTGATAATTTTCGATAGCTGACAAATCGTAACCATGGTTATACCATACTGTAAACTTATAATATACTGGATCATAGTCATATTAGCGGTCAGTGTCAGCTCACTTACAGAGCAATATTTGATGGAAAAGTATTATGCGTGCATGTTACAAAAGAAAAACAACTCAATTCGTCAGTTGAAATTTATCTGGGCTGTGCATTATCATTTAATGTATTTTATACTACATTTGTAAAGCTTATCATTTAAACATTAGTCATTATACTCACCATCTCTCTTGGCAACCACTAAAAGTATTTATTCATCAACAGTCCGTTCCTAAATTTGACAAAAGAATACGCCTTTATACGTATGTGACGCTTCTTATTTGATGATACTATCATTTGCTTACACGTGTCAACTTAAAATATTGAATATTTGAGCTGCTTTTTAAAGAATTATAACCAAAGAGATATAACACTAACTATAACAATAACCCTAACGTTATTGTGATGTTTTTCACTGGTTGGTGTTCATCACAAAACCCTGCCTAACAACAAGATAGTAATGATTAGCCAAGGACAGCTGACATCGTGCACGCAATTACTTTCTAAAAGTTCTACATCGCGTAGAAACAAACAGCTGGATGAAACAAACAGTTGTACAGGCACCATTTATACATTTCCCTGCGAAATTGGACATTTTGTAACTTGTTATGCATAGTGAGATGACCCACACTTTAGCAATTCAAGAAATACATTGATATAAATTAACAATCCAAAGATTTTCTTTGTTGTAATACCGCTTTTTAAAAGTAAAGTAAAATGGTACACCAAAATATAAAAAATATAAACATGGACTTTAAATAAATGATTACAAACTCAGAGTACTTTTTGATACATATATTTATTATATGCTAACGCAGCATTCATATGACAGCAGCGCCGTTTACTGCAGGAAAATATGTTATGTTCTTTTTAGAAAATAATTCAACAAAATCACTCTTAAGAATTGTTTATTGGTGAACGAGATTACAAATTAAATCTGCAGAAATAAAGCTTTTTGAACATTTAGCATGAAATAAACTATGCTCTTTTTTCTAACTATTCCACAAAACCAGACTGTAACCATTAGCTGCTAGCGACGAAACAAAATTAGTATTTAAATGCAACTTAACCTTATGCATGTGCACGTAATGCAAGATTGCTGTAACTACGGGGCATGCATTGAGAAATAGTTAAACTTACAATCAAATACAGACCTTTCGGTTCATTTGAATTTACGATCAAATACAGACGATATGGTGAATGTGGAATATGTAATCAAATACAGAATAAATAGACTAAGTGAAAGTTTAGTGTTCAATCAAATAAGTACCAGTAGTATGATTGTTGTTATTATGTAGCAAAGCAGTAACATTATTTTAAAAAATGTATATGGCAGTAAAATGCGAGCTGGTTGACGGCAATAAATTATGCATTACACACATGACAGGCAAGCAGACTGACATTTATTGAGTTTTGCAAGTATAAACGTCTCACTACACACAACACAGGTGCAACGTCTTTTTGTCACGGTAACCTGACGTCCTTGTAACTTGGTTAGAAATATTTTAAAAATGGTTCATATTTGATTTCTTGCTTAGTAGATCAAATGTTGACATAGCATACTCGTATACTGAACAAAGATATCACTGGTGGTATAAAACTTACTTTTATAGGATCTTAACAGATACACTAATGGGTGTCACATCACTAGGGGGTGTCACATCACTGGGGGTGTCAATTCACTATTTAAAACAATAGTCAACCTACCATTTATTGTTAGCATGTGTTAATGTGCGGATACAGTCCTGTCTATGTGGAATTTCTTTACCGAGGAAATCTTATATCTTATTTTACAGAGTACACAATTCAGCTGTGCATTGATTTAGCGCAGTATTAACATAACAGTAGCAAAGATGTCCAATTATTGGTGTAACCATATAGCAGGGCAGTAACATAGTCATTTGCACATTACTTAAAGATAGCAGTGCATGGTTGTACAACATTTAAGAATGTAAGGAAACGTCCGACTGAAAGTTGTTATAACACTGTCTCTGGCATAACACGTAGTATAGCAAAAAAGAGTCACTGATGGTTGGGTGAAGCGTACGCATTTAATACCTAATACTTATTGTATGAATGTAACATATGAAGACGTACGTCGCTGCAACATTTCAGCATAGCAAACTTATAATTGCTTTGGATATATCATATCATAACAATATATGACTTATATAGGGTTATAGCAAGGCTGTTAAATTTAGATTATGCATTTCGTATATTACTAATATTACTTCATTAAATCTATAATATTGTCTGTTTCATGCATGTAGCACCCAGTGAAGTTGTGAAAAGCAACATGTATCTATAGATCAGTATTTGTAGGTAAAAATGTCTCTGAATGTTCCTTTTCAGTGTTGTTAGATAATCTTACATATGTTTATGAATGTTTCTCTTCAGTGTTGGTGGTTAATCTAACATTTGTTTATGAATGTTCCTCTTCAATGTTGGTAGATAATCTAACATATTTTTCTGAATGTTCCTCTTCAGTATTTGTAGATAATCTTACATCTGTTTCTGAATCTGATGTTTCAGTATTTGCAGATAATTTTACATATGTTTCTGAATGTTCCTCTTCAGTATTTGTAGATAATCTAACATATGTTTCTGAATCCGATGTTTCAGTATTTGCAGATAATTTTACATATGTTTCTGAATGTTCCTTTTCAGTATTTGTAGATGATCTTCCATATGTTAGTGAATGTTCCGTTTCAGTATTTGCAGATAATTTTACATATGTTTCTGAATGTTCCTCTTCAGTATTTGTAGATGATCTTCCATATGTTAGTGAATGTTCCGTTTCAGTATTTGCAGATAATTTTACATATCATTCTGAATGTTCCTCTTCAGTATTTGTAGATAATCTTACATATGTTTCTGAATCCGATGTTTCAGTATTTGCAGATAATCTTACATATATTTCTGAATGTTCCTCTTCAGTATTTGTAGATAATCTTACATATGTTACTGAATGTTCCGTTCCAGTATTTGCAGATAAATTTACATATGTTTCTGAATATTCCTCTTACGTATTTGTAGATAGTCTTATATATGTTTCTGAATGTTCTGTTTCAGTTTTTGCAGATCATTTAACATATGTTTCTGAATGTACCTCTTCAGTATTTATACTAATCTTACATATGTTTCTGAAAGTTCCGTTTCAGTTTTTACAGATATTTTACACATGTTTCTGAAAGTTCCTCTACAGTATTTGTAGATAATCTTACATATGTTTCTGAATGTCCCGTTTCAGTATTTGCAGATTATTTTACATATGTTTCTGTATCCGATGTTTCAAGCAAATTCCAGATTATATGATTAGTTCATATAATATATCAATGTTTGCAAAATCTTATAAGTCGCTCGTCTTGAATTGTTTTTAATTAATACTTATGTTATTTTTGTTGTTGTCAGTAAGCAGGAGGGTAAAAATAATAATATACACGTAGAGAGGAATGTTGTCAACAAAATACTAATAAAACTTATTGATTATATTATTAGCAAAATTAGAAAGTATCAAATGGTTTCGTTAACCTCATCAAACTGATGCAATCATGAATCAATGACTTCTAAATTCTGATACAAGTTGATTGTATACTACATGTCGTTCCATTAGTGTAGTAAGGTACAAAGTGTATATGAATGAAGAAGGTGCTTGGTACCACTTGGCATCAATTGGGCGAAGTGAAATACGAAAGCGAGCGTACTCCTTGTATATTATCAACTATAAATACTTACAAATATATATACACAATAATCAGCATTTAGGTGCATAGATATATTCACCTATCATGTGTTTATATAAGTATCTGTCTTAGTAAAAATATAGTTCTTATAAGCTATGCGGAGTATGCACATTTATTATATCTTAAGCACAGGCAACAAATAACTTTGAGTGTTGTGTATCATAATTTGGTTGTATATATTAAGCAGATGTGTGTTTTGTTGTTGCGAATAAATGGCGTATATTCTGTATCAAGTGTACACAAAGTGAGACTGATTTTAAGATTGCTGTGCTTCAATTATTAACGAAGTGGTATTATATACCAGAGAGTATGCACAATACGTTAAAGATTTCTTTCCGAATCTGTAGTTCAATCTGTGTATGTCTGGTGCTCTTTTTAAAATAAATACTTTATAATGATATTTTGCCAAGCATGATTCCGACAATGTCCGTGCTATATAATAAAACAGCCATTCACATATGTGATATATTGTCTGTTTCCCGTTCAAAATAGTTTTACTCCCTGACCTTCAATAAGATAACATATATGTGTAGTAGTGTAACAATGGTGAATATATAGCGATACCCAGTTGTCTTAAACTACACATGTAACACTATAATATTATAGAAATGAACAACACTGATATAGCTGTACATAACAAACAATAAAATATAACGACATTGAATATATATTTGAATAAATTCATTATATAAATTCTCCTTTAATGGATTTCTTTTTTTATATCAAAGTTGACTTCTACTGATGCTCACAATGAAAATAATTTAACCTTCAAACGTCCAAAATTCTGAAAAAAATATTATCTTTTTCGTATTTAACAATTACATATCAATTGCTAACACTTCGATTAGATTAACCTCTCTCTTCATAAACTTTGCGATATAACTGACTACATCAATTCTTTACAATATTTTTTGTTACTTTCGAATTTTTTATCATTTAATATAGTATTCTATTGATGTTTAATAAATATGTACATACTCTCAATTCTCTCGATTATGTATAGAAAAAGTAATAAAAATAAAACCAAAAAATGTTGTGCTTTCCATAAACGTTCATGAAATTCAAGTCAGCGAATAATATACTTGATTTTGGTAATAACCATCTGACAATTAAGAAATAAAACACTTTTTTAAAGTATTTACAATGTATGCTTATATTAAACAGATTTTAAAACTAGAAAAAAGTTATGTTCTGTTCTAATACAATGGTATTTGGACTATTCGTGTTTTTCTTTGTACCCAAGCTTAAACAAAGAGTTAAATAACAAATTCAAAATCTGTCAGAATGTAATTGTTAGATTTATTAAGAGTATGGGACCTAGTAGAAGTGTCAACAACGGTAAGCTTGTTGATATGTTTTTTATTAAATTCAGATAAAACCAATTAGCAATTACGTCTCAACAATGTTTTTAAATTGTAAATTACAAGTGTCCATTATGTATGAAAGAAAAAAATGTTTTTGTTTAAGATGTGCACTGTCATTCCACTAGGGAAAATAAATCGTGGGGTGAATGCGTAAAAGGTCTAAGTGCCTATAAATAAATAAGCACTTTTTCGTTATCACCCCTCAAATTTATAAGTCTTTCAGCTCCACTAACATGCAAACATGGAATTCAATTCCATTTCATATTCGACTTTCAGCCTCTCCTTAAACATTAAAACATTAGTTTGATTATTTTTAAAGTCATTAACACTTGACGCAATGTGGTAATTGTACAGAAGACGCCGAACACTACTTTATGTAATGTCCTATATATACTGATGAGCAACTTCATTTTCGTTCAACGCCGTTTTGATCTCTTGGATACAACGGAACTTTTATTTGGTAAGAGTAACGACAATTCCTTTTTATTACGAACGTACAACAATTTATTAAAAACACCAAACGGTTTGTCAACAACTGATTCTCTCGACATCAGATACCCATTTTTATGCAGCTGTTCAATGCACCGCACTTAATTTTTTTTTCTTTGAGCCTTGGCTTATGTTCCATTGAATGTTATAATAGCCATCTTGGATCTAGTAAACAAAGAATCGGCGCAGAAAACTCTGTTAGTTATTAACTCAACCTCGCGCCGACACAAGACTTGGGGCAGTAAACACTGTTAGTTATGAACTCAACTCCGCGCCAATAAAGACTCGGTTATTTAAAGGGGTGTGCCGTAACAAATGGTGCTGAAACTTGTAGCTTAATCCGTTTCCCTATTATGTGAATTACGCAAAGCACATTTAAACATAATCATAAGCAATATGTGTTGATTTCCCTATATTTGTTTTTCATATATGCACGCTTAGTTATGCATATCAAATTAAATATTTTAATAACAAAAAAATTGACTGAATTTAATGTTAGTATGGTGTCAAATAAAAAATGTCAACTATATTGAATATGATAATGTATTCGTTTAACTCGTCCACGAAAATTGACGAATGTGATGCTCATTTTCTCAGGTTATAGACTTGAATTATATTTGGAATGTATGCTGTATGTGACACTTACCATCTTCTATGAACCTTAACACTTACAACTCTGCATGCTCTCATGATTCCATGAATTTATGTGATCTGAGTAACTTAAGGTCTAACTACACAGTTTAATTTCGTTCTTTGTTCTATATAAAATAAGGTCTAAGATTTCCATGGTAAAACAAGAATTCACCAAAGTATTTTTTTTTTCAAAGCAGGAATGTACATTTATAACCACAAACAAATGCACAATAACTGGTAGGTTGACCAACTTGTTTTTTTTTAAAAGAGAGTGCAGTGACACCCTTAGTTTTTTGGGGAAAAAGTTGTTCTCAAATGCTCATAGATACATATGTGCATATAAAAGTCACTTTTTAACACCAGTGATGTCTTATTGCAGTATATGCTATGCAAACTTTTGCTCTACTCATCTGCAGCAAGAAATCACAACCACTATGAACCATTTTGAAAATATTTTTAAAAATCAAATTATATAGGCCCTTTTTCAAACGTAAGAATCATGTTACCCTGGGAAACAAGGGGTGTAACAGTGCAGTGAGACGTATAGAATATTGGCATGATTGGTATTGATATATTTGACGCATAGTGTTGGTGCTGATGTGAAATATATATTATATATGCTTCATAGATATTAAAAAGCGCATTGTGGTAAACAAGTATTATATTATGTACACATAATTTGAATGGGTTATCTTTTCAAAACAAACTCAATATTATTATTATTGTTGTTGGTATTATTATTATAATCTCTTTATCAAGGCGATTACTAGTAAAAAAAAACAAATTCAACCAGTATGTAATCAATATATGACAGATAGTCAAAATTAAATAGCTACATTCAAATGATAAGTCTCAACATGTGATACAATTTAAAACTTAACAAATGTGTTAGTTTAACAATATGATCGGTGCGTAGGCCAAAATAGAAAATCACTTTCCAATAGATTATTATGGACTGTTTAGATACATGTAAATACCTTATGATAATAAGGATTCATTAGAACGAATTGCTTTTTGCAGCTTTAATGTTTCGAGAAAAACTGATATTGATCCTTTAAGTTTACAGGGAAGAGTGAGTTATAAAGAAAAATATCGATATAGTTTAGTAAAGTAAATATAAATAATATAGTTGATCTATTTTATCTCGATTGGACTGAGCTTATATTAACCGCCTTCTTGATAAAATCAATGATGATTTTTTTTAGAGGCATCGAGTCTAGCTGGGGAATGAGCCCGCACTCTGTCGTTTGCGATCAACACTTTATCCGCAATTTTCTACCGCCCGTTTCGTTTACGAACAATAAGTTATTAACATGTACATACAACACCATTGCTGTCAATAGAATGTTTGAAACAAATAGTTATGTATAAAAAAAATGTAAATAAAACTAAAATCTACGTAATATTATTCATACGGGATACTGAATTGGTATCTCTCACAGCAGCATATTGTAAAATAAGATAACATGTTAAGATAAATACGTACCGCATACTTGTGCTTAGATAAAGCACAGCGCTGATAAGCAGAACACCAACACAGTAGCAAATATAATCATGTATGATTAGACCTTTTTTAATTCAAATGATTTATCAATTGATAAACCTTGTAAATGGTTGGTGTTTTAAAATCGTCTAATACGTCAATGTTTATTTGAGATTCTGCGTAGCGGTCTGAAAACTCTGCGGAATTTTACGTTTTCCTTTGCAATGATGGGCCCTTTTAGTCATCGGAATAGCTAATAACTGACATAATAGCACACATTAGCATTTTCTCAAAAATGTCTGCATTATAGAGATACTAACAAAGGTATAAATTGTGTCTGAATATTATTAGATAGCTGGGTATAGGGATTGATAGTTGGGTACATGGATGGATGGATGGATATTTATATATATGTTAGGCAACCAATAAGTTTGTTGTCAACCATGACTTATATATGCTATGGTTTTACATGCAATACATCTGGACAGGAAGGACACATGACATTTATTGAATGGCGATTCACGCTGTTTTCAACCGATTTCCGGTTATATGTGGCATATCCAGTTTATTTGTGGAGGAAGACCTCAGACTATGTCCGACTGAGTAGAACCACCGTCCTTCCGAAAGTAACTGGATACTTTCTCACATAAAGTTTTTGGAGCGAACGAGACTCGAACCTGAGCGGTGAGCGGTAAGTAATTTTGAGACGGCGCCTTAGACCACTCGGCCGACGGAGGACCCGAAATACATGAACTGATAGCTTTATATGAGAAGGTTCCAGTTAAGGATTCATGACTACTTACATGCTATATAAAGACAAGGTTAAGAAACCCGTTTGATCATAAAGATACAGTAAATTCATGTGTATTTTATTTCATAAAGGGAGATTATTAAATTTACAACAACGGATTTTCCGATTTTTGGGAAGTTTTCAGATGTTCATTCCATTATTTGTGAATAACCAGACATAAATCTACAAACCACACTATGGCGAGAGCGCCTAGCTACATAAACACAATAGCAAGGCCTCTGCTAACCCAATAAATTTGGTGTCAACAGTTTTATAGCTTTATATGAGAAGGATCCAGTTAAGGATTCATGACTACTCACATGCTATATTAAGGACAGATTTAGAAACCCGTTGGATCATGAAGATTCAGTGAATTCATATTTATTTCATCTCATAAAGAGAGATGAATAAACTCATATATAGGTTGGTACGTTAAGTTAGTTAAGGAGGTAGGTAAGTTAGTTAGGGAGGTAGGTAGGTAGGTAGGTACGAAGGTAGTTAACGGTTAAATCGGAATAACTGTTTTACTACCAATTATTGTAAATGATGGGATTTACAAATGCCCTTTAGGATAATATTAAAGATTGTTAATACAAATGGTCAAATATGCAGTATAATATAAATAATTTTTTGTTAGCACCTTTACATGTTCTTGACCCTAGATAATTTTTATATCGCTATTATATAATTATATTAGGTCAGAGTAATAAATAGGTGACCTAAAGATAATTTAATTTATTCGACTTACCTGCAGGTACTGCGTAATCTTACACATTACCAGACCTAGGAACCATGACTGCATCACTTCCGATATTATGGAAGGTGGTAGGCATATAAGGATAACGAGAAAATCCGCCACAGCAAGGTTTACCAGAAAAAAGTTTGTTACCGTCTTAAGTTGGTTACTTTTCCATACTGAATAGCAGACGAGAAAATTTCCACCTATTCCAATAACAAACACCACGAAAAACGCAAATAAAAATATCCACTTGTAAAACTTTGGGAAAATAAATTCCAAAATATCACCAAGAAATTCTTCATCAGACTTTCCGGTAATATTGTTAGAAATATCAGTTGAATTTGTTGAAGAAGTGTTACTTTCTTCCGATATATTGTACATCTCCATAATGTTTCCGTTAGATACATTGTTTGCTGCCATTTTATAAAAATATTGTAAAGCCAACTCTTAAATACTTGCCAAATTAAAGTATTTGCTAATATTTCTACCAGTTGTATTGTGTCAATCCATATGTTTGCAAGATAAACCAAACTGTCTTGTTGTAGTTTCTTTTAAGTACCTTCTGTTTATAGAACGGCGGAAAATTTACTTCTATGCCTTACACTTGCAAGTGAATGATTAAACGAGAACATGGTGTAAAACCTGTGTCTTCAATATTATTTATCTAATACCGCTATCAAAATATATATTTGGCCGTGATGCATTTATTTTGTTAATAGCCTAAACTGTGCATCGTCACCATGTCGTAATCATTATTATTGACATAACATTATCAATTTGAAGAAAAAAAATGTTAGTTAAGATAAACCGAACTACAAATAAATGTTCCTATTGAAGGTTATAGAGATTTAATGAACTAACATATATCAGTTGTTACTTATCAGTCTTATCACTATTCCGTGTAACCTATTAGTTCAGGAACATAACTGAATATGACTTAGAAACCAATACGGCAGCGCACACCAAGGCATCATACATTTTATCAATACAAGATACAGTGATATCAGAAGGTTCCTTTTGCTGGAGTCGTTGGTGTTTTGAAACATGTAAAAATGCACCGTACATCATTTTATAGCATATCATTACCCTAAGATTAAGTAAAAATGCTATGGTATAATAGTATAGTGAATTTGTATGGACAGCTTTGTTTCCAACCCGTTGGTCATTTAATGCATAGTGCAATTAATTCAATAGCTAACTGACATTGTGTGTTTATGATTTATGTTTAAAATGTTCTGATTACGATCACTGGCAAAGTGTATATAACATACATCATTGAATTTATACAATGGATATGCAGATTAAAAAAATCACTTCATCAATCCATGTCTATTTAAGGTTTTACCAGTTTTCTTATTACAATGTATTGGAAAATTACTGTTGGAAGTGATTTTATATGATACAAACCTATTCATATTCAAAAATATGCCCGAATATAAAACATTGACAACACTGTTTCCTTTTTGTTATCTCTAATGAGCTATAAGTATCATAAAACACATTTTGCAGACTCAATTTGTCGTGGTATGTCATACGTTTATGGTATTGCACAAGCGCGTAAAATATCGCTTTGTTTCCAACTACTATCAAACACATCATTGTGATTTAGTGCTGCGTCTGCAATACCTAACTAGTCAGAATAGAATATATTTTAAAATATTTATTTTCAATGCATGAATGGATCCTCACTTAAAAATGCACATAACTGGTAGATTGGCCAGCTTTTTTTAAAGACAGTACAGTGATACCCAAGATTCTTTGATAGTCAGTGGTTTTATTACAGAATATGCTATGCCAGCTTTTCACTTAAATTGGTCGGGTAAAATATACTGATTTTAAAAGTCGTTAGAGTTAAATCAGTCAATGTTGTCTGTTGCTTGATAATGAATGTTCGTCAAAACATTCGGTGGTTCTCTACGCCTGTCCCTTTGCTACCATTCATTGAATTATTTGGTCAGCCAGTACAAGGAATGTACACTGTAAAGGCATGTAAAGCGTTATGTAGTATAGGTTTGTTAAACTTATCGCTAAGTAGATAGGGATAAAACATTTTAAAGATATTTTTACAACATCATTATGCGGTTATAGAGTAAGTCATTTTGACGTTTATTTCATAAATATCCTTTGAGTCATGAGCAGTTTTGAAAAAGTAAATGTGTTTATTATGTCAAACTAATAGCCATATTTTACAAGTAGCATTTTTGTACACTTAAAATCGTACGTTGTCTCGGTGACTAGTTCATGCGGAAATCAGACAAGACTAAAGAACGGTATAACTTGACCACGACATACGGTATCTTTTTTTACAGTGAGTACTTTTTATATTACTTTTTCTATAGTTTAGTAATTTAAATGTCCGAAACTTATATCGACATGTGTTGAATTAAATATTATATCAGCAGTAGTGAGAATTGTTTATTAGGATATAGGCCAAAAGATCTGGGAACGTATTTTGAGATGTTTGTAATGAAGTTTTGAAAATTGGCATTTTGGAATTGTAAGATATGTATATGTAAGTTATGTTCGTTATTATGTTATTTGCAAGAAGAATAGATAGATGAACATTTCACTGTGTCTGTTCAATAAAATGAATTAATTATGAATCGACTGGTATTTCTTGATATATGTAACCTGTACATAACTGGATTACCTTAAAGAAATTTAGGAAAAAACAAGAGTTTGAGCTTTTCTATTGTAATTTTATTACAACAATTTTAATATGGCACTTAAATTTTATTTACCCTTTACTCCATACTCATTTAAGTGGACTGAAAGCCATGCATAGT
Source organism: Panopea generosa (assembly GCA_029582155.1). Taxonomy (NCBI): domain Eukaryota; kingdom Metazoa; phylum Mollusca; class Bivalvia; order Adapedonta; family Hiatellidae; genus Panopea; species Panopea generosa. Next base: position 1,858,602 of record CM055901.1, read on the forward strand.
CAATGTCCATGAATTGTTACATTTTACCTATTTATACTGATAGAACAGCAAAAAGCAGTGCAGAAACTAGTCCTACACTGTTTTCAAAAGCCTTTTATAATAGAGGTGTTCAAAGGCGTCTATATGAAGTAAAGGATTAATCCTCATACGTTTTGTAGAACTTTTTATCTTAAAAGGCTTCTTTAAAATACACATTATAAAATGTCTGCAGTTCCTAAATCATTTAGGCAATAAAATCTTAATGACGTGGTATGATTAAGTGCACCATGTCAGTTACCGTGTACACGACAAGTATACACTCTTCTGCATCGTTGCAAAGAAGCTGACCTTGAATTTTGAGGTAATAATCATGCTTCTCATCTAAGTAAAATTCTGAATCTCTACTAGTTCTAAGATAGGGCACAGTGTCACTGTTTATGGCAAAATAAGGACACTTAACTTCAACTATAGGCATGTCACCGATTATACAATCTGGTGAACAGGACAATAACGGAAAATCTTTCGCAACAATGATGCCGCTTTTTCACATTTTCACCAGATTCTGTCATATATTTTGATATAGCCATAACTTCATATTTTAGTCCATGCATCAATGCTGGAGAAGTTATTCTTAGTACATTTACGAATGACTTTGCAAGTTTCATTCTGTCAGTCTTGTCTGAATGCACAGCTTTCACAGTACGTCCGAACATTGATGAAGATAATCTCTTTGTTCTTTCATCATGCTGCTATGATGTTTTACTCTGTCCTAAAGTTCTGTTTGCTACAGCATTCCTTTCTTTTAAAGTAATTTTAGAAATTGACATACTCTTCAAAAACATGGTCTTCTGCAGTAAGCAACAGATAGTCATGGTCGTGAGCTACAGCCAGACTGTTATCCGGTTCAGATAGCTGAAATATTGGCATCTTTGATGCACCAGTGACACTGTATTTCTAAAGTGATCCTTGTAACCAGAATTATTTCTAAGTTGGAGTGGTCTTGGATCAAAGTCCAAAGATGTAAATTCATCTGCTTCTGGCAAATTAAATTGTTTTGCCTTTTAGGGACTTCCGTCGATTTTCTTGCATTTTTGAAAAAAATGTAGTTTTGTATGCAAGTTTATTCTACAACCACTGTTTTTTAGAAGAAAAATACTAATGATGCATACAAGACCGTGTATACATGTTGACAGTGTGCATTTGGACCATATCTGCTGCACATTCGCACTGACTCTCAACAACATCACCATTCTTTGTCAAAATAATATTAACTTTATATGTAACACCTTTCTTCATCTCTGCATGGCAACAACGGTTTATATAGAGTTTTATGTCATCACTAGCAAGGCGAGAAAAGCAAAATTTCTCGTTGTAAATTTTCTTTGTCATGCTAATATCAAAATCTTTGCCAAATGACTCGGGGTAGTTCCAGAATTTACATCTTTGCAAACAGTGCTGCCAGGAAGTGTAATATTGTAGTCCTGTTGACATACATCAGATTGTCCAAAATTTAAATTTCGTTCATATGCATCGAGTCTGAAAATATAAAATAGAGAAAGATTTAACTTACAAATACTAGCAATATGAATTGCACCATACTATTGAGAGTACCAATCGTAAATATCAAAATCATGCCCAACAATAAAGCCCACCAAATAAATGTGAGTTAAAACGAAAACACGTTCTGATGTGATTGAAATTTATGGTTTGCTTTCAATTCCATCTCAGTTAATCATTTTCATTTGCGTGCATGCAAAGAAGCCCGTCCGTACCCCATCCACTTTACTCGTGATTGTTACAAAACGATTATGGTCGAATTATAACGATAACCGACTGTGATTTTCCATTGTCAAAAAAGAAGGAGGGGTGCCATCAAACCATCGAAATTGTGAAAAAGCAACCATGTTAACCTATGGGAACAAGGCACTTTTAGAATCATTTGGTAATGTATCCAGTGTTCCAGAAGTGCATTTCTCTATATGCAGAACAGTACAAAATGAATTGTTGTGTGAGACGTAAAACCACAAAACTCTTTTAAAGAATCAAGTTATTGAGGTTTATCATTATTTGTTCACTGTATGTGTTAAGCTATATCTAAACAAACCCCTGCTGTACATTTTGAACAAGGAACATTTATACATTGATTATTAAGAAATAGTTTTAGGTTAAAAAATGACAAATAATGTTAACTCAGAACATGTATATTGATCAATGTAATAATTGGTATGGTAACTGCTGGGCAAACCATCATATTGAAGCATCCTGTCCTGTTCAAACAACTTTGTACTTAATGTTACAGCTGAAAATACTAATTATATGCCTTTATTTAAGAGACGTTCACGTCATGCTCATTGATTGGAATGAATTCATAGATAATTCGTCTCAAACTGTTGAACGTTTTAATACATTTAACAAAGACTTACAACAAATACAATTTATATGCCGAAGAATAAGCTGAAATTTTCTTGAAATTGAAATAGGAACATATAACGGTGTTGGCCGTTCGAATAGACTATGCCATTGTATAATTAAAATGCTGTTAAAACCAAGTATCATTTTATTTTGAGTTGCTTGTTATATGTTGATATTCGAAATTAATATCTGGACTATATATCAATACCTACAAAAAAAATCACATACATTACGTTAACTTAGAATCAAAGAAGAAGGATAAACGATTGAAAATGTATTTAAGAAACAACTGTTATTAGAAATGCAACTTTTATTAGAGATAATTCCCTTACAAACATGATTATTTCATAAATTAATGATTCAATTTCTTTGTTCACGATGTACAGCAGGGGTTTGTTGACACACTTCCAATTATGATAAAATCTAAGACTTGATATTTTCGTTGTTGTATGGTGTTTAGCGTCGCTTTCAACAATTTTTCAGTCATAACGCGACGGTGTCTACTTGGGACAGTATTCTGTGCGCTGTCACACTGGAGTACCATGCCATAGACACATGGTATGATACACCATCCAGTCATATAATACTGACATTGGGCCCACCAGACCTAGATCTCTCCTCTAAATACTGAGCGCCAAGCAAGGAAGCGTTTAGTACCATTTTTAAAGTCTTTAGTATGATCGAAACCACGACATTCCGCATGCGAGGGGGACGCTCTACCACTAGACCACGCCGCGGTCTGATATTTTCGTATAGATAGCTCTATTCAATACCTCCACAATGGTATATACATGTGTCTTGTATCTGCTGAAACACGGGATTCCAGATATAGTCATAACCAATATATAGGCAGTATTTGACAACTGTTGTAAACATAGTTGGAAAACGAGTAGCATCATTTCGTTCTGAGAAAAATCATGAAAATTAGGAAAATTACTGTAAGGTCAGTGCCCCACTTGTTGACTGGCGACCAAACTAATGCACGTGTTAAAACTGCCAAAAACGTCTTAAAGTGTCCCCTGAATATAATTAAAAGAATTTGCAAATGGTGTCACTTGTGACAAAACTTGCGTATACTATTTCGAACTAGTGCGAAAGGTTAGAAACAGCATGCGGGCCACCAAACAAATCATTTCCAAACGGATCTTGAGTGTAAAGAGGTTTCAATAGAGACAGGTTGTTTTCAGAGGTATATGCCGCAAAGATATCAGTAGTATAGAGAAGGGGAAAACTAGCGCAGACATTCCGATGCCGACGCTAGCTTGCCCCTTCTCCATACTACTCTCTTCCTGCTACCATCATCAAACAGCTAAATCCTTAGATAGAATGCTCACACTTAATTTTTACCAGAAATACTATTTCTTAGAATACATCGTTTATCATTATAAAGAGACAAATTGATTTTATCTATTTTGTTTCAATTGTTCGATCTTGTTTTTATCATTCTCGGTCTTTTTTTTCTTTTTATCGGAGCCTGATATGTCACCATTTAAGCTTCTAACAATTTTAGCGACTGCTTTATGTTCTTTTTCCCACTGACCTGGTGTTTTCATTAATTCATTTAATAGTACGACAACATCATATTCATTAAATAGATCTTTAAAATCGAGATTTAAACAGCAATATTGTTTCCCTTTGTGGTTGAATAAAATTGAGAATTTCTAAATCAACGCCATTTTCAAATGGTTCAGGTTATATATGACATGTCCAGTGTTTAATTGGTGGAGGAATACCTAAGAATGAATCTGAGTAGAACCACCGTCCTACATCAAGTTACTGGCATACAATCTCACAAACAGTTTTTGAAGCTATCGGGACTTTTGGAGCAGGTGGTGAGAGGTAAGTGGTCTTGAGGTGACGCTTCAAGCCGTTCGGTCACTTAAGACCCTTAAAGTTTTATTTATTACATGCAGGTCAAACTATCATTATGCTTCCAAACACATTGCAACCTTATTTTACAGTCATATTAATTTTCTACTTGTTTTAAGTTAAGGCATGACACCACTTTTCGGAACAATAAGCACATATAAGCGGTGATGAATAACCATTGTTTGTTCTTATTCAAAAATGCATTTTCCTTATCGTTATTCTCATTTCCGATTGACATTATCGATGTTTTTGGAATATCATTTGAAAGCATTTTCAAATTGGAACTGCTTCGAATTTTGGGTATAAATACAATTTCTGAAATCTTATTTAACTTTGTCAAAAGTATACACCCTGAACAAAACAAATCACTTTTCTAATGATAGTTGTGCTCTGCAGAGATGTCAACAAACAATGAAATGCTAATTGCATTTCTTTGAATGTGTTCTTTTTCTACGAATACAAGCCAATAAAAATGTTTCATTCACTTTTGAAATAGAGCGCAGTGGTTGTCCAAGTCTAGGGTAAAACGTCCACCTCGCATGCGGAAGGTCGCGGATTCGTTCCCCGAACTGGTCATACCAAGGACTTGAAAATGGTACTAGTTGTTTTCCCGCATAGCGCTCAGATTAAGAGGCTTGTTCGACCCGGTGTGACTTGTTGTGGTATCATACACTGTGTCTGCGGCATGATACTCCGGTTTGGCAGCCTCAAAGTACTGTCTCAAGTAGTAGACACCCTGTCGCGTTATGTTGAAAGCGGTGCTAATAATAAAAAAAAACGAAGTGACAATGTTGCTATCAAAACCGAGGCTTTGTCGGGGTCTTTATGGAATAGGAAATGCATAGGGATGGAATTTCATTTTCTTGTTAGCTACTTAGTGTTATATATTTGCTTTCTCATGATATTTGTTGACATATCGTCTGGGAAACCGTGACGCCATGCATTTTTACCAGCTCGCGAAGTTACCGAGTGCGACGAGAGTTTGACTAAAGTCTGGTATCGGGGTTATTATATTTCTTTATAGAAGTCATTAATCTTCTTCGTGCCTTCGAAAATATATTACGTCTTGAAAAAGTCGTAAACACACATTAAAATGGAAGGGAAGCGAGAATATAAGAATCTTACATGGGTTGGAGGTTGGAGTAGAAAATTCCGTCCCGAGGGATGACTGTCTTTATAGGGAACGAGGCTCTGCTGCGAAAACAAAAATCCCAAGGGAAGGAATTTTGTATATGAACCGAAAAAGCCATGAATGATTCGTTTACTTGCATACCGAGCACATTGAATATTCATTTTTTGTGATGAATATCTTTTATTCCATGTAAGACATAATACAATGTTATACAAAAGCTGTTCATGTATCAATACAAGCTATATATATTTTTTTAACACATTACATGATACATTTAGATAACATAACATGCAACCAATGTCTTACAAGTAATATTTGAAGGGTGAATATAAAAAGAAAATAAAGAGTAGAGAAAGAGCAAAGATAAGACAAGTATAAATTTACAGTTGAGAAGATGAAAAGCTGTAAGCAGTATAGTTTTCCTTATTATACTTTACATGTTTCCCAATTTATTTTCATGTGACATAAGTTTGTTTTTGTTTATTGCAATAAGTTTTTCTTTTTGCTTGATTTTTTGTAGATATGGTATGAATGCTTCAATAATGGGAACTGTCTTCGTGTATTTATTGTTAAATATGAAATATTTAGCAAGTGATATTATACAGTTAAGTAAATCAACTGATGAACTTAATTTATCATTATAGATTTTACAACGATAGCTTTTATGACGTTTGAATATATGATTTAAGTCATATATTTCATACGTTACGTCATTTAGATTGTTTCAACGTCACAGCACGAGAATTTTATCTCGGCTATAAGTTAAGATAGAAATATCTTACCCTGGTAAAAATGCAGATTGCCTTATCCGATATGCAAGAAAGAAATATCTCACATAAGCAAAATACAATGTCTAACCGCCTACCTAGAAGTCCGCTGGTAATGTTACCAAATTTCAAAATATGTGAACGCTTCGCAAGAGTATTTGTTTTGTTATATATTTTGTTAACTTGAAGCATATTCCGGTTAACTAATCTGTTAGTGTCGTATCAAAACTTTGGATCAAAATCTGGACATCAAAATTATTTTGCTATAGTAATGTAAATAATCATTAAAACGTTATTACTTTTAGAAAAGAAATATTTTGCAGAAAACAGTTTTGGATTTAATTTTGCAGATTTTTTAATCTCATCATAATGTCTCCAAACCTAGTGAATATTTTAAAAAGAACAAATCGGGATTGATTACAACTGGTAAAAAACTGATATATCTTTTCGGTATACTTACTCATTGAGCCCTTATTTTTATAAGGATACTTTAGTCTGTAGAAAGAACCCAGCTTTCCCGATTGGGTCCGTTCAACAGCAATTGTTACAAGCACGCTGATTGGTCAGTTGCTTCAAGGAAAGTTTGAATGACGTCATAATTTAGTAAGCGTTCAATTGCTATGAATTGCGGGACAGGCATAGAATTCCTTGCTGTTTCAATAGGTTGTTAACAGACCTAGTTCGGGAGATATCAGGGCCATGGAAAGACTAGGATAACTTGAACATATATTGAAAAGTGAATTCCTAACTCGGGATACGAGCTAAGGTTAGACTAAAATTGAAACGTATGTTTTGACGTAGAAAATGAGTACCGACATTTAATTTTGGTCCGTCGTATTGATTGCATAGTCGATGTTGAATAAAGTTTATCTTAGAACGAATCTGATTGGCGAAACGAAAAATGCTTGAAATCAACAGAAATAACGGAAAACATTAAACAATAGCCTTTCAAATAGCCCAATATTTTGAAATTCGGTTACGATCCCAGCAAAGTTCAGGGTAGCTGGTTTTACTTATGTAAGATGTTTTATTCTTGCCTTACTAACACTCGCCTTATGCTGATGTGGGATATTATAATCCGTGTCGGTCTGTTCTAAGTTATTGAAATATTTATGTACGACGAAATCTATCTTACGAAACGTCTCTTTCCATTTATTTACGCAGTTTTAAGTAGTAATATATTTTCAAAAGCACGAAACCTACTATATAGAAATATAATCTTCCCTATACCAGACTTGACTTGGGGATCAATTATACTTTTTCTCACTCTGTGGTCGAGATGGAACTATCGCACTCTTACTTTTCACGCGATGGTACAAATGTATGGCGTCACGCAATTTCAAGTAAACGGAAAATCAACAAATTACTTTAGATAAAAACAACATAATTCTGAATAGTTAATATGATAATGAAGTTCCACCCTTCTTTTGAATTTCAATTTACAATTGTTTTGTCATTCATAGAGGTATATATCGAAATTAAAAAACAGAAACTTATATTTTATTGTTTGGTGACTTCTTTCGTTAGAAGCACGTGGTTCAGTGGTATAGCACCGAATCCATGACAGGAGGATCGTGGGTTTGATCCTCCGCCACGGCCATGTGTGGTGTCCTACAGCAATACGATTTTTCTCGCATATGCTTAGTACTAATTCTACCTAGGATGACTTCGGGCATGATTTGTTTAAGTTGTACGAAATTATTTCACAATCGAATTAAAATAAATGAGTTTAAACTATCATTAGAAAAGTAAGGACTACCCAAATATTATGTTCCTTTTGGGTGTGCACTATTGATAAAATAAAAGTAGAATTCAAAAAATCACGTATTTATACCGAAAATTCGAAGTATCACTTTTTTTTCCTACATTCACATTTTAAACACGAACTTACTTTTAAAATGTTCTAAATACATCAAAATGCAAATCAAATAACATTTATTCTTGATCTTGATCAATATTTTATATACATATATTGTTGGGAAGGACCTTAATTAATGTTGTTAGAACTTGCGGCCCAGCTCTTTTGCTAATTTGTAATAAATAAAGCAACAATATATGTTTAAACTAAAAATGACGTAAGCTTAATCGTAATTGTGTGAACAGCTTTCATACCTAAGGATGAATAAAAGTTTCGACTTCCATGGTCTTCATTGACCTGGGGCCTTGAGGGCGGGCCAAACTGTAAAATTCGAAGAAAAAAAAAATCTTCTTCTTAGTATTGGAAGCACGGGGAAACAAATGGTGACCATTATTATAGACGCATATCGGTCCTTTTTAATTTACATGTCCCTGGGTCTCAGGGTTTTGCCCTGGCCCCAAGGGGTTGGAACCTAAAAAGGATATTTAAGGAAGCACTCATTAACAAACGGTGAGCAGGATTACCGACGCCTATGGGTCCTTTATAAATTTGTGAATTACATGTCCTGGGCCTCACGGTTTTGCGCTTTGTACTAAATATTTATTTGATAAAATGACTTAAAACGTAATTTCTTATGACTAATTAGAATTATATGAATGAGTTAGTGTGATTTGTTGTTATTTACACAAAAGTTAATACCTAAATGTATTCTTATTTCATGGTCCCAACCCATGAGGTATAAGAGGCGTGGCCAAATCAGTAAAATTCAAACTTAACTTTATATCTTTATCTTATTATAAGAAGAACCGGAAAACGGTTGGTGAGCATGATTATTGAAATGAATTGGTCCTTTTTAATAATCGTTAAATTAATGTCCTTAGGTCTCATGGTTTGGCCCTGGGGTTGGACCTACTTTACTAAGTATATAAGAGAAAATGACAAAAACTGGATAAAAATATACTAATCTTAATGGTTTCTGATGTGATCTGTTGTTGCTGACATGACGTTTATGTTTTAGTGAGTGCTCCCAACTTACTGTATAACCTCGTCACTATGTTACATTTGGCATGGGCCAAAACAGTTAGATTAAAGGGAACTTAAAATATTCTTATTTTAGGAAGTATTGGAAAATAAATTGTACGCATAATTAATGAGGCCTATGATTCAATATTAAAAACTGTGAATTCCTTGCCCCTAGATCTCATGGTTTGACCTTGGATGGATACTTCTTTACTAAATCAATATAAGAGAAAGTATGTGATTTTTTGATGCAGATATGACATTAAATTCCATGTTTGATTTTGTTCCGCGTCCCGAAGGACAAAGTCTCCGAAATATATTCATATAGATTTATGCCAACACGCATAATCAGGTGACCGTTAAAACCACGATATGCATCTTGTTTACCATGCAACAACCATATTCAATCACTTGCAGCAATACACGTGGCCTTACTTGTGACTGGTGTATTATAGGATATTTTTTTTCTGTTTACTATGCATTTGTAAAGAATGTCTAATCACGCACAAATCAAATAAAGTACGAAACTTCCTTACATAAAAATGCATACAAACCAGAAAAAAATGAATTTAATCATTATAATTCCAATCACCGACATCAAATTCTCTAGATCTAATATCCAATAATATCGTAACGGCTACTATTTCAATTATCGGATAAACTCTGTATCATTAGTTGGTTAATTGTAAAATGACGAAACATTTTGAGGTAAAAAAAAACAAACCCGCTTTTATCTCTCGATTTAGACAAATAAAAAATCAATAACTCAAGGAAATACCCACACAATGTGGACGCTGACGTCATTGTTTAGTTTTTGTCTTCACGATTGTTTATAAAAATGTGTCAATATTTACGAAGGTCATATAAATCCACGTTGGTTGATGGAGAATCAGAACTTTTTAAAACGTTTTAAACGACTTTTACGTGCAAGGTATGTGTATTTACATTGTCTCACGATCGTTTGCTTCTGAACTTCAACTACATGTACATGTTTTTATTTCAATTTTCCTGTTAATTAAATTGGTCTGTGGACATTTTTATCAACGGCTAGCATTCACGTTCGGTAAACATTGTGTTCAATTGTACAACAAACATCTCAAATCTTGACATTTTGTGACCTTATTCATTGTTTCTGGTCTGATTGTGGCGCCCAGTCAAAATCGCTGAACCCAAAAAATCAAGTTAAACAGCTAGTACTAGGGCTAACATTTGTTTTTGTTGTATTTTATTATTAAAATAAGCGTGGAACCGTTGTGAACGTCATTTAAGCTCCTATATTATTAAACCGACAATCAAAATGTCGATGCTTCTTTGTTTACGCGAGAAACGTAAAAGTAGTCCGGCTCCAGGGTTTTATCGAAAAATAAAAGTCTTTAAAAATTGACGTTGTTCAATGAAAATGCTTTAAATACCAATATGATAATGAGATTGGAATTATATGGTTATGATGTGATTGGAAATAAGATAACAATAAGACTTGCTGGTTATAAATAAAACAAATCTTCCGTTGCCTAATGGTTTAGGACGCCATCGTTAGATCAAGGGCTATCCATTCACTGCTAAAGGCGAAAGCTCTAGTCCCGAGAAAAAGTGTTCAAGTTACTTGCGGAAGAACGATCATTCTACTTAAATTATTTCTGAAGTCTTCCTACACCAACAACTCTAGAATGCAATATATAACCTTAAATGTTCAGAAAATCGAGTTACATCAATTTTAAATGTAATAAATATATCATACTAAAAAACTTAAAATTGATGTAACTCAAACTAAATGTATATATTTAATACTGAAATGTTTTAAAATATTACGAGTATCACTTGAAATATCAACGGTCTCTTAACGTGAACGAAACGCTTATAGTCATCAGAAATAGAATTATAAAATATAAGGTGACAATTGCAAATGACAAACTGTGATCTTAGCATTCCAAAAGATATAAATAAAATAGGCATTTCCGTAAATTGCGTACAGTAACAGAAATATTTTTCATATATTGATTGTTTACAAAAGCGACAAAGCCATTTTTCTCCAATGAATGTCATATAATACGATAAAATTCAGAGTAATAAATGCCATTTGAAGCAAAAAGTTTTATGATATGTTCACTTTAAATCGGAGAAAAAAGTTTGCTTATAATCGGAGATGACGTAATAGAATATGATTAACTTGCACAACATGTACTGTAATACGTCTTTATATGGCAATAAAATATGTTTAAACTAAAATAGTTCCCTTCAATTTATGTCTGAATTAGTTTTATGGATGAGAAAAGCATAAATGATTTAAAGTCGTTACAGCCGAGACATTTGTCATAGAGCATAAAGAATGAGCAGTAAAAAGTAATCAGACTCATTTAATACATCACAAATTATGTTGCACTGTTTGGCGAAAATCTGTTTTAGTCAAACCTAAGCGCAAAGCGCAAGGTAAGAAATCACTTTTTTAATATATTATTTTGACAGGTTTATATATATACATCTATATATGGCAGTAAGGGGTCAGTGAGTATATATATTAATGATATATTTGAAAAATATATTTTGGCAAATTTTAAAATTAAGGGTTATCATAATCAGTTCACTGTAATCATATACGATAACTCATATTCAAATATAATAACAAAACCTTCTTTATTCGACACAATGGCTCTCCGTAATTTGTTATATTTATTTAAACACCTGGCTCCTGTTTCACCAACATATACTTAAATACTTAAAAACTTAAATATAAGAAAAGCAGCCATATGATCATGATTTTAGACTGGTTCCAGTAAAACTGCATATTGTGTCATTGATATTGATTATATAATAGATAAATAACCAGTCAAAACTTAGTTAAGTTTTTAAGTATTTAAGTTAAATGTTGGTGAAACAGAAGCCTGATGTACATTTTGAAGATGGTAATTTAATCATTCATTTATTAAGAGAGTTTAGGTTAAATACGATAACTTCGATTGACTCACCTATTAAGAACATGTATATTGATCAATGTAATAATTGCTACGGTAGTTGCCGGGCAATCTTTCAAAACAAATCATATACAATCCTGAATGTTCAAACAGTTTTGTATCAATTTGAATGATCTTGCTGTTAATACTAATTATCTTCCTTTATTCAAAAGACGTTTATGCGATCATTTCATCTTAGACTGGAATGAATCCATAAACATTTTGTTTAAATATGAGTATAACGTTAAGTTCGAACGTCAGCTTGATTTTGTCGAATGTATTGAAATTGAGATTGGAATTTATAACGGTGTTGGCATTCCAATAGACTGCAAATGGTGTAATGGAAATGCTGATGGATACGAATATCAATTTATTTTGAAATTGCTTATCATATATTAATATTTGTTATTATTATCTAGATTATATACCAATACCTATATCAAATAAATGCACATCCATTGTGTCGGCCAGAAATCAAAGAAGGTAATTTTGGTTAAATTTGATATGCTATATAAACTAGAAATAATGACTATGTTAAATAAACTGTGTTGCCAAAGAACACTCTCTGCATATATACATATATTCGTTTATTAGAATCATATCATAGCATATACACTTATGAACATAATACTTAAAATACAATTTACACAGTTATAATATACTATGTCATTTCATAGCGAGTTGAAAGAGACATAGAAAACGCATCATAGTTTAATGTTATCAATCAGTTTTTTTTTGTAAGTATGTCACTTACCGCTTCAGAGTTTTATAAAATGTATAAAATGTGTTATATATTAAACATCTGCAATGTCAATTCTTATTCGTTTAAGACCGCGGCGTGGTCTTGTGGTAGAGCGTCTGTCTCGCATGCGGAAGGTCATGGGTTCAATCCCCGGCCGGGTCATACCAAAGACTTAAAAATGGTACTAGAAGCTTCCTCGCTTGACGCTCAGCATTTATAGGAGAGTTCTAGGTCTGGTCGGCCCGGTGTCAGTATAATGTGACTGGGTGGGGTATCATACCATACGTCTGCGGCATGATACTCCAGTGTGACAGCGCTTAAAATACTGTCTCAAGTAGACACCGTCGCGATATGACTGAAAAATTGTTGAAAGCGACGCTAAACACCATACAACAACAACAGCAACAACAACTTATTGGCTTAATATATATATTTGATTGCTCTGTAATTTGAAACTATATATACAAACCTTTTCTGTCCTTTTACGCAAAATAATAAATCTGATTATCTTTGAATATTGAACAATTTCAAATAAACTAGCCTCAATATATTAAGTTATGCTATACATGCTTGGGTGAACCAAATGGCATCTCATTTGAAACCCCTTACAGTGAATCAGCTATTTTCTATTATATGTACCGATCGAATATTCACGATTCGTTAACAACATCCAGTATATCTAACGATGTCTTATACAAGTTGTACTTATTCTGAAAAGAAATCAGAAGCAGAACTAGGGACAGATCGATTGTTGATTAAGTTCCAATATCATTGTTACTATTTTAGAGAACGGAAATTGCCACGAAACATGTATTTATATTAGTTTATCCTTGGGAATGGTGTTGCCTTTGTTTTTGTTATAGCTTTGCCATTTAAATCTCCTGTAGTAAACAAATAAAATATTGGCATTCATAGTATAAGTTATAAACAACTACTCCGCTCTTTAAAACATTTCCTTGCATACCAAACAAGGAATTTCGCGTGTTTTTACCAGATACTGATTTTTCATCCTACACCCCTGCAGGTGCTTATCAGACCGTCCTCGCACTAAAAATTCATCGGTACGGTGGTATCCTAGCGCTACTTAACTAAAGTGGAATTAAATCATTAAAAATTACACAGTTATGATTGTATATAACATTGTTTCTTCCATGGGGTTTTCAGTGCAGAGCCTCGTTACCGCCAAAACAGTTATTCCTCGCGACGGAATTTTCCATCGGCAACGAAACCCCCATAAAAGATACTTTTATTCTGTTCTTTACTGATATGGCGCCTGATGCTTATTTCATTGCCATTTGAGCCAATGTAAATGTACATTATCCAGCACATATCAATAAAGTATGACTTTTAATGATAATAATGATGATAGTATTTGGTGAGATATTCAGAAGAAATGGCATTGCAATAACATCACCACAAACACAAACAATGAATAGCATAATGATACTAATGTCAATACAAACATAAGATATGACAACCGGACATACCGCCTCTGGACAGTAAGTGCCAAAAATCACAACGAACGAGTTAGTTTATAATAACTTAGTTCAGTTCGATTGCGTTGCAAGTTCAGAGATTACAAGAACCACATTCGAGTCTGCTTCCTCTGTAAAACCAGAACTGAGTATTGTATTTTGAGAAGCATCGGATCGAATTTGAGATTGAACTCACAATACCTGTGCGTGATCAGCATACACTTTATTCGCTATATTTCTCCACATGGGTGATTGAAATTAAAATGAGACGGTTAAAATATAGTATTTACATTTGCACATTCTGTTTTATGTAGATGTGTTTGATGACATTGCAGAAACCAGAGTAAAAAAACAAATAGTATTACATGATACTACATAACTGATGGTAAAATGAATTTGTTATGCCCGCATTGGATGCTATCAAAGTCGTACGGGCAATGCTATTAAATCTTCACTCTAAACCGTATCAAAGACTTGTTAACATGCAAACATATGAAGGAAAAACTATTGATATTATTGAATAGTCATAGCATCAAAACAGTATTTAACCAATTGTAATGGATAAACAAGTGTTTATATTGTCAAAATGTTGCTAAATGTATCAGAATTGCAAACTATTCTCCGGAAATCAGTTGAACCGCATCTCCATTGTGATTTCCCAATACGTCGTCCTGTCATGTATCTTACGTCAAAAGTCATATCTCACACGGTTCTTGTTTTTTTCACATCAGACAATCCAATGTAGACCATATCAGTATATGTTTTCATATAACTTTTCCCCTAAGGTCTACAACTTTCAAGTCGAAGTGTCTGATGCAGAACTATCCGGTGTATCATGCTAATCGCACTTGTTATACTATTTTTTCATCCGATATTGGAAAATAAGAAACTATATCGGAAGTGCCAATATCAATACATAGGTTGGAGACGGAGCAAAATAAAAATAACATGAAGTTATCTGGAACCATTTCAGCATGTATCCGTACCGAACCTACAAGTATGGTTTATACACATTTATAATTTGGTTCGATTACGAGAAAACTCGGAGCCAAGACAAACCGTTCTCAAATCTGCTTCCTGTATAGAACGATTTAATCTACTGAGTGGGATAAATGCTGTAACGGGCGACAATCTACCCACTACATTACCAGCCTGCTTAAATGGTACGTTGTTTTAGTAATTAATAAAAAACGTATTGATTGTCTTGTTATACATGCATTAAGATATGTTTCCATAGTTTTTATAATAGCTTGCATGGCTGATGTTGCCAATGCAACAAGTAATTAAATATCGATATAGACTGATTTATTATTAACACGTTAATTTTCATTTTTAAGTTTAACGCTCCAATTGAAATATAAATATTGACACGTTTGGGTTGATTTGACATACAAAACCATTGGGACTTTATTTAATAATGATAATGAGATGGGTTTTATTCATCTTTAAAGTAATTTATTTTGTAAGATATATATAGATTCTAGCATTTTCCCATGTTATACTCCTGTTTGGCATTTAATGACACTGTTTTCAATTTTAAAAAAAAATGTTGTTTTTTTAATTTCTCAGCAAGATGCCAAATATTTATTGTAAATGGAAAGAGCATTTTGCAATACCTGATGCTTATATATACACAGAAGATACTGCAAATGTTATAGTGGACTCTAGCTGAGGAAACGTTTACAGTTGATATGAAGTCGCCCGAGAATCGCAACTTGTCAATACCGATCTGCCACTACTAGTACAACAACAACTACAATATGTAGTATAAATAACAAATGAATCGACCATTGAATAAATGTCTCCATTCTATTGCATTCTATGTTAAACACACTCAATCAAATCTTTTGAAAGATTTCTATCCTGATCAGTATTGTCATATCGAATGTGAAGATATCTTTCACATGGCGAGACAAACACTCTAGATACATTTTGTATTGGCCAGACGACAATAATGAATTGATTACTTACCAGGTGTATGCTTTAATTTTTGCAAAATCCAACTCTTCAATTTCCAAACCAGTGATGCAGTTATCAATTTTGCGAAACGGTTAACACTTTCATATTCCATGGCAGACCATTTTTACACATTTACGGTATTTATGAAGCTATTACAGCGAGTATATCGGGATATTTTCATAATTTGAATTATATACTCAGTGACACTGTATTGCCAAAAGGATATCTATTTAAATATGCTTCAATAATATATTGAAAAGCTGTTTCTTAACCGGAGCTACGAACCTGTGTTAGATTAAAAATGATTTCCAGCTTAAAATTGAAACATATTTTGTGACGTATCAATTTAATCCGCCATAGAGATTTACACGTAGAATTTGTTTCATCTTAGAAAGAGTACACATGACGTGGTGGTCGTCAAGCAGAATTTAAGCCGTCTTTTTTTTAAAATAGGGGTTTCGTTTTAAGTTTGCCATTCCTTTTGAAATATCGATTTTGTCATGTTTTGGAAGATGTGATGTACCAACACATTCGGATTTTTTTTATTTAGGATATTGAGATGCTTTTTAAAAAATAAAAAGTTTAAGAAATTTATAGCATTTTTCCTGATATACTACCATTAGTACTTTTTAATTTCAGATAAGTACCTGTATTATTCCTGTTTTTAACTCTCGCTCAATTAGAAGGCCGTCAACGAGTCATGTGAAGATGTGCACACGTTCAGTGCATTGGTAGGGTAGCGAATTTGATGAAATGTAGTAAACTGGACTCATATGCTTTCGTAACCGTTGGAACATACTTGGGTTTCATTGCACAACTTATGTATCTTTTTCATGATTTTCCGAGCTCAGAGACACCCGGTTTTTAACTCTAGCTCTATTATAAGGCAGTCAACGATTCTTGTGACGATGTGCACACGTGCAGTGCATTGGCACAGCAGCGATTTTAACAAAACATACTTGGATTTTATTCCACAACTCATGTGTCTTGGACTTGCATTTTCAAGCTCAGAAACACCAAGTGTTTTACTCTCGCTCAATTAAAAAGGCCGTCAACGAGTATTGTGAAGATGTGCACACGTTCAGTGCATTGGCAGTGTAGCGAATTTAATGAAATGTAAACTGGACTCCGATGCTTTCGCAACTGTCGGCCGTTTGAACATACTTGGGTGTCATTGCACAACTTAGGTATCTTTTTCATGATTTTCCGAGCTCAGAGACACCCGGTTTTAAACTCTGGTTCTATTATAAGGCAGTTAACGAGTCTTGTGAAGATGTGCGCACGTTAAGTGCATTGGCTGGCCAGCGAGTTTGACACAATGTAGTAAACTGGCTTTCTGTTTCGTCGTCACTGTCGATCATTTGAAAATACTTGGGTTTCATTGCACAACTCATGTGTTTTGTACATGCTTTCCCGAGCTCTGAGACACCCAATCTTCAACTCAAGCTCAATTAGAAGGCCGTCAACGAGTCTTGTGAAGATATGCACACGTTAAGTGCATTGGTTGGCCAGCGAGTTTGACGAAATGTAGTAAACTGGCTTTCCATTTCGTCGCCGCTGTCGATCATTGGAAAATACCTGGGTTTCATTGCACAACTCATGCATTTTGTACTTGCTTTCCCGAGCTCAGAGTCACCCAATTTTTAATTTTGGCTCAATTAGAAGGCCGTCAACGAATCTTGTGAAGATGTGCAAACGTTCAGTGCATTGGCTGGGCAACGATTTCGACGAAATGTAGTAGTATACTGGCTTTCCATTCCGTAGCAATTATCGGCCGTTGAAAAATGCTTGGGTTTCATTGCACAACTCATGTATTATGTACATGCTTTCCCGAGCTCAAACACACCCAGTTTTTAACTCTGTTTCGAGTAAAGGCCGTCAACGAGTCGTGTGAAGATGTGCACACGTTCAGTGCATAGGCTAGGCAGCGATGTTGACGAATATGCAGTAAACCTGCTTTCCATTAAATCGCAACTATCGGCCATTGGAAAATACTTAGGTTTCATTGCACACCTTGTGTATCTTGTACATGCTTTCCCGAGCTCAGAGACACCCCGTTTTTAATTCTGGCTCAGTTAGAAGGCCGTCAACGAGTCTTGTGAAAATATGTACACTTTCAGTGCATTGGATGGTTAGCGATTTTGACGAAATGTAGTAAACAGGCTTTCCATTCCGTCGCAACTGTCGGCAGTTGGAAAATACTTAGTTGTCATTGCTCAAATCATGTATCTTGTACATGCTATCACGAAGTCAAAGACACCCATTATTTTAATTCTGGCTTAACTGGTAGGCGGTTAACGAGTCTTGTGAAGATATGCACACGTTAAGTGCATTGGTTTGCCAGCGAGTTTGACGAAATGTAGTAAACTGGCTTTCCATTTCGTCGCCGCTGTCGGTCATTGGAAAATACCTATGTTTCATTGCACACCTCATACATTTTGTATTTGCTTTCCCGAGCTCAGAGTCACCCAATTTTTAATTTTGGCTCAATTAAAAGGTCGTCAACGAATCTTGTGAAGATGTGCAAACGTTCAGTGCATTGGCTGGGCAACGATTTCGTCGAAATGTAGTAGTATACTGGCTTTCCATTCCGTCGCAATTGTCGGCCGTTGAAAAATACTTGGGTTTCATTGCACAACTCATGTATCATGTACATGCTTTCCCGAGCTCAAACACACCCAGTTTTTAACTCTGTTTCGGTGAGAAGGCCGTCAACGAGTCGTGTGAAGATGTGCACACGTTCAGTGCATAGACTAGGCAGCGATTTTTACGAATATGCAATAAACTGGCTTTCAATTAAATCACAACTATCGGCCATTGGAAAATACTTAGGTTTCATTGCACAACTCGTGTATCTTGTACATGCTTTCCCGAGCTCAGAGACACCCCGGTTTTAATTCTTGCTCAGTTAGAAGGCCGTCAACGAGTCTTGTGAAAATGTGTACACTTTCAGTGCATTGGATGGTTAGCGATTTTGACGAAATGTAGTAAACTGGCTTTCCATTCTGTCGCAACTGTCGGCAGTTGGAAAATACTTAGGTTTCATTGCTCAACTCATGTATCTTGTACATGCTATCCCGAAGTCAGAGACACCCATTATTTTAATTCTCGCTTAATTAGTAGGCGGTCAACGAGTCGTGTGAATATGTGAACACGTTCAGTGTATTGGCTAGGCAGCAATTTTAACGAAATGTAGTAAACTTGCATTCCATTCCGTCGCAACTGTCGGCCATTGAAAAAAAACTTGGGTTTTATTGCACAACTCATGTATCATGTGCATGCTTTCCTGAGCTCAGAGACACCCGGTTTTATACTCTGGTTCAGTTAGAAGGCCGTCAACGCGTTGTGTGAAGATGTGCACACGTTCAGTGCAATGGCTGGGCAACGAATTTGACAAAATATAGTAAACTGGCTTTCCATTCCGTCGCAACTGTCGGCCGTTGGATAATACTTGGGGTTCATTGCACAACTTATGTATATTGTCTATGCTTTCCCGAGCTCAGTGACACCGGGTTTTTAACTCTGGCTCTATTAAAAGGCCGTAATTATTGCGGGTGATTTGAACAGAATATAATTATGACCCTAGAAAAAGTTCAAAGATACCAATGCTTCTGATTTATGATACTTATACCTCGCCTGTACGCTAAATAGGAAATGTCAAAATTTCAAATTTATTTTCTACTGCAGCAATTATGATAGACTACGTGTTATGCATACAAGTACTTTTAGTATGACATGAAATGAGAAATCCTTGAATATGAATAATATGTACTTAACGTATCAACTTTCCTTCCAATATTCGGTTAAATTGAAATTGAAAAAAACTAAATAAATAAGCAGCAAATTAAGAATAGCCTAAATTCAGCTATAATAAACATAAAATACTACGGTGTTCCATTAGTACCGTCTTATCAACGGGCACATGTGATGTCTAAACACTATGACACGATTGGGATAACATGATATGACTATAAAACGATATAGATGGATAGTTGATATGATATTTATAAAGCGAAGGCATGATGCTGGTAGAAGGAAGGCACGATGATAATAAAGCAAATACACGATGCTATTAGAGCGAAGGCATGATGATGATAGAGCGAAGGCAGGATACTTTAGAGCGAATACAGGATGCTGATAGAACGAAGGCACGATACTTTATAGCGAATACACGATGATGGGTAAAAGAATGAAGGCACGATGATAATAGAGCCAAGACTCGATGATGATACAGCAATTGCACGATAATGATACAGCGAATACACGATGCTGTTAGAGCGAAGTCACGATGATGAAAGTGCGAAGGCACGATACTTTAGAGCGAATACACGATGCTGATAGAACGAAGGCACGATACTTTATAGCGAATACACGATGATGGGTAAAAGAATGAAGGCACGATGATAATAGAGCCAAGACTCGATGCTGATAGAGCAAAGGCACGATGCTGATAAAGCGAAGGTATGATGCTGATAGAACAAAGGCACGATGCTGATAGAAAAATGGCACGATACTTTAGAGCGAATAAACCATGATAATAGAACGAAGGCATACTGCTTATAGAGCAATGGCACGTTGATGATAGAACGAAGCACAACTTTGATAGAGCGAAGGTATGATGATGAAGACGCGATATTTCTGTCGTAGCATCGCTTTATTGTCTCACACGATATAGGAAATGCACATGATGCCCTAAATATCACATGTATCTCAAAAAACAATTATATCTATATGAACTCATAGGTGTGTGTCTTAAGATACATACATAATTTGTTCGAGTGAAATGTTTTTTTAATGCACATGTCCAGAGTAAAACCATAAAGTAAACAGGTGCATGAGTATGAACATGTATGATGGTGCGTAAATGTATGAGTGATTGCGTAAGTTCTTACTGTTACTATATATTATTTAGTATCAAAGTTGCCAATGTTCTGTTATTCATGATTAAACTAAATTTTATTTTATTTTTCACTGCACATTTGCACTTATCAATTTATGTTACACGGAAAAGAAAAGTGTTCCCTGCGATGACTTTCTGGCCTCGAATAGCATCTGTTTCAATCCAAACTATTGTACTCATGTTGGTATATTAGTTTTAATTAGACAAACATAGCACTGAATCTTATTTTGAACCGCAGTTGTATTGCACGCATTTCTGGTTTCTCATAATTTCTCGGGAGAAAAGCAAAACCATTCTTCTTCTTTTTTTGCATGTGCGCATTTCGTTTGTGATTGATATGTTGGGAAAGTTACCGAATGCGATTTGTTATCAGATACGTATTTATTTATATTAAAGATGTTGACATTTGATTTTAAATTGTATTGTACTTGTACTAAACGCTGTCTTTGGTAATTTATTCTCGAAAATTTCGGCTTTACGTCTCAAACCACTATAAAATTTTCCATAGCGTTACCTTACTTTGTGTATTACTTTGATGATCATACTTAAGTTCCAGTCTGTTCCCATTTCTGAATCTTTGAATAATGGAACGCATGGTCCCCGACTTCAACAAAATATGAAACCAAATGACAATTAGTATCAGCATTACGGCACGCCATGAATCGGAGGTGGGGGTGCAGATATGACATTACCTGCATATTCATTGAGGTAATTGGGTTTAACATATACATGTGAAGAAATCGGCTAGGTAAACTGCATCCTTACACTGGGTTTAAAACGCAGCACTCACATTTTACTGCTCATGAAACATAACGAGATCGATTCATGTAAACTATGAGCTAACTACGCAATGGAGCTAAACAAATTGTATAAGATATAGCATACACACTGTATCAATTTGTAATACAATGTTGAGAAACAACGACTGTACCCATTTTGCGCTGGTATTATGATGACTCATTGACGATGGTGTCATGGTGACATAACGACGCTAGCATCGTAAATATGCAATGTTTTACATCACAATATAATATTTTCGTCATTGTTCAACCATATTGTTTATGGACTTTGATTTTTCGTGTATTATACAGCAACGGTTATGGTTAATCCTAACTGAACACTATAGGTTGGTGTGTTAAAATGATTTAAATAATTCAATATCACAGTAATGTTTCCAATTACCCTGTCAGTTAATAATAATAAACCTTTTAAAGCATGTTTTAATAGCTGATAATGATTTTTTTTTTTTTTTTTTTTCTTTAATCTCATGTTGAAATAAATCAATAGATATTTTAACTTTAAAATGATGTACAAATATTAGTATACCTGTAAAGTGTGTGGTTTATATCTAAGTTATAGACACTGATAAACGTCTATGCTATCATGGGCACATTGTTTGAACAAATCAGTGATAATATACTATGAATATACGAGGGTCTTAAAATACTTGAGAAAATCGATACATACCCAACACATAAACGAACATAAAGTTATCGTGACGTATCGACCAGATTTAATAAGTCAAACGAGTATTTAAGACCACGTATACATCCGGTTAAACTACAACTTCCTTGTCGTGTGTATGTAAGCGAATTATAAAATATATATAGCATAGTCAGTATTTGTATCAGGAAAACTCGCATGGAATAATTGAAAATATGTCTTCGTATAAAGTTCATGCCATATGTTTAATAATTATAACCACGGGAATTGTATTGGCCAAGGAGTATACAAATACTCAACAATCACCGGTACTTAATCCGGGAGAACGGTACCAGGATATGTTCCCATTAACTCTTGACAACTATACCGAAAAACTGTTACGAAATAGAGACCCATGGATCGTGATTTTCCATGACGGGACGGTTGAGAAGGAATGGAAAACAATGGCAACGCATCTGCGAGGTTTATGCTGGATAGGGTTGATTGATGTTACAACGGCAGCTAATCTGTTGAACGAGATGGTGAGTCTTTCTTTTTTCTTTGAGAGTATAACGTGTTCTTATTGTATATAAGTCTATACAGATGAAAAGCAGTGCATTCAATTGCCTGTAATCAACTGTTTAATATCCTTAAATTGATAGGGATGAGGTATGACACGTATAAAAAGTTTTTCAACTTGATCGTATACTTCATACTTTTGCCATGGTATCTTTAGTTACATTGAAAAAGGCCTCGTCTTGCTTTAGTATTGTACCTACATTTGGTACTTCTGACTATGTATGTAGAGTGTGTATAACGGGAATCACTAGTGCTCTCAAAAGTTTATATAGCTTACCTTATCTTTCTTTACAACATGGACTGTAGTTATGCTATTTATAGATACAGTACAGGTACAGTCGATTCAAATTTGAATACAAATGAGATACGGTCACCGCATTTTGATATAGGTAAAGTATATAAATCGTGCCTGGCGTTTTAACATATGCATTTAAACCTGCAATCCCCCAAATCAATATTAAGATACCCGTTAATGTAACAACGGTTCTCAGGTACGTAAAAATCACCTGTATAAACCGAATCAGTTATTTTGAAACTACGTCATTCTATTTTTAGATGGAACCTTCCATATTAGGGGTGTTTGTAGTATGATAGCAGATTTATCTGTTGCATAAACTATAAAACAAACTAGATGTCAATATAAAGTGTGTTGTAGTACTGTCTGTTCCGATAGCGTAGTGGTGACGGTTTGAACTGTCAACCTAAATATCACAAGTTCGAGGCGTTTATATGTTGATTTTTTTTACAATTTAATTTGCCATACTAGTGTCAGAGTGTCTTGATATATAATATGGGTTAGAGTTTTAACATATTTTATTGCCGTATAAAAACATATAACATAAGGTCATTCCCTTACAACTATATTTTGCAATTTCAACGATGGTTTAGGTATATTTTATTCATGGCAGGTAAATATAAATGACATAAAGTGTAATAAATGTGTACTCACGCATACACACACAGATACACGCACGCACGGACACATACACACACAGCCGTATGAGCGTACGCACACACGTTCGCACACATATATATATACATGCATTTACGCACGCACGCACGCACGCACGCACGCACACACACACACACACACTTACATACATACATACATACATACATACATACATACATACATACATACATACATACATACATACATACATACATACATACATACACATATGTATAGTGAGGTATTGAAACTGAACAGCAGGAATCACAATAATATTTTTATGATTCGATATCTTTTTTATTTTTTTTTTAAATGAAATTAAATATTGAATTATTCGAAAATACACAAACACATATATACATATGCACATATATATAAAGCTAATTTGTCACTGATATTCATGTGATCGGTCATGTCACAGTGCGGTAGACTGTGTTATACTATTGTCAGTTAAAAACAACTACATACTTAATAAAATGTAACGGTTTTGTTTTTTGAAAAACTCATCGTTCAGGGAGGAAATTTGCTTGCAATGTTTTATTTATATGCACAAGTACATATTACGTCAGCCGTAGCAGCAAGTCGGCACCGGCATCGGAGGCTACTCGGAAGCCATGATCATACAGAATTGTTTTAGATGCTTTTGGCTTGGGTGTGGTGAGACGCTGTATACAGGCAATGTATATAGAGAAGAGGTTGCTACCAACACTTACAAAATTAAAAAACGAATTAAAACAGTACACTCTGATACTATTATGGTAAATTAAATTGCAAAAAAAAAATCAAAATAGAAACGGCTCGAACTCGCGACGTTTGGGTTGACAGTTCAAACCGTTACCACTACGCTATCAGAATAGACAATAGTACAACACACTTAATATTGCCATCTAGTTTATTTTATAGTTTATGTTACAGATAAATCTGCTATCATGCTTCAAACACCACTAATACGAAAGGTTCAATCTAAAAATAGAATGACGTAGTTTCAAAATAGCTGATTCGGTTTATTTTTTTTTATACAGGTAATTTGATTTACCTGAAAACCGTTGTAAAAATAAACATAATCTTATTATTGATTTGTGGGTTTTCAGGTTTAAATGCATACTAAGTTCGCCATGCATGATTTGCCTACTTTACCTTTATCAAAATACAGTTACCGTATCCCATTTTCATTAAAATTTGAATCGACTGTTCTATAATGCAATATTGATACAAGTAGAATATGTGACTGTGTGAAATGTAAGCTATGACAGATAACTGCGTTTATTATAGGAGCTCTGCTCGATAAAGAGTTACTACCCTTAATCTATTGAAGTATAAAGGATTGATAGTAAATGAAAGTTTACCTTTTACTTGTATCGATTTAAGTTGAAGTCTCAGCATTTTATTACAATGTGTCGCAATCTGTTTGAGTACATGCTGACGGAAAACGATATAGCAATATATATTGATTATTTATCAATTTTAGTCGAGTTTTCTATACATAATACATCTAATATCACGCTGCGTGTTTTTCCTCCAATGCCCATGCCCTTCTAAAAACAAGACTTCCTCACTTTGAAACAGCTTTTTTTATCTTTTATTTTGTCCATAATCTCATTATTTTAGCAACAAAATCAGTTCATATAAATCAGACATTTATCATCTTTAAAAATCTCATTGTTATCGTTCATTTAAAAATTACATAAACTGTTATAAACATAAGCAAACAGAAACTACAATTTACATGTTTATATGTTTTATGTTTATACCATAGTTATTACAGAAATATGTCTTTGCAATAATTACCTATTTGACCAGAGAGTCTAGGTTTAGAAAATACGTTATCAATCTTCTTTTAGTTAACATATTTATTGTGCATGATGTTTATTGTTGCTAACATTTGATTTCTTCTATTTCATATTAGCGGAGCGTATTTGCAACATTTATTTTTTATTTCAAATTTATAATTAGTTTTTTTATAATACATGTTTTATTTGACTGCATTCTTAGTATTTAGACAACACAGCAATAATCTCTCGTTGGCAAATCGTTTGCCTTCTATAGAGAACTGTTTCATGCTACGTGGTATCCTATGACAAATAAATCGTAAAAAAATATTATCGAGCATTCAATATTTATCACGCGAACATTATTTATGTTCGTTTCAATACATTGTATGTCAAGCAGAACTTTTTTTCGACCCCCAATCTCGTGTATCTGCGCTTAGTTTCTTTTAAAAAGACGTAGCACTCATATAGAATCAAGTAGGAACAGTGGGTTACGTCATAATATAATCCTTCTTTGTTTTATATGGTATAATTATATTATGTTTATATGATTAATTATATCCATACATATAACGTTAAGATCAATCTTACATTGAGTTTAAGGTGAAACTCGTTCATTAAATGTTCAGTACATTTATATCCTATACTACAGGAGTATAGCAAAGGTGAGGTGGCAAGAGTTTATCCACATGGTAACCGTTTAACAAAAGACAGAAAATGGACAACAGTTGGATCTCAAAATGAAGCACGGTCATTGGCTATTGCATCGCTTCCAGATAAAACACAAACAATTACAGGAGCTGATATTCAGGACCTAATAATGGACTGCTTTATGGCTAAACCTTCAAGATTCCCTGCGTATATCATATCAGGTATTGTATTAGGACAAATCAATAACATTTTTACTTTGAATTCCCCGAAAACAATACTTTTAAAAGATCATTCGGTGTTACTTTATACTTAATAATGTGGAATGATTAATTAATTCTATATAGAATGGTTGATATTTACGTTTTACTAATTTATCTATGTTTTATTTGTAATTTAGTATGTATATTCAATTTAACGTTTATATGTATGGTTTAATCTGAATAAGCAGCATTCGATCAATCAAAGATAGGTATCGTTTGTATACCAAAAGTGAGTAATTATACCTTTAAAATAATATGATAACAAGACAAAATAATGTCTAATAAGCTGTTAGTTTCAATACCCATTGTGCGAGTGTGCATTTGTTTTATGAATTTGAATCCATCAAGTTGCGGGAGACTATCATAAGCTATAAAACTCCATTTACAAATGTGTGTTACATTTTTGGAAAAGTACCTCGGTCTCAGTGGACAGAAGTTGATTTAATATTCATTTGTTTGGTATGTAAGTGTTGATATACTCTATATTGAAGAAGATTAGGTTAAGTTTCAAGTTGAATATCGAAAGACGACAAACGAATATAGAACTAGCTATACTACGCCGTCTGCCGCAAATAAAATGTAAATTGAAATTCGAAAAATAGTAATTTTGGATTCAAACGTAGCTTATAGTTTAAACATGATGACAGTTCTCCGTGTTAGGGTCGCACATTTGCAATAAAAATGTTAATGGGGATTAACACATGAATAAGTATGTATGGTATATTCAGTTTTATTGGTGAAGACGACGACGGAGGACCCTCCAACAAAGTTTGAACAAGAATTTTCCTTCAATATCAAAATATATATCAGATTATATATCCGATTTCACTTGATTGAGTTGATCAATAGTTCTGAGGAAAAAAAGCAATGAGTTAATACCAATGACACTCAACAAAAAGATAAAAAAATGAAAAATATGACATATTGCCGTATGATAATAGATAAATATAAATTGCTTTGATATATTTATAGGTGCGTTTTAATTTTTTAGTAATGTGTTGTTTCTCTTTTCATTTTAGACGAAAAAGAAACGAGTATTTATTTAAAGGCATTAGCCATTCGGTTTGAGAAGTATTTCACATTTGGAAAGGTAGTAAAACCCACCGCCAATGATCTCAAACAGTTGGGACTCGGTGAAGCATACGTGGCGCCTCCTGCTTTGTTTGTGTTGGTGACTCCGGATGGGAATTTAGACAAAATGAATGCCATTAAATACGACAGTGATGCACTTGGTAGTATGAACTATACAAACGTGATGCAATTTTTGTTTGCAGTCAACTCACAGTTTAGGCATACACTTCCGGGAGACAATCTGTCCAATCAGCAACAAGAAGCTGAAATGTCTGATATCATTAAACTAGAAGAAGCGAGATTTGATATAACTGTTTCAGGTAATAACAGATCGTCTTCGAAAACAACTGAATCAAATAAAGAACTCAACGATGGGATAGACTTTAAAGTCACTTCACAGAGTAACATTGGCAGCAAAGATGAACTTTAATTATATTTCAATTTTTTCTCAACTTACTTCTCATTCAGTAAGAAGTTTTACAAGTCATGTGTATATAATATATTTGAAGTGTTTAATACGCTTGTGTCGATTTTGATGGAAATATATTTGTACCAAACAAATATATGTACATCAAAAAGCATTACAATACGCTATTTAAGGATTTGAACGAAAAATAAAGTTTTATAAAAATGTTTTCCTTGTACATAGTCAATTAACTTTACATCTTTATCGTTAGTTAAATGGGTAGATGTTACCAAATATAATATATGTAAGAAAAACATGACTGTCTTAATACAAGATTTTACAAATATATAAATGTATGTTGTAAAGCGTATGTTACGTTTTAAGGGCACCCATGCCGAATAAGCAACAACATCTTTGGCATTTAGTGCAAAACTAGGAAGAATAAACTTTGTTTTACTGACATACTTGAGTAGAAGAGCAAACTAAATAAAGTATGGCAATTGGACAATGTTACGTGACAGCTTGCAAGTCAGCTGCAAACATTGGTTTTCTGAATGTGATTTTGTATACACTAGTTAAACAAAGTGTTTGAAGTGAGGTGGATCGTCGTGATTATCGCAACACTGTTATTTAACAGATATTGGTCACAAAACTACATGAATATATAAAACTGTTTTTCACTTTGTGAAGTTTCACAGCTGGATGAAGGTAAAGATGTGTAAAGGAATAATGTTGTCAATATTTGAATAGAAGATACAGATTACCATTAATACGCGTATAGCGATCGAGGCTTTTCAAGCGGATACACAAAACATAATAAATGAAATATAGAACAGGTGTATAGATACACATCTCATCATTCAAATTGTTTTATATGTATGGTAGGTATAGTTTATTTCCAATATCAAATAAGCACGCAGGCCTAGCTAGTAAATGGTATATACAAAAACAGATAATGGTTAAGTAATGTTATTTAACAGTTGCAATAGTAGTTTTGTGATATAAATCGTATTGAATATGTTTATACTAAAGCAGGGGTGAAAGTGGAGTAGGTGGTACACTGATTTTGCCAATATAAAACTTTTATATAATTAAATATTCAGGTCAGAAAACAAATATACGTTCGTCAAATGGTGTTTTAATTGAACGTGTTCAACGGTCTAATCGATGCGATAAAATACATTACTTAGCAAAAGCTTTAAAGAATTTATCTATTAATACTTCAAATAAGGTTGAAATCTAAAGTTGATAATATGATTGTAAAACAAACCACGTGCCTGCTTTTGATAAATTGATCACTTATTCGTTGTTTTCCTAATAATAACATAGGTCCGGTGATTCGGCACCTTGATGTAGCAACACATCATTAAATCCTAAGATTTCTTAACAAACAAACCCAAGAAGTCTTATGCGGATATACATGAACATCTGAATTAGTTTAAAACATATTATTAGCAATGTTAATGTATTTTCAATAATTTAATATTCAATATTATTATCTATATATATATACCAGTATCGTTGAAAAATAAGAGGCAGTCTGCCAAATTTCACCATACATAAAATCATTTTGATTTGTTTTAACACCTTTTATTATTCTTTTTAAAAATTGTAAATATACTCTTAGTAGTTATTAAGCCCCTGACTTCACTACCGTCATTAAAACTTTGGATAATCAACTTGTCGATTGATCGTCACTATAAGTTGGCGTATGAATATTTGAATAAATATCTATTCATATTATAGATATACTTTTGTGCTTGATGTTAAAGTATTACTGACTTCAAGAAACGAACCACAGACCGTAAAAACTGTGCCTAAGATGCCTTAATACAACAAAACAAAAATAATTAGAAACTGTGGCAATTGTCGATTTATATATGTTTTACATGTAATATGTCGCCCTTGAATAGAAAAAAAGAACAATTTTTTAATTTTGGATAAAATATTTCTGTGAAATGCAACTTAAAATTGATACCTAGACAAGAAATGAATGATTTATTGTGCGTGTCAAAAAAACTTAAATGATACAAAAGTCTAAAATCTCAATCAATGTCGTATGTGTCAAGATGTATATGTTGTGTGACACATTTTTTTAGTCTACCCAAGTACCTGAAATTTTACGTTTAATGTCTGCTAAATCAAACATGTAAAAGCATGGATTGTCTCGTCTGCCTCATAGTTCGAAGACTCTTAAGCATTTACGAAAGTGTAACGTCATTCAACTTCTGCTGAAGCAACTGGCCAATCAGCGCGCTCTTATGTCGTTGCTATGTTACGGTTATTGGCGGAAAAGATAGGACAGTTTTTCTTAAGTCTAGATTTAAATATTGCCGTGCAATCCTTTCCAAGTATATATATCGAATAATTAAAGTTAAACTATAGAACAATCAGTTGACATGAAGTAAAAGTGAAACAATTGTCTATGACAATTATGATGGTATTTAAACAGCAAACAACCATAATATGGCCCATATGATTCTGTTGAATACTTAAATACAAATAAACTTTTGAAGACTACCGTAGATACGGATGTCAAAGTCAAATTACTTTATTAAGATGATACCTATTTTGTATTCAATAATGATATGAATTCAAAATAAAGTAAATAGACAAAATCCGAATCATTACAAACCAAACAGACAAGTTTTTTCACGGGGTACAGAAATTTATCCTACACACCTTCCATATGCATGTACTATTGTTTTCGTATAGGGACGTGTTGTAACGTATACAATGTGTCTTGAAATCAATCATGGTAAGCGATTGGCAGTGTGGACCATGTCTTTTTTTTAAAACATTACAATATTTTAAATTTGGTAACCAATTTATCAAACGGATAAAATTATTTTATAATGATGCACACAGTTGTGTATCAAATAATGGTTATTCGTCAGATTATTTAAAAATAAAAAGAGGAGTTAGACAAGGATGCCCACTTTTTCCATATTTGTAAAAACTAGCAATAGAAATTCTATATAAAGCTGTGAATAACGATAACAATATTGAAGGTGTAAAGATACGCAAAAACATAATCAAATATACTGCTTTTGCAGACGATGCCACATTTTTATTAAATGGAAATAAATCTCCTTTGAAACTTTAATATTATTAATTAATAATTAATTAATACAGCATCAACACTAGGAATTGTTTTCACGAACGGTAAAATTAAAAACAAAGCTTTAAATTACGATCCAAAAGTTAAAAAATTTCAAAACTGCCTTGATAGCTGGAATAAACACAAATTGTCGACATTAGAGAAAATCACAGTAATAAAAACATTTGCATTACCAAAATATGTTTCCCCATTAACAATGCTTGAATCACCAAACATAAACACTATGAACTTAATCAAAAATAAAATGTTTGAATTTCTGTAGGAGGGGAAACCAGACAAAGTTAAGCGTATTAAGCAACTATTATACAAAATATTGAAAACGTTGGTATGAACATGATAGATATAGAATTTTCTATAATTTCAATTAAAGAAAGTTGCGTTAAATGATTAACAGATGTTAACAATTAAGGCTCATGGAAGAATATTTACATTTTTTCAATTGAAAAATATGGTAGAAACTTCATCTTTGAGAATAACTTTAATTGCAAAGATGGTTATTTATATGTTCAGCGAAATGCATTTTTATGTAACATAGTAGAATCATGGTCAAAAATTAATTTCAACACTAATATCGAAGATGTTAATATGAGTAAAACAATATATATGGGATAATTCTTTCATTAAAAGTAAAGACAGTTTGTTATTTTACAAATCGTGGTTACAGCTAGAAATTAAAACAATACATGATATATATGATTCTATACACAAGACGTTTTATACTTTTGAACGATTAAAACAATTATAAAATATTAGTAATTCAAAATTTTTCAATTATTTTACTATTACACAGAGAATATAATAGAAACTGAAAAAAACACCGTTATTACATCAAGTGAGGAAATGTAAGTCTCCAAATGGAATGTTATATAATATGCAAATTCAGTTAATTTATAATGATAATGCAATAAAACCTCATCTAAAATGGGAAGAAATATTCAACAACTTTGGCTGGAAAACCATTCACTGTCTACTTTTCAAAAATACCATAGACACAAAACTAAGATCATTTTAATATAAATACATAATGAGAATTTTATCTTAATTTAAAATGGTTAATTCAAGTCTATGAGAATTTTGTGAGAGATATCCGGAATCTTTAGAACATTTATTTTTGGAATGTCAATATGTAAGAGCCTTTTGGACTCAGGTCCATAACTTTTGTATTTCAAACAATCAACCTTTCAACATTTGTTATCAAAATATATCGTTCGGGTTACATAACTCTTCATCAGTTAATTTACTAAACTGTATATTATTACTTGCTAAATACTTCATATTTAAGAATAAATATACAAAATATACTTTTTACAGCCAATCAGTCTCAATAGTGGTAGCTGACCAGTAGGTATATCGAATGGATAGGGGTGTCTTTTAAAACAACGTTCTGGCACCGTATTAAGCAGGTGCGCATGACGTGGTTCTCTTACATGTACCTTATAAAGAGTGTATACCAAATAAAGACACAGAAAGTGAGTCTCAGTTTAAACGCAATTTAATTTCGGACCAGTAAAACAAAACAGGGAGTATCATGATTTTTTCGCATACTAAAATGATGGTTTTCGTGGAACCTTATTAGTATCGAATATACATTATAAACATACACATGGATCTGTATACATCATTACAATACGACCCTTGTTTCTTTCATTATTTTCATATACACTTAAAAAAAAGCGTCTTTTGATGACTCAAATGTTCATTCTCTAACACAAACTAGTCGTACTTTTGTTCAAATTTTATTTATTTCAATCTAGATATAATATTTACATGTAATTCATTAAAAACCGTTTTACATATATTAGTGTCAAAATAGTAATTTTCACTTGTTTATATAAAACCTTCATTTAAAATCAACACTCTTATGAATAATGATACGAGCAACGTTATTATATGGACCATTAATATTGACATAGATCGCCAAAGTTTACAAGATTTAGCGATTTGCGTCGTTGATGGCCGAGTTGTGTTTGTTATTCAAATCAATCGAAAATATCATGGATCTACACTCAGCTCAATCTAAGAGCTTGATGTGATGAAATTTAAGCTTAAATAAACGGCTCACGAATCCGCTTCCTGGTAGAATAAGTACTATTGTTTTTAAAAGTTTCGGATCTAGCTGGGAATCGAACCCGCAACCTTTGACGTTAGCAACCAATACGCTATCCACTTCATTGTTTTGTATTTTACCTAATTCTGATTCTGATTTTTATATATAAACAATAACTGTAGCATTAATTTTTGTTCATGATGTTATGCGTAACGAGAAATGAATATCAGAGTGAAATAAAGAAAACCATATTGTTTGATACTATTTCATAAAATGGTTCATTGCTTAATAACATACGAAAAACGAACTACATTCAAGGACCATCGTTAAATATCATAATTTCAAAATATATCCATATAAGATCAGATCATAAGCAAAGATCGCAGGGTAATACTTTAAAATATTGCAGTCATTACCAAAATATAATGAAGAACACCGTATACTAAGCTAAGTACAAATATATATTATGCAATTAAGGCAGTATCAATTACATTATAAAGCATTACTTCATTTTATTAATTGCGTAAATAGTTTTAACAGCGTACGGTACAAGTTTGGTACACTATTGGCTTTGTATAATCGCATATGCTTTACAGTACTTATTAAATACTGCTGAACTTTGAACCGTTGTTTGATAGTGAGACAGATAACGCTGATGGCTGACGCGTCTATTGTTAGTCTTAACAATTAAGCCGAATAATTAATGAATAAATTAACAATGCGAACGGATCAGCGACGTAAACAATGATGGAACTTTTATAAAAAAAAATTAAAAATACTTAACTATCTAAAAATATTTACACAAACCATAATCTTGTTGTGTATGTGATCAGTTTGTAGCCTTGGTTCATAGGTACAATAAGGAGTAACACCACCGTGTTTGTATGTGTTAAATGTATGATTCTTACAAAAGGAAGAGAAACTATCAGTAGATACACAGGTATGGTCTTAGAACTTTGTTTAATCAAACAATTGAATAACTCTTACTAGAACTCTTCAAAACAAAATATCATCAAACAATAACGCTTCAAAATTTAAAATATATTTTAAATTACATAACAAGAATAATAATTCGGTATGACACATACGTAAAAAAAGGAATGTGCCATTGATCTAACATTGAGAAATATATTGAAATCTTATATATACCATATTTAATGAATACGCCATCTATATAATCCAGACAAATAACATTTTAGTATAAAATGTATGAGAACAAATGAATGCGCCACTTTTATAATCTAGATAACTATATTATAGTATTATATTTTTTTTATATATGTGAAAAAAAAATGAATGCACCATTTATATAATATAGACAACAACAGTGTAGTATAACATTTATATGAATAAATGAATGCACTATTTATATACATGTAATCTAGACAACAATAGTATAGTATAACATATGTATGAATAAATGAATACGACGTTTATATAATCATGAGAATAATATTTCAGTATAACATAATTCTGGATTAAATTCGTGCGTCGTTTGATTCAGACAACAATAGTTTAGTATAATATATGTAAATAAAATAAATTCGTAATTGATTGGTTTGGCAAGTGGTTCAATGGATGGTCGGGTGGATGGTTGGGTGGTTGGATGGGTCGTTGGTTGAGTGAGTTTGTAAATAATTGAGTCTTTACTTGTGTGAGTCAGTGAGTGTGTCAGTGAGTGAGTAGATGAATGGGTGGATGAGTGAGTGAGTGAAAAATTGAAAAAGTTGGAGAATGGGTAAGTGAATTGTTAGTTATGCTGTTGTTTATGTGTTAGTGAGAGTGTGAGTGAGTGAGAGTGTGAGTGAGTGAGTGAGTGAGTGAGTGAGTGAGTGAGTGAGTGAGTGAGTGAGTGAGTGAATGAGTGAGTGAGAAAGTGAGTGAGTGTGTTGGTGGCGATTTCTTATATAATGGTTGTATGTGAGGCGGTCAGTCAGTCAGTTAATGAGTCAATGAGAGTGTTAATAAAGAGTGTGAGTGAGTGAGTGAGTGAGTGAGTGAGTGAGTGAGTGAGTGAGTGAGTGAGTGAGCGAGCGAGTTAGTTAGTTAGTGAATTAGTGAGTGAATGAGAGTGTGAGTGAGTTAGTGAGTGAGTGAGTGATTGTGTGAGTGAGGATGTGAGAAAGAGTGTAAGTGAGAGTGTGAGTGAGTGATTGAGAGTGAATGAGTGAGTGATTGAGTGAGTGGGAGTGTGTGTTAGTGAGTGACAGTTTGAGTGAGTGAGTAAATGAGAGTGTAAATGAGATAACGAGTGAGTGAGTGAGTGAGTGAGTGAGTGAGTGAGTGAGTGAGTGAGTGAGTGAGTGAGTGAGTGAGTGAGTGAGTGAGTGAGTGAGTGAGTGAGTGAGTGAGTGAGTGAGTGAGTGAGTGAGTGAGTGAGCGGGTTAGTTAATTGTTAATAATGATGTTGTTTATATGTGAGTGTGATTGAGTGAGTAAGTGAGAGAGTGAGTGAGCGAGTGAGTCAGTCTGTGAGCGAATTAGTTAGGGAGGGAGAAAGTTACTTACAATATTAGTGAGTGATATGTCTTTTTTGTGTTTTGTTGTGTGAGTAAGTGGGTGAGTTAACGACTAAATGAGTCAGTGAACGTTCAAGTGAATAGGCGAGTGCATAAGAAAGTGAGTGAGTGTTTTTATTTGCTTTATTGAAGCGCAAAACAACACTGGTTATTTCACATGATATATTTATCATTTGTTATACCAATATTTTGGTGTGTGGATTTGGAAACACATTACCATATCAGCGCTTTTTACACAGTATGGTTGAGTACACCTTGTATGTAAAACAGTTTTTAAACATAACGAAACAAAGATTTTTAAATGAAATATATTCACATCATGCTATTTCTTTACTAAAGGTCGGATTTTGGTAGACAATGGCAGCACGGAAACAGTCGATAGCTGCTAGCGATGGGCGCAGAAAGTCGATGTATCCACGTAAACCGTCTATCGATGGAAAACAGTCACTTTCTCTCGACGTTCCTGTTGGTATGGGCCGGCGTCCTTCTATGGCAGATTGCCGACGAATGTCCATTGTAGATTTCACAAGAAGACAGTCTATGGCAGATTCGCTGTCGGGAAGACCCGGAGGACTCCTTTCTGCAGACAAACAAAGAGGTATGGCTGTTCGATATGAGAATACCTACAAACTAGATCCTGACGAAAAATTCCCCATCTACAAAGCAAAGTCCATCGCTATTGATATTCTGGAAGAACATCTTAATGGAAAGGAATATAATAAAGACGAATGTACTAGGATGTCCAAAACGTTAACCGATTGCATCAAGCAACAGGTGAAATCGCTTGGATTTCCCAGGTTCAAGATCATCGTTATCGTCGCTATCGGACAGAACCAAGAGTCTCACCCATCTCTTTCATTCACCAGCAGATGTATATGGAACGACAAAATTGACAATTTTGCAGAGGCAACTTTTAAAAGCAAAAGTATTTTTGCTGTTGCTCTGGTGTATGCCATGTATTCAGACTAATGTATAACAAGTGTGTTTGTCTTCAGTTAGTGCACTGTTTAGCTACAGCTGCTAAGGTTTTATGGCATGATTAAATGTATAGAAGACGAAACGTGTATATTTGGTTATCAGATAACATTACAATTTTTGTTTTTCATAAATATCTTCAATTTTGTTTCGAAGATTAACGTTATTATAATTTCTGGTAACTTAGAGTCGCGCAGCTCATCCAGTGTTTTGTTTTAAAATAGAATATTGTCTAATGGTACACCGACATTAGGATACTGGATTGGTTTTGGATATGTCTACATCCTTAATGTTATCAAATTGAGTCGGTTATTTTATTTGTTTTGGTTGTGGTCTTTGCTTTTATGTAATACTTTTATCAGATTATATACAGTTTGTACATTTCATTTCACATTTAGTATTCCTTAGAATTGTTAAATATGGTCTGACATGGTAATACCTGCTTCAGAATATCTGATATATAATATATTATTGTATTTGATTGCGGTTCATTAATCAAGAGAAACTATTTGATTACATGTAAATAGGTACAGAAATATCAGTGGATTATTTGTTGATAAGTACATAACTACTATTTGAATACATGTTAATAAGTAGAGAAATACTATTTGATAACATATAGATAAGTAGAGAGAAATATTAGTTGATAACATATAAATAAGTAGAGAAATACTAGTTGATATCATGTAAATAAGTATTGAAATACTAGTTGATAACATGTTGATAAGTATTGAAATACTAGTTGATAACATTTAAATATGTAATTGAGGTATTGAAATAATAATTATTTACATGTTGAAAAATTGCTAATTTGGTTCAATGTTTCGTTTTACAGATTGTTTTAATCGTACATAGGGAAGTTAATTTAGTTCGTTTCAATAAACTCAACGTATTTTTATCAAAGGCAGTAACATACTAATTCCATAAAGTATTCGGATCTGTAAATAATAGACTGGAGTACAAGTGAAATATAGATTTTTTTCTTCATTTCTTTTTTTTTTGTCTTAATTTTTAGTGATGAACATATTAGTACCGTGTGTTAATTAAAACGAGTTGCAGAAAGAGACCCCAGAACAAGTAGATGCTGATATAAGACACCTGACTCTAACTTTGTATCATTTTTAAATATTTTTGAACAACTGAGTAATGAAATTGTTTACACATAATCACACAAACATGGAACAAAAAATAACCTGATACAAATAGTTTGTATCTATTTTCAATTGCAGATTTTGGATTTTGAATTGAAAAATCTAACCTTTTGATTAATACCATCACAACTGTAACTTATTGGCATCCATTTTAAATAATATATTGTATTTATCATTTACCGCGATACGGTGATATTACAATTATTGTTTATGTTTCAATAGCTAAAGTTCATGTGCAGTTAATAGTTATTGTACGCGCATGAATTATGCACGTATTATGGTTATTATATGCCCTAACTGTTTCTTTTTACTATTGTTTTATATGTTAGATATATACTATTAATATTTTCTTTTTTGACTGGGGTTTATTGCCATTTTCAACACATTTCAGGTTATATATCCAGTTTAACTGGTTGAGGAAGACCTCAGAGTGTGTCAGACTGAGAAGAACCACCGTCCTTCCGCAAGTAACTGGAAAGTTTCTCATATAAAGTGTTTTGGAGCGAGCGGGACCTTAGCGGTGAGAGGTAAGTGATCTTGAGACGGCGCCTTAGACCACTCGGCAACGGAGTCTTTATAATTATGATTTGATTATGTCTTCAGATACGTGTTTTACGCATTTAGTATTGTTTTTTAAACGAATCAAAAATCTACTTCTTAGCAATACAAAAGCATGACTATAACAGGTGATATACATATGACATCAATATCCGTACTAGCAATATGTCTAAAATCACATCACCTCTCAACTAAACATTTCAATTTAATATATAATTTTAATGAAACTTATTCGCTTGAAAGTAGCAATACAGTAGAGTCTTTGCAAAACAAGCATGTGCATTGGTGCCAATGTGTTTATTTCAAAATTTAGACGTACATAACATACTCGTCTAAAACAAGATAATCCATGAAAACAAGGGATATAACTTTCTTTATTAGAGTAACATGAAATTGCGTGTATAGACAAAATTATACAGGGGGCACTACCTGCTTCATGAACATAAAAAATCAGTCTAGCTTTTAAATTTGATCATAAATAAGTGAAGAAATGTTTCATTAAAGTGGCATGTGCATTGACAAAGCATCAAAAAGAATATAAACAACTAATG
The DNA here is from genome assembly GCA_029582155.1 of Panopea generosa. Lineage (NCBI taxonomy): Eukaryota > Metazoa > Mollusca > Bivalvia > Adapedonta > Hiatellidae > Panopea > Panopea generosa. The sequence continues at coordinate 1,897,695 of CM055901.1, forward strand.
GAAACGAAGCATCCGACCGGATGGAGATTTAAGTCACTACCGACAATACAAAGTATCATATTTTAAATTCCATTAAATAAACCAAATGGCTATAATATATGTAAAGGTGTTTTAGAAAACTAATATTGATTATTATTTTATTAAGTTAACAAATAATATTAAATAATCGTATACAGCTAGGTATGAATTATTGTACATTTCCTTGATGATACAAGCGTTATGACCAAACCTGTGGTCAGCAATAGATTGTCTAAAAACGCCAATCTATCAATCATGCTTTTATGAAAGTTTTAAACATAAATCTAAGATCAATTAAAAATATGATAACATGAGACCAGTTATCATAATGGTCAACTTGGAATCGCCTCTCGATGGAATGTTCATAATGGAACCATTGCCAGTTAAACATGTATTAATCTCAACTGTGTGTGGTACTGGATCATCCTTTACAGTGAAAGTCATTAATGATTCTGAATCATATGTAACCTTTAAAAAGGATAGGTCTATGGGCAATGCAGAGTCGGCTGTCCCAGTCGGAACACTGAAACCAGAGCCGATGGCGTGTAATATTAATCGTGTATCAACCGAATATCAGAAGTCAGAATAACTTGACCTTTTAGTTGAAATGTACGAAAATATCTTGTACAAATTTATCAGAAACCCAAAAGTTCAAGTTTAAAGATTTATTGTTAGATTTCCCTACTGTTTTTTTTCTAAAACGGATATGGATTTAGGTTGCCTAAACGGCGTAGAGCATAAAATTGAGACAACTGATGAAATACCAGTTAAAAAAAAGTTCAGGAGGACTCCTTTGATGTTTCAAAAGCAAGAAAACGAATACCTTGACAATATTTTAGATCAAGGTGTTATAGAACCCTCTGCATCTGAGTGGTCATCTGCTCCTGTTCTGGTGCGTAAGAAGACTGGAGAGCTGAGATATTGTATTGATTTTAGACTTAGTCAGAGATGGTTTTAACATTCCACTTACAGAAGAATGTATGGATTCTTTAAACGGAAAATCACTGTTCTGTCAACTGGATCTTTGCAGTGGGTTTTATTAAATTCCTTTTGAAGTAGGGTGAAGGAGGAAGACGTCATTTGGTACACGTTTTGGCTCTTTTCAGTGAACACGGCTCCCAATGGGTCTCTGCAATTCGCTAGCGACGTTCCAAAGGACCATGCAACTTATCTTGCGCGGTCTTACCAGGGAAGAGTTATTGGTGTATTTGGTTGACGTCATTGTCCTTGGAACAGACTTTGAGGGGATGCTAGGGACACTACGTCGAGTTTTCACTCGTTTTTGCGACGCGAATTTGAAATTGAAACCGCGTAAATGTCAATTTTTCAAAAAAGAGGTCGAATTTTTAGGCAAACTAGTTAGCGAGAACGGAATAATAATCGCGCCGGATAAGGTAAACATGGTTAAAAGCTGGATTCGGCCTGTCAACGTGAAGAAATTACAATTGTTCCTCGGTTTTATGAATGACCATCGCAATCATATGTCAAATTTTGCACCGGTTTCTTCGGTCCTTTACGAGATAACCACTTTTTAAAAAACAATTGCGGGAAGATAAGCATGAGATCGCTTTCATCTCTTTAAAGAATCACCACTTTTATCACATCCTTCACCAGATGGAATGTTTATGTTTGATACAGACGCGTCGGGCTATCAAACTATCTCAAGTTCAAAACGGTACTGTAAAGCCCATTTGCTGAGCGAGTCACGTGCTTACGAAACAACATCGGAATTATTGCACTACGCGGAAAGAACTGCTTGCGGTAGTAAGTTTTGTCGCCAGTTTCGACATTATCTTTTGGGCAGATTCTTTTATTTCCGGACTGATCATAATAGTCTGGTATGGTTAACTCGATTAAGCATATAAAAGGACAACTCGCGAGATGGCTTGAAGAATTATCGCAATGTAACATGAAAATTATGCATCGAAAAGGCAGAGGACATACAAATGTGGATGCTCTGAGCTGTATGGAAGATCTCACTCAAACGTGCGATTGTTACTCTGCTGGCGCAGATGTTAGCAGTCTTCCCTGTAGAGGCTTTGCATATTGTCGCCGCGCGCACAAGCAATGGGCTGGGTTTGACGAAGATGTGGACGATGTAGTGCCCTTGGCAGTCCGAGAAATTACAACCGATATAACCCCAGATCAATCACTCTCCGACGTCGCCCGGGATGAACACGTTGACCAAATTCCTTACAGTTCAAACTGGATGGATCCTTTATCTGATATGCAGTTGAGTCAATAACAACTTATGGACCCTGATATTGGATGGTTATGGAATGGTAAGAGCATAACTATGAACTCAAACTCTGTAACCCTGAGACCAGGTCATTATGGTTAACTAAAAGTCAACTATGTATAATAGATGACGTTCTCCATATGGGAACAAAACAATTGTTTAGTAACCACAGCTTGTCTAGTAGTACCCAAAGACATGCGCAAGCAAAATTATACTTTTGTCACAATATCAAGGATTGTGGACATTTTGGAGAGGTTAAAACACTTAGTCGGTTACATGGAAGATTATTCTGGTATACAATGTCCTGAGATTCTATGTTATATGTAAAGAATTGCTCTACTTGCAATAAGAACAAAAAAGGTCACAGAACACCTAGAGCGGAGTTATGCTTGTACCATGCTGGCTATCCCATGGAAAGGGTTCATTTAGATATTGTTAGACCATTTCATAAAAGTAGGTCTGGTAATAGATATATACTTGTTATGGTGGATCATTTACAAAATGGGTTGAACTTCTGGCATTACCAGAACAAAATGCTCAACTTACAGCGAAAGCATTTCTGGATCGTTTTATTGTCACGTTTGGATGCCCATTGGCAATACATACTGACATGGGAAGAAATTTTGAGAGTAAATTATTTCAAGCGTTTTGTAAAGTACTTGAAATTTCGAAAACACGCAATCATCATTCTGGTAACGGTTAATGCGAAGTTTTCAATAGGACTATCTTACAAATGATCCGAAATTATATTGGCCGTGGACTGAAGGATTGGGATGAGCATTAATCACTTATCGGTATTGCCCTTCATTCCGTGAAAAATAAAACCACTGGGTTCTCAGCTAATATTTTAATGCTGGGGAGAAAGACAATGCAACCCATTGATCTCATGTTAGGTCAAATCAAGGAAACTCCCTTGGACCTTAGTGGTTGGGTTAACAATTTGGATCACGTGCATAGGTTAGCACGTGAAAGAGTAGGTGAAACCCAATTCTGTCACAAAAGAGATTACGATCTAAAATTGCAAAGCCATGTTTATGACGTAGGAGACGTAGTTTTTATACAAAATTGATGTGAGTAAAAAGCTGAGACCACCATTTGGTGGTTCGTGCTCGTCCCTCTTTACTCCATGGCCGGTATTTAACAAAGCTGATTCACCATGCCAGGCTTATACCTTGCAATGATACTGATCTGCCATTATGGTTGCAAAGGAAGAGGCATAGCAGTCTGGATCAGCTTGTACGTTTTGTCGGGACTGCTCTAGACTGACTTTAGCATATCTATAATTGTTATTTGTTATTTATAATAGAAGACATACAGTGGTGGCGTTCTAGATTAGCTTGTACGTTTTGTCGAAACCGCTATAATTGTGTGTCCAAATTTGTGAAAAGTTATTTAATGTATGAACGTCGCTGCAATGTAAATCAGCTTATACGTTTTGTTTACATTGTGTGATGTAGCTTTAAATTTTTTCAAATATATTTTCAAATACTATATTTGAGTATCTCATTAATTTTTATACGTTATTTATATTTAAAGACATACAGTGGTTGCAGTCTAGATCAGCTTGTACGTTTTGTCGAAACTGCTATTATTGTGTGTCTGAATTTGTACAAATAATTTTAACGAATACATGTAGTATGGAGCGTCGTAACAATGAAGATCAGCTTGTACGTTTTGTCTACATTGAACGCACATTATTTGTAAAAAATACAATGAATTGTTATGAAAGACATACAGCAGGGACAGCCTAGATCAGCTTGTACGTTTTGTCGAGACGCGCTGTTGGTGTGTGTCTTTTGGGTAAATTGCTAATTTGGGTATTTTGATTTAATTTTTTTTTATTTTTAATAGGATGGCAGATAGATGCATTGTGTGTTAAAAAAAGGGGAAGCACATAAGGCGGCATTCTTTGAGGTCACATATGTCTTGGTATATGGATCCCACTACCGCATGGACGGATCAGTGGGGGGGCTATGCTGTTGGCTTGGTTTTACATAGTCAACGGAGCCCTTTGGTTTCTTGCAGAATCCTTGTGGACAGCTTCTCTATCTGATTTGTTGATGCATGTGGTGGGGGGGAAATGTCTACTGTCCCTCTCTACAATTCTCCAACGATCAATCGTTTTATTTTGGAGAATTTGACCGCAGAGCTGGTTTGGATCCAATTCCCCCTATATCTAACAATAATGGCCCCCTATCCGATATTGTATTATCACTAATATACTATAATCTTATACTACGATTGGCATCGGTTCAATAGATTACTTTCAGAAATTAAGAACGCTACACTTTGATAGACGGATCATCTCCGCCGTTAGGACATCCACGTATGAAAATGGGAGCTATTGATTCTCACTTTCATCAGGATGAGCTCTGCAGGTCTACTAGTCTATCTCTACAGCAATTGGAATCAGATGTGTCAATGCCAGTGAATTTACTCTTTGCAAGAATTAGAGATGACCGACATGATAGTCTATCGTCATTGTTTTGTGGGAGATGATGAGGAATAGCTGCAGTGGAGCACAGTGCTTCCACATTGCTATTTTGGTCTTGCCAAAGCTTCATTTGAATGTGAAAATACTGTCGGAGTTTTTCTGTTTGGAGTCATTTTGGAGACAGATGTCCCTATCTCACATTAAGTAGAAAACATTTTCCATTCAATCATCCGTGGAATGTGTAGTATACAGCTGAAAGAGCAGCTGAGATATTTTGCAGCTCTACTAACGAGTTGATAAAAAATTGGAATATGAATGCAGCTAAAGTATATAGGTTAAATTGGTAACAGTTATATAGATACTTGTGTAAATTTCCACACATAATTGGTTAATAGCTGTCATACTGATAGATTTGACATGCACTTTTCAATAACGGGTCAAAATTAGGGTTTGTCTCTGAATGATCAGCTTGTACGTTTTGTAATTCAGATACAAAGTAAATAATGCATCATTTTGCAAATTAGGCTTGGTTTTTGGGGTTTATAAAGCCTAACTTGTATGCCTTAATCCGATAATCGGGTAAAAATTGGGGTTGTTTCCGAATGATCAGCTTGTACATTTTGTCATTCGAATACAAAGTAAATAATGCATCATTTTTCAAATTAGGCTTGATTTTCCGGGTTTAACAGTTAGTGAGCAAATTTGGAAGCTTACCATTTGCATTAGTTTGAGTAGAACTAAGTAACAGTGTTGTAAAAATTCAAGCAAAATATTTTAGGAAATTCAGTTTAAATCACCTTTCTTATTTATATAAACAGGTGTTGGAGCCGACTATGTAATTGTATTTCGGTGTTGTGTAGTTAAGTGCTTTATGTAGCTTTTAAAAACATTTCAGAGATCATTAACATGCTAAAGTTCATGATAACAATAACAATAATGTTCTGAACAATGTTAATATTGATTTGTGTATCTTTTCATGTGTCACTCTGACAATCCACGCATGCAGTTGTTATATAGATTGTATGAAAAACACCCTTAGTGTTAAGGGCTATGTACATGGCTATTGTATAGCAGATTTGTTTATAGTTCACTAGATGGCTATTATATAGCTGATTTATCTTTCATTTCAATGCACGAGTTTTATATTTAATTTTTTAGTTAGTTGTGTAACTGTTACTTTCAAGTTTCAAATCCAGTGTACTGGCAGGTTGCTACTGCTCCTTATTCATATCCAGTACTGCTGTTAGGAAAAGTATATATAATGTTACTGCTAGGCTTTTCTTTTAATAATTAGGTTCAACTCTTAGTCTGTTGATATAGTTAGTATATATACTTTTCAATCTGGCTTCAAATAAAATTCTTAAAATGATAAAGAGGCAATTTATAATTGTTATAAACGAGTCTTACATGAGTCTTTTAAAATAAAGAGAGGGTAGAATGATGTGCTAGTTTATGTGAATGGACCCCTGGAAGTGCCTCATGTAAAAAAGTTTCGGCCATCCAATCAGAATTGAGCCTGAGACGTTGCGATTAGTCAAACGACCATCAAACGCTCTCTTGCTAACCATCCACCCATCAATAAGGACGTTCACCATTCAGCGGACTAATCGGTTAGCACTGAATAACCCAACTTATAATAAGGTAATTTAAATTTATCTTGCCGCTTTACATTCTCTTGAATAGGCCCTACTAGCCTGTACAACAGTTTCATAAAATTGTTAATCTAATGTGTTTTGACCGAGGAAGAATTAATCTGTTTCAACGTGTCGATAAATTTTGCCCTACTTTACGCCATTTTGAACGGTATTTTCTAAATTCACATGGGTCGTAAGTTTTGCTGATCACGTGTTTGACCATGTGCAAATCGAAACCAGAACGAGTCATGATAAAAAAGATGTCTGCTAGCGACAGTTACAGGTAAGTTTTAATATGTTTTGATGTGTTAATGTTTCATAAATTTATTGTTGAAATGTACAGATGACCCAAATTCAAGTAAAAACCTTATTTACACGGCTTCGCCGTAGTAAAGACATAGACAAATGATAGATTTATTGTATTTTCTTTGCGATGAAGGCAAGCGTGTTATGCTGGAACCCGGCGCATTTTAGCACAACTCTATGTTTTGAAAGGGGTGCTTCCCAGTAATTTCCGTATTTAAAATGAAGAAATTCATGGTGACACCGCCTATATATAAATCACTCTAATATTCGATAACATTGATATTGTCGATCGAATTTTATCAAAATTATCTCTTTTATTGCTTGTGAGTTAAAGCATAACTGATGACAAATTAATATATGTCCAAAATAAAGGTTTTTAAAACAAAATGTACAGACGGTGCATATATAGAAATCACCGTATATAGATAATCCATAAAGTAAAGACGGTGGTTACATTGTTTGATGTACATTTTTAATATTTTAAATACGTTTTGATGAAATAGAATAAATATAATATAATGGTATTTTCATTTTATTTTATTTTCAACATTTGAACATATGAAAAATATTATTGCTTTAAGTCAATCCAAAATAACGTCCAAAGCCACCTCTGGCACTGCCACAGAGTCTGAGTCAGAGTTGTCAAAAGATTCTTGGGATAATTAAAGGTTGCCCCCATCACTTGTTGATTTAGTTGAGGAATACAGCAATGGCAGCAACTCACCAGCCCAAAACCAAGTAAGTCGAGTAATTTTAAATTTAAATACCTGTTCTATTCATCACGACATACCATATGTTGTCTTAAATGAATGTTACTTTTCATTTATTTTATATTATTAAGCAATAAAAAGTGCTAATAGTTGGGCTTGGAGAAATTTGTCTAAAATGTATATAGATAAAACTGTGTATTGAAAAAAAGTTAATTATCAGGTTGATTGAGAATTTTTATGAATTGCATCAACACTTTTCTATTTTCTATATTGACAGTCTGAACATGATCATGATGAACATCATAAGCACTGCACTATGAAGAGAAAATCTGTTGAAAGATGTAAGTATTTTAATTTTTTTTAAATTAACCAAATGAACACATGTATAACTTGCACAGCTGCTTCAGCTAGTCTTGTAGTTAACAGTGTAGAGAATGTATATTATCTGCTTTTCATCTAGTATGCTATTCTCACAGAACTATTCCTTTAACTTTCACATTTTGTAAACCTTTGTTTTTAGCTTGTCTGATCGTGATATGCAATATTTATACAAAAACTGTTTGTTTGCTGTGCTCCAACTCAGTTTTTTTCGTTTGGGTAGGTAGCTAATTTTGTTTTTGCCAGATTTTGATTTTAAAAATGGACAGAAATCATGAAAAAAAATTAAACACTTTGAAAGTCAATAAAAAAAGTTTTGGGAAACTGCAATTTTGAGTGAATAGGTTTAAGCACAGCAAACTATTTTTTGTAAGAATGGCCTTATATATATATATATATATATATATATATATATATATATATATATATATATATATATATATATATATATATTGTCTATTGTACCTTGCTTATCTGCTTCTACTTAAACCTTTAACTGGGAAAAATTGATTTTGCAGAAAATATAATCTTGTTTTATTAAAAAAAAATCATATTTTTCCTGCTGAAATTTGAGAAAAATGGAGTAAAAAGAAACTACTACAACATCAATTTTCCGTTCAAGTTGTTGTGAAAGAACAGGGATTTTTCCCCATGAGTATTTAAAATTTAGAAGCTGGGCCCTATTAGCTCAGTCGTTTACGCGTCTGACTATCAATCCATGGGTCGAGAATTCGAATCCCCCCCGCCCGCCAACAGTCTCCGTGATGATTGATATATGATATTGTGTCTCATTATCATTCGTCTCTCACCACTGATTCAAGTGGGAAAGTTATCAGTTACTTGCGGAGATTGGGTGTGCTCGAGTACTGGTTAATCCCAGGAAACAGTTGTTAGGTTAACTGATCGTCTGTTAGCCCTCCATCGCATAAAAATGACGATAAATATTCAATCAATCAATCAATTAAAATTTATTTTCAAATCATGAAACTACGATAGTCGACTTTGTTATATAAATGACAATATCATTTTTCTTTATAAGAACACAAGTATTTACAAATTCTAATGACATATTGTATTAATTTTAAACGAATGTGGAAAAAAATCCCTGACATATTGTACCTTTTAGTTACTAGTATTTACATACTTATTGCAGGAAATAAGACAACTGAAACACGAAAATCAACAGTTCAGGGTACATATCAAACATTACAAAAACATCCTTATAAAGTTTGATAAAATAAAAACACAATTTAGTGAGCTTAATGATGAACTTAAAGAATTGTGAAGTGCATTCCCTTTATAAGGAACATGGAAACAAAAGATGTTATGACATTATTTTGGAAAAAAATTAAAGAACAAAACAGTTACACTAATGATCCAATGCCATGTATAGATACATTTATAAAGAAAGCTGATAGATTAATTTCAAAATATAAAAGCATTAACAAAATTAAAGGGAGGCCAAGTTACCAAAGTCACCTTAGTGATTTAGACAAAAATACTTTCATTTTCCCAAGACAAATCCACCAGCTCCAAAGAAAAGTTAATAAGATCCTACAAAATTTAAGGTAGAATTCTTAGCCATTGCTACGGAAACTACACTTAACAAATTGACAGTATCAGAAGAAGACAAATAGAGATCTTAAAACTAAACTTAACATGTGACTTTTTGAAAAACAAACTAAGTTTCAAAAACTAAGAAATTAAGCTTCTCAGATTAAATAAATTCATACTACCTCAAGCAGTGTAATGAATTGAAGAATAAATTAAAAGCATATGAAACTCAAGCCATCGCCCATAAATGTTATGTTGAACAGATTGAAATCACAATACTGATATCATGAAACAACTGAAAGATCAGAGAGTGATGATAAATGTTTGAAAATGGTAGATGATGAAAAACGTTATCTTCCAGAAGTTAGAAATGTGTTTATGAACTACTTGATAACAATGTCAGTGCACACAAAATAGCTTGAGTTATAAGAAGCGTCCTTAAACTTGTTAATAAGGAGGTACCGAGACATGCCATGCAAAGCCACTGTATCAAATATGAATTTACAGAGACTTGCTTAAGCTCATGTTCATATATGTTCATAAGTTTTTGTCGAAGAGAAAATCACCTGCTTGCTGACATATGAAACAACAAAACGTGGACAGAAATATATGGGTTATGAGGCGTGTGACAGTGCAGGTAAGTTTTGGGGTTAGGTTTACGCGAAATCACCACCAAGTCTGCCAATGACACCCTCAAAGTTTTTCGACAAATATTGAGTGACATTGATTTAGTCAGTGATGATCCTGAAAAGTCAAAGATCTTGCTACAGCATATAACCGCTACAACGTCTGACCGTGCTGCAACGGAGATTAATTTAATAGATTGCTAGAATTCGAACAGAAGTTCTACCTTTGTTGCCAAATGCACTAGATAACTTGAACGACGAGCAATGTTTGGCAGTGTCTGCTTTGCCTAACTTGTTGTGTGGCTTGCATAGTTTGGTTCATATTGCGGAAGCAAGCAACAAATCATTAATTGAGGCAGAAAAAGAAAAAGGTTTGTTTGGGGAAGACAATGTTCAGGTACCCGATGGGCGGTATGCTTATGATATTATTGAATGTGGAACGACTAGGTTGGTCCGGACAGCATCAAAGGCATTTGCAGCAGGCGCAGATTAAGAACCAGAGTGCTTTGCTTCTTTTTCAATTTTTGTGTTACCATTTTTTAAAGAAAAAAAAAACTAAGGTCTATTCCCCTCACATCATTTAGAGAATCAAGATTTTACATATTGTTTTCAAATGGTGCCAGTGTGTACTTTCTACATGAACAGAAATGCAAAAATATGGAATCAGTAACTTGTTGTTGAAGCAGTTTTAAAGGATCTTGAGATCCCTCAATTTCAGGCTGATTTGAAAACTTTAGGAATCATAAGCAAGCATCTGACATGTCCTTTGTGGCACTTTATAGAGGATAAAAATATAAACATTGTAGGCATGAATCAGACCAATTTATTGCTGTACTTGAAGCTGCTGCCCAGAACCATAGGCTGTTTTTAGAGATTTTCTTTGGTGACTATGTTTTGAAGGATGCCATATGGGAAAGTTTGTTTCATCCAGCAGATAATGATGGTATATGTGAAATCATCTTGAGTGTTGTTTTGTCGGATATTAGTTTTGTTTGTAAAAGACTATTCATAGACCATATAGCCGATGGAAAACATTCAAACTTAGATGACAACAATCATGAAGTGAGGGATAAGAACAAAAGTGTCCCAAAGAGCAGTAATTATGCTGAAAGTGTATTTGGCCAGTTAGACTATATGTTACAACAAAAGCCCAGAATTTCAACTATAGCTGTTGAGTCTTTTATTATGTTTTCACAAAATAAAACACTTGAATGGTTTGACCAAAAGGACTTAAAGAGCAAGAAACTTAAATGAATAAGGCAAGAAGAAGAGAAAGGTCAAATATTCTGAAAAAAAATCAGAGAAAGAAAAGTTCTATTCAGGAAGAAAGATCACGTATTCTTAATGACAAAATTAGAAAGGAAGAAGAATTTAGACAAAAAAAGCAAGTAGAACTTGAAAATTATACATGTGAAATGATTGAATTTGGACTATGGCAGACAGAGCAAGAGGTAGATGATCATTTTGGTTGTACAAAACAAAAGCACATAAGATCAGAGCATTAAAATCACAACTAAGGTTTAGACAGCATGTTTTTAAACAAATTAGTCAAGATAAAACTGTGTATGCAATATCAAAAGTGAACCAAGAGTGCAGTTGAAACCAGAAGAATAAAGTATCAATGTAAAAAAATATAGTTTGGTCTGCTTCAAATGAAAAGCAAACAGATACTGCAGATCACACAATTTGTGGGAAAAGGGTTACCCATAAATTCAACAAAGATGGCAATGACGAGTTGTACAGTGGAATCGTTATATCACAGGTTTACTTACTAACACTGGTGAAATTTTATTAATAATATTACTAGGCAAATTAAGGCAAAACCTACGCTGTTGAATATGATGTACTTCAAAAATAAAGTGTTACATTTGTCGTTTAAACATGGTTCAATCATTTCATTAAATATAGCACAAGGCTCATGTTTGAGATCATCATCTCGACATATAACACATTTTCTTGTTAAAGATTAAACTGCATTTGTAGTTTTAAATTTGCTACTTTTAATTACTGAATTTCACACATTATTATGTTAAATCATGGTTTCATTTATCTGGTCCCCAATGATGATTATGTCGACTCTTGCTATTGTTTGAGAAAAAAGTTAAGTTCAGTTTTAGTTAATTTTTAAAGCAATGACTTTTAAAATAAAACAACTTGTGTCACTTTTTTCTGCATTATTTTATTCTCTTTTACTGCTTTCTTTTGTAGTGAAACTTAATTTTCACTTGAAAGAACATATTGGGTATATTATGATTTATGATTATATTGCAGGTACCAGGTTACATTCAGTTGTTCAACATCGCCTATGATGAGTAGCTTGGAATAATTTATACAAACCATCTGCTACAGTATTTTAAGGATGGGTCTTTAAGGTTGCTTGTATAATAAAATGTAATAACAGATGCTGTAAGTCTTTAAGTTTCCACCCGTTAGTGCACTTAACACTTGTGGTTAGTTGTTATGGCAAATTGGCAGAAAACATTCTTATCGGTGAATGTTTTTAAGACTCTATAACCTTTTTATATCATCAAGGTACAAAAAGAAAACTAATTGTTCTGAATTCGTAATGAAAATACATTTCCAATGATATATGGCAATCCATATTATTGAGAATTTTATTTTTTTGTATGACCTCCCTAAATTATACTACTTGGAAAAAGGTGACTGGAACTAAGAGCCAAAACCATCACGAACTAGCTTCCGGCATCTTATATAAGCTAGCTTATTTGAGAGGGTTGCAAGTAGTTGACGGTAGAGTTCGGGTTGTAGTCTGCCTATATTCAAAAGAGAGAAGAAAGGTTTTCACCACAAACTGTAGCTTAGCTTTACAGAGAGGGTGGAAAGTAGTTGGTGACAAGGTTGTAATCAGCTGAACACAGATAGTTGATCAAAGTTTATATACTGTTTATAGTTTGCATATTATTTGACTTTGATTTTTAGTGATTAACTGTGTTAAAACGAATCATTTAAAGAATCATTTGTAACTAATCAACTGGCAGGCAGCCCATAGAAAAATTGTTATATCAGTTCACTGAGTTCAGCTATTCTTTTTATATAGTTGAGCATTTATGCATTACCGCTCGTGCACGTTAACATATCACGTCATTTTGACTAACACAAACTCGGTACACGTTACAATGGTAATCAACCAGTATCGCCAATAACATCGGGAATATATTCGTTCATATTTAATTAATCACAAGGCGGGCATGATACAAACAAAGGTGAAATGAATAACCAAAATCGATCTAAAGCTATTGACTCGCCACGAACAATAACTATCTACTCCCTTAATAATTTGTAATACTATGAGTTTATATGATACGATTGAAAATGTACTTTTTCATGTGTCATGTCGCTACAAATTAAAACATGTCAAAACGGTTTATAGCAAGCATCTTATTAATTATGTACAGTTTTGGATCGTGAGTGAATAAAAGAAACAAAATGTTCTTATTTTTGCAGCATGCCTACGGCAATATGTGACCGCGTACGTCGGTGTATAAATAACAGCGGTTCGGATTTAGTCGCCGTGTTACCTTGGGACTGCCGGGAAGCACATGTCAATCGGGTAAGTGATTTTGACTTTAAATATTTTTACAGTGCCAAAGATTATTTAATAAATAATTCTAATCTCTTAATTTTTATAATTGTTTTTTTCTCAAAACAATTTCTAATATAAGTTGCTTTGCTTTTAAACTGCGGATATTATAATAATATTTGTCACTAAAGGAATGTATGCATATTTATAAAACACGGTTTTGATAAAAGGCAAAATTGCTACCTACGGTTATGTAAATGTTAAAATCATAAATGAGACCCTGCGGTTTATTGTTACGTGACAATTCGTTTTTTTAAACGAAAATTCACATTTACTGGTTTACTAACAGTCACAAGATGACATTTAGGGTATCGACAGTTATTGATATCGTAGCTCTAATAGAGAAAAACAAACAATTTATGTTTGAATTTTAGAATTCATTAGTATTGCGTGGCGTCCGTCAATCATTATGTTATTTTAAATTTAATGATATTGGCTAGTTAAAATCCGATACAGCAGTTAAGTAACTACATTCATTAATACTGATAAAGATCTAAAATAAAGTATATTGCCGTGACCATTTAAATCCTGTGTACGTGTTCGAGAAGATGTGTATGTTAAATTAAATATTATTATCAAATGTATTAACATGATAGATAAGATTGCATTTTATCAAATTAATGTAATTTATATATAATAATGGATAACATATAATTGGGTTAATAGTTTCTAATAAGAATAAGACCTCATTATTTCACTTACATACTCTTGTTTTAAGAATAATCTATTACGGTTTCATATGATTATGTAGTCAAGCATGATCAAATTATAACTTATGATAGACTTTTTTTAAAAGACATATTTTAAACTTTAATGTAAATTAGTAACAAATAATAAACAAATAAACAAAAATCAATTAAATATATATATATATATAACTTTATATAAAGCTGTGTACCCTAACATTTTTCGTTACGACGAAGTCGTTTGTGGTATTATGAGGTCCAAAATTGGGCCAAGATCCAATAGTCAATTATTTAAACGAATTGGTTAGAGGAACTTTATACAGTGTGTTGCTAATAAAGGAGATATTGACTATAATTATACATATAAATAAACCCTTAATGCACTGATACCTGTATGTATATACGAGGGGTTATCAAGAAGTTCGTGGACAAATTAAATAAAATCTATATTTATGCAAGTGCATAGCTATATTTTTTGCAACTTAAGTATTGGTGTATTTGTCATCGATGTACGGTGTATTAGTATTTTCCTTTTGTCAGTAATAATTTTATGGTATCCATAGCAACATACATACGTGATAAGTGCCGCATCTCAAAATGTTGAACAATTCGGCAGACAAATATGTGAATAATAACAATCATTTTCCCGTAACACTCGAGGTGAATCATATATTATTGAGGACACAATTGAGGCATCAATTGTCTGCATGACAATGTCATTCCAGCATAGCACGCAGGTGTTAGGAGTTTAAATCAACTTCTATTGAAAATGTAGATGCATTCATATGCAAATAGTGAATCTGTTGAAGGTAAAACAACGAGCAGTAATACAGTTTAAGTCAATATTAGCAAAACACTGATTCAGACGATAGATATGTATAGTAAAGCTCCGAGAAAGTTATTTGTAGTGCATATTGTAGTCTGCAGATGACACAAATGATACAGTGAGGAACGAAAAACAATAATTGATGATAACATATGTTGTAGCCCTGTGTCAAAATCGCGTCAATGTCACGTTAACGTGGTAAAAACTGCCTTAATAAGGATTGCTTTAATACAATTCATGAACTATGCTGCGAACTAAGTATAGGTTACAATACAGTGCACACGATAATTAAGAAAAAATAGCATGCATTTAAGTGCTCGCTGGGATTCCCAGTTGCTAAACGAGTATAAATGGAGCAACGAGTAAGAGTATGAAAACGACGTAACGTAAATCTGGCCTGCGGCAAATAGGCGTACATGACATATTTGAAATACATGTTACTGTTTTATTTGAATATATATTTTCTTCATACTTTTCATACAGTGTGCCGTTAGATTAAATATAATACATGTAAAACTCCAAATAAATCAGACATGTCATGTTCATATTATGAGATTTGTCTACGAACTTCTGAATAACCCCTCGTATATAATAATGTTGTCCATGCATTTAAGTTTTAGTTAAAAAATAGTCCAATACAGACAGACAAACATGATAATTTGTCAAGTGTCATATATCGATATTAACAACAATTTCATTTATAAAATTCGTATAAAGCATATACATATCCGACCTATAAGACACTTACAATAAAGAATATTAAACATGTAAATGGCAGGTAAAAGCATTTTATTGTTTACAGTAAGAAAAATTTATTTCATATAATACGACTGTTTTGAACCATTAAGGTATTATTATTACACATGTACACACACAATCAATTTAAAAGTGTAGCATATCCATTTTCAAAATAAAATGCATTTCGACCTGTAAATGCACTGTCAAAGTTTAAAAAAAAACACATTTAAACAACTTCTTAGTAAACTAAAACCTGTGCCTATTTACAATATTTAACGTTTAAAAAGACTGATTGGAACCAATTATATAGTAACATGTTTATACTAGATTGAAATAGTAATATAAAGAAAAATTGTTGAGGTATTTATAAATATTAAATCATTTATTACGAACTATAACGTTTTTTTAAAAGATAATTGCACCCATTCATTATTCGATTGCAAAATATCAATACAGATCAGAACAGTCATGAAAGTGTTTTCCTTCTTTTACCTATATTTGTGATAAGGTTGTCGCAATGGTGAACTGTGCGTTGCATTATAAATGTCAACTTGTGACTACAAGACATATTGCCAAATTCAATATTACTTTCTTAAGCTTTGTTCAGCATGTTTTCTCGTATATCTGACAGAGTATTTACATCAACAAATACATATTTATATGTGTAAATATATTACTTTAGTGGGTGTGGTTTTACTTTTGTTTTGTTGTCTTACATTTATATTGCATATATTGTATATTTATCATGAAAACATATATGTTATGTGATATACTTATATACGTAATATGGTTCAACAGGGCATCAAGGAAAATTGGCTCGTCATTTGAATCATCCTTTATATAAATAGCTTAATTACATATTAACATACTTAACCTCACTACATTACCATCTATCAATCTCATGGAAGAAGGTACATATTTACATCCTGTGCTGTAATCATTTTGTATAACCACATTAGCTTTGCACCCTACATACCAACACAAGTTATTAAATAAATATGACGGGCTACTATTTTGTAATGTAAATATCAGAATAAGCTTACAATATGCAATTATATAATATTATGTTTATCATTATAGACAAACAATTCCAAAATGCTGATTTTCAAAACATCATCATAAACACACTACATATACATTAAGCTCTAAACGTGTTTCTAGATGCCTCGGCCTACGTCCTAATAAAACAACTATCGATACTTAGGACAATAAATCAAAATATAGCACTTTCCCGTTTGAATAGAATTAATAACTAATCACCGTAGATAATGACTTAGATCCATTTTAGAAATATCGCCATCAGACGTTTACATAATAAAAGAATAGAAAAAAAACATAAATAAATAGTACTTATTCAAAATATCGTGTGTTATGATACAGTTAAAATGCTGGATACAAAATACTACAAGTGAACGTTCTCTGACATGATGGTAAAATTACAAACTGACAATAAATGTCATTTTGACCTGGGTTATATAGCCACAATTGTGACATGTTACACGTAGGAAACTAATAATGGATATATCATGCTAAGCAGGAATAAGGTTAGACACTACTAGCATCGTATGACATTAGTTTATTTTCAAAGCAAAATGAAAACATAGTTAATGCTACAAAATTAACCAATTTAAATTTCCTAAAATCTTAATACTTTTCGGATTTATCATGAAATAAACGACAAAATGACTTATTTTTTATACCAAGAATATTATAAAACACAACATCGTGACAAATATCCCCATTCAAAAGAAACGTATCACTTAAATACACTGCTTAACGACCTGTAGCTCGTGATTTGGAGTATTTCTAAAATGAAATAAATTCAACAATATGTAAACCAGTCAGACGGATCAAATCTAAATCAAAATAAGTCACGTGACGCATTTGGTACGTCACAAAATACGTCTGGAAAATCTAGTCTATCCTTGTCCCGTAGGCCAAGACAGAAAACTCATTTTGGCATGTTCAAACAGATGTTACTATTACAATACGGAGTCATTTGGTAGATACTTGGTTTTTTTCCAGACGATTTTAAAAGCCTGATATAAATTCTTTATGTGCCATGAATTATATGAAATATTATTTGTTTTATATATTAAGGTGTTATGTATGTGGGATGGTATATGTATCCGAGAAATTGTTGAATTGTTCTATTTGCATGTGTTTTGTATGTGAAAGAACTGTCTATGTGTGTGTTCTGTACTCGTGGTGTGTGTGTGTGTGTGTTATGTAGGTGCTTTATAGTTAAAATATGCATAAACACATATACCAATCATCCCCACTAATAAACGAAGGTGACGTATATATAAATATATTGTAAACATAAAAAATTGATTTATTTAATGAATGTATACTATAACATATTTTCTTTGAACTTGAACTTTCAATATAGGCACTTATAGAAACACATAGTGCTTTGATAATATTTCAATACCAATTGAAACGGATTATCGGATAAATATAAAATCAACTAAAAGGAAACATATTTGAAACGCAGATAATAGATATTTTCAACTCTACTCAATGATCTGTTAATGTTTTCATACATATACCTGGTAAAATAATAATTCGATCAAATGAATTACGAGTGCATTCGAACAGCTAAGTCCTTCATTTTCCGTTTAATATATGCTCATTCATCCATTTATAAGTTCATTCGTAATTCGTTATCCGCATGTATATATTTATTAACACTGTTTATGTTTTTATTATTTTGCAGATTTCTGCGTTTACGGAAAAAACGATAATGGTGAAACAGGTGTCGTCTGGAGGGTTATTGTCGTTGGGAAGTGTTTTGCTCATTGTGTTTACTATAGCAACAGTTGTTGTAAACGCCAATATGAATAATCACCCTGATTTTGTTGTCGAAAAGCTTAAAGTAAGTTATTTATATCATTTCAGCAGCAACACATACCTGTTACAAAATCACAAGCTTTCAATGAAAAAACGCCTACGATACACCTAAGGCACACACGGCGTTATTGCAAATAGTTTTTGTTTATGCTGACGCATCAAATAATTCATATAACATACTATATATTTCCATTTATAACCCATAAAATAAGAATTGATACGCTACTTCTTAAAATATTAAGAAAAATGTTTAAGATGCAAACTGATATCGTGTAGTTCATATATAACCATGTATGAAACAATTATGAATTATTTATTTAGTAACCACAGTTATTCACCATACCTGTATTGAAAACGAAACATAGGATTTACTTATATACTGAAGATATTAACTTGATATTTTTATCATGTAGATTATATACTTTTCGTGTCAATAAAATTGACACTTACCAAGTGTCCCTTGAGTATGAATGCAAGCAAAGTTACGTATAAGGAAGCTTGTGTGGTTCCGGCTAAGAACAGAATCACTGTTGATCTCTGCAGAGGGGTAGGAATCCTCCGAATGGTTGTCATGTTCATTTTATCATTATTTGTCATGTTCACTATTGTGGTTGAATTATCAACCGCTGTGTGGTTCCATGGAGCCACGAGTGTTGGCAAGAATATGATCACTGCGGCTTATGCATGTCATAAGAAGCGACAATTTGAGTAATACGACAGAATTTGCTAAAACTCTGCAGTTCTGCAGGTATCAAGGTTCTAGGTTCATTCTACAAATTCATTTGTTGATGTATTTTTTTTAATCTGTATGTTAATTTGTTGTTTTTGTACATGTAGGGTGAACCTGGAATCTTCCTTCCTGTTGGCGTCGAATAACCTATAATGTGTTGGTACGCCGTAAACCATATTCATTCAATACATTTAAGGAAGTGTATCAGGATTTTTTAAAGTATTTTTAAAATCTGTTTTAACAATATTTCAAGTCTATATAAGTTTTAAGCCAAACAATGATATTTGTACTTTATTCTATAGTAAATAAAAAAGTTTGCATGCGTATCATTCATTGAGAAGCCGAAATGCAAGAAGTGAAAGTTACATTTTGTTGCTTGCCAACCTTTGTACAGTCAAAATATGAGTAGATATGTAGAGGCAACTAGCATATAAAAAAAAAATTCTGTTCAGTGTGTACACTGTTGGCAAAATGAAAGGAAACTTCCAAAGTCCTGTATCCATATCCAAATTTCCAAGCATCATTTTTTTTGAAATTCACAATTCAAACATGCTAATGCTTTCAAAATATTAAGAATGCATCGCATCAATAACGTCATTCAAATAAAAAAAGCATTAAAATAAGGGAAAAAAATACATTTTTAAATAAGAAGAAACACGATTATTTATAACCGCTATTAAGCGACTACCCCACAGAAGCATTTCCGGTTTCAAAATGTGGTAGTATGCCTATATAATGTACTTACTCACTCAACCCTTATTGCCACACGAATAGCTATTTAACCATGTACAATTAATACATTATAAAGGGGTTTCCTATCTTCGGGTCCATGTTAGACTATATAAAGATTGATGCTTAAAATTGCAAAGTAAAGTGTCAGATGAGTCATGTTCTTCTATTTTAATTTTAGTTTGATGCGTCATAAATAATAACCATTAATATAAACACAAATATCAATTTGGAAATAATGGAATGAGACTGAGTCGCAAATTAAATACTTGAAAATCAGGCTTCTGTTTTACCAACATTTAACTTAAATACTTAAAAACTTAATTATGTTTGGACTGGTTATTTATATATTATATAATCAATATCAATGAAACAATATGCGGTTTTACTGGAACCAGTCTCAAATCATGATCACCTGGCTGCTTTTCTTAGATTTAAGTATATGTTGGTGAAACTGGAGCCAGGTCTGTTTGTATGTGTGGTATGTTCATATGAGACATTTTTTAACTCAACGCGTATTCTAAATCAAACGTTTCGCCGGTAATAGTATGTAAACTAATGACAGTCGTTAAAGGCAGTGTTAGCGTTAAGATAAGTGTTCGAGTCGTGGGCCCGTTTTGCTTACGTTCGTAAGTTTACGAACTTCTTAGTGTAAAATTAAAAGTTATGGAAAAAAGTCTGGAAATTTATTTAGTGTGTCGCTTATTTATTTCACAATCTTTTCTAAGCCTATTTAAAAGTATTCTTTCTGAAAATTGCAAAAATACTGCGATCCTGGATGTCACAATTTGTTCATACAAACGTCTTAAGATTTACGAAGTTTAATGAAACTGGCCTCTGGTTTTTCGAGATTAAGGACAGTTATGGTTACAATCTACTGGCAATGTTAACAAGATGCCATTCTACTTCTGTAGCCCATTGCACTTGACATAAAAACTTTTTAACGATATATAAGATACACTAGTTCACCTTAAGTGTGAATCTAACAGAACTAAAACAATTTAGACATAGTTGTAAAATAAATAACACTTTCTGCATTTACTATATTTAGAATTATGAAATCGGAACGGATGAAGATTTTGAAAATGTCGTCAAGCATCTTCCTAAGCAGAAACGTTTATTGTCGATTGGGATGCACAAGGGCAAGGAGTGTAAGATGATAAAGAAATGCGTGAATGAATACTCACATGTAAGATCATATTGTTCATATTTAAATGGCAACATTCCAGTACCCAATAGCAAAACTAATGACGAAAGTAGCAACATTCCCGTACTCAATAGTAAAACTATTGACGAAAAATAGCAACATTCCAATACTCAATAGTAAAACTATTGGCGAAAAATGGCAACATTCCAATACTCAATAGTTAAACTATTGGCGAATAATGGCAACATTCCCATACTCAATAGTAAAACTATTGACGAAAAATGACAACATTCCAATACTCAGTAGTAAAACTATTGACGAAAAATGGCAACATTCCAATACTCAATAGTAAAACTATTGACGAATAATTGCAACATTTCTATACTCTATAGTAAAACTATTGGCGAATAATGGCAACATTCCCATACTCAAGAATTAAAACAATTGGCGAAAAATGGCAACATTCCCTTACTCAATAGTAAAACTATTGACGAAAATGACAACATTCCAATACTCAATAGTAAAACTATTGACAAAAAATGGCAACATTCCAATACTCAATAGTTAAACTTTTGACGAATAATAGCAACATTCCCATACTCAATAGTAAAACTATTGACAAATAATGGCAACATTCCCATACTCAATAGTAAAACTGTTGACGAAAAATGGCAACATTCCAATACTCAATAGTAAAACTATTGACGAATAATGGCAATATTCCCATACTCAATAGTAAAACTATTGACGAAAAGTAGCAACATTCCTGTACTCAATAGTAAAACTATTGACGAAAAATGGCAACATTCCCACACCCAATAGTAAAACTATTGACGAATAATGGCAACATTCCCATACCCAATAGTAAAATTATTGACGAAAACTGGCAACATTCCCATACTCAATAGTAAAACTATTGACGAAAAATGGCAACATCCCAATATTCAATAGTAAAACTTTTAGCAAAAAATGACAACATTCCCATACTCAAAAGTAAAAACTATTGGCGAAAAATGGCAACATCCCCATACTCATTAGTAAAACTATTGACGAAAAATGGCAACATTCCCATACTCAATAGTAAAATTATTGACAAAAATAGCAACATTCACATATCCAATAGTAAAATTATTGACGAAAAATGGCAACATAACCGTTTTTACTTAAAGTAATGTTTATTGAAAATGTTAACAATTTGTTAAACTTCATAGTTCAAATGATACCAATTGTATAAATAATTTGATGAAAAGAAGCTTTAAATGTACAAATACATCGCGCCATATAATGGTGTCATTGCTAATGATTGGTCACAAGATACTGAAGCTTCTGTATGTGAGACGTATAAATATACACGACATACGTTATGTTTATATACTTTTATGTAAAAAAAACCCACAAATATTATATATGATAAAATACCTCGTAATAGTATATGAATTAGAGAAGGATTGTAAGGTTTGTGATAATGTCATTTTATTTGATCTTTTCCCAGATATTACAAAGGATGGAAATTGAAGACACCGGAGGAAAACAAAATGACATGACCAAGTCAAAGAAAATTCGAAAAGAGTTTAATAGAAATTACCGGAAAAAAATGAGAGGAACAAAACACAAAAAAAATAAAAACAATGAAAAGAAAGATTCCAAAAACAATAAGAAAAGTACTTCTGGAAAGTCTGAAAAGGTAACAAAATATTTACTTTTGTAAGTATAGAATTGTGTTGTAATCATGGTGACATCGTCACTGATCTCCGATCATTATGTCGCGGAGACGGCACCAGGCCGGTCTAAAATCTTAATATTGAAATATGTGTCATATCCTTGCGGTGGTTTGGTTGTGCAATTCATCATTCATGGTCGTTTTTCAACAATAAAACGTATTTTATCAACTCGTATAAGCAACATCACTGCTGAAAGCAATATATTTAAGAATCGACAACGTGTTTCTTTGTGCGTTATCTTTTCTGTCTTGTGATAACACTTTAAACTTTCAATTTCCATTTCTAAAAACTAAACATTATCTCACTTATTCTGAATAACCTTCAATCAATCTAACCAAGGTAGGGAGGAGACTGATGAAAGATAGCCTTCATCAAAATAAGAATTATGTTAATTTAATTAGTTTGTGTCGACCATTTGAGGCATACGGGAAGCTTACAAACTTGAAACAACTCTCCGGCGCCTGCGTTCATGTCCGAATTTGCATGAGTGTCTATGTGCAGATCACCTTAAACAACCTCCAATGCATTTCGTTAAATATTTCTACGAATAATACCTATAAATACATACGACAGACACATGTTCAGTCATACTATTTCTTGGGTTTGGTAAACTGTTTCGCTTTCTTCAACATAAGAAACATATGAACAGTTGACTTCTGTTATAACTTCAATTTAATCGAAACCATTCATATTTATAATGAAATCCGTGAATATATTTAAGAGCTATTTATTGGAATTCCAATTAGATGTATCAAATTTTTCTTTCAAAATTATTTCATACAAGAATGATAATACGAATACTAGTTAGTTAATTGGCACATACATATCTATGCAGTGTTTAATAAACTAGGTAACTATTTGGACATGAAATCATTTATACCACAATATTAGTCACAATCTCCTGCTTAGTATACATGTTCATATATTATCCATATTGTAGTAAAGGTATACAATACAATATACCCCAATGGCAATAAGTGTGTGATAAAATAGTCAAATCAAACACATATATCATTAAACTTATGCTTGCACAACATATTATTCTTCTAAAAATACCTTTGGTCCAAGCATCCAACGCCTTTTCTATCCAGTGCAACACTTGGAAGTCAACCAAAGGAGTAAAAGAAACACCGCATCCAAACCGAAGTCTGCTCAAAGTTCACTGTTTTCTTCACCTACATTTTCGATTTTTAGCGTAAATTCTCCACAACACCGTCAAAATTTACATTCGATCCCATGTTGGATGTATACAATATTGACACTTCTAACGATAAACCCGCTGAAGCATGCTGGGATATCAATCACCTATTGACTTTTGGCGTAAAATACAATGTCTACCTAATCTACAACTGATACGACCATATAAACTAAATAAGAGATTGTGTTGTTGTTGTTGTTGTTGTTGTTGTTGTTGTTGTTGTTGTTGTTGTTGTTGTTGTTGTTGTTGTTGTTGTTGTTGTTGTTGTTGTTGTTGTTGTTGTTGTTGTATAGTGTTTAGCGTCGCTTTCAATTTTTACATTTCCTACAAACCCTCTATATCAAAATAATAATACATACGTTGTTTTTTTTAAATTTGGTGAGTTTCACCCAGAGTTTCCCCTTTTTAACAAGACAGATAATTATATTTATGTTTTTAATTGAGACAACCCTTCGAATAATCAGTCGTGTTGTCAATCATTAGCCCTTGTCTTTATATAAAAAATACTATGGTATTTGAGGTCTACAAGTATATTTGTGATTGTTGATATTTTGATGGCACGTTCAGATGGTAAGAAGCAGCTCAAAGCAAACTGATTTAAACATGACAAGTTTGACAAGTTTATTTCCAATATTTCAAGATGGTCTGAGACCCATGAGGAATAGTCAGATATATACGTCATATATGATTATAAACATTGCCGTTTTTTTTTATAAATAAACATCATAAAAATAATATAACATAATTATATACGATAACATGTGTAAAACTATGTAAGCTTGAAGGTGTTTCAGATTCATTTTTAATTCAAACTAATAGCAACTTGCCGCAAAAGCTACATAACTTGTGTACATGTCGGCTCGACATTTTGTAAAGTCAAAACCGCACTCCAAGATAGAAATTGAGGGAGATAGTTAGAATTTCCGATTATTTGGGATCTTTTCAGATGCTCATTCACAATGCATGATATATATATATGGAGATAATTATTTGGGATATATATATAAATAGTGAACTAGGTATAATAAACAGTATGACGATTTTAACCCTCCGGTAATGAGGATTTGTTAACCGTTTGCTTAATGTGTTAAACGATATCACAGGTCATTTATGGACAATTGCAATTGGCAGGAATAGCACGAGTTGTTTTTTTTTCAAACGAAAGCATAACAATACAAATAACATTCAACCAAAGTCCTTGTTACCGTTGACCATGCCTAAATGGAATTAGTTCCTTCTATATTAACGTCCCGGATCTAGGCGTGTTATCGATAACCAGTCTGCTTGTATAGAATTTAATTACTTTACCTAAATGATAAAACATACACTGACGATTGTACGCATACCGTATATTATATATTACTGTGTTTCAGAAGTTATCTCGGACAAAGCGAGGAATTATGTTTGACTTCGACAATTTGCCAAATCGAATGTTCAAAAGCCCTATCGGTTTTGTAATAGATCCGGATGTCGGTAAAGTATCTTTGTCTTACGTACATGAGTAATTAAGGAATGGATTTTGTTCTTTAACGTTTATGCAAAATGAACTTACATGTACCACGTGCAGAGTAAATGCACCCTAGAGGAGTTCTCATGACCTTTATTCATTACATGTAGGCCTCCATATACAAGCAAACCTGTATAAACAGTCACCTCTGTTGAGCAGACGCTTGTCCTAAGCAGCCACATTTGTTATTCCCCATTTATATGCTTCCAGGCCAAAATTAACCTTCATTGAACAACAACCTGTCTAAAACACTTTAATTTGCTCCTTCCCTTGACTAACTTCTTAAGACATGTTTGATTGTACTTGTATCAATACTATTACTGCACTCGATCAACATCATAATGTCTCGTTTTCGATTTATACCGGACCGTATGTATAGTATATGTTTACATTCTTACGTTTTGGTTATTAAATGGAACAGCCTCAGTGACACTTGTTTATGCTTTATGATGCCAAGCACGTTGGAATCCTTGCGAGTTTAGCGTCAAGACCAATAACAAATCTTGACATGGTCGACTTTAGCCAAAATTATGTCTAAAGAAAAAACGAACGAAAATATTCTATATAGTTTTATGAAAATGTTGGATGTCATGGTGTGTGTATATGTGCAATGAGACAATAACGTGAGCACATGATGTATTTTCATCGGAGTGCGTAGTTTTTAACTGATTTGAACAATACAGTGAGTTTTTATATCGAGTTTGCTCATGTAACGGATTTAAGTGGCATCAATTATGACCATGAATGTGCGAAATATAATGGTTTTAACCATAATATATTATAAAGTGGCTCGTTTGAAAAATCTGCACAAATATTAGTGCATTCTTGTTTCATAGTAAAACGGTAGTCTTGAAGTCGATTTATATGTGTTCATTTTAACACATTTAAACGTATGACGATGTAAGCAGTTACTATTAGAAACCTCGTATTTAAGAAAGAAAATAGTAACATAATTTATAAAGTATAAAGTGGTGTATTTACGCTTGTCATAAAGGGAATCTTTCAGGATCTACTCAATGATCCCGTATTGCTTAAAAGATATATATTTAAACATGTCAAACAAGTGTTGAATACGCGCCTGGGTTAGACTAAAATAGATTTCAAGCTTAAAATTACAAAATATTTTGTAACGTATTACCTGAGTCATGTGATTTCATTTTTATTCAGTTTGATCCGTTATACGGGTTTACCCGTAGTAAAAATGGTTTCCTCTTGGAAACAAATCGAATGACGATGCGAAGGTCATTAAACAGTATTTAATTGCTATATTTTTTTAGGTTCGGAATTTCGTTTCAAGTTTACCACTGCAATTCAAATATCTTTTTTGTTACGTTTTGGTGGATTTTACGTACAAAACCACTGGGATTCTACTTATTAATGACAATGAGATGCTTTCCATCCATTTTAAAAATAATTTAATTTTTTAATACATTTAAAGCGTTTTCCCCCAAATATACTCCCTATTTTCGTTCTAAAAAGTATGATTACAAAAACTGGCACGATTAAATAAAATCTTCCACTTTTTGTCGTATGATATATTAGTATTATAAAAATTAAAAAAGGTCGTCACAAAGTTGATCGGACATTAATGCAATAAATAAGTGTATCTATTATGTATTATAAACAAATATTTGGTATATAAATTATTTCTTCAATGCAGTTCAATAATCTTTTGTTGAGATATATTATTGAAGTTCCCCGTGCTGTTTTTCTACCCAATGACACAATGAATCCGGTATAAATAAAATGCATTTGTGTGCAGCTTTAACAACCATCTAATGCACCTTGTTAAGAAATATGCTTATCTCTTATGATTGTATAATCACTAGGTGAAGATCACAAGAGAGACATACAGTCGGCGATGTTACAGCTTGAAGCACTCGTATCAATGAGGTTTCAACCTGAAACTACAAATCCTAACCCTGGTCAAACGTATATGCGATTCATAGCGGATAATCAGTAAGTACGGCTGTTTATTATCGTAATGTTCTTTATTTTATGTGATGAAACAAGATAGTGTATATTTACATAGCAGTATTGTTAATAGAAATAACTTTTGGTAAGTCGAGGTTACATGGTAATGTCAAAGTCACAGTTGCACAAAAGTTTTCCAAAATACCTTTTTGTGATTAAATATTTCATAAAATAGTCATAAAAACTGGAGCTTTTGTTGTTTACTTATGCCTTATGTTCATCTTTGTATTAAAAGTTTATCATTTTTAGTGATATTTGCTACACTATATTAACAGCTGAACAGAATGAGAAAAATCAAATCAAGCAGCAACAACATTCCTCTCTTTTTTAATAAACTTAGTAAGGACTCAGCGTGCTGATCTTCAAGTTTACTATTAACAAGTATTAATGAAGCTTTGATACACACACAAGACAAAACGAACACTGTACACAGTTGTGTTTTGCAGGTGCGAATCTTTTTATGGTCGTGTGTATAATCAGCTATATCAGAATATATCGAGTAATTGCGGCGGAGATGGCGTAAGTTAATTTTCTCTGTTTTAATATTTGATAATATTTTATATTTACGACATATCGACCAGCCTTGTGCCAAATGCATTGCTGGGTGTTTGGTAACAGCTCGGCCAAATCGCCAATATGTTGACTGCGTAGTTTGCCATTGATAATTTCCAGCTGACACGCCAGTTGGATTTTGTAAATTAATTGATTAAATAAGGTTTTATAGGACACATAATTTTATTCTGCACTGTATTTACAGTGTGATATCATTGGAAATATACTTTTGCGAACCATTCGCGGTATAATACATGTAATTATAATAATATGAGTACTTAGTTTTAACTTAACTGTGCTATATACAGGATACTGAGAAAGATTGCAGGCTTAAGTTTAATAGAAGTTTTCGTAAAATTCTGCTTTTTGTGCATGTTCTCTGATATATATGCTAGGAAGTAACAAATCCACAAATACTGTTTCCAAAAATGTAACGAAGTCAACACTCTGAAAATATACAGTTATTACAAATATTATTTTTCATGAAAATTACATATTATACACTATCATATAATAATACAATATAACACATATGATGATAATATAATATTGAACACATATGATTTAAATGTTGACCATACACATATGATTTACATATGTTCATTACACATATAAATTATATGTTTATCTTACACATATAGTTTACATGTTAACATTACGCATATAAATTATATGTTTACATTACACATATGGTTAACATATTTACATATAAGATGTGTTTGATACTGGTTAAACAAGTAGTGGTTTTAAAGACCAATGAATATACTCGCCGATCGCCATTTAATCACTGTAACAGTATTCAAAACAGACCTTTTGTTAGGTGTTTCGGCAACAATACCGTTATTAACACTTATTCTAGCATCTAAGAACATGTTATTTGTTTAAAAATTTCATTTGCAATATACCATTGTTCAAAATTGTTTTTCTTTTCTTTTAGGGTCAAATTTTGATATAGTCATCTGAAGATGACAGGGTCGACGACTAATGTAATTGTTGCAACAGTGACCTTATCAATATATCATATTATTTGCAGGAAAATATGGCCATTCATGAAATTTTACACGCTCTCGGATACATGCATGAACAGCAAAGCCTTCTCAGAAAAATGCATTTATACGTTATGCCAGAAAACATTCATCCAGGTTTGTTTTTTGTTTTGTTTTTTTGCTATCAAATATGTTATTCAATCAACCAGTAGTGTATTATTTCTGTAATATGATAATAATACAAATTTACTCTGTTGAGATTTCAGTTTTTAAAACTACTTTTTTTATTCGTTTAGGATTTATCACTTAATGTAGAACAGAGCAGAGCTTCGTCTCATCACTGTACATTTATTAATGCATGATCGCGTCGACTAAATAGCTTACCGGGAACCAATCACACTTTGACAGCTTTTCAAATGTCGGATACACAAAGTGGTAACTAATTAATATTTGACATCTCTGGTGGACTAAAAAGCCATATATATTTGATATATGATTTATGTTCATAAACATTAAAATGTATAAAAATAATAATTTTAAAGACTTGATGGTTAACCATTTGTTTTCATATCACTTGCATTATTTATAAATAATAGAATAATTAGCTTTTCCATGCAGTTATAGTTTTTGTTATATATTTTATATAATAAAGTAATCAATTGTTTCTGATCTGTTATTTCTATCGCTATTATATGATAAAACAACTAGTCGTTCCATTAGTGCAATAATGTACCAATTGTGTATAAAATATATTTAGTGCCATTGAGGCGTAATGTAGTCTTGTACTGCTTGTGTTACATAAAGAATATGATAAAATAAATATATATTTCTGTTCTGCTTTGTGTTACATATGTAAAATGCACTTCATATGTCGATAAATAACCTCTCTTTATATTCAAGCAAGAATGTATTTTGAAGTAACATAGTACTGAAATGAACACATTTTGTTTATTATGCAATGTTAGTTGGCGACTCAAATTGTCAGTTATGACGTCAGTTATGACGTTTGTTATGACGTTTGTTATTCACATAACTACCTATGATCTTTGAATGACCCATTCGTAGTTATTCATGTTTTGTCCCTGCTAAATGTTTTGCAAGCAATTTTCATCCAACTCATATGTAATGCATATATCTTAATTATAAATGCATTTTTGTATTTGTACGACGTTATATTTGATCAATATAAATCTTTTAATTATTTTTTTAAACGGGCCACATATGACACAAAACGTGACCATCCAGCTGATTTAAAATATAATGTGTTGCCTATACTTTACTTTAGTTCTATTGAGAATATTTAAACCGTGGTGTCGTTGAAAATATCACTTATTTGATAAGACATATTTTACTGATTTATTTTTTCAGATTGGAGTTCAGCTTTTGATTTCAAAGACGTCGGGAGCGTATATAAATACAGTGATAATGATTCATACGGACTCAGTTCGCCATTGCATTATGAATCATATTACGTAAGTGTACATTTGTTTTTATATTTCATAATTATAAAAAATTATATAATTATAAACATATCATTAACATACTATTACCATTGCAATAGCTTTGCACGATCTCCTTTTATGGTGTGAAGACAGTGGACCTGTGTTAACCTTTAAACTACGTAGATTTATTTTCACAAGTGGCGGTTTAGTCAAAGCGGAAACACTTTCCTCAGTTTTTCGAATTTTGTAGCATTTTCTATTACTATCAGTGATATTATTGTTTTAAGATTTACTGTTGTCTTTGTCTATCATGTTTTCTTTTGATATTACTGTTTTAATGTTAACTTTGTCTTTGTCTATCATGTCTTCTTTTGATATTATTGTTTTAACGTTAACTGTTATCTTTGTTTATCAAGTTTTCTTTTGATATTATTGTTTTAATGTTAACTGTTTGTCTATCATGTCTTCTTTTGATATTATTGTTTTAATGTTTACTGTTGTCTTTGTCTATCATGTCTTCTTTTGGATAATGTTTTCCCTAGACAAAATATGCAACTGTTATGTGTTCCGGTTTAAGTATCGGATTAGTTGTTCAAGCAATTTTACGCTTCCCGGTGACGGTAATGTCCCAACTGATTATTTAAAGTTGAAATATGTTTGATTTTAGTCGTCTCTTTAATGTGTTAATGTTTAATGGCGGATATGTATTGTGTGCTTTTTTATGAAAATATCTTCTTGAATGCTGCATCTAATGTTGGTATCAATTCCATCCTTCTTTTAAGTGTGATCAGCATTTATGCTGTATTGTGTCATTTTTGTGTGTATACAAAACATGTATTGAATGAATACAATTATTCCGCCTATTCATAATGTTTATGCCGTTTAAATGTTTCATCTTCTGCTGGTTATCCAAACATTTCCCACATATATAATTATATACCTACATTATATTCTCAACATGCTTTTTTACACGATGATATTTCTCGGACATTTTAGTTGGCATCCATAACTTGCTCGTTCGATTCAAAGGATGTGTTTACCTGTATAACATGAGCCTGGCTCTGTCAAAGTGTTAACCTGTATAACATGAGCCTGATCCTGTCAAAGTGTTTACCTGTATAACATGAGCCTGGCCCTGTCAAAGTGTTTACTTGTATAACATGAGCCTGATCCTGTAAATGTGTTTACCTGTATAACATGAGCCTGGCCCTGTCAAAATGTTTACCTGTATAACATGAGCCTGGCCTTGTCAAATTGTGTACCTGTATAACATGAGCCTGGCCCTGTCAAAGTGTTTACCTGTATAACATGAGCCTGATCCTGTCAATGTGTTTACCTGTATAACATGAGCCTGGCCCTGTCAAAGTGTTTACCTGTATAACATGAGCCTGATTATGTCAAAGTGTTTACCTGTATAACATGTGCCTGGTCATGTCGAAGTGTTTACCTGTATAACATGAGCCTGGTCATGTCAAAGTGTTTACCTGTATAACATGTGCCTGGTCATGTCGAAGTGTTTACTTGTATAACATGAGCCTGATCCTGTCAAAGTGTTTACCTGTATAACATAAGCCTGGTCATGTCAAAGTGTTTACCTGTATAACATGTGCCTGGTCATGTCGAAGTGTTTACCTGTATAACATGAGCCTGATCCCGTCAGTGTGTGTTTCGACTTCTATGTATAGTGTTTTGATATGATAACAAATAAATCAAATCAAACAAACATTTCTAAAACAAGACACTTTATTGTAAACGTTTTGAAAAAAACTTGATGCTATACAAATTTTGTTTAAAATTGGTCAAATACCATTTAAATATATATCATAATATATTATCGTAATATATAATATTGCATAATAACCGATATAAAGATTTTACTCTCAATTTTACGATTGACTGTATTTTCACTTTAAAACACCATTATTTTTTTTTTTATAACAGTTACTATAAATGAATTTACATTATTATGATGTTTTAAAAAAAGATAAGGGGTACAACATTTCATTACAACTATAATGTTTGTTTGTCTATGTTTGCATTATAATGTTATCATGTCACGCAAATAAGTAAATAAAAAATAGAATACGTGTGGCATAGCTAATATACTACTTATGTAAACCAGCAATCATCGGAAATTACTGATTAAAGTTGTAAGTTCGATAATTGAAAATGTGCCTTATTTCAACGCAATCCTTTTTCTTTCGCTAATGGTTTAGAGGTTTATGCAATTCTTTTACAGTCAAGTCTTTCAAAGGACGGGGGAATTTTATTTCAAGTACCGGACAAAAACGAAAGATATATGGTTGGAGATATTACCCATATGGGGAACTTATACTATACAATAAGAGACTTGGCAGATTTATACAACGTTGCAGGTAATCAGCTAAGTTTCATTTAAACTGATACTTAATCCTAGATATATGTTTTAAATTTTATACGTTCGTGTATATTTCGACCTCTACGAATTTGTTAAAATGTTTTTTAAAGTGATACAATTGAAAAACGAGGTTAGGCTACACCATCATACGCATGCAAATACGCATGCCAAATATAAAGTATAACATTTCGAGATTTGTTAAAACGCATTTCCATACAAACAGAATATTCAAATTGTATAAATAAAAATGAAAATATGTCATATTCAAGCATTTTTTAAAGCATTGTCATATTATTGAGCATAGTTCATCATATGGGAACTGATCAATTTCCCTTTATCAGATTCAGTATAAAATGTCAGATTCGAAAGCTTGATTAGAATGGTCCGCATATGGTGTACATTTTACTTTAAGCACAGATTTGTGGCTTGATTAATATGGTCCGGATATGGTGTACATCTTACATTAAGCACAGATGTGTTGCTTGATTAGTATGGTCTCGATATGGTGTACATCTAAATCTAAACACAGATTATTGGCTTGATTAGAATGGTCCGCATATGGTGTACATCTTACTTTAAGTACAAATTTGTGGCTTGATATGTATGGTCCGGATATCGTGTACATCTTACTTTAAGTACAGATTTTTGGCTTTATTAGTATGATCTGCATATGGTGTACATCTTACTTTAAACACAGATTGTGACTTGATTAGTATGGTCCGGATATGGTGTACATCTTACTTTAAGCACAGATTTGTGACTCGATTAGTATGGTCCGGATATGGTATACATCTTACTTAAAGTACAGATTTGTGGCTTGATTAGTATTGCCGGATATGGTGTACATCTTACCTTAAGCATAGCTTTTTGACTTGATTAGTATGGTCCGGATATGGTGTACATCTTACTTTAAGCACAGATTTGTGACTTGTTTAGTATGGTCCGGATATGGTATACATCTTACTTTAAGTACAGATTTGTGGCTTGATTAGTATTGCCGGATATGGTGTACATCTTACTTTAAGTACATATTTATGGCTAGATAAGTATTGCCGGATAAGGTGTACATCTTACTTTAAACACAGATTTGTGGCTTGTGTACAACTTACTTTTAACACAGATTTGTGGCTTGATTAGTATGGCCGGATATGGTGTACATCTTACTTTAAGCACAGATTTGTGGCTTGATTAGTATGGTCCGTTAAAAGTTTGCAGTAAATGTTCTCTTTCATATTCTCAAGTAACAAGATTAAGGTTAATGAATTTAAGAATGGTAGATAGGTAATAGAAGACAACCAGCGAATTGGATGAAATGTGACCGCAACGGATACGTTCAATACCGAAAAAGTGATGAAACGTTTGCGTTCATACAGAAGATTGACATGTGAAGAAATAACACAGGAGCTGGACATTATTGTGGGATCTGTTCAGTGCTTTATACAGAACCGTTTAAAAATGCGTAATGTTTCCGCACAATGGGTGCCCCATCGCCTAAAATCGGATCAAATTGAACGTCGCTTGACAGTCGCGACCAACCAACTTTCGCCTTCAATGCAGAAGGTCGGGACTTCCTTTCAAAAATCGTTGCCATAGACGAGACGTAGATTTGATCATACGAACCAGAGATAAAGCAAAAAATCGGCCGAGTGGCACAAACCGAACTCATCGTGACTCAAAGTTCCATCGGATGCAAAAAAAAGAGACTCAAAGTTCCGTCGGGTGCAAGAAAAAAAGCAACTGGTGATATTCGAGTATGATATTCGTGGAGTTCTGACAAGTCACAAGGTTACAATCGGTAAATTGGTCAACAGCACATACAACAAGGAGTACTTTAAAAGTGCCTACGATCAGCCATCCGTAAATAGCACGTATAACTATTGCGAGCCGATACAGTCATACGTCATGACAATGCGACATCGCACATTTCATAGGTTGTGACGTCATTTGCTACTGAATATGAATGGGAAAAGCCTGAACACCTTCCATATTGTCCTGACATTAGCCCTTGTGATTATTCCGAAGTCTATTCCGAAAAATATAAGGGGAATTCGATTCGCTGACCTAGAAGAGATTAAAATTGCCGTGGCCGAGCAGGTGAGGATGTAGTAGCACGGTTGCCTAGCAACGGGAATAGAAAATCTGCCGAAGCGATGGACAGTGGTCATTTACCACAGGGGACATTACTTTGAGGGATCATAATACGGTATATACATTTATTTTCATTATAAATGATTTATATGATAGGTTGTTATCATATATCAATTTATACTCGTATTTTGCTTTTATATATAATTGTTTCGTTAATATTTGTTTACTTCAATGTGTATTGGTTTATAGGAACCACGTGTAACACGTCCGCGATTGACTGTTCGCTCAACGAAGGTTTCTTAATTGATGTTGATGGAGAATGCAAGTGTAAATGTCCAACTGGTCTTGATCCAGCTAATGGGTGCAACTCTTCAGAACCTACTTGTAAGATGATTTATCTAATTTACCAGACTTCAGCTTCACCAACATTTCTTAAGAAAAAAATGCTAAAATGTCTTTTATTGCTTTTTAACGTATACATTTATAAGCAAAAGGGTTGAACCACATGTTCTACCAATAATAGTTACGGCCTTTCCCTACACAAAATGAATTACAAATATTCAAAATGACAATTGCAGATAAACAACATATTATAAATAAAACAATTTGATTTAGATTTTAGATAACTATTACAGAGATGAAGGAATTAGAAAGAAAGAAAAAGGAAATTGGTTGTATAGTATAATAATATGAAAACAGAACTTGTATGAATGGAAACCACTTAAAAACATTTTTCACTATGAAATTGAGATGGAACATAGTGATAGATTATAAGAATCTTACATGGGTTTGCGGTTCTGATGGAAAATTCCGTCCTGAGGGATAACTGTTTTGGCGGGAACGAGGCTCTCAGAGTTCCCGCGAAAACAGTTATCACAAGGGACAGGATTTTCTATCTAAACCAAAAAGGCCATGAATGATTTTTTTTCTGGCATACCAAACATATTAAATAATTGTCTAACATATTTATCCATATATTATTTACAACAGTCGCTTTTAAGACGTTAAATTATATGATTTACGTCATATTTTCTATACGTTACGCAGCAGTTGATCTGCAGTTACACGACATTCACAGTGTAAATGAATCTTCATTTATAGGTACCTCAACCGGTGTAAACAGGTGGCTATATGACAAGTATGCTGTATTTGATACATTTGTCTTACTTTGTTTCAGATTCCCCTACCATATACACAAACTGACCGAATGGCTACACATGATAAAGATGGCTCCCTATTTCAAATTCGCCCACATGAATATAGCTCCCTATTTCAGATTCCCCTACCATATACAAAGATTGACCGAATGGCTTCACGTGATAAAGATAGCTCTCTATTTCAGATTCCCTTACCATAAACAAAGATTTGCCGAATGGCTACACATGATAAAGATAGCTCCCTATTTTAGATTCCCCTACCATATACAAAGATTGACCGAATGGCTACACATGATAAAGATAGCTCCCAATTTCAGATTCGCCTACATGAATATAGCTCCCTGTTTTAGATTCCCCTACCATATACAAAGATTGGCCGAATGGCTACACATGATAAAGATAGCTCCCTATTTCAGACTCCCCTACCATATACAAAGATTTGCCGAATGGCTACACATGATAAAGATAGCTCCCTATTTCAGATTTCCCTACCATATACAAATATTGACCGAATGGCTACACATGATAGAGATAACTCCTTTTTTTTAGTTTCCCCTACCATATACAAAGATTGACCGAATGGCTACAAATGATAACGATAGCTCCCTATTTCAGATTCGCCTACATGAATTTAGCTCCCTATTTCAGATTCCCCTATCATATACAAAGATTGGCCGAATGGTTACACATGATAAAGATAGCTCCCTATTTCAGATTCCCCTACCAGTGTTAAAGACTGGCCGGATGGCGATTATGCTACAATTGAAACAGAAGAAGGCTGTCCTTCTGAATTTGATAAAGGGTGGATCAGTATAAGCCCAAATGGCCCTTTCAAGCCCTCCGGAAATTTTGACGCAAATATATCCTCAACTGACAACGCCAGCGATGATAATGTAAGTATGCACGAAATAAAATAGCGAGTGATTAAAAATAGGGATTGATTTTTATATTTATAATATAAATTAAATTGCTATTTTAAATCTAAATAATGCGCACCTCTTATTAAACGTTTAGTTCTGAGTTTATGTCACCCCTAGTGAAACAGAACTATCTTTAAGCGTTTAGTTCTTAGTTTATGCCACTCCTAATGAAACAGAACTATCTATAAGCGTTTAGTTCTTAGTTTATGCAACTCCTAGTGAAACAGAACTATCTAATAGCGTTAGAGATGAATATCAAATATAAGCAAATGCGACGATGTTGTTGTATGGTGATTAGCGTCGTTTTCAACAATATTTCAGTCATATCGCGACGGTGGCTACTTGAGACAGTATTCTAAGCGCTGTCACACTAGAGTATCATGCCGCAGACACATGGTATGAAACCCCACCCAGTCACATTATACTGACACCGGGCCGACCAGACCTAGAACTCTCCTCTAAATGCTGAGCGTCAAGCGAGGAAGCTTCTAGTACCATTTATAAAGTATTTGGTATGACCCGGCCGGGGATTGAACCCACGACCTTCCGCATGCGAGGCGGACGCTCTACCACTAGACCAATGCGACAAATCGATATGTTTAGTAGATACTGTTAAATATAAACAAATGTATATCCGAAATGAGACGTGGTCTCCATGGCAATTGCCAACACAGCACTACAAATAAAAAAAATACAAATACTGATAACAATAAGGACGAAACAAACAAAAAAAAAAGGTAACTATTAACACTGGAAAAAAACAATTATGGAAATAAAAGATATTTGGAGGCGTATGTTTAAATGTTGTAACATATTTTCTGTTTGAATATGACTACAAACTTGTAAATGTCTTACTATAAAATATTATATTAATGATTAATGCTTGATGTTACAAACTGATATTTATTATATTATAGTTCTCTTAATAAATTCAATGTTAAAGAAATGATCTATTTTTTAACTTAATACATTTTTGCTATTCTAAAGGAATTCAAAATCAACTTCTGTGTGAGAAATTCCAGTAATGCAGCCGACCCTTTGACCTTTCCGAAAGGTTCATATTGTATACTTAAGGGCAAAGTTAACGACTGCCCTACAGGTATGTTGACGACTATACTCTCTTACAATTAGTAAAAACAAAATATGAATGTTGTGTATTAATTGTATTAGTTAATTAACACTTTTAATACTGAAACTGATTCAAACTGTACCTACCAACCATGGTGTTTATCACAATAATACAATGGGATAAAAAGGCAATGTTAAAATTATTTATACAAGATACAAGGAATTTTATTTCGTGTCGGATGTACAAATATAAAACACTAGCTGTAAAGCTATTTTGTCACGTCTTCATGGTTGATTAAAGTCAATATTTATACATATATCTCTATGTCGAATAACATATTCAAGAATTACATCAGAACTACTACTAAGTAAATATGTATCAAAATGTTCGTTTGTCCCATTAAACATATAGCCTTTTGATTTGACCTACAATCAAGAAGTGTACGTTTTTCCTCTAAAATTTTTGTGGTATATATGATGTTTCAGACACAGGTGACTTACATGTTCTCCCTTGCTTTTAATGTACTTACAAACATTTCTAATTTTCCTCCCTCTCTTGTATTATATAATATCATATTAAATACGATTGGACGATTACGTTTTTGTAGAATATTATGCACAACAAAAAAGGTATTTGATAATGCAATACATTCGTCGTAAATAGTTGTTGCTAAATCATTAGCACATGCTTGATTCTATACGGTTCTTTTCTCCTTGTCTCTCCAACTACCTGGTTGTGTGATTTCTGCTGAGCTATATTAACAAAATCACATCTTTTTTATTGACTTTGGTTTAAATTGTTCTATTATTATTTTTTTATTTTTCCTCTTGTTTAAATACCATGCATGCATATTGAGTTATTGCAGTGCAATATGATAACAATTGTACAATAGGAAGTTCCATTGGTAAAACCGGTAATGTAGGTTAACCCCTCCTTTCAGATTTCAACGAAGGATCCATACGTATCGTAACCTCAACGTTTAGTTCATGGGGCTTTTTGCCAGACATTGATCATACTACACAGGTGGCCAACCTATCGTGCTGCTGCAGACAGGATCGTCACTGGAGCGTCGAGGCAGTTTTCCCATATAACAATCATACCACTTTCACTTTATTAGCTAAAGGCAGGGGCTGCCAGGAGATTAAAGGTTAGATTACAGCTAAGTTTACACATATCACGTTATTACAGAATATTTTCAGTTGATTATTAGTTTTTAGGTTTTAAGGAACATACAGAACTACAGAAGAGGTGACAGCAGAACAATTCTCTTATAATTTTGTCTTTCTCGTCTTCCTATTTATTTAATTTGTTTACAACTGCCTTACCCTATATGTTATTTTGGCGAGATGACATAATATGATATTGAAGAACTTGTGGATCAACCGCATTTCTATATTATAAATAGAAATAAAACATCTTTAAACTAACAAATGAGCCACTAAAGCGGTTAGGTCTGGATAATAGTAAACATGTTCCTTCAGTAGATAGCGACTATTAAATTATCATCTTTACTTGATAGGAATGATGTCCTCGGCTCAACGTTTCTTCCTCCACAACTCTGCCTCTGAAGGCCAGAGTTATGGCGATACTCCATACCTGGTTAAGGATGCAAACAAGGGCGTGTACCTAAACTTCTGTTACTATACGCCCGTCTCGTATGGTAGGTATCTGATGGAAAATTATAAGCATAATTTCGATAATAAGATTTGATTGATCTTAAATGACACTTCATAAAACGATTAATTACATCGAAATGTATATACGTGTATAACCGTATAACTAAAAGATATACACTAATAAAAAGATAAAGACTATAAGCGGCACCAATAAAACAAGACAGTCTTAAATAATAATACTTTTAAAAGCATTCAACTCCTTTTGGCAAACCCTTTAACAAAGAAAAACTAATACATTTTCAAACAATACCAATCACTATAGAGGCTGTTGAATACCTTACTGATTTCCAACAAAGAATGTAGACAGACGTATACTATTTGCACTATTTTTACCACCACTGAGTCTGTAGAAACGGGCCCAGCTCCTCGACAAAGAACCGTTACATATCAGTAGCATACAAACGAGATAATTAGCGATTGTTTCAACAGATGTTGAATTTGGTTACAAGTATGTAACACACTAAGTTCTTAGAATTACAAGACGAAAAGGGAATTTCTTATTTTTTTCATTTGGTTGAGCAGACCTGATTTGGGATATGTGAGATACAGGGATATATTTCTTTGTAATCAGCAAACATTCCCAATAATCATATTATGATAAGCATGGAAATCATGTCAATTCACTAACACTATAAAAAGACTTGTATAGATTGCTGTTGGTCTGATCGCGATAAGATATATTGTATAACTTTGAAATCAAACCTCTATTTCACTCTTTGTTGTTTCCCAACAGTATCGCCCAATTATAATCGCGATTGATTTTTTAAGGTTACCATGTAGGCGTCCATTATATATATATATATATGTATAAGACGTACACTAAATGTTTTATGGTTTTGGCACAGAAATATCAAATATAAGTTCGCCGAGATATATGTTAAAATAAACCTTAAAACAATTTTAAGACCGTGTATAACACAACTACGCTCTGGTTCACATCCGAATGGTTTACCAAGAGATGAAATATTTTGTAAGCAGTGTAAGTTATATATTGCTGTTGATAAAATATTTTCGTATTTTGTAGTCCTAAATTTCATCATTTTCG
Organism: Panopea generosa; assembly: GCA_029582155.1. Lineage (NCBI taxonomy): Eukaryota > Metazoa > Mollusca > Bivalvia > Adapedonta > Hiatellidae > Panopea > Panopea generosa. The sequence goes on from CM055901.1 coordinate 1,938,616, forward strand.
TGAACATTTGAACGCAAAAAACTGAAGAATTATATCATTCATATATAGGTAAAATGGACATACTATTAAAAAATTAAAGTGCAATAAGTTTATAGAGAGCGTGCTTAAAAAAATTAAACGCATTACTTTCCTTTTTGTCATTACATTGGCGTATTGATGTTATAATGCATTTTATTTTGATCTTGTTGTTTTGTAAAATTTTGTCAAGTTTCTTTATATTTGTGCTGAAATAATTCAAATGTTTATAAAATAGTGACTGATAAGTCATTAGTCTGAGTTTTTCTTAATATATATCAGCATTTTGGCTAATGTTGTAAATAAAACATGCAGTGCAACTTATATGAATAAAAATATATGTATTACAACGCTGGAAATATTGTAACAAGGGTAATGTACAATAAACTTTAGAGGGCAATGCACAATATATTTTAGGATAAACTGCCAACAATAACAATAGTAAATGCTTTCAATATTATTTCAACGCACGATATTAGATTATTGTTTCCTTATCAGCTCTATCAATAATAAATTATTCATCAAACCGATTTATGTCTCGTCATCAAAATGTTAAATACTTTAATCTTAAATTCGTTACTGAATATAGAGACTGCATTCATTTAAAAAGAAACTATGTTATTTTACAAAGAATGCCTTTTTCTTCATTTCAAATTTTAAAATCTCAATTTTATTTTTAAATGGCCTTCAGAGATGTTGTTTTCTTCTGACTTTGTAGATTGTGGCGGTAAATATACACTGACGACAGCTTCACCAAGTGCCACGATTTCCAGTTCCTCGCCATATTTACCCAATCACAGATGTCTGTGGTTGATAACGGTAGATAATTCATTCTGATGCTATAATTTATTTTCATAATTATATTTTAAGCCACTTTTACTGACTAAAATGCATTTATTTGACTTTTAAAATAATTAATTTTTCTAATTAAGTAAATATTATAAAGTAATTATAAATAATAATGATAGGTGAAATATGCTTTGTAAAATACCAATGTAACAGTTCACTACTGATAGAATAAACATTATATGTAATTATTTATTCTGCTGATAGGGTAAATACTCAATGTTATTATTAATTTTGCTCATGCGGTAAATATTCCATGTGCGTATTGCTTCTGCTGATAGGGTAAATACTCTATGTAAATACTGATCCTGCTGCTATGAAATTATAATAATAATTCTGCTGTTATATGTACGTATTGATTCTGTTTAAAGGGTAAATATTTTATGTGCATATTAAATCTACTGATATGGTAAATATACATGTACGTATTGCTTGTACTGAAAGGGCAACTGTATCTGGATTTATTGATCCTGCTGATAAGATAAATATTCTACCTAATTATTTATTCTGCTGATAGGGGAAATACCCTAAGTAATTATTTTTTTGCTGATAGGGGAAATACCCTATGTAATTATTTGTTCTGCTGATAGGGTAAATATTCTATGGAATTTTTTATCCTGTTGATAGGATGAATATTTTGGGTAAATATTGATTTTGTTGATAGGATAAATATTTTGGGTAAATATTGATTTTGTTGATACGGTAAATATTTTGGGTAACTATTTATCCTGCTAAATGAGTTATCCTTAGTATGCCGTTATTTATTCTACTGATAGGATAATTACTTTGTTAATAAATATTAATCCTGCAGATATGAAAACTATTCTATGCAATTATTAAATTAGTTGAAATGGCAAATATTCAATTATTTATCATGAAGATAGGTAAGCTAAGCTATATAAATATTGCTCACGGTAAGTATTCTATGTTTAGTGCGCTTTTTGCATCCAGCTGTTGTTTAAATTTTGTAAAGGGCTTGGTATCTTTTATGTCATATTTGGTCTATTTAGAAATGATCAGCTATACTGATAAAATATATTGTCTTACAAACACATACATCTATTTATTATTAAGATATGTACAATACATATTATTTTATCGATCTCTGACAAACAGTTACCTTTGATGTAAAACGAATTTTCTAACGTCGCCTAGTGTAAAATGAAGTTGCATTTATATCCATGTAAAATTTCGATTTGTTAATGGTAAATTACAACACTATTGATTAGGATGACGAAGATTTTAAAATATATAAAATTTGGTCATCTATATCACTGGGGAATAATCTAGCTTAATTGGAAGTCGCAACCAAAACGGAATATAGAAACTCATATATAATACTGTAATAAATAGACCTAAGTATTGAAACTGCGCTCTTGAAGTTTGTTAAAAAGGTAAAGAAAACGGCAAAGCTAGTAAAAAATGTTTTAGATTTATTAATATTTTTCACAGCATCATGCATAGTTTTATTAATACAACAACTTTTATACTATAATATAATCACCACCCTAAGAACCACATACAAATGGAAGATTAAGTAACACAGGTAGCGACTTATTCTTACGTCAAACACGTCACACAACGAACTATCAATTATAATACATGAGCGTATTATACATACAAAAGTTCTTAAAAGTACACATACAACTTCACCTCCTAGCATTTCCGAACACTTCATAAGTCATAACTTGCATATGTTATTTTCATGTCGGATATTACCAAACAATCATCAATGTATTTTTATATGGCCAATGGAGGACATAGTGAAAATATTGAAATCCCTTACCCTGCAATGTACAGTCAACCCTGTGTTATCGGTCACCTCTATTAAGTAGCCACTTGTCATAAGCAGTCAAATTTGATATTTCTGTTTTAACATGAATGTATTCACCAACAAGCTGTCTTAAAGGCCACTTTTGTGCCTTTCTTTTACTGGTCGTTTTAGACAGGTTTGACTGTATTGGTTAAAAATTAAACACAGTTAAATGCACTTAAAACGACTTTTTACGAAGCTGTCGCCGCTGCTGAACACCCATTGAGTGCATGTCCGAACAGTTTATACTTGATTAATTAAAATTTAAACACGGAATTTCATCTTAACAATGAAACTAATTAAAACAAAGATGTTCACATCATGAGCTAAACACTAAAGGAAATATGAAGGTTATTATAGTTGATTATTGTTTCAATATATGTCAAATACCAATATGAAGATTGTTTAACGATTCAACTTCGTATCTAAACATGTGCTGATTTTGGCAATATTAAGTTTTGTGACTGCAGAATGAGACACAGCACTTACTTAATGTAATCTATATCATTCGTAAGATTTCATTCAATTTGACTATTTAAGGCTGAAGCGGACTCCCAGATTATCTTAAACTTTACGAGCTTTGATATCGCCCAAAATTCCGATGGAACCAGTGATGACATATTGGAACTCAGATTGACTCTGCTCGGGAGAGATGGAGAAAGGTGTGTATCAAATTCCACATTTATTACACCATGCATGTTAATAACATCTTTGAAGAAGTAGAATAAACCAATTTTCTTTTGATTATCAAATCGGCGATATACAATGCATAAGAGTATGTTGGCAGCCAAACATGAACATGAATGCATATATATTGTATATTTGTTTTATCTGAATTATTTCATGATTTCAATAAAAATACCATTACCCCATGTATGTGTATTGCATACAATATCAATATCTTGTATATGTGTAATGTTCTTAACAGTATGATTGTCATAGGTGTTCATTGTATCTAATCAGCGTGGCGACTTTGTCCTTTGAATATTATGTTGATCATTATAAATATATTTCATTATATTTACATATAGGTAAAACAATTATCTGTAACCTTTCAATTAGTCATTATTATGATATGATATTATTTGCTATTTGGTAATTAAACACATGCTATCTAACTAACACATATGTTCTTGTCCACAATATAGGCGGCACGGATATGGAATGTTTCAAACATACGTATCAGACAGTAATACTGCAGCTGTGATACTCCACTCAAACAAAGCAAACGAAGCAGGAGGTTTTGTTCTAAATGCTTCAATGAAGAAACGAGCAGGTATATATAATACCGATTGGACATTTTACATGGTGTACTAGCTTATTAATTAACTAGCATAAATTCAGTAATTTCGTAACTTTACTTTCATTTCTTTAAATTAGGAGAACGCCTTGAAAAATTAACCTGTCATTGTTGTTTAGGAATCGATAGCACTTGCATTAATAGAACTCTGTGAAATAAATGTCAACCATTGTTGGATGTACATATTATATGAATCTGCAAAATGACGATAAAGGTCATTGTATACCTCTGAATATTTTTCTCCATGACCTAATAAGGTAATGATAATTATATCGTTTACTGAAAAAAATATTTGTCCTTAAATTGGTACCGGCAAAATAAAATTAACTTTGAAACATCGGGAGTTCCATTTGAGTTGAAGAAACGGAAGGCGAGTTTCTTTACTAAATTCAATACTGGTATTATCACTTTTCGGATTACAATACTTTTTAAACTAAAAACATACATCGATTTGTTCATGTATTAAGTGAAATTACCTTACGTAGAAATTTACAGAACGGGGGTAATATACTATCATGAAGCGTACACGAATCATTTAACACAGAAGATCTGAATGCACAAACAGAGAGAAAAGAACCAAAAGCGAGCGAAATTATTTGAAACCAAGACAACTGTTATACAATAAATGATAGTGTGCAAAGTAATATGTGTATTGCTTTTTGATTGATTGTCTAAGAGGATATCAAGGGAAATAATAGATAGAAAAGAGTTATAACGTGTCATAACCTTATATTACTTTATTTGCAATCGCAGGCACATATTCTCACACACGTATGTAGTCTCACATAATTAATAACAAACAAAGAGCACTTAGTATATACTCATTTGTTTTAGCTCGACTGCGATAAAAGCTCAGAGCTTATATGAACCGCTCTCGAGTCCGCTTCCTGGGTAGAACAAGTACTGAGTGTTGTTTTATTAGTAGCATCCGGTCGAGTTTGGGATCGAACCTGCAACCTATTTTTACTGTAGATATGTTCACAATTCAATGAAACATAATTAACAAGACTGATACATACCATTAGACTGACCCAACATATGCTATTATAACCTTATATGAAATGTAAAACGATCTATAAATTTTTGTTTGCCAAAACTAATATCTTTTCTCTTTTCCAATAGTGTATACTGATTTTGATATTGTTTCGCCCGGTCATTGTTACAATAGAGTGTCCAATTATTTATTTATTATATCGCTATTAAGTCAGATGTTTGTTTATGTAAATTGTACCATTTTGCCGAACGAGTTCTCTGTCAGCTTAATAAACATATTACTTAAAAACATTTTTGTTTTGATTAACATTACTGCCTTATTGCAATAAATCAATATTTATTCTCATTCCAACAGTGTAACGAACGCATGTAAGAAATAAATACAAATGCGTGCTATGCACTTTACTGTCCTATTTTCATTAAAAGTGCCTCCTTTACACACAGAACTCAATTTAACACCTTTCATTCCCTTTTTTTCTCAATCCATGTCCAAGCGCATTATTTCAGAATATTTGAGGTTATGTTGTTGCACACTTCTTATAAGATTTTAATATTTCTAATAAAACAAATCACACACTTTCAACACGTCTCTTGATGTATTCTGTTGCTGGCATATCAACTAAATGAAAATGTTTCCTGTGATGTTATTCACTAGGTGCGCAAGAATACTATATTATTACATAAAGGCATTTAAGCAAATATAGCGCTAGATGATAACTTAGATAACTATTTGATCAAAAGAACAATTTGTTTGTGAATTTTCTATTATTACTCCTCTTCAGATTTGTGCTACTCTGGAACAGGTAAAAACTACGTGGGTCAAAGGAATGTATCAGTTGATTTCCAACCCTGTCTCAATTGGTCAGAAGTAAAGTGCAAGTACAACAGTTCCAGTTATAGCGGGTATACATTTTCGTATCATCACAGTTTATTGGCAATCGGTCCTGTTTTTCATAATCATAACAGACAAACGTCGCTTGTTTCCAATATAAAGATTTGATACTCACATTGCGATGAAAAACTACATTCAAACAATTAAAACTATTTATTAAACATAATTTCTGTTTAAATTTGCATGTTATTCCGTCAGGTATCAAAAAATCGAGTTACTTCTATTAGACTTCGATTTTATACGCCACGCTTACATATATACTATACGAGGGTTGATCCAGAAATAATCGGATTAAGTCTATTACTTCTGTACGTTTTGTGTTATACTAATGAAAAAAAATCCGCATGAGGTCCAATCTTTAATACATGCGTTTCCTATTGGTGGGCTTACTCTTTCGTCTCCGGATCAAATTAATAGAACCAAGTTTCATCGGTGGTTACTATGCGATCCAAGAAGCTGATGCCTTTGTCGAAAGCACTGTTGAAATGTCCTGGACGCATTTTCATGTTTTTGTTTATGTTCACCTGAGAGCAAGCGAGGAACCCATCTTGCGCTGACCCTTTTCATCTTAAATTGTTCTGAAAAAAATCGCTGAACAGTGCCATAGCTGTAGCCAGTTAGACCACAAACATCGCGTACTGTGACCCGTCTGTCGCTGTTTACGGCGTCCTAAATTGTAGTCACTAACGTATCGTACAAAAACGTCCTACGATCCCACCCTTTCCGTATCTTCTGGTGACACTCTTCCGTCTCGGAACCTCTGAAGCTATTCAAAAACTTGCGTCTGTGACAGTTCTTTTCCCGTAGATGCCTGTTGTATCAACTCATACGTTTTGATTTGCGAATGTCCAAGCTGAGAACAAAATTTGATAATTGCGCGCGTTTCTTGTGACTCAAATGACGCCATAACAAACAACTGGTAGTATTCGTTATTGCCTTGTTGCTTACTAACAGAAACAGGAATGACGTTGAGATTTTGTTATATGATGTCGAGTAATAATGATGCTTTTCAGCGCCAAATTATCACATTTAGAAGTTGATCAATTTAACTTAAGCTTAACACTTTAAAGCATATATAGACACGAGCCCCATTTTAACGTCAATGGGTTGCTATAGTAACGAATAAAATGACAATTTCTTTTTCTGAAATGAAAACCGTTCTAGTTATAGATTTGGCATGAAACGAATATAAGTACTTGTTGAAATGTTAATGTGAGAACTCCGTAAATTGAAAAAAAAATTAGGGGTAGTCCGTTTGTTTCTGGATCACCCCTCCTATGTTTGAATTGGTCCATCTGACAGATTTCGAATCAATAGGTAAATGTAGATTAGCAGTGTGTACGCAATATATACATTTAGAATTTGAATTCCGTCTAGATTTTACAACTCCGACTATAATATCGTGTTTTAATATATTTTGGCGGAAAAGAAATTCCATTACCAATATTTTAATCAAACAATGATAGTGAAATTTCCTGACATGATGCCTGTTAAAGTTGAACCGTAGTGTTGCTTTTCCTAATTATCAATAATAAATCGTTTGACTCTGCCTTCGAACAAATGTTATTTAAGTAATGTCGTAGAATATCAGAGGTATGGTGTAATAAAATGCATGTTTATGACGTCAGCGTGATGTATTTGGAATCACGCGTTTAATTGACATCACCAACGGCCTAATGTGTACAGCTTAGTTTTCACTTATCGCATATTTAATAGAATAATAAAATATGTATGTTTAAATGTTCACGTAAACCAATAAGGTTTATTATTCAAAAATAGTAACAATGTTGACACATTTGCGCTAAGCACTGTTTCTGAAAGGTAAATGTCTAAAAATGTATTAAAAATGCCCATGTATATATACAGTTGTTTTGTAATATGATCAAATATATGATCAAATATATGGATTAGGTGAAAACAAAATTTTAACATATTTACATCTTGATTATTAATAATTTTCAGAGACGTTTCATTAGACAAAAACTATTGTCGTAACCCAAATGACCTGAAGAGACCATGGTGTTATGTAGACACCGACTGCACAATTGGATATTGTGATGTATGTAATCTAGGTAAGGTTTGTTATGAAATTCTGCTATAAATTTATTCTGTTGTATTTTCAACCAAATGAAGAAAAACGTTTTGCTGTATTTGTTTGCCTATTGAATTTATTCAACTAAAACAATTGCCAGTTATGTAGTTAAACGGTCATGGTACTTAAATAAACACTACGTGTAGAAGTCTGTAGTACGGACTAAGCTCTCGCGATTTGGTCCGTTAAATAGCAAAGTTGGGAAATCCGAAATTGAGCACGTTGATTGGTCATTTGCTTCAACTGAAAGTTTTAATGACGCCACAGTTTAGTGAGATTGCAATTGCGGGATAGGCATAGAATTCCCTGCTTTTTCATTGAGGTTAATAGACCCGATTAAGGAGATGTCGGGTTCTGGGACAGACTGATAGTTGGCGTTGGCATATATTATGGTCAGTCACCCACATATTGAATGTTTTTACGGTTATTTTTTTTTAATAAAATTTGGAGAGATTTGGACAATTGAATTTGACTACGATATATAATGGTACCTATGCACGTTTTATATTTTTTCCAAGTCTCGTATATTGAAAAGTTGTTTCAGAATTAATACACTATGGTTAGCCAAGAATGCTGTCTTGCTCATGTCACCAAGCATTTTATTAATATCCCTTTCATTATTTTGGAAAGGTACTGGAACGATACGGCTGATTTTTATTATTTTAGTCTTTTTAAAGTTACGTATGATGAGTTCATTATGCAGATTGATCATTAGTGTTCAAATATAATTCAATTGGACATAGTTCAAATTTGTACTCGATATATGGAATTTCATATTTTAAAAACAATTTATGTCATTTTTTGCATATTCATAATAATGTAAGCCAACAAAATCAACAATCGTTTAATTAATTTCTGATGGTAATGTAATCAGAATGCCAAGGAAATATCAATTAGTATTTTTTTATGACACAATTTTAAAACTAATGTGACATTACTCCACTATGGTTAAAAAGTGTTTATAGATACCTTAAATATGAAATTATCAATGGTAATATTTGGAGATTAATATTTTCATATGTTTATACATTCATTTATATAAACATTGATGTTATTCGTTAACATAAAAAACAATCGTTACAATAATGCCTTTTGTCCCTTGTATATGCACGACAGGATTTACACTATATTTAGTATTATCTTTATTTTCGTCTCATCTATGTACACATATTAAAATAAAACATAGACATGAACGTTTAAACTTGTACAGTGTCATTCTAAAAGGATTATACGATACACTTTTAACATATATTATGCAAAATATTGCTAATCTTTAGACTAAAAACAGCAGTTAATAAAGTTTTGAATTAAAAAGCTTAAGAAGAAAAGAGCATATTCATCTTAAATACTAATAATCTCCTTTGATAAGATCAATTGAAAACTGATTAGCAATATTTTCATACATGAAACAACATATAGCAAATAACTAAAATAAGTAAAAATGTATGTAGAATCCTGCTACGATACTGAAGGAACCTGCAACACCGAAGTCGTCAAAGAACGCTTCTGTAATAATCATGGCGAAAAATGTAAAAAGACATGCGGTTATTGTAACGGTCAGTATTTATTTCAAAAAATTAATTTATCATTTATTAATATATCTATATATAATTCAAAATATATTCTGTATATAAAATTAAAATTCGCAGACGCATTTGCATGATATTTTATATGTTTCATAGTAATTGATTAAGGACAATACTTTTCAATGTTGTTTAAGCCCTTACTAACGTGTTATTTCTAACAATAAGTTTTATACCTCAAATATTTTAGCAGACCAAACTTATATAATCATCATAGCACTGCCAGCACCTGTCGTGTTTGCAACATTTACACATATATTTTTTTATTTATAAAATCTGCATGACGTTTTTTTGAATATTATATTATATTATTTTTGGATTTAATCGCTTGTTATAAAAGTGCAATGTTATGTGGGCAATGTAATGTTGGATGTCGTATGCGAGCATGGCTAATTCGTGTATTAATCTGAAAGTTGATATTGTCCGATATACAAAAAGATTAACAACTCCTATAAAATTTAAGTTAATATTTCAGTATGATTGTACTTAAAAATAAGTGCAGGATTGTGAATTATGTGTCGCTGCTTCTGTTTCCTCCAGTACCACAATTATATTGTTATAAATCGTATATAAAGAAGTATTTTATTATTATTTATTGATGATTTCAAGAAGTAATCTATGTTATTAGTATTCTTAAACTTATAGAAGTTTTTAAGAAGTTTTCTACTGTATTATTATTATCAAACTTATAGATGCTGCTGTAAATAAGTATTCTATTGTGTTATTATTATTCTAAAATTGATAGATGATATATAAAAGTGTTCTATTGTGTTATTATTATTTCAAAACTGATAGATGATATACAGAAGTGTTCTATTATTTCAAATCTGATAGATGATATACAGAAGTGTTCTATTGTGTTATTATTATTTCATAACTGATAGATGATAATCAGAAGTGTTTTATTGTGTTATTATTATTCTAAAACTGATAGATGATTTACAGAAGTGTTCTATTGTGTTATTATCATTTCAAAACTGATAGATGATTTAAAGTAGTATTCTATTGTGTTATTATTATTATAAAATTTCTAGATGAACGCATTCGTACTTATTTTCTTCAGAATGCTATGATATGAACGATGCAAATGCTTACAGTGGTACGGTTCATACCACCAGCTATGGCCAGCCATGCCAAACTTGGACGGAAGAGTTCCCCACGCCTTATAGTTACAATTACGCAGACCAAGACTTCCCAAGTGGTTCAAAGGTCAAAGCGTCTAACTATTGTAGATCTCCTGACTACGATACTGAGCCGTGGTGCCAGATCGACGACAACGGCTCTGATAACTGGGACTACTGTGGCGACAATATCTTAATATGTGGTTAGTAACAGGTCAAAGTCAGTGGGTTGTACTGATAACAAGCAGGTGACCCCCTCAATGACATCACATTTTTGAATTTGGTAGAAATATTTGTTAACGTTTGATATTTAGAATGATATCTGTTTTTTAACATGGAAGTCAAATTCAGTGACCTTTAATAACAGCTATCCGCAGACAACCCCTTAATGAATAGTCAAACTTTTGAAAGAATGTAAATAACGTTTTGACTTGTCATATATAACAGGTGCCAAGTATATAAGAATAACGAACTGCTAAACTTAATGGTTGCTGTTCATGTGACATTGTAGTCTTGTCTATAGATTATTCGCTGTTCTCAAATAATTATCCTCGTTTATATATAATATACTATATATTTTGTTCAAACATATATTGTAAGCTGAATTTTGTTCAAACATATATTGTAAGCTAATGTGCGTACAAAGAAGTATCTGAATAAAAGTTTCTGTTCTGTTATTTATTCTATTTAATGGTTATGTTGGAGTTAATTACAATATTGCGTTTTGTTAATTTAGTCGTCATCTGTTTTGATTTCAAAATTATTTAACTTCATATTTATTACATGATATATATTGTATGTCCAGTTTTATTTGTGGAGGAAGACCTCAAAATTAACTTTCCGTAAGCAAATGACAAATCCTTTCGCATAAAGATTTTAAAGAGAGTTGTACTCGAGCCCATGACCGAATACATGTACTAGGTGAGAGATAAGTGGTTCTGAAACGGCGCCTAGATCATCTGACCACACATGACTAACTGCTTTAATAATAATTTCTGGTAGCATCATTCGAATGGCGAGTGCTCGAATTTTAATCCATTTTTTGTATAAATACTTTATATAAACGCAATGCAAAATATGAATTTATTTATTGAAATATATTTGTAAGGGAGTTGTTTATATTAAATGGAAATAGCTTTAACATTTGAACTTTAAATTCACCTCCGTTTTATTATCAATTTAATGCTTTACATTTATATTTTATTATTTCAGATTCTGAAGGGAACCCTCCTGCTAATGGTAAGTAAATCAAAGTAAAATGAGTACTGATTGTCGGAATTTATAGATACGCATACCCCTTCTTAGTTTCATTGGTGTTAATTACTGTAGCGTTCTGGTTTATTCTATGCAACATTTTTAAAAATGATATACATCAAGGTCCACAGTATGTATATATATAAATATTATTGTTTTTATTTTATGCATATATAAAGTAATGAAATTTGACGAAAAAGTATATTTGTCACGAAGCTCGGTTAAAAATAAATTGTCTCAAAAAAAACCCGATAAAATCAGTTTCTGCTGAAACACGGATTGCTATGGGTAGCTTTTGTTTTATTGTATTTACATTTAACATTTCAGTTATTATATAACCAAGAGCAGTGCTCTTATCAGGTATTACTATTTAAAACTGTACGCACATATACTTCGTTCATATTATCACCACGAGCTCGTAATGCTATCAGTTATTCTGCAAAATATGCTATCACATCTTAAGAAACTTCTATATTGTGCGTGTACACTGTTCGTTAGCACGCATATGTTACAATTTCATAATAGCTTATTTCTTGAATTACTGTGCGTATACACTATGCCTAAACACATATATTCTATACCAACACAAGAAGATCTTTGCGTAATTAACACAAATATGTTATTGTAATATAAATCATTCTTTGCGTACTAAGCTGTGCGGATAAATCGTGTGATTGCAACTACATGTTAGCATAATACAAAGTGATTTTGTTTGATTGTGTATACAAACATCTGGTACTATCGCATCAGTGCTCCAGTGGGTTATTTACTCTGAGTAAACTTGTAATCATAACAGCATGTATGGCGAAGTCAATGCGCATATACACTTTTGCAATCATATGGAAACGTGCTTTCACTTCAGTTTTCATATTGAAATGTGCATATTTGCTTGTGTTATCATATGGAAATGTGCATATGTTATCATGCGGAAATTTACAATTATATTTACATATGAAGATGTGCATAGACTCGCCAGTCATAATAATGCAGCATTTTACAGTGTAGACACACGAAGGTTTGTGTTGTGTTATTAATGTAAAACTTAACTTTAGAATTTGTCACAAAGAGGATCAAAGTTTACTCGGTCTTCCCTATAACCGCTTCTACATTTCGTTAACAACATTAAACAAAATATATCCATTGTCTGCACTGACTTTGACATAGACGTGATATTGAAATTTCAACCTGTCAATTTGTTTTAACATATTTATTTTACATCGATTAAGAACTAACATTTTAGAACTTAGACAAATCACGTTCGAATTTTGTTTTTGTTTTTTGTTCTAGGTGGGGTGTAAATACAGTACTAAGCATATATAAAGTGTCTTACTTAAAGACACACCGTGGCGTTGTTTATAGTCTAAAATGTTTATCCTGTAGCATTTGATTGACTCACAGTACTAGCTAGGCAACTCAATGATTCTTATATACCCTTTCTTGTTATTCACACCTATATGTATGTTTATCAATCTTTGAACCGACGTGTGGATGATGTTTGTTGATTTCATTTGAAAAAAAAACCGACAACACACCATGTGAAATCTTATAATAACATATGTTTTCTCTTGTGATGCAATTAATATAAAACAATTAAAACATGTGTGTTTTTGTATTGTAACAAAACGAATTATTGTTATGTCCACTTTCTGTCAATGCTTTCTATCAATGTATGCAGTTTCAAAGCATTCATTTCAAAACCTTTCAAGGTATGGTCCAAACAAAAGAAAATAACAAAGGAGAATAATTTTGCAATGACTGAAGAAAATGTTATGCACACTGTTCTCTAACATTATGTGAAATAAGAACCAAATCCTTTGAATAGTTTTTGAGTAATCTTTATGATAATTACAACAAAAGTGATAAATGGGGATAATTGAAAAATGAGATAAGGTAGAGTTATGGTTCTTAGACACTGCACTTCCCCCTTAATGTCTCCCGTCTTTGAATGCAGTTTAAATAAATTCCATGTAGCATTTGTACAGTTATACCCAGGAAAATTATTTAAATAAAGGGAGATTATTAAAAAAGTAAGCAAGGTAAAGTTATGGCTCCTCTTGTATACTACACTTCCTCTTAATGTCTTCAGTCATTGTGTATAGATTCAACAAACTCCCTTGAATAGTTTTGAAGTTATGCTCCGTATAAAAGTGTAAATATCATATAGGCGGTTAATTAAAAAGTAAGCAAGGTAGAGTTATGATCCTTGTATATTACAATCTTCTAAATGTCCTCAGTCATTGTGTGAAGATTCGACAAAACCTCTTGAATTGTTTTGGAGTTATGCTCCGGACAAGTAAATAAAATAAAGTGAGATAACTAAAAAAAGGAAGCAACTTAGAGTTATGGTTCTTGAATACTACACTACCGCTAATGGTTTCTGTCATCGTGTGAAGATTAAAAAAAATCACTTTAATAGTTTTATAGTTATGCTCTTGACAAAAGTGTTACAGACAGACGCACGCACGCTCACAGTTACGGACGGACGGACGGACACCATTAACATTTCACCTTCGTTTTTGGCATGGAGATAATGGAACTTGCTAGACCAGTGCATTACCTAATATAATACTGTTTAAAGTAATAGTTTTGATCAGAGGACAACAAAATGTAATGCGTTATTTTATATATTCAAATTGACGTATAGCAATAAATATTTTCTGGATGAAATATATGTACGCTCTCTAAATATTGTAGCGTGTATATCTATTGCCGACACAAATTCTACGTGGTGTGAAGAAAAGCTAAACTCAATGAAACCGTTCTGCGACAGAAGCGAAAGTTTGGGATGTGCCGATACATGCGGACTTTGTCAAAAACTCAAGAACGAAACTGAACCAAAGAGTGAGTTATATTATTTCATTTACATTAATTATAACCGTAGGATAAAAAATGCAAAGATGTGTTAAAATTTAAAACAAAAAAAAAATTAAATTAGGTAGCAATTCAAAAAATTATTTAAATTGGGTTTTTAAGTTACTCAATCTTTTTCCAACTGTGATACTTCTAGCAAAATGAATACTATAACAAGTATACACTATATTCAAAAACAATCTTAACCAAAAACATATCTTTAATTTGCACTGTTCACAGTAAACGCATATTTAAGGCTTTAAAAATAACAGCCTTTTCCCAAAAATATATATTTTTTTATATATTTTTTAAAAATGTGATTTTTTTTAAAAATGTGATTTCTTTCTTTAAGCGATCTTTTTTTATGCATTGAAAAAGTTACCATGTTATTTCAGCATCAAACTTAATTATTAAAACTGTTTTTCTAATAAAGACCTGCAATCATCCGTTTTTCAAAATGCTGCCAATATAAGACATATATTTTGGTGTGAAAAAAATCGGTTCGCTGTTTTAAAACCCCTCTAAATCTTACACTTCACACCAGATTATTTTCAAAATTTGCTTAAATAGGTAAACAGAACAGCAAAATGTCATGCACATTTGCATTAAAATTGAGCATTTGTAGGAGAACTGATTCCTATATCTCGGTAAAACTCTTTTTTAATTGTAAATTGTTTCTGATTCTAAAAATGGCCATTTACGAATTTGCGTTCACGAGAAATGAATACAAAAATATATATTTATATGTTTAAAAAGGAATTACGTCACTAATATAACTATAAATTACTGTATGTTCCAACTCATTGAATGGATACATAAGTTTACGCCGTCCTTCTACATTGTATTTGTTATGCACATTGTATAAGTAAATCTTAACCTCTGATTGAATTCATGTGAACCTTATAAAACATGCTTAATATCGAAATATACCTAAGTCGCCAATTTCACAACTAAAGAAACAAATACTCCTTCATACATCTTAGAATATTCAAAAACAAAGCTACAAAACTTAGTACATGATGTGTTCGAATTGACATGACGCAGGTTGCCAATCAAACAAGTCGATAATCCAATCAGCGATCGATATTGTTTCCAAGGCCGCCAAATTCCTTTGACAAACGACGGGTACCAAAGTCAATATCACACTGTGTTATATTGTATTTACTTGGACAAACATTGCCACGTGGCCTGTGGGCGAAGCGGTCGTGGTTCCTACGTTTGGTCATTTGTTGTCGACGTGAAAAAGCCTGTGTCCTAATAACCTAAATAGACGAGACAATGAGATATATACCATACTTATTGTGTAGCTTTTATAACATTTTGTTTGATTAGAGAACAGCTGGTTAATACACTTAAATTATTTGTTGAAAATATTTGCAAAATCTTAAAAACAAGAATAAATAGATGACCTTAGAATTACCGTCGTAACCGTTCTGCTATATAAGTGGTAACATTTGTACCTTCCTGTACCACATGTACACACGTATGGTAGTTGTGGCGGATGACGCACTGTGAAGGCTAAATATTATCCACGTCCGCCTTTCTAAATAGTTGCTTTAAAAACCATTCTTTATTATAGTCAAAATTATTAAAACATACAATGTATATTGGTACAAAAGTATAATATACATTAGTTTACCTTTCAAACAATTAAACTTCAGAAACATGACATGTGATTTGCTTATCATAGATTGTAGCGCTCCTACTGCCAGTACAGTTTACAGTCCTATTCAAACAACGTATGTTTCGGGTGCGGTGGTTACACTTACCTGCAATACTAGTACTGAGATTCTCACCCAGACGTGTTCCACGGCCGGTGATTGGATACCTCAACTGACACATGTGTGTGGCGGTATGTGTATTATTATGTTTTATTTCACCTTTTTTAAAAAAATCACTTGACCCCTTTATATATACACAAATTAATATTCATACACATTCTTAAACCGCTGCTATACAGCCAGTATCCATTCGTCTTTTCGGCTTAAATACTTCAACTCGATAGCGATAACCGAATTTATTTCGATTCCGTTTTAATGGTGGAATCAGCACTGAGTGATGTTTTTTTCAGAGGCCACTGGTTTACCATGAAATCGGACCGATAGCACAAACGTTTGCATACACCGTCAAGTTTAATTATATAAGCATTAACTTTCAACATATCTATAAAGTACGTTTAAGCTCCAAAAAGCAGTTTTGCTACCTGCAGCTTCTAGATGATAATCACTGTTTATTACATGTATATATTATTTTGTTTTGATAATTTTTCATCTCATTATCATAATTATTAAATGTTTTATTCGATTTTATGGCTGTACCACGTATACATATATATATCGTTAAACGTTTTTAGCTGGATGTCCTCCAACTTTCATTCGTTTTGGAGATGTGTGCTACCACTACGAACCAGGACTAAAGACAAAAAGTGAAGCGGAGTCGTTTTGTTCTGGTATTGGTGCAAATATTCTTACTGAAAAAGATATGGATAAAACTGCTGTAGTAGGAAACTTGAGAGATATTATGGGGTTTGTACAATTTAAACACATCTAACTTTATTTTAATTAGCCGGGCCCGATTAGCTCAGTCGGTTACGCGTCTGACTATCAATCCAGGGGTCGTGAGGTCGAATCCTCGCCCGGCAACAGTCTCCGTGATGATTGATATACGACATTGTGTCTCATTATCATTCGTCTCTCACCGCTGATTCAAGTGGGAAAGTTATCAGTTACTTACGGAGATGGGGTGTGCTCGAGAATGGTTAATCCCAGGAAACAGTGGTTAGGTTAACTGGTCGTCTGTTAGCCCTCGATGGCATATAAATGACGCTAAATATTCAATCAATCAGTCAATTATTTTAATTAGTTTAAACTTACTCATGTTAATTGGATTGTGAAACAAGTTCTTACAACTTAGACAAATCACGATCGACGTCTTCCGGAATAGAACCAGTATAAAAGCATATGTGGAAAATTGTCTTGCTCAAGTACACCACACACAGCCGTGGCGAGGGATAGAACCGACGACCCTCCGATCATGGGTTTGATGCTGACCCACTACACCACGCGCTCCACTTTATTTTAATAATAAGGGAATAAATTATGCATGGATATTTATTGATCGTGTGAAAACCGTTTTGATCAAACTAAAATGACACGTTGTTCTTGCTTGCCTCAAAATATTTTAGAATATTTATGATGCATATTATCCATTTCATAAGGTATGTACAAATGATATAAATAATAAAAATAGTCATTTTGCATTATATAAAATGAAATGCAAACTTAATTATTTTCTAAACGTGAGTTTGTAAAATTAAATGTATAAATATAATAGATGAATATATATTGTAAGTACTTCGACACAAAATACGTCATTTTGTTCGCTCAATGTTATTAAACAAAAAATAAACAGCATTATAATAAATATATATATTATTGAAAAATTCAAATTATTTTATTTTATATTAAATTCTATAAAATGACTGTTTTACTACAAAAGCACAATTTTTGAGTTATTTTTTTTTTGTGATAGCTGTGTAGAGTCTGATTTTATTGTTAAATGTTTGTTTCAGTTTCAACGGTCCAATAAATTCATGGATAGCTTTATCAGATGCTGCCGAAGAGACCAACTTTACTTGGTATGATAATACAACCGTGACATTTACAAACTGGGCGCCGGCAGGTAGTTTTTTTATTATGACTGACTGTCTTTAAAATGGTTTAAGATACATTTCATTTTAAAAATAGTAGGTATGACGGGAATGTTGGTACTTCTAGTTGACCATATTTTTTAAACGTAGCAGTAGTAGTTGTCGTAGTAGTAGAAGTAGAAGTAGTAGAAGTAGAAGTAGTTTATATAGATATCATGAGTGGTTATAAGTAGCGACAACAGAAGAAGAAGTAGTATTAGTGTAGGTTAACATGTAGTTAGCTGTAATTGTAGTGTTATTTGAACGTGGTTGATTTAAGACATGTTTTATATTACGCACGATTAAATGCTATTGCTTTCATTCTTGTTATAGAACCGGTCTCAAGTCATGGTTGTCGCATTATTAACCGACCAGATTATAGCTTCCAAACCGAGACTAAGGACGGAGTCCCCTGTGCTAATTGGAGTGGATCACCATTTAATTCCATTGGCAACGTTTGTAGTAGTTTTGGTCTAAAGGATCGAAATCTATGGTGCTATACGAATACAATTACCGGGGCGAATGACTGGTGTGACGTCCCGCTCTGTCAACCTGGTAACATTCGTCAACAATATATAATTCTTATCTTTAATTACATTTCTATTAGGTAAAATTAAGATTTGTAGCAATATATGGAATCACATATCGAGTTTTCGCTGAACGTATTTGCACAGAATCACCTACCCGGAATATGGTGTCAGATACAATGGGTTTGAATAGGACTGAATCGACGACCGTACTTTTACAAACTGTCATATAAAAATGAATAAATACACACTACACTGTTAGGTTATTATGTGAAAATTAACAAAAATAATTGTGAAACATCTTATATTCATCAATTAAAAAAATATGCTGACGCACGTGATTTTCAAATTTATAGACAAACACTAAGACATAGCTTATTCAGCTTCATAGGTCACTAGACCAATAAGACAGTTAATATAATATTATACATTTTATACATTATGTAAATGGAGTAGCAATGAAATAGAATGGACCAAATAATTTAAAAAATAAGATAGATACGTTTTTTTTTGTTAACTTTCATTTATAGAGTTATATTTTCTAATTCTATGTTTTATCAAAGCATTAAACAAATACTTTTAAGTAGAGATGGTGCAAGGACATCATCGTGCTTAATATATCTAAATATAAAGACCAATCATCTTTAAAGTAATAGACGTTTAAGATGTTTATATATGCATGACTTTTTTTAAAATAAAAATAGCTTTGTTTTATATAATAATGTCATGTTTTCATATAGCAATGTCATCGTTTACGTGAAATATATTAAGTATTGAATTTCATTTAGATAACCCTGCATTTCGTGCCGCTTCCAACTTCGACGCAAGTCAATATATTGGTTTGCATGCTGTGTCAAAGAATGGGAATAAGTGTGTTGATTGGGCTGATCAAACTGATTATGACGATGCCTCGTTCGCAGATGGCAGTAGAGATGCTGCTAAAAACTATTGCAGATATCCTAATGGGTATGTTATAGCACGATCACAATTCAATATTCATTTAAAGATATAATATGTCATATATTATTTCCAAAACCTTTTTTAGCAATACAATTGTCATAATTGTGCGTTACTGCATCCGTCAAAAATGTAATATAATTTCGACTGAAAACTGATCATAAAAAAAGCTGTACCTGTTCTCTAAAAAACTTCACATTTGAACTTGTCACACCTATTTCTTCAACAATATGTGAATTATATCTACGGTAGCATTATCGTACTGGTATGTTATCTCAACTCCAGTTATGTCAGTATGAAATGAGGTGGCTATTTAAAACAGTCATACATGACAGCTTTGTTTAAGTGTAAAATAAAAGGTATAGGACATTGGAAAGTTGACAAACTGATACTATACTTATAGGAAATAAAAAGACCAATTGAACTTCAGAGCTATGTTCTCTAACCATTGCAATCAATATTAACAGTACTATAGAATTTCATCAATGATTGTGTCAAAAATAATGCTCATATTGACAAAATCATTAATTAATTTACCTTACAAATAAATTCTAAATCTGTAAATATCGCTTACAATATTTTGATAACGGGACTGTAGTTTCCTTATTATTTCTTTATATAAAGTTCACGGCAAATGTTTGACCCCAATGCGTTTAGATTTATATATTTCAAATGTACAAAACTTTTAAATAGTGGCCTTGCTTTTGCTGCAATTTAAATAAAACATAATTAACTTATTAACTTTTATATGTGTTGCAGTTTTCGTTGTTTTTATTTTGTCTGGTAATGAATTTCATGATACAAATTCAAATTACATCAGACGTAATCTTTATATTGTTTATTGCTGTACAGACAAACAAATGCACATTGGCAGGCAGAATGGCGTTAGTGTGGTTTTTCATGTGTCGGCATATAACCTGAAAATAGCCTTAACTCTTACACTTGTTACATTACTTGAATACAAAAAGAAGAAATTGTTTATATGTTTAGAAGTACAGGTGGTGAAGTTTGGTGTTACACCAGCATGGTAAATGGAATAGCTACAAATGCAGAGACGTGTGATGATCCTAGTGTCTGTTGTGAGTAATACGTGTGTTTGTTATATTGTTACCCCTTCCGAGATTTTAATATCTTATAAAAGTTGTTAACGTATCCCTATCTCTATGACAATAGAAGATCTGCAAGTTTACACAAAATCTATATTCACTGTAAGGAGAGTTGGGATGGTCTAGTTGGTACCATGAATTCTTCAATTTCAAGTAGGACATTTTTTTCAAACGTACCTCTACAATGTCTATCCGTGCAAGGTGCTGTGTACGTATATCACCATTTCGAGGGGATGTCGAAGCAACCGTTCCCTTATTCAGTCATACCAATATACATAAAGTGAACATTCAAATGCCCGTAAACCTTATTCTGAAACAAGGGTTCCAAAGCATGATTAATTCAGGATTGCTTGAATTATAAGTAGAATTCATGTACTCCGCATGCTCAGTACATATAAACAAGAACAACCATCAAATGTAATTTACGATGGAAGAACTGTTATTCTAAATAATTCTCATAAATGAGTATGACCTGACTACTATCAAACTATGTGAACGTCTTATTTCAGCAACTGATGTTAACGAATGCCGTACCATAAGGACAACATATGGTAACCCATTGCCAATTTACAGGGGAACAAAAAATATAGCTAGAAACAATGAAACATGTTTGCAATGGAGCGCTACGTGAGTTTGGTTTATTTCATTGCCAATATCCCAATATAAGATAATACTTTAACAAGATAAGTGTGAATTGAATGTTTGGCTGTGTTCGCGCAAGTGCGTACGTGCGTGTTTATTCAACTGAGGTGTATTATTTTACAAATCTGTTTAAGGTTGCAGAAAGAATTTCTACTACCTATTCATTTTTTTTAATAACAGACATTTAACAAACACTTATTACGCAAACAATTTATGGAATTGCAAAACCGGATTGCAAATTAGTATTCAAATCAAAATCAAGCACGTGTACCAGTCTAAATTTGCATATGCTAGTATTAATAGACATAACTGCATCCTTCAGCATATTGATATTAGGTGCCATTGAACTAATGTTTGAAGGTAAACCGAAAGTGAAACATGTATACATATTCAGAGCATATAACACAAAATAGCTAAGTGTTTAATAAAAACTCACGACTTGTTCGCTAATGATTTAAATACACATGCAAATATTTTTTTGCACAAATTAGTCCTGTTTTTTCATCTGTGATCATATATTTATATGATAAGCCGATTTTATTGGTCGTGCAACAGTGATAGCTATTTCCCCTATGACGATTCTGCTGCATGTTATTTCTGTGATCGCATATTTCTATGGTATGCCGATTTTATTACACAGGTCGTACAACAGTGATAGTTATTTCCCCTATGACGATTCTGCTGAAGATGCAATGAATTATTGTCGACCAGTTCAGAATAAATTACAACCAGGCTGTATGACCAGCTCCGGGTATCAATTATGTGACGTCGATAACTGCTGTCAAGGTATGATTTACATTATAGAACATCGTCATGGTATCAAACTTCGTTCGTTTACGTAATTCTTCAATTGGATTGCAAAAAGTGTTAATCTAGAATCCATGCTACGATGATTGTATGTATTGCAAATTTTTTAGACCAGTACTTAGACATAAATATTTTGCTCAAATATGTGAATCTAATATATTAAAAATAAAATCAAGGCAGATTTGCATGCAATCAGTTGAATCCGGAACGGCATATCTTGGACGGAAGACTTCAGGTAAACGACACCCATCTTTCCAATTTGGAAAATATAACCTTCTTTATCTGGGACCATCAGAATCTTTCATTTGTTTGACTTCTGGTTATAATATTCTATTCCAAGGGTAACGAAAGTGACACGAGATGGAAACTTATATTGTTTGTTTACATACATAACTGTTTTATTTTTTCATTTGCTGTTATTTATTTCTGTCCGTGTTTATGGAATCGAACAGAACATATATTGTTTTTCGACTTAAATTTATTCAGCTCATCACCATAAAATATTAATAACATTTTTTTGCATTATTGAAACAAACAAAACATTCAACTTAAACATATATAGAAAACCAATTGTGTTGGGTTAGAGAGTGATCATTGTTAGCATGAATAAGACAACATATTTAATAATTATTAGTCTCCTTCAAGTATTATAATACCTACACTAATCTGACTGAAGCACATGGATCTACCGATTAACAAATATATTTCAATTATATCAACAAACAAAATAGTTCGCTGGCACACACTTAATTCATTGTCTATGTATTGATACAATGACTGGTTAGCATATTTTAGTAACATATTGGTCTAAACATATATAGGCATAGTACTGCCATTGGAAAAGGGAAGTGCTTCCATGGGGTAATCGCAAAATTGCGGTTATAAATAATCCTCTTCTTTAAAAATGTTTTTTCCTTACTTTAATGCTCATTTTTTAAATAAAATGGCTTTATTAATGTATTTTGAACATTTTGAAAACAGTGTCATGCTTGAATTGTGAATTTAGAAAAAAAATTGATACTTGGAAATTGGGGTATAAATTTATGATTTGTAAGTCTACTTGTACACTGAGCAGAAAAAATCTCTTGTATGACACATGATCGCTACTTTTCTCATCATATGTTGGTAGTGCAGAGTTTGAGAAACAGTTAAGTTAAGTTTCACTTCTTTCATTGGGTCTCTCTATGAATGACAAACATTCAAACTTTTATTATTTTCTACAGAATAAAGAACAAAAATCAATGGTGGGATTACACCTATACTGCGATATCATAAAAGAGTCTATAGTCTGTGGTATCTTTTTATTTATCCTAGAAACGGGATATACAAGACCTGAAGATTATACTGGCAAACGGTGGTTTACCAGCAATAACAAACGCTGTAAACGATGGACTGATGTACCGAATCTCCCGTATTCAGCATCGGACTTTCCAGACAGTACAATCGCAGCTGCAGAAAACTATTGCCGGTCGCCAGGTGACGGATCGGATTACCTGTTTTGTTACATGAATGATAACACTGCACAATATTGTGACGTACCTATGGAAGAAGGTAAACCTCTTAGTGAATTGATTATCATGAATCGTTTGTAGATACACATGTGATATTAATAATAAGTTTTGTGATGATTCTTTGGTTTAAAGTACGTATTGTATTGCATTTAGGGAGCATTGTTGTTGTTGTTGTTGTTGTTGTTGTTGTTGTTGTATGGTGTTTAGCGTCGCTTTCAACAATTTTCAGTCATATCGCGACGGTGCCTACTTGAGACAGTATTCTAAGCGCTGTCACACTGGCGTATCATGCCGCAGACACATGGTATGATACCCCACCCAGTCAAATTATACTGACACCGGGCCGACCAGACCTAGAACTCTCCTCAAAATGCTTAGTGTCAAGCAAGGAAGCTTCTAATACCATTTTTAAATTCTTTGGTATGACCCGGCCGGGGATTAAACCCACGACCTTCCACATGCGAGGCGAACGCTCTACCACTAGACCACGCCGCGGTCCATTTAGGGAGTAATTTACCTTTTAAATTATTTTCGAAATCAGTGATATGATTAGTTTATAATAAAACTAGTAGTTATTTTTAGTGTTTTTTTATCTGCGATTAATATAACATATATTTATATGTGACGTCACGTCGTAAGCATGCCAATGTTCGGCTTTTTATAGCAGCAAAATCGCGTATTTTTTCTTCATTTATGTTTTATCTAATATATAAAATCGAAAAATAAATCACCACGTACACATCTGATGGATGTATGAATTTATAAATGCAAACATTACAACGAACGCCAAATTCTCAAAATACTAGCAACAACTGGGAAACATATTTTTTTCGAAAAATAAACCACATTCAATCAAAATTATAATAAAACACAATCAAATTTGAAATGACTTCATGTTCCATTATATACCAAATAAACTAATGATTTTGAAAATAATTTAAAAGGTATATTCCTCCATCATTGGATATTATAGCATATCTTTGGTGACATGTATAACTTATAGTAAACACATAATACTTTGGATCATCGTGTTTTTGAAAACATGACTTAGAGGCGTGAATTGTGTGGGGTTTGTCTTGCAGAGGGTATGTTTTATAAAAGTGGATATTATAAACAAATATTTTGGATGAAAACATTCATAACAGTTGCCACTCATGTAACAAATATTTAATGAAAAATAATAATGTAAGTTATAAATACATCAATGGCCTTTTGTTGGAGAATGTTGGAAAGTGTAGTGATGTTTTGCTTTACAATCATGGACACATTCATACATTACATAATCTATTACATAAACATGTATCTTGTTTAGCTTAAAATATAAATGTATGTTTATTTCATATACTAACAGTATGGGTATCATTAAACATACGTAACAAGCAAATATGATGAAAAATTGAGGTTGCACACGTTGTTAATGGAAACGTTCGTGACGTCATTAGCATCAACGAAAGATCCGGTGTAACTGCAATTTCATTGTAATTGGCAACTATATGTCAACGTGATATAATATATTTTATAATAAGATGTTAAAAATAATCTATAGATATTTTGTTTACTAACAGTGTAAAATGCTCGTGTGTTTGAATGTTTTCAGACATAGCAGATTGTGTTGTGCATGATGACAGCGGTAAATGGATCAATTCCTATTGTGACGATTACTACCCTGTCATATGTGAAAAAGAAACCGAATGTAAGTGTGTATATTTCCGATAACATGTGACTATGATGTTATGAGTGATTTTTTTGTATTCACTAACAATGTCCTGGGGTCGTTTGCACCAACCGTTCATGAGACTTTTCCTAGACTTGAGCTTGAAATCCAAATTTCAACCTTGGACTATTACCATGACAGGTGAAGTAAGTAAGAGATTTTATTTTACTCTATATTAGGTGACGCTACCTGCAAGCAAATACTGGTTTAATATGGTCTCTAATTATGTTTTTCAAAATTCATTGTTGAGTTCAAGTCTTGGAATATTCTTAAGAATGATTGGTGAATACGATCATATATTTTGGTGGTAATAGTTTATCTTTTATTTGTAAACAATACATTAGTATTTACGGTTAGATATTTTTTGCTCCGTATAATTTTCTTATATTTTTTTTATTTCTGAAACTAAATTGACAAATATATCTGCAATATAGAAATATTAATAATTTGTCTTTCTTTTTTCATATATATTCATGATGCTCATGGATGTTTATATGTTCAGACGTAGTTTGATATATCCACATGTACAATATTACGAATAACCCATAGTTCCCATCGTTACATGTATTTGATATCCTGAATATTAGGCAAATGAATTTCATTTCCGTTCTACACAAATGCCTTTTCTTACACATTCTTACTGACAAATAAATAAATTCAAATGAACAGTGGTAATTTTGACATCTTATCTTTAAATAAACATCGTTTGCCTGAATGTAAAAAACGATAATGTTTTGTTTTAATTTCAGTCACCAAATATATGGTTTATTCATCCCTTAATAGGTCTGTGGAGGTCGGGGTGGGCCATCCTCCAACAAACTTTACAAATAATTGATATACATGTTTATATATATTTATATATTACAAGTATGTAAAACAAACAATGCATATTATACGAATTATATAAATGGGAAGGTTTTTTTACGTCTTTTCAGTTATATAGAAGATCTCCATCATGATGACTAATTTTAACATTATTTGTAATCATGATATAGTTCTAAATTAATCAAAAGACAAAAGTGGCTCGACGATTTAGATATAATTATATTAAATATAAATGATCAAGACAAACAAAAGTTATTACAGAGGTTTTTTCAAACGATAGTTTGTGTTCATATATATACGCGTATGCAGGGTATTTAGATTCAACGAAAAATATTGATCATGAATACATTTATTCATTTTTAAGCAGATAGGATTTAGATTCAAATTCGCTAATGTGTTTTGATATGAAAGTGTGTTGCTCTTTAATATATTTTTGTCATCATCACGTCCATTAATCTTTGCGCGCACAAAATGACCTGTTTATGTGTCGACGTGCCGTAAAACACCATTCATTCATTCATGCTCTTTAATACTTGAGGTAAACAATGTAGGTTTTTAGTTTTGTTTTTTTTTTAATTTTTGAAAATTGATAAATCTATTGTTCCATTTTATTTTTAAAGATCAATCCAAATAAAATTTCTATAGAAGTAAATATACGATAATCTGTGTAAGACTGTCGATTAGGTAAGTAGAAAGCTTCATATTTGTGCAGAAATAAAACCCGAAGTGACAAAATTTTTGCATTTCGCCCTTGGTAACATAATATTGTATACTATTACTACTAGTATGTCATAAATAAAATGTTCAAACATATTTATATAGAAAAATGAAGCAAAGTTATTGTATTTTACAGCGTATACACAGTGTTCAGACCAAGACAATGAGAAGTGTGAGGAATTGTTTACGCTATTTCCTGCAAAATGCCGCGATAGCCAAACATGGGAAAAGTCACACTGTAGGAGGACGTGTGGATATTGCACAGGTTCAAATCCGACGGAGCCAAATACAGGTGATTGTCCCGTTTTATTAGTGTTTCTTCTGAATGGAAATTAAACATTAAAGGTTATTTATATACGAGCATCGCGTTTTATTAACGACGCGTTTTATTAACGACGCCAATCTTCATATTTATTCTAGAGTAAAACTACCAACACAGCATGTTACTTGCAGACTTTATCATGTTATATGTTTGAACTAACACTGGCTTCGAACCAGTTGCCTAAACAATGATAGCTTGATGGACTGACTTAAAACAGCGTAATACATCACAATGCCGGTAAGAGAGAATCTTTGACTAGTGTAACGTTAGGTTAAACGTTGTGACAGTTAATAAATCAGTAAAACCATTAAATTAAAAATATATATCTCATTCTATGATCATAGACATTAAAATTTTAACATTACTACGGTTTTCTTTAGATATGATGGAGATTACAGGGAAATGACAGTGTTTTGATTAAACGTTTAACTATAAAGTGTAGTTACCTCCCTTGCATTATGTTTCTACTTACTTTACATTTTTAGCTAAATAATCAATATGCATGATTATATAGTATATAACTATATAATATATAAAAGGTGAAGATTATCCCTAGATTATAGATCATGGCGGCGTTATTTCTATTATACAGATTATGGCGTTGTTCCTAGAATATAAATTATGGCATTTACTAAATTATAAATTTGCTTCACATATATAAGTTAATTATTATAAATAATTTGGTTTGTGTGGTTAATCAGCAGTCATTTCAGATCGATTATCTTAATTTCGGTAATTAAAGGGGAATGCAACCCTGTATATCAAACCGGATAATTATGAATAGCTACGAGTTCAGCTTTCTATTAATAGTATCAATATGCATAAATTCGAGTCCATAAAGATATATCAGCTCGTTTGGTCACGGTCATTTTCGCACATCGACTTTGTGGTGGAAGTCGCCGTATTGGACACCTGCGTGACGTCACAATTGCACTTTCGGTTTAAAACAAATTTAATTTATACTCTACAGCAGATATAGAAACGTGCAATTACAGTCACCGGCAAAAGTACTCACAAGAATAATAGAATGGATTTTAATAACGGAGAAGGATTTGTGGCCTACAACTTTGAACCAGAATTTTCGGAAGCAGAGTTAAATGAATTAGAAAATGAGAAAAATAGTGAGACGGCACAGTCGTTCACACATGTGAAATATTTTGCAGCTGCGAAAACTGTAATCTGATGCTTTTGTCTGACGAAAATACGTGCTGCAGATTCAATGACCGTACTATTCGAAATTTAGATAATTTAGAAATATAACAGAAATAATACAGAGAAATACATAACTGTCTTATGAAGCTTTCATCCGAAAAGATGATTATGAACCCGAGATCAAACCCGAAACCCATGAATCACGAGTCTGACATATTATCATATAGCCTGTCATTGATTATTGAATTTTAGAATAGTAAAATTACCCTTAGCTTGATAAAGAAAACAAAAATATTTTTTGCAGTCAGTGTTAATGTAGAT
Source organism: Panopea generosa (assembly GCA_029582155.1). Lineage (NCBI taxonomy): Eukaryota > Metazoa > Mollusca > Bivalvia > Adapedonta > Hiatellidae > Panopea > Panopea generosa. Next base: position 1,967,664 of record CM055901.1, read on the forward strand.
CCAAGCGAGCCTGTACATCCATGCTGTATTATCAGGGTATATACTGTTTGCTACTCAGTCAATAAATTATCAAAAAACACTATTTAGACCAGGAATGGAATTTAAGGGAAAATGGACTGTCACATAAATTTACCTGTCTAAGAGAGAATAAGAAAAACTTTTATATCTCTGTTCTTATCGTGTTAAACTGGGAAATGGCTGACAAAATTTTGATTTCATACCCTTTTTAGTAAAATTAGATGAAGCATGGATGGGTTTTATTTGTTGTTTTACATAACTGGCACTGTCTTTTGGTTATTCAAATTGTGTTACTACAATTTGATATATGGTGATCATCTTTTCTACCAGTTCCCTGAGCATAGATGAATGTTTCTCCTCATAAGGAGTGTCATATAGAGTATAATGTCTACAGGCATATAGCACAAAGTGTATGTTACTGTCCAACTACTGGCACCCTGCAGAGCTTTCATAATTAACCAACACCACATTCACACCATGTGGTAATGAGAAATACCCTGCCACAGTGTGCAAATTGTACCCTAGTTAGCATAAATAACCCCGGTTTTATGATCCCAGGGTTTATAACAGGATGTATGTAATATGATTTAAAAGACTTTGTATATTTTCACAAATTGTATACCAGTACACTATTTTAACAGTAAAGACAAAACTCTGCTGTTGAATAACATACAATAGCAAGACATGAGAAGGAAAATAAACGTACCATGTCATATATTTATGAATAAATAAAGGAACAACGGTTTTAATATGACTTTTTTCATTACGAAGTAGAGGTAGTTCAAATGTCTTTTCAAGAGTAATGACCTAGCTGACTGTGAAAAGCCATATACATATATATCAATCAACTAAATTGCCTATTGATTGTAAAATTAATAATATAAGTTTATAAACAATTAATGGTTGACTGAACATTTAGCGTCAATATTTTGCCATCGAGGGCTTACTGTACAGATGTTCAGTTAACCTAACCACTGTTTCCTGGTATCCGTTTCGTTTATACTTTGTAATATTGAAATTATATGTATATGCTTAAACTGTTCATTATTTGTGAAATTAAGCATTTAATAAATAAAGTTTGAAAGAAAGTTTTTCAAACATGTTTTGGCATCAACATCTTATTTTTATTGTTTACTTGATTATCGCACCTGTTTAATCAGCATGCAATTATAGCATTGTGAAAATTTCGCAATTATTTGGAACAGTATATAAAATTACAAATTAAATTTCAAAAATCAGTTGAGCTATAAGTGTTATTTGCACTTTTTTTAAGAGCTTCCCACTGGATAATATACACCAAGTCTATATGTATGTCGCAGATGGTAATCTTCGAACTGAAATCATCAGAAACTGTATGTTTGGGTAGTGGTACGCCAATGCATCGGTACGCTTCATTCTGCAATTTTAGGTCCTACTCCAAAGTATATAGGCGTTTTCCGCGTAACGTCACCAGAAACTTGACACTGAAGCATTGTGAAATCACAACGCTGCCCACAAAACATATCGGATTACTCCACCCGCTTATTCCGCTGAAGAAAACAATGTTTATGGGTCAAGTCCTTCAATTCAGAATCGTTTTCGCATTTAATTGTCTTCCTTCGATGTTCAACAATGCACTGTATATCTATCTATCTATCAACTGTTTACGTGAATTAGTGTATCTACATAAGCGTTTCAGTAGAGAACAGTCACTAACGACACAATAAAATTTTTGCGAGAACCAGAACGGAAGTGCTTCCTTGATGTCACCGAAAACCTCCAACATAAAAGAGCTATAAAATGACTGCGCCTATAATATTAAGAAACGCTTGAAATCATGACATTAAATATCGTTTTTTAGCATTTGATAAATTTCATTCAATTAAATTTTTTTGATTTTTGTGTTATTTACATGTCTTTTTAACGATAAATGGCTCCATTTATATTCTGACATGCGGTACCCTTTAAGCATTTTCTGTATTTGTTGAACACAGCGTATCACATGATCACTGGTATTGCATGTTCTACACAGAGACACAATATGTAACTGTGTTTTCAAATTGAGAAGAAAATAGTTTGATTTCTCTATCATTTATCAACATTTCCACGTTTTGTGTTGACAGAAGTACTCTTAGGGATAAATATAATTCCTGTAAGTTTATGCTTATTGACTTTGTAAGCTTGATGGTTTTACATATAGCGTTAATGTGTAATCAACAATTCGAATAATTATGGCCGACGCGCTACATAGCGGTCTTATAACCGAATTTAAACGTGTTACTTTATTTGGGCATAGTTTTATCAAACATTTTGAAAATATATTGGAAATGAACGTTTTCGGTTCAACATTCGAACTGCAAATATTGATTTGACAGGTTATGGTGGGTTAAGATTTAAAAGTGATGTTCACGACCGATTACACAAAGAAGATGCAATTATGTCTATGTCCGATATAATGATTCTAGATAACGGATCCGAATTACCTTTGTGATCCAATGTACCTGCCCCAACAATTTAATAAAGACTACCTTTTATATGTGCAATATTTACATCTGGGGCTGGATGTTAAATGCATTGCGGTTTATTAGCTGTTACTGAAACAATCGGCCCTTAATAACTTGGTGTTTGTTTCTAGTCATATACATTTTTTTAGAATCTAGTCAATTTGTTTGTATATGACTAAATGCATAATAATGCGTTTGAATTTTTATTATAGTGCAGTCATTTTATATTAAAATGACATAAACACATACTTGTTATTGGTTAACTCAATTTTATTCCCAAATCAAACTAGCTCCTATGTGAAAAAGAATAACCAGCATGGAAGATTAAGCAAGCACATATACAAATCATGTTACAATAGTTGATGTTTAACACTTTAGATGAATTTATACCTCAGACAATATATACTTTGATATAAGCACTATAGTGGGTTTTTTTCCGCAGACCGTATCATGTGAATAATTTAATATAGGCTCTATAGTGATATTTATAACTCAGACCTCATCATGTGAATAATTTGATATAGGAACTATAGTAATATTTATACCTCAGACCATATCATGTTAATACTTTGATATAGGCACTATAGTAATACTTATACCTCAGACCATATCATGTTTCTAATTTGATATAGGCACTATAGTGATCTTTAAGATTATCAACACTTTCTCCATCGTATGTGTACACATTTAATTATATACAATCGTTCAAATAATATATAAAGACCTGAATATATAAAATTGCTTTATATTTCTTACATTTCTTATTATCTTTACTACATGTGTATTTCAACATCATTTTTTAATATATTTTTTTTATTGTCACTATTTTTAAAAGTTGATGATATAATTTATATCCATACTATAACGATGTTGATTAATGTTATATTTTTTCATTTTATTCTCATTCTCTTTCAGGATGAATATATGATTTCTTTAATAATTCATTTTGTCATTGTTTCATGTTGTTCGCTCATAATTCGCTGCAAAAAATACATTGTTATTGTAGTGTAGTTATCATGAATCACGAAATCATATACATTTTGTTCACAATTGTTCTAGGAACGTTCCCTGAGCCGAAAGAGTATGATAGATTCTTATGGTATGTTAATAATATACATATATAATAATGTAACTATACTTGTTCCAGGGACGCGCGCTGAGCCGGAGGTTCATAATATATCCTCATTGATATTAATATACATATATAATATTAACTGTTCCAGAGACGTGCTCTGCGCCAACACTGGGCGCGAACGTTATAAAAGTTACAACGACGACAACGGTGAAAGTTGGCGAGTACTTCCAATTTGCGTGTGCATCTGGTTACCATTATTTTAGCGGAAATCTTGAACGCGGATGTCTTCCCGGACCTGTTGGTGGGTCACCCGTTTTAACGGGACAGAGTCCTGTTTGTACAGGTACGTTTTATGTTGTAACAGTAAGAATTTAGACAACAATTTCCACAGCCTTATTAAAAAAACACATGACACTGAATTCGCATTGTGTGGTTATTTAATTCGAATCAATACTCATTACTCACTAATTGTTTGTATTGGAGCGAGTAGTGTTAATTAACAAGTATGTGGCCAATCGCTTATGATAATAGAAAAACATGTATAGGCTTTATATAACTACTTGAAATAGAACATAAAAATATAATTATGTTACGCGTTAGCATTAAATGTCACCCAAAATGAAATTAATCTTTATGAAAAAGAAACAAAACATATTCAAATATTGATGTATGTGCGTCCAAATTTGTAATGTTTGGATGATAATATGAAGTTTTACGTGTCATTATCTGAAAACGAACATTAAAAAAATAAGCAACGGCGAAAATGACACTGTTTTGTTGTGAGTGAATTTTATTCCAGTTTCTAGATTTGTGGAGTAAAGTATTTGATTCTTTCATCAAAAACTCTGTACAACGATATATTGTTTTGCGTGCGCTCTATGGCAATCTGCTGACCCACTATATATAAAAAAGGGATCACCATGTGACCATTCTCATCCAATGAAAACCGGGAAACTTGTTGGAGTTGAAATACTTATTTTTGTAAGTTTTAAAATAAACATACTGAATATACCATGTAATTATAATTATAAAATAATAACTTATTTCAGTAAACGGTACAGATGTGTGGACAAATGACAATTATGTAAAGCAGAGGAAGTATTCTGATCATGTCAACAACAAAATTATCTTTGGAAATGTATCAAATCACAGGGTCAAGGCTAACGGCTTTTGGAAAGGGGTGCACTTTTTCCCTAGCGGAGACGGTGTTTACGTTTTCTATGTTTGTCGTTACGATACAACATCGCAATCGTGAGTACAATCCCAGTATGCACTTGACATAAAATTTCATTTTAAATTATTTCTGAACAGTTTTTACACGATGGCGATCCCACGTGACTTTATGCTATATATGTTGCATAAATATGAGGAAAAGTGCCAACTATAGGTTATATTTTTGCAGCATTTTTCATATTTTATGAATCTCCATGAAACAAAGATAAATGATGTCTCTGTATAGCGGTGTCCCCCGGTGATATAAAGAGGGCATGGACAAAACGTACTATTTTGCAAAAAGTGTGACGGCGTTTTTTGTAAATTGTATAACACCTTATCCATTAACAATGGTACTAGAAGATTCCTCGATTGGCGCTAGGCATTTAAAGGATAGTTCTATCAGCTATGGCTGGTCCTGTGTCAGTATAATATTGGTGGGTTGACTGTTATACCACGTGTTTGCGGCATGATACTCCATTGTGTCAGCGCTTATAATACTGTCTCAAGTAGACACGGTCGCGATATAACAGAAAACTGACGAACTGATTCTAATCATCATACAACAGTAACAACCTTGTGTGTTATAGTTGAACATAACAATGTACGATAATCATTAATAACAACTTTCAACAAATGGATTAGTTTTAAGAACGTTCTTAAAACATAGATTCCGTACGGAAATCGGATACCATGTCAGTCATTGAATGGAAACAAAGAACGAACTAGGTTTCAACACGGTAGTATTCATTGCGTATTTTAACATCAAAATGTAGCAAAGGTGAAATACGTCATGACGAAAGGACTTATGGTTGTATGTGATGAGTGCACACAATTTTTGAAATTTATGAACCGTTATGAAAGTGATATGACCTTGTATCGTTAAGTTGTTGACATTTTCTCAGTGATTCAATGGCTACCTTACCCGTAGACAGTAATATATACTAGTAAATAAATTCTTAAACAATTACATACTAGTAAATAAATTCTATCACAATAGACCATTACCTGAGTGTAAGTGTTTACGTAAACTATGCATTTGTATACAATTAATTACACCATTGCATTTTATAATGGTTAATTGGAATACTGACGGAAGTTCGTTCAAATTGGAAACGTAAACAATTAAAATGATTCGGCTTCTGAAAACCGATCCCTGTAATTAAGCGGTAATATATATATTTTTACCTTGCTTTCATGAATATGTGAGTTTTATGTATATCTTTGTGTTTATAGTGATTATTTATGACACCACATTATTGTTTTAGCTACAAAATCATTGCAAGTGTAATGGAAAAGGGTGTTTTAGCTGGAAAAGCAATGGAAGTAAATCTTGAAATGCCGGAATCGGTTCAAGCTGGAGATTTGATAGGTAATATTTGCAAATAGTATGACCTTTTATAATTCAATGTAATGGCGTTTATGTATCTGAAGGTGATATTTTAAATTGTATGTATGAGTATATGAACTTATCATTTATCAGTAACGTTATTGAAAGGCTTAATTTATATTAAATTATAAAATTGCAAATTTTCTTTGGGAAAAATTTGCTTTTATAATTTTAACCTTCAACTGTTGGTTTATTTATTCAGTCCAAAATGGGTGTTATAGGATCGACGAAATTATCCACCATATATAGTATATTGTGTGTGCTAAAGTCATTTTCTTAAATGGCGAAATTGTGTTATTCTTTCAAATGATGGTGATAAATGACGGTATACGTACAAATAAAGATAGTTATATATATTTATCGCAAATATAGGTACAAATTACATAATCGATAGTATTAACACATTTATTTTTGTAGGAAAGTAGTCAAATATAAATTTTATTCGTAGTTATTATTGTTATTTGTGTGAAATAAGTCCTATTAAATAACGTCTTAGAAAAACAGTTCCAAGGAGATTGCTTGGTAATCGTTCATAATCATACATATCACTGCAAGTCTTGTATAACTGTTTATATTTAGAGAAGAATAATACTTTCCTGGAAAAAAATCCTTATTTTCAGGTTGGAACTATATTGGAGATGGTAACAGTGGTATATCATACGATGCATGCAATCTTGAATATCATCCAGCCGGTCTCGATGGTCCTGATTGGTACATTTCAAACGGTTTGGTCGAAGGCTCCACCCAGCATGTGTAGGTGTCTCCTATTAAGGTTGTACTTGATTTGAATCTAGGGAAATGTGACACTAACTAAATTTGATATATGTCGTCGATAATTAAATTCGGTCTCAAAAATACTTACGTTATACAATTTAATATACAGAGGTAAAAAAAATTAACAAATTGTTAGAAAATATTTATTTCATTCAAACATAATGCATAGTTTTACAAAAGCATACGCAATAAAGTTATAGTCAACATTAATTTGCTTCTTTCTGGGACATTGTTAAATATCATCAAACTAAGAAAGCATATATATACACATTTTCAATTGTAAATACTATAATATATAACCAGTCGGGTTATCTGGCAGCACTACAGGCCAGAAATATTAACCAACAAGCGGAAGGTATACACAATGTGTATTTAAACCTCATTTTAAGTATAATGGATTTAGATAATAGAGGTTTTAATGTTAAATTTGCCGATTTGAATCCATTTGTATAAAAAATGAGTTAATGATTTATGCTGAAAGGTTTGTTAAAAGATATGCAAATCATGATTATTAGGATTAATGAAATTTTAAAGTGAGCTTTTGCTTGAATTTGTGGACACAGTATATTATATGTTTAAAATACATTTTGTGGTCCAACCATGTGATGAAGAGTTAAGCTTTTGACCACTGGAACTTAACTCGAAGGTAAACAATTAAGCTACCCTTGTTATTTTTTTCTACGAGACCTGATATATTAGAAATCGTGAATTTTTAAATATCGTCCTAAGAAACAAACATCCCAATGTGTACACTTTGACAATGAATGCATCCAGGTAGAACAATATTTTCTACATTCTTCATATTAAAAACCTAGTACTTTATGGGGCATGTAAGGGACCTTTGGTTTTAATTGGAAAAGTAAATACAGGAAGGTGAATAATTTCTATTTCCTACGTGTTGTTTGTCACGGAGAATATTTCACTTGATGCCTAAGCCATTGTATTGTCATTACATTTGAAATTATTTAACGTGATGACAAAATCATTGTTTTGTCATGACATTTCAGATGATTTCACTTGATGTCAAAGCCATTGTTATTTCATAACATTTGAGATTATTTCACTTGATGCCTAAGCCATTTTATGGTCAATACATTTGAAATTATTTGACTTGGTGGCAAAATCATTTTTTTTTTATAACATATGAGATTATTTCATTGTATATCAAAACCATTTGTTTGTCATAACAGTTGGAATTATTTCACTTAATATCAAAGCAATTTTTTATTTCATAACATTTGAGATTATTTCACTTGATGGCAAAACCATTGCTTTGTCATAACATTTAAAAACAATCACCTGATGTCAAAGTCATTGTTATTTCATAACATTTGAGATAATTTCATTAATGTCAAAGCCATTGTTTTGTCATAACATTTGAAATTATTTCACTTGATATCAAAATCTTTGTTTTGTCATAACATATGAGATTATTTCATTGTATATCAAAACCATTGTTTTGTCATAACAGTTGGAATTATTTCACTTGATATAAAAGCCATTGTTATATCAGGACATTTGAGATTATTTCAACTGATGTCAAGGTTATTGTTTTGTCATAACAGTTGAGATTATTTGGCGTCTGTTCTAAAATTTGTCAAGAAATAGCACACAGTTTTCGAGTGAGTTACCTCAGACCGAGTAAACTATTTCATTTGTTTGTCAGTAATATGAAAGTTTTTGGAATTCTTGTGAAATTTTGGAAGATGGCATAACACAGTAACACCGGTGTACTTTTGGTATCGATAACACAGTTATATAACACAGTGAAACGTATGGTCTATATGCATAACGCCAGCACATTGTGGTATATAAGCATGTGACCACATTACTTGTGTGTTTTTTGTAAATAAGCAAAACATCAGTTCACTGTTATATTGAAACATACGACCGACGATACTACTGGTTTACGTTTAGTATATATGCATAACATCGGTTCACTGTGGTATAGGAGCATATGACCATACTACCAATGTACTGTTGGTATCGCAATGCTATAAAGTATAAAAGTATTACAACATAGCACCAATGTACCTTTAGGATATTCGGATAACGTTTATGTTCTTTAGAAACAAAACACTGGATCTCCGTGGTTAGGTACCATGAGGTCATTACATGGATGTGCTTTATAGATAAAACATGACACTTTAATATCGGTCTAATCTTTGATGTAGAAACATACCATCGGTTCATTTCGGTTAAGAAACATACGACCAGTTCACCGATGCAATTTTGATATTTCACTATAACAACGTTGCACATTTGGTATAGAAGTATAATACATCAACACTGGTGTACTTTTGGTATGGCAGTATAGATCTACAAATGCAGTTTACTTTCAGTACCGAGATATAACACATTAATACCAAAACGTTTGCGTTAAACTTTCAAAACCGTAACACCGTGCATTTTCTGTATGGAAGCTTACCATGGTGTTTTTTGGTATATAAACATAAAACAATAACATTGATGCAGTTATGTTAGAAGCATACATATGATCAAAATATGACACGTATAATGCTTGAAACGTACTTTCATATCTGTGTCCTTCTTTTACAGGTATAATCCCCCAGAATTCAAGACATTCACAACTGGTTGCCGCATATATGCCATGAAAGCCCTGACTGGACCAATAGATCCATAGATAACAATGTTAACACCTACTAGCCGAGTGCTATAGACCTATTGCTTGTCATTTAAAATTCAAAATTTATAGTGTTCTATTTGACAACGAATAATCTTCATCAACAAATTAATTAAAACTACTATTGAAAGGCTACAACAGTTCAGACACCGCAAATAATAAATAATAATTGCCGACATTCTTCAAACATCACACAGAACTCATACAGAACTCCATACAACCTTCAAAACAAACAGGTGACACGCATAACGTCAATCAACATACATAACAAAGATGTGACGCATGCAACTTCAATCAACATACAAAACAAACGGATGCCAAACATAACTTCCATTAGCATACAAAACAAAGAGATGCCGCATGAAGCTTCAAGCAACATACAAAACAAACAGGCGCCAAACATAACGTCCATTAGCATACAAAACAAAGAGGTGCCGCATGAAACTTCAAGCAACATACAAAACAAACGGGTGCCAAACATAACTTCCATTAGCATACAAAACAAAGAGATGCAGCATGAAGCTTCAAGCAACATACAAAACAAACAAGTACCAAATACAACTTCAAACAACATACAAAACAAACAGTGTCATATATGAATGCATAAGTATACCTTCAATTACATATATACATAACAGAAAAATATAACCTTATATATCTGCAAACACGGTTGCAAATACTGAATACCATATACTGCATATGTGTTTATTCAAAGCATGTATTTTTATATAATGAACATATTTACTATAATTTACATAATCAAACAAAACTATATTAAGGCTTTCTTTTGACATAAATCCAGTGCATATTTCATTTTCTAAATGTATAAGAATAAGAAGGACATAACCTTAAGGAACACTGATCAAATTATAACAACAACTAAATACATGTTCCATTGTTACAATACTTCTATACCAAAGTAATTATAAAATTCATGTATTGAGGCCAAGGAAAACATTTTTAAATGAACGATTTTGAATACTTCTATCAAGAGATATTCTTTAAACAAATGCAAAAAGTATAATGAATTATCTCTCGTTTTTGTTTCATAGTAGATAATTCAATTTATTCTGTTTCTAGATGTTAGCATTTAAGTTTTATGTCATGGTTTGGGATAAAATACATCAGTAGTTGTAGATATTGAAAATGACGGATATTGCTGAACATTTTGTCTTAAAGGGACACACGGCAATGTAGAATATGATTTTACTTTTGTTCAAACATCTAACAGATCTTTACACATATGAACGTGTGACTTTCTGAAACGTCAAATTTAAGAAACCAGTAACAGGTTGAAATGCTAGGTTTAGGAATAAGACTAAACTATATATTAAATACAAATGGGTGTTGTTGTTTTTTTTAACAAATCCTATCATACATGCATAGGCTGAACGAAAACTTCCATTATAGAAACTTGTATTATAGAAACTTCCATTCTAGAAACTTTCAATATAGAAACGTCCATTATTGAAACTTGATATTTTACTCAAGTTTCAAAATACTAGCATGTCGCCATAATGACAACTGTCCTATATTTAGTACTTGTTAGTCAAATATAACTACCATCCTATGCATAAGGAGGCCTATCATATATATAGACCAGAGTTACGTCCCCTCGAAAATACAAACGAAATTAGTGTCTAAATACGGACTGGTGTTTGCATCATGTAAATGTATACTTATAACAAGAGTATCAAGTGAAAATTGATAAAAAAAAAGCAACAACACCATTGTACCTTTTAATAGAATATAAATACTTCAAGATGCATTTTATTCTAGCATTGTTTTAAAACATATAGTTGGGGGGGGGGGGGGGGGGATTTTTGCATCGTTAATGCAACGTTGCATTTAATCTGTTAAATATTGAAATTGACTTTTGTTCTTTCGTTAGATAAATAAGGTTCATATTGTTAATAAAAAGTGACTTCGAAATTCAACTACTTAAACAAAAACAAAATATAAACAGCCATACACAAATGATTTACATTACTTTTATTATATTTCGAAATGATATATTTAAACAAGGAAATATAGAAGAAGCTATATGCAATCCTTGATTAATAAAAAGCATGAACGTTATCATCGAAATGATATCTTTGCCTTCATGCTAGCAAAACTTTATGTTTTCGATTACTCAGTGGATAAACCAAATAAACTGTTTTCTATAGACTAAGTATTTTTTTACATTTAATCAACTTAAGCTTATTTCTTGGTGAAGGTTTCTTGTTTTATCACGCTTTATTATATGAAATATAAATTTTCACGCTTTGATTTGTCAATTACCGATCACGTGCCAATATTCACATGAGAGAAAAAATGGTATTAACCAAATAAAACGCACGTGTGTTGTCTTAAGTATTTACACTTTTATCTAACTATACGTCGCACATGACGGAGATGTGCCCAGTCTAAACGCTTATAATAACAATGGTTCGGTTAGATATTTTAAATGACGTCATCAAGTGACGGAGTTTAGCGATATCGGCCAATATCCAAATCTTTGGACCTGGTCTGTTTGATAAGTGAATACCACATAGATCGAGTCAATCGTTTGGACAGTGGCCTCATCATCATCATCAAATACATGTTTAAAAATTGAAAATGAAATACTACTTATTCAATTAAGAGTTTAAGATTCAAGTAATTTATGCAGCTATAATGCCAACATGTGGTTCTTACTTATTTAATAATGACAACAATCGATCATGAATAACAGTTTCTGGCATTTTTTGAAACACGGGATTTGTTTGAATACACATTGAAAATGAAAGAAATGAAACATTGATCAATCAATCGTAGAGACAATGAATGACAAAATATATGTTTATTAAATACTTAAAGGTATATGTATAATATTTACTGCATTTATGTGCTGTATCGTATTTGGTCAACAGTAACTTTGCTAAAACATAAATAATATTACTGTTATAGCATTAGCAAAATATATTTTACTCTTATTTGAAAAGCAACAGGGTCATTATAATACCGCTTACATCACACTACATTTGGAATAGAGACGATATTTTAAAATATATTGACCCTAAACTAACTACAGAGCTTTATATTGTTGTTGTGAGTGTATTTTCAAATGTGTAATTAGAACAGTGTACCATCAAATGTCAAGTTAGATATATGCTCTTATTTTCATTTTACTATGTATATAAATGGAATCCTGTGTTTGCTAAAATGTATTGACATGCTTAGTTATTACATAGCATTTGCTTTCCTTATATTATATTTAATCTAAAGTTTTAGAGTTATAGTGAAATTAAATGACTCTCATTCGATTCTTTGTGTTGGTCTTATTTTATTCTGCCATATATTAAGACGTGATCAATATGTGTGTGAATGCGTGTGTGCGCGCGCGCGCATCAATACATCGTGTTAGATATAAAAATGTTTGTGTAAAACTAAATTCCCAATTTTACATTCTAAAGATATGAAAATGCAACACAGGAAGATATATTCAATTACAACACATTTAGTACGAGTGTATATACATATATGTATATCCTGCAATAAGTAGTGTATGTTGATGTCATTGGTTGTTTAACATGTAATTGCTTAGTTTAGTTCCCTCATTTATTTTCATTTGCAATGAATTCACCTCTAAACACTGTGTTGCGTTTCCATATATGTTCCTGTGTTGCGGTTGCATATCTCTTGGGTGTCCATAATAAACGAAAACAGATATCAGAGAATTAAAAATAATACACAGACACTTATGTATAACCAGCAGGAGATGTTATCTATTTGCCAAAACAGCATGAACATACTTAAGACCTAACAGTTTATAATAAACATGTACATATTTACAACTCAAATATCACCTTAACCATACCGTTAATAAGCACATGATACGTACTGTCATATAGCAATACCATTTGATATATATCAAAATATATTTATGTTTTAAATATAAATGTCAATGTTATGCAAGAAATACATTTCAATCCTAACATGTATTAAACATTTAAATAATAATGAATTTTTTCATTGCCAAATATGATATTTACGATTCACATTAACATTTAAAATGTTATTTCTTAAGACAGAGAACACATAAAGTATAACAAGTTCAATACATACTTCATAGATATGATGTGATAACAGAAGGGATCAACACCCTTGAACTTACATAGCAAACAACATCACTGGAGAGTATAAACCAGGGTAATTACTGCCCTTAACCTCCTTATACATGTAGCAGATGACGGCGTAAATAAAAATATCAATTTGCTCTTACACACACGGCAGGAAGCATTAGCTTATGTTATAAATCGGTATAGGAAAAAAATATACACACAGTGTTCATGCATTGTTAAACGGCAATGCAGCCTTTAAACACCGGATTATATTCACAGTGCGTTTTTCTTATTTTATTTAGGCCAGACAAATCGCTATGAGCAATATTGAATTTTATTCTATAATATAATAGAGCCGATCCTGTGGAAAAAAGAAATATATCCATAACTTGAGAAATAGCTTACCATTTAAGCACATATAAGTAGTAATTGGTATAATCCTCTCATATATCCACAAGCAATGTATTTTTATAATCAATTTTATATGATATTCCTTTGGGGAAATAACTAAACCAAGAGACGGAAGTAGCATATTTTGAGAATCGATTCAAATAGAGTTATGAAATAAATTTACGACTTAAGCGGGTTTCAATTGTCTAGCAAGCTTGAAATACCAAAACTTAGTCGCAATACAAGACAATGCAATGCAATGCAATGTAATTCAATGCAATGCAATGCATTTCAATGCAATACAATACAATGGAATACAATGCAACAAGACAACAAAACAACACAACAAAACAAAACACAATATAATTAAATACATCATTGAAATTACTTTCATTTATCATTGGTGACATTATTTTTGTGAATCGTGTTACCATCACCCTGCCCATTATTATACAAAAGTGTTTCCATACGTTATACAAGTGTTGTACATATAACACAACCGATACTTTAATACTATTGTGTTGTTCTTTTATAGTATTTCCAGTCTAAGAGAAAAAAAACAATAAGCCACTATGCAAAATGTCATTAAAGTAATGAATACATATAGTACTAAATGTTATCTAGTAGTGAAGAAAGCAAACGCACGAGCCCATTAAGACGGTACTTTACCCGGCTACCAACAAGCAGATAACATTTTAAAAAAGAAAGCCATTGCTCTGATAAATGCTGATAAAGTTTAAATATTTTCCTTTTAACCTTACAGAAAGCCAGTAATAAACATTTCTATACAGGTGGCCAAAATAATTTAATTTGAGAAAAATAACAAAATGGTGTTTTTGTCGAGTCTTAGCAACAGAGTAAGAATTTACGGAAAAAATAGAAGCTGAGCAAATTATCTGATGTTTTTAATTTATTTTTCAACCTTTCCAAGAATGTACACACGTTCTTTGAGGTATCATAATTATAAATAATAAATTCAATACGAAATAGATAAAATACGAGTGCAACTTTGTTTTATGTATGCTGGCACATTATATATAGATTAATATATATCTCTAGATATCTGGTCATAGTATGGATACTATATACTTTTATTGTATTGCGACTGATGTATATGAATGTGCATTTAAATAAAGGCATTTTTCGAAAATTAGTGTTTAAGGGATTGCCATATAACCGTCAATTCCCTGTTCTAAATACACACACCCAGCATGAAGAAATACTTATAACTTAGAGATATACGCGTATTAAGTGTCTAATTGTATAACCTCTTCATTGCAAGCAGCGGGTTTCTGAAGCCACGTTATTGTTTTTGTTTTTTCTCATTCCCAATTTTACCCAAACTATTCAGATTATACTGACAGCAGACCGCTCATTCCTAGTTTGTCTCAAACTAATAACATTATACACAAGACACGTCATTCCTTGATTGACCTGAACTAGTCTGTTTATACTGACACTAAACAAACCATTCCCAGTTTGACCCAAACTAGTCGAATACTATTGACACTAGACTCGTCATTCCCAGTTTGACTAAAACTATTCGGATTAAACTGACACTAGGCTTGTCATTCCAAGTTGAACCCAAACAAGTCTGTTTAAACTGACACTACACTTGTCATTCCCAGTTTGACCCAAACTAGTCTATTTATATTGACACTAGACAAACCATTCCAAGTTTGACCCAAACTAGTCGGATTATATTGACTCTAGACTCGTCATTCCCTGTTTGACTAAAACTATTCGGATTATACTGACACTAGGCTTGTCATTCCCAGTTGAACCCAAACTAGTCTGTTTAAATTGACACTACACTTGTCATTCCCAGTTTGACCCAAACTAGTCTGTTTATACTGAAACTAGACTGTTCAATCCCAGCCTGACCCAAACTAGTCAGATTATAAAGACATATGGTTGGACATTCCAAATTCGACCCAAACTAGTCAGTTTATACTGACACTAGGCTTATCATTCCCAGTTTGACCCAAACTAGTCTGTTTATACTGACACTAAGATTGTCATTTTCAGTTGGACCCAAACTTGTCTGTTTATACTGACGCTAGACTCATCATTCCAAGTTTGACCCAAATCAGTCAATTATACTGAACCTAGACATTCCCAGGTTGTCCCAAACTAGTCAGATTATATCGACACTTTGGTTGTCATTTCCAGTTTTACCTGAACTAGTCAGATTATGCTGACACTAGACTCGTCGATCCAAGTTTGACCCAAACTAGTCGGATAATACTGACGCAAGACTCTTCATTCCCAGTTTGACCCAGAAAATAGTCTGATTATACTGACACTTAGGTTGTCATTTCCAGTTTTACCTGAATTAGTCTGTTTATACTGACACTAGACTGTTCATTCCCAGTTTGACCCAAACTATTCAGACTATACTGACACTAAACTCTTCATTTCCAGTTTGACCCAAACTAGTCAGATTATACTGACACTAGGCTTGTCGTTCCTAGTTTGACCGAAACTAGTCAGATTATACTGACACTAGACTTGTCGTTCCCAGTTTGACCCAGACTAGTTAGATTATACAAACACTAGGCTTGTCGTTCCCAGTTTGACCCAAACTAGTTAGATTATACTGACACTAGACTTGTCGTTCCCAGTTTGACCCAAACTAGTTAGATTATACTGACATTAGACTTGTCGTTCCCAGTTTGACCCAAACTAGTTAGATTATACAAACACTAGGCTTGTCGTTCCCAGTTTGACCCAAACTAGTCAGATTATACTGACACTAGACTTGTCGTTCCCAGTTTGACCCAAACTAGTTAGATTATACAAACACTAGGCTTGTCGTTCCCAGTTTGACCCAAACTAGTCAGATTATACTGACACTAGACTTGTCGTTCCCAGTTTGACCCAAACTAGTTAGATTATACTGACATTAGACTTATCGTTCCCAGTTTGACCCAAACTAGTCAGATTATACTGACACTAGACTTGTCGTTCCCAGTTTGACCCAAACTAGTCAAATTATACTGACACTAGACTTGTCGTTCCCAGTTTGACCCAAACTAGTTAGATTATACTGACATTAGACTTATCGTTCCCAGTTTGACCCAAACTAGTCAGATTATACTGACACTAGACAAGTTATGTTTGAAACAACAATGGTGGCTATCTCAATATTAAGTAAAATACTGTCAAAAAATGAAAAACAATATTCCTATTTTTGAACCATTCAAACACTATATTAAAATGTTGTATGAAACAGAACGATGTATTGCCAAAAATAACATTGAGGTGGAAAAATTTGATTTGTTATGGAACCTATACATTCCCCTTATATCTTAAAAATAAAGACTATTAATTTTACATTTTTCAGATTTATGTATTATAAACGTTGCCCTCCAGGATGGCCTCTTTGCTTATTTTGTGGAGACATTACTTTAGTGAAAATCTCCTGCTGCCTCGATTTTTTCTATTGTTGTTTTTGTTTTTTCTTTTTCTACTTATATATTGTTTTATAATGATCCAACTTCTGTTTTATTTTTCATTAAAAGAAAAGGAAAGTGTTTATATAACAATTTTACATCTGGTCATAGAACACATGTGTATTCTAACTAGAGTTTATCTTATTTGTGAAAGCAAATTTTGCAATAATATCAGATCTTAATTACAGTTTACATCTGATTCAATAGTATAGCCTATATTTTTTGTGTCACAAATGGTCTCTCTTGAATTCACATATAAGTTTGTTACTTATTCTTTCTGTATATTTATATATAAAATTGACATAATATTTTAGTTTGTATGTGATTCTGCTTAATTTTTCATGAAATATAAGCAAATGAGAAATATATTACACTAATATTCAACCAATCCAATAACTGAAAACATGTTTTATAAAATTTAAGAAATAGGTGATTCTTTTGTGTTTTCTGATTCTCAAATATAGTTAAATTTTACTAGAAAAAATATAAAATGAACCAAGGTATCTTTGATATTTGTTTTTAATGTCTTCTCCTGGCTTTCAATAAACACCACAAATTAACACACAAATAATTGTGTTTATAAACCATTCCAATTATAGATACCTCTTATAAATATAAACACACAAAAACAACCCCAATATAATAAAAATCATGTTATTATTGTCA
The DNA here is from genome assembly GCA_029582155.1 of Panopea generosa. Classification (NCBI taxonomy): domain Eukaryota; kingdom Metazoa; phylum Mollusca; class Bivalvia; order Adapedonta; family Hiatellidae; genus Panopea; species Panopea generosa. Next base: position 1,985,856 of record CM055901.1, read on the forward strand.
CTATATCTTTTCTGTAAAAAGGGATACACCAAAATACATATTTAATATTTAGTAAGGTCCTACACCAAGCCAGCCACTATAGACTTAAGAGAGAAAAGTCATTAGACAACATAATTTTCTTATACTATCATCTGCTGTGTCAAATTATATTTTATTTCTGTTTGATTTTTGTTTTAGCTCGAGCTACAGTCTATAATTTGTTGAGACTGGTGTGTCCCTTTCAGATTAATGTATATATGTGTATACGATGAAAGGAAAAAGAAAGTATACATACCTATACACGTCGACAGGTCAAGGAACAATAAATGTATTGCATATAAATTGTGTATATTTATATTTCATCATACTGTTGAATCAAAAAACAAACATTTAATTCATTTCAAAGCAAAACAATAAGAAAAAATCAGTTCATTTTTCCATCACATGGATAAACTTAGTCAATAATGAAATAATTTTAAAAACCAAAATGTATGCTTTCTTTTTCCTTTCAGTGTATATATATATGAATGTATGTTACAACTTGACTGATATATATACTTGTACGGTTTTTTTAGAGATGGCCCACCCTGACCCTCACAGACCTATTACGGGGTGATTAAATGGATCACTTTTCAGTGATTGAAATTAAAAAAAAAAAAAAAAAAAAAATATTAAGTAAAATAGTTGTATTTAAAACAAAAATTTGCCATGCTCCTTTCTACTCACTTACAATTTCAGCTTCCCAAACTTTTTATGCCTTCCAAAGCATTAAATCAGTTTTTATTATTTCGTCATTTTTTTTAAATAATTATGTAAAATCAAAATATGGCAAAAAAAATAGATTATATACCTATCTACCTTTATAAAAAAAACAATAGGTCGGCGTATAGCAAACATACCGAGGGCTTGGTACGAAACGGTTGTAGCTTGATATTCCTAAATTGTTCAAGAAAGACAAAAAAAACTGTATCTGGATATATATTCTCAATTCCGGCAAATGTAAAATGCATATTAAAACATCTGTTTTCATGTGTTTATTATACATATTTTTCTATTATTTACTTTATTTTAAAATTGTTTGGCTTGAATACATATGTTGTTTTTTTTTTGTATTTTATAACAAAACAATGGGAAAGTAATGAATTGTATAATCTTATTACCATTTCATTATCTTCCAGTCACTGTCTGTAAAAATGGATATCCCAATTAAATACTGGTTATTTAGGAATACATATTTCTCATATATTCTACATTAGAACTTTTAACGACAGTATCAGGTATGATTAAGACCATGACATTGTTTAAACGTTACCCAACACTAGGAAAAAAATACTGATAATTATGACAGAAATAAGACTTCAATGAACCTATTCATAACTTTTTAATCATAAATACAGAACAAATAACATAGAAATGAGCTACAGCATAAGAAAAGAACCCTTAATGCAGTTTTTTCTGATAAAGTAGGAAACGGATGTGGTTCTAAACCATACAGTGATGAACTGTAGGCAACCATTCTGGTCAAAAATGCAAAAAGTTTCGTTAAGCTACCATACAAATTTAAAGACCATGATAGTGCATCAACAAACTGGTAATTTCATTTTGCATTGATAATGTACTATTTGGTTACAACTTTCAGGAAAGGTAAATCTCATCAACTCATTGCCATCCAATTTGGTTGTAATTTTTATTAAGCTCCACTGAAAGACATTATAATAATATGTTTTACTGTATTACGATGAAAAAAGACCATAACTTATTTCTTCAAGAACTAAATTTATAAAATAACGCTTGTTTAAAACTTAAAATAAGCAATGCAAAAAGTATTTTATTATGTGTTATAAGGTTGCAATATGTAGAAAGGATTAAATTATGTACCCTTGGAATAACAGTTTCTGGCATGGAGGCAAAAGATCCACATCAATAACATTGCTGGTGTGACTGGAATAAAATGATCCCTCAACTGTTCTAGTTCAATAGTGGATGGACTAGGTGTGGATGACTCATTAATGAAAAAAGTGAATACTTCACCGTCATAATCAGAGTAATAGTTGAACTGACTGAATGCAGAACACAATAAACTGTTAAATACTTGTGTTGACCCCCAGTAAACATTATCATTTCAGTGTTAATTTTAAAATTCTTTATTTAAAGGGCAAGACTTATTAAATTACAAAAACATTCAACATGAATATTTCCTGAATACAGTAAGGGTTTCCTGAACTGGTACTTCGGATCATTGCTTGCAGAGATGGTTGTATTCCGAGTTCTAATTAGGCTTCCAGAATCTCAGAAAAGATTAGGTCAACTGGTCGACTTTACCGTAAACCCTTGATGGCATAAAAATTATGCTATTTTTTTATCATTCAATCTGAAAGTTGCTGCCCACTGTGAGGTTGTATAATCATGCATAAACATTTTACTGGCACACTCTGTAGAAGTATGGATATAGTCTCCCTCATTATGTGCATTCTCTAAATATTTATGAGTGATAGAAAGAAGATTGAAGCTCTGCAGGCAAAACCACGACATGATAATGTAAAACCTATTATTGTTTAGTGTGGCACTGTAAATATATATTTTTTTATGTTCTTATTTTTGTTTTAATAAAATGAAAGAGACACAAGGCAATTCAACATTCTGTTTTAATTGCTATTGATTAAATCCAAAATTACCAGTGACCAGCAATGGAATCCACTTCATAAATGGTTAAATCTGGCCCCATTCCTTTTGTCCTGCTGAGACATTTGCAAATGCATTTCAAAGACCACCTTGATTTACTTGGGTTGGATAATTAAAATTGATGTATAAAAATACTGACTGTAGCAGATTAATATGCTTCAAGTGAAAACTTTTGTTTTCACAATTGATTTATCTAGAGTCAAAAGTTGCATCAAACACATTTCTATCATTGCTATAAAAATGTAACACTGTATTTAAATCATCAATGCATTCATGAATTTAAATGTCAACTTATTCTTGAATGTTCATACCGGGTAATCAGCTACAAAGATTAACTGATAACGTCTGAAACACCACTAAATGTTCAGCATGCTTTACAGGATGTGTATGTTCACAAACCAAACTGAAAAATACAAAAAGTCATTTTTGATGAAAACATCAGTTACAACCGTTTCGCACCAAGCCCTCGATACAGTTTTTAAGGATGACTTAATGTCATATAAACTTTTTCTGTTAACAATATATAGATTTTAATAAGCAACTTACAATAAACTTTTTTTATTATATAGCAGTCACTGCAAAACCTTGCTTGTAGTCGGAGGCATACTCATCATCATCTATGTCCTCATCTGCTGATTAATCTGTCACATCTCAAGTCAGGTTGCAAATAAAAAACAACAACATTTATTTGCATTTTGTCCTTTGATATTCAAGAATACTTTCACTTTTGAACATAAGGTTACATATTAAAAAAATAACTGCATTTCACAAATACCCGTATATTATGTTTTCTCATTCTGTGACATCTTCGTATTTATACAAACAAGTTTTCAGTTACTTACAGTTAGTTTAAATGATATGTATTCATACTAGTTTGAAAGTGCGACCATTAAATCATTTCAACGATTGTTTACATACATGTACAATACGTAAAGCTTACTTTTACAGCAGAAGTCTTGCAAATTCCCTGGTTGTTAAACCGCCAATTTCATCTCTGAAACCGTTCCACCTATTCATTTCAATGCCAATATTTATCCTCGAAGTGTTTGGTTGCGTTCTCTCTTTCTCAATGCTTTACCATATTTTCGGACAACCAACCCTCTCAGCAATACGTCGCCGTTGTTTTTTTTTCTATCAAGTGACAGGCGCATGCGCGAATAGTTTGGTATATCTTTGGAAATACGAGTTTATGTTCGGAAAGTTTATGGAGTTCAATGTAAACAATATGACCAGTTGTGTCAGAAACCAAGGTCACTTTTCAGACTGGTTCCCAGTATTACAAGGTACCAGACAGGGAGGGATTCTCAGTCCTTTTCTGTACATCGTCTTTATAAATTATCTTATGGATAAGTTAGTAGCCTCAGAATATGGTTTTTATATGTACAATATTAACTGCTCCTGTCCTACATCAGCTGATGATATGGTTTTACAATCTTTATCTAAAACTGGGTTAAGTCACATGATTGATATCTGCTACAAATATGGTATCGAACACCATTATTTTTACAATGCTTCTAAATGCTCGGTCATTATATCTCATGAATCACGCAATAAATATAAATTAAACACACGTAAATGGATTCTTGGGGACAGTAAAGTAGATGAAGTGGAGCAGTATACACATTTAGGTGTACTTTTCAATAAATACGAGAATAATAATGACATTATAAAGGAAGCGAACTACAAAATTAGGAGTACCTTTTTAAATATAATAAATTATGGCGTATATTCTGGGGGAATTCACCCAGCAACGGCAAAACAAATATATAAGTCGGTTGTCTTGCCGAAAGCTTTGTACGGCTGTGAGCTATGGCATAATCTAACTAATGCCCATATACTTACTATTGAAAGAGCACATAGGTTCTGTTTAAAACACATTCAGTCAATTCCAAAGTATACAAGAACAGACGTAGTACTAAGTATGTTAGGATGCCTATCAATGGAAGCTGAAATTGATAAAAGAAAACTTATATTTTTAGGTCAGCTCTGTAGGTTGTCACCCTACTTCATAGCAAAACAAATATTTGTTAATCGTTTATTTGACTATAAGTTAATACCTACTAAAGCTAAAGGTTTCATTGCCGATATAAAAATTGTTTGTAAAAAATATGATATTTTATCGTACTTAGATGAATATTCTCAGACAAGTGTTTTTCCGTCAAAATTTCAATGGAAAAAAATAGTAAATACTGCTGTTTATGGGTTCGAAAACAAACAGTTACTAAATAAATGTCAAAATGATGAATCTCTCAATGGATTCAATCTTATCCATTGTAACTTTGATTTGTGCTTACTCTGGAAACTGAGTAAAACTGACAAGATTTATACAGAATCATGTAGTACAATGGCATATATAATGTGTAGGTTTTTCTCAAGACCATTTCAGCAAAATTGCTCCAAATGTGGATTGCCATCTTCATACTTAGTTGAACATGTTCTACTTGATTGTATTTATAACAATAGCAAACGGGATAATTTATGGCAAAAATTATATGTGAGGTTTGGTGTAAAATTGTTTTGCTATATAATGTATATGCCAACACGTGTACAATGAATACATATGTTTACAGGAATGAAATATTTCTTAAATGAAAAAGACAGCTTGGACTGTTTGAAAATATGTGTTTTAGCATTTCATAACATGTGGTATTGCAGTTATAAGTAATACGTCATGCAGTTAATAAACTATCAAATATTAATCAAAATTGTGCAAACTGGCTTATTAAACCATATTAAACGTTCTGTATGGTTACCTTATATTTCGTTTCGATAATGTAGCCATATTATAAAGAGAATATGTACCAATATGGATTCAAATGAATTTGCTTTTCATGTTAATAATTCTTAATTTTCGTTTCGATAGGGTTATTTCATATGAAGATAATTCATTTAGCGTCTGTGTATTTATGTCAGCGTGCGTGAGTGAGTGTGTTTGTGTGCGAGCGAGTTTGTCTGTGTGTGTGCATGATATTATAGCTATCAAATGACTGTATATCGTTTTGTCAATTGTAAATTATCGTTACTTTATATATGTATTCAATCTGTATATTATTACCTTTTTTCCATTTGTCTTTTGTCAACAATGTATATTATTGTTTGTATGCTCTCCTGTATGATTTGGAGGAAAATAAAGATATATATTATTGCGGGACGTATTAAAGTTTTGGCCAATATTTAATTACTGTTAATTTGATAACTCTGAAGTCAATAAAGTTTATAAGTAAATACATATATTGTGCACACTGCATACAGGAAAAGTCTGGATTAACAGCGCGTTTGTGTTACTTGCCAATATAATCCCTTTAAGAAATGCCAAGTATATACTAACAGACAAACGCTTTGCTTAAAATAGTTATTGAAAAGTGACTTAAATGCTAGTAACAACTGTACACGTCAAACAAAAATAAAAACAGTCTAAGAGAAAACAAAGCTAGCATTTTGTAGTCAAATAATAACAATTCAATATACAACCCTAATGGAACAAGACTTGCTTAACGCTTATAAGCAGCATGGGAGCTTAAAAAGGTACCTATCCAACATTAATCCTTTATTAAAGACGAGTATATTAATGATTTCACATAGACAGGAGCGTATTCTAAAGTATGTGCATACATCACTATGACAAATAATCCATGCAAGTATATTTACATCCTGTAAAACAAAATTGCATTAATCTTGTCACTGGGTTACAGACACTGAATCTTGCAAATATGATTGACTGTCTTGTAACAAAGTCTTATTTTAACACTTTTCAGAATTTCCCATGATTTCATTGGTTTGGACTATCAGATTTGCGTGTATTAAAACCTGCATGATTATACCGTCAGTAAAATAGCCATGTTTTCGCGTTCCATGTATTACTACGTCATTTGTTTACCACGTATTATATGACTTTATGTTCTCATATGATCTCAACATCAAATAGCATTCTATGCATAAATTCCCCATGAAACTATTTGCTAGAGTAAACATACACTTTCAAATTGTCGATGATATTGATTTCATTTCAACGTGTGTTTTACCATATGAGTGAGCTTCTCTAGCACACGCTTCTGTAGCAGCATTCTATATTGGAGCAATACTGCACCAGCTGTATAGTCCCAGGGAATCATAATTAGCAACAATTGCGGGAGATTTAAACTCACGCATTAAAAACTTAAACGATTTTGTTTTAGATGATAATATAACTTTCATATTTGGTGATGATGTCCCCTATCCAGAAGATGATTTTAAAATGCCAAGATTGTCTAAAGACACTGAATTTTATCGTTTTGGATTATCATTTGTTGAATTATGCTGTACGTATAGTATGCATTTTTTTCAATGGTCGTCTTTTTCATGATATTCCTGGTAACTATACCTGTATTGCAAACAATGGGTCGAGTGTTGTGGATTATATGGCAGCAACTACACATTTGTTTAAATACGTAACATATTTTAAAGTAGATGATAATGACGATTCTGTTCACTTTCCTATTATTTGTCATTTTTCATTCCCTTCTGTACTTAATCTTACCAAACATACTGTTGACAATGAAGAAAATATGTCACCGTGGCTTAAATATAAGCTGAAGCTAGAACTTAAGGGTATTTTTGTTGACATCTTACTTCACAATTCCAGAATTTCAATTGCATACGTCTAAGATCTAATGATCGAACTCTGTCTTCGTTCCTACCCGAGTTTATAAATATTTTCAAATTATCAGCTGATAATATGAAATGTAAAAGTCACAAGTGCATTTCGCTGCAGCCACCATGGTGGGATAATGAGTGTAAAACTCTCAAAAGGGATAAAACTCGTTTTCTTCGACAATTTCGTGTGACAAACGAAAGGCATGATTTATTCAAATACAAACTATCCAGAAATAAATTTAAATCACTGTGTATAAATAAAAAGTATTCACATTGTAAAGCAAATCGAAAGTTGTTAATTGACTCAAGAAAAAAATGCTAAACAATTTTAGAATATTCTGAAAAATGGAAAAAGCAAAGAAAACACATATTCATTAATAACATGTAATGAATGGCATGACTACTTTAAAACCCTTTTAAACCCTGTTGTTGTTGAAAACAATATTAAAGAAGATAATAATGTTTTTGCCAATGTACACCATGATTTCAACTGTGATGAACTAAATTTACCAATTTTTAATATATAGATTATAATTCAAAGTATCAATCATTTACGTGTAAATCGCTCACCTGGACCAGATGGTGTGTGCTTAGAAATATAAAAACATACTATTCATGTTATTTTACCTTTTTTAAATGCTCTATTCAATGAAATATTTGAAAATGGAGACTTTCCTGTTCAATGGAGTGAAAGCATTATTACTCCGATACATAAAAAGGGTTCCAAATCTGACCCAAATAATTACCGCGGTATCTCGTTGATAGATTCACTATGTAAAATATTTATCAATATATTATCTATTCGTTTAACAAAATGGTGTGATAACTATAATGTTATTGATGAGTCTCAGGCCGGTTTCAGAAAGGGCTATTCAACAACAGACAATATCTTTACTTTAATGGCACTGATTCAGAAATATTTATCAAAGAAAAGGGGAAGATTTTATTGTTTATATATAGATTTTGCTAAAGCTTTTGACAGCATCCAGCATAACAAATTATGGGAAGCATTTGCTAGAAACAACATTAATGGAAACTTATTAACCATTATAAAATCTACGTATGCAAAACTTAAATCATGTGTTAAAGTTCATGACAGACTCACAAACTTCTTTAGATGTACTATTGGAACAAGACAGGGCTGTGTTGGTAGCCCTATAATATTTTCTCTTTTCATCAATGATCTTGTTACTTTTCTACATGAAAAATGTGATAGAGGTATTGTTGTTTCTAATGATATTGAAGATTTAGTTGCACTTATGTTTGATGATGATGTTTCTAGTTTTTCTGCTACTGTTATAAACCTACAACACCAGATTAACTATATTGAAGAATATTGTACGTCAGTTAATATGAATATAAATTTAAGTAAAACAAAAGTTGTTGTTTTCAGAAATGGTGGTGTTTGAAAACAAACTGAAAAATGGTATTTCAACAACGAACTTATCGAAGTTGTTCCTTTCTATAAATATTTAGGTGTATTTTTCACAACCAAGCTAGTATGGTCCAAAACCCAAGAGACACTTTCAATACAGGGTCTAAAAGCATCTGCCTGTATTTTTAACTTTCAACGACAATTCGGTCATATTGACCCTATTGATATGTTTAAAATTTTTAACTCAATGGTTAATCCTATTTTATGCTATGCATCAGAAATTTGGGGTTATAATTATGTTGATAAAATAGAATCTGTACAAGTTAAATTTTGCAAACAATATTGTAATTTGTCTCAAAATACTGCCTGTTATTTTGCCCTCGGTGAACGTGGAAGAGTACCACTTTGTACTATTTATATGACAAACTGTATTAAATATTGGTTATAATTAACACGCATGAGAGACCACAGATATCCAAAACATTGTTATGTTATGCTAAAACGTCTATATGAATCTGGTAGAAAAACTTGGGCAGGGTGTATAAAAGAAATGCTTTTCAAATTTGGTTTTGGGTACGTGTGGATATCCCATGACGTAGGGAATGATGTAGGGTTTATTAATATTTTCAAGCAACGCTTAATTAACTGTTATTCACAAAATTGGCATGATGATGTTGAATCTTCACCAAAAGCATTACATTATAAATACTATAAGTCTTTACTCAACGTCGAGCATTATCTAACTCTAGACTTGCCATATAAATATAGAACAGCTATGTCTAATTTCCGTTGCTCTAGCCATGATCCAATGATAGAGAAGGGAAGACATATAGGAATTGATAGGCATTTAAGATACTGCTGTATCTGCTTAAGGACAAACACATATGTTATTGAAGATGAATATCATTTTTTCTTCGAATGTCCATTGTATAACAACATGAGAGCTACTTATTTAAACAGCACTCATAATTTATTCTATTCCCTTATGTCATCTTCAAAATCAGATGAAATATTATCAATCGCTAAATTTTTATATCACGCAATGAACACTAGAAAACTAGAAGTTAATATTCTATAGTTACTTTGATAATATCAATTGTAATGCTACAACCACATTTATTATTTGTATATTTGTCACTCTATTGTAAAATTGTATTGTTTGTATGTTTGTATTTAGGGCCAGAGGCCTATATTACCAAATAAAATATTATTAATATTATTATTATTATTATTATTATTATTATTATTATTATTAATACAACAGGACAGGGCGAGTTTTTTACGACATGTAAGACTGTTGTTTTGATGGTCAATGCTTTATGATAAATGACGCATTGAAAGGATATAATGAAAACAAAAAAACACAGGGACAAGTATGTTGATAGAAATCAAACAATCATTAGAAATAAAATCGTATTGAAAACTATATCGCCCCATTCGTTCCATAAGGTTCCAAGTGCCTTCTTATTACATATACATTTGGTACATTGCACTAATAGGGCAGTTTGAGAAAGAAGATTATGGTTTACGTTTAATTTCTTAGTTGTTAAGTGTCTCCGATTTACAGTCAGCCATTCAGCTAAATATTACTCATTTCTCTGCATGGCGTTACCATGAATTAAAATTATGCGTTTTCTTTATATTAGAGGAATAGAGTAATATTACTACTGTATTCTCTCTAAATTAACAACATGGACTAACTTGACGTCACGTCGTCATACGTTTTACGTGACGTTTACCGCAAGTTGCAATAAAATTCACGCTTTTATTCATCATGGTATCAATGTCGCTATTTCCAAAATGACATTAAATCCGCGGGCAGGTTATATATGCTTTGCTTTTTATTAGGAAATTTAAAAGGTGAAGAAATCGCCGGGACGATATCCGATCAATTACAAGTGATGGTTATCTACTTTTTGGATTTCCGGTATAGGAACTTATGAATTATGAACGGTAACTCTAAAATCCACAGTGTTTATATGACATTGTATTGCGGTTCACAAATTCTCTGTAAAGCGTAAAGTATAGACATTATGGAATACATATCTTGCAACGAACATGGTTGGTGTATTTTACATAATTTAGCAGTTGTAATAAGTTTTTTTTACAACATGGTATGTTCAGGTTGTCTATGTTTAGTTGGGGTATAAAATATGAATTGGAACATCTGTCAGAGACCATTATAAAGCGGGTGGGATAACGACCATTTGCAGCTGAATACAAATAATTAAAAATGGATTCCGAGTTCTAACAGATGTTGTGGGCAAATGATTTTATCACGTTAATATATATATATATATATATATAATTAGGGAGTTAAACTGGCAGAGTGATGGTATGCGCAATACAATTGACAAATACAAATTTGAGCATTTGATTGTCGTTTGGATAAACTGGAGTATTCACCTTCTTTTATAGAAGTTTAATCCATCGTCACAGACTTAGCATGCGCTTCAGACAAAAATCTAACCATTATGTTAATCCGCTTATAAACATTCAAAGTTGCAGGGGCAAAACACAGTACAGACTTACTTAAACATAAGTTTATATAAATACATGAGAGATTGTTATGTTTTTATTATAGCTTGTAGTCAAAACAGTGTAGCCATAGCAATATTTCTTTCTCACAAGTTTCACAGGCTACCAGTTAATTTCCTCAGGCTTTTGTCCAGTGTGCAGAGAAGGTAGTGTTATTAGCACGCGCACTACACGTGGTTAAAGAGCCAAAACGCATTCAATCCTCAAAACGGGACTGCTCATGATACTCGAATTTACAATTGGTCCGAGAATGTAGCAGTATACTTGATAGATAGTAAGGTCCCTATTGGTTGTAACATCATTTTGCGTATATATGCTGCATGAGTGCATGGGAAAGCAATGGTTATAGTTTGGCTTTATTATGGAATATTTCTATATAGCAAGTTAGATGTCAGTACTTATAAAATAGTCCAACATAATATCAGTACATAATTCTGCATCTGTCCTTTCAAAGCCCTGATTGGCGACAATTTTAGTTATTTCAAAAATGTTTATGTCATTAATTAAATTAAAAATCTACAAAAACATTGCTCACAAATAAATCATGATAAAATATGTTCACTGTATCCTTATTGCTGAAAGGATGTCTAATAAGATATGCCCAAACATGTACTGAAAAGGGATGTCCTAACTTGTCCAATGTGTTAAGGTTAGCCTGAAATAATAAGTTTGTAATCCATTATGTTTCAAATGAACAAGGCAACTTCAATGAGACGCCATATTTATTACACCGTTCATCTTTCAAAGTTTCCTAATGACAAAGTGGGGATCGTCAACACTTTTACTTGGTCATTTTTCCAAAATAGCTTAATTTGTAATGCTTTAAACTCTATATAGCGTTAATTTATGCTTTCGGGTATTTCTGAAGATTTGCTAAACAGTCCGCTTCAGTTATTCCAAATCATCAAGTTTGTTGCTATCATTAAGCTATTGACTTCAGTTCATACTATTTCAGAAACTCTTTATCAACAGCTGTTTTAACAGCTGCTATTTTGTGGATGACTGTTGAGCATCAAATATCACAGACCTCAGTCATCTAACGTCGTTTACTGTGCAAATATCAGATAAAATTAAGTGCTTTTTATTTTTGTTTACTTGTTTACTGTTTATTATTGATTTTTTGTTTAATTAATATTTTGAGGTACGAGTCGACAAATCTCCTATATTGAAAATAAAATGTCGGATTTATTTAGAGATGTTCGTGTATTATTTATAATCTAACCGGAAAGCGTACGCAAAATATGCAAAGTATGAAGAAAACATACAATAAACTTTCTCGATTTGAATTAAAGTTCAGTTGTGAGATTTCTTTAGAAAAACTGCAATTTATTCAATTTTTTTTCATGTTGTTTCACTTTATCTTTGTTAATCGGTATTATTTTTTTATTAATTTTCATAATATTTTAAGCAATTCATAAAATTGTTGAACTTTTGATTTGTTTGTTCATTGTTTTTTTTTTTGGAAATAGAATATTTTCGATAAATCAATATACAGTTTTGCATTATCTATTTGTATCGGAATGCTCTTAATTGTGTATTAAGTTATATTGTATCCATTTATCATAAATGTTGCATTTTTCTCCAAATGCTGTCTTTTTTACTTCTCAAGATATCGATACCTTTAATATTTGTATCCTTTTGGTGTAACCCCACCATTGATTTTTGTTCTTTATTCTATAGTAAATAATAAAAGTTTGAAGGCTTGTCATTCATAGAGGGTCCCAAATGAAAGAAGTGAAACCTACCTTTTACTGTTTGTCAACCTCTGCACTATCAAAATATGATGAGAAAAGTAGGGGTCATGTGTCATATAAAGTGAAAGTAGACTTCCGAAATCATGAATTCATACCCCAATTTCCAAGCATCATTTTTTTTTCTAAATTCACAATTCAAACATGAGAATGCTATCAAAATGTTCAAAATACATCAATAATGCCATTCAAATAAAAAAATGAGCATTAAAATAAGGAAAATGCATTTTTAAAGAAGAAGAATTGAGGATTATTTATAACCGCCATTATGCGACTACCCCACGGAAGCACTTCCTTTTTGCAATGGTGGCACTATGCCTTCTGTGCCGATAACTATTATAATTCGATAGTTAACATAGACAAATAAGGCGACAGTGGGCATCCTTGTATTACTCCTCTTTCTACTTTTGAAGAATCAGTTATAAACTACACAACTTGTAGCATCGTTATAAACTCGTTTGATATTATTAATAAAATTAATACCAAAATTGAAATAGTTAGGAGCTTTTAAAATAAAACCGTGTTGAATGATAATAAACGCTTTTTCGATACCAACAAAAAGTATTAAACTTGATTTATTTTCGTTATTTATATTTCTGATATCTTCTAATATACTGCAAATATTTTAATCTATGCACCGTCCTTTTAAAAAAAACAGTTTGATTTTAATTAATTAGTGTAGATAAAGCTTTCTTAATTTTATTTGCAATAGCCTTGGTTATCGATATTTAATAAACTTATTTGTATCAGTTACTTAAAGACATTAGATTTTTATCTTTTGAGGGGGTGGGGGATATTATACCTTGTTTTTGAGTTTCTGTGAAATTTCCGTTTACAAAAAAAGTTTTTGTAGTTAATATGAAATGTCTTGATTGTGTTCCAAAAAATCTTATAGAATTCCGGTTTAAGTCCATCAGATCGTAGGGATTTTCCACTATTCAGTTTTTTAAAGAAATTGCATATTCTTCTTCATTTAAAATACTTTCACAGGATTGTTTTTGCTCTTCGCTTAATAAAATATCTCTAATGTTTGTAGAAAATCTTCATTATCATTTATCAATTTTTATACTTTCTTCTAAGATGTCGCTAGATTGTGTTGTGTTTTTTTTTTTAAAGTCTATTGATAGTTTACTTTCAAATATTTCCTTCTAACTTTTCTTATTTAATTTAAGCCAGTAAAATAATTATTTTCTTTTTGATGAATCACCTAAACCATTTACTTAAAAATAATTTCTTTAAAACTTATTAAACGTGGAAATCAAAATAAAATATAAATAATTAAAATGAAATTAGCAGATTGCTTTATAAATATCCAAAGACTGACAGTAAAAGTAAGAATAAGTAGCTGAAAATAAAGGAAAGATGGACAAGTAGTACGAGTCTCCATGTAAAAAGAATTAAAAGAAGAGAGAAAAAATCATAATTTAACTACAACCAAAATCTATACAAAGGTACATCGCCACTGTTTACAAATGTTTCCATCATATTTATAAAATGTTTAAATGACATAGGATAATATATGTAAACACCTTTTTCAAACAAATACTTGCTGTCCAATATAAACATAATTTTTTTGCTTTAATCAGTAATATTCAAATTATGTTGAAATTAATTACTTTTATATTTGTCATATTTAAATCAAGAACGCATATACAGATATTTCTATCATGATATAACAAAAAGGTCATACTCAGCAACACATGTTCACATCAACACAGTGTCACATCAACATAGGGTTACATCAACACAGGTTCACATCAACACAGGGTCACATCAACAGAGGGTCACAGGTTCACATCAATACAGGCTCACATCAACACAGCCTCACATTAATACAGGGTCATATCAACACAGGTTCACATCAACACAGTGTCACATCAAAACAGGGTCATATCAGCACAGGTTCACATCAACACAGGGTCACATCAACACTAGTTCACATCAACACAGGTTCACATCAACACAAGTTCATATTTAACACATTCATGTTTAAGAATACAAATATCAGTAGATTTTTACCGTTTACTTTCTGATATAAAGTAGACCATAGGCAACAATAATGAATCACGTTATAAATTAGATAAACAGTGAACATCAATAGATGTTTCTATTTTACTTTTTATAGTGTACAGACGATTTTATTAAAATCCATCATTTTCAATATTAACATAAAACGTATATATCAACCTCCTACAGTTCAATACACTGTCCATCCTCCACTTTTGGCATCCATATTTTACTTTTCAATATAATGTTATTCACCTTGTGATATACTATGCATCATGTCTACCATTAAGCATTCATCTTTTAAATTTAGATATATCAACGACCATCAGTTGTGGTTCTATTTTACACGTCACTGTAACCTAAAGTATAAATCATACCATGGTTTTGATATCATATACACCTTTAAAACATCAACTTTCATTCATCTTTTCAATTGTTTTACATCATAAGTTGTACACATCAATAATCGTTGAGCTTTCACATTCAACATATCAACAAGCAAACCTTGTAAACATATTTGATTACACAAGTGATGTGGTAACCACCAAAAAGCGTTGTACTTTTACATTTTACTATAACGTTAGTGGTCAGCATAACGATTCGTTGACGTTTTACATTTTGATTTTACATAAGGTGTAAACATCAAATGACATTTTTCTTACTGATATAACCTTAATAATAAATGTCAATAACCATTCACATTTTACATTTAGAGATCAGGCAAAATAGTGTACATTAATAATTTAATAGTTTACAAAAGGGTATGACATGCATCTTTAACATCAATAATCATACATCTGCACTGTTTATTAGACAATGGATCTATTGTAATTAATAAATTTAATCACAGTATAATTAAATTATCTGTAAACCGTATATATAATTGATGTTATAATTCTATCGTACTACCCTTATGTTCGAAATAAATAAACGGAATTAATATAAAAAATAGAATGGGAGCAGCTATATCTTATTTGTATATTATTATATATAAAAACTTTATCATTCGAAAGACAAAACGAACAATAGAAAGAAATACAAGACGTCATAGGGGAGCATGTTACTATTACTATCTTGTAATAGTGTGTAAATAGTAGACATTTCATGTTGAAAGCCATATCAGTCTTGCTAAAATTTGTTTTCTTCTTTTCATCTTCTCTGTTTGACGTAGCGCAAACGTGAACGATCTAGTATATTATAATACCGTATTGGGGGTTTGATTGGACACTCCAACAAATGCCAAGTTACAGTACAAACATAATTATCTGTATTGAACGATTTAAGCTATAAATAGAATGCCATCATTTCCGTTGAGTCTATTCGATTTATACATAATTGTTAACAACAGTAACAACATTTTTTTCTCAGGCACACACATGGTTATTGAAATAAAATCAAAGTATACCTAAAGTATATAAAATAAATTCCATCTACACGCACGCGCCCTTGCATGCACACACATTTTTACATATATAAATATTCATTGACCTAAGTAGGTACCTATTGTCCGCTAGGTTCAATCCGCTCTCACAAATACTCCGTGTATATCCGTAAATTAATTTTCGGCGACCAAACGTAAATAGTAATACAATAATGTTTAATGCGAACCAATTCTGCACACAAAGTGTAGCAACTTTGTCGAGACCAGTCAGTGTTACTACATATAATTATACTACAACTGACCCTATTTCGGAATGCACATTCATTTACGGATACGGCTGAAATTTGTCTCTTATATTGTGGACAACATATAAAACATGCATACTGGTACAAAAACTGGTTATAGCAATTTAACCTGAATATAAAATATAATAAAAATCGTTATATTTATACTAAAACAGATATTCTCATTAGTAGAAAAACGTTTATTTTGCAAATGTAGTTTATTTAACGATGACATACTTAAAGGGTTATTTTTCCTAAAAGTATTATTATATACATGCATCTATGTATTAGTTTTAAATACTAAATGTAACCAATTTTAAATATTTTGTTCGCATTACTTGTAAAATCTGCATTACTTCGACAAATTTTAAAAACGGGTATGTTTATGAGGTAATACCAAAATATCTTTACGTTAACATGTGTATTTTTATTTCTGATTTTGCATGAACACATTAAATATCAATATTGGAAAGTTTCATAAAATTCTATCCGAAGAAAAAAAACGACAAAACGTATAGTAAACGTCTTTAAGTACTTTCCGTCTTTAGAATAAACATGAATATGTACATTGTATTTGATTCAATACATTAATTATAAAATTATATGTTTTGTGCAATAAATGTATATTATTGATAAATTAGTAAACGCTTTTATTTCTACAATCCTTTTTCTTCTGGGTTAATGATCTCATCAACCTTAAAACAAACTAGAAAAACTCATCTGTCAATTTTTGTTTTGAAAATGATTTTTGTACAAATGATAGAGTTTGTCTTTGTACTATTGATTCATTTGTATTTGTGAAATAAAAACAAAATAAAGAATCAATGTTATTGCGTAAATTCTTTAAAAAGTTTGTCAATCTTTGTTTACAAATGATACGCTTTTTCAATACAGGCATAGTGCCATTATTGCAAAAAGGAAGTGCTTCCGTGGGGTAGTCGCATAATGGCGGTTGTAAATAATCCTCAATTATTTTTCTTTAAAAATGCATTTTCCTATTTTTAATGCTCATTTTTTTTATTTGAATGGCATTATTGATGTATTTTGAACATTTTGATAGCATTGTCATGTTTGAATTGTGAATTTAGAAAAAAAAAATGATGCTTGGAAATTGGGGTATGAATTCATGATTTCGGAAGTCTACTTTCACTTTGTCACCAGTGTACACACTGAGCAGAAAAAAAATCTCTTATATGACACATGACCCCTATTTTTCTAATCATATTTTGATAGTGCAGAAGTTGACAAACAGTAAAATGTAGGTTTCACTTCTTTCATTTGGGACCCTCTATGAATGACAAGCCTTCAAACTTTTATTATTTACTATAGAATAAAGAACAAAAATCAATGGTGGGGTTACACCTATACAGTATAATAACTCTGCACTGGATTAATAATTCTACACTGATAATAAAAGATCAGGCAATCTTTGGTCTTTGGCAGAAGCTCCTAGCAACGTCCTTTAATGGAAAGTTTTTTCGAGACATATATAACATGTACAGTAACATTAAGTCTTGAATATTTTGCGATGGCCAAACAACTAGTTTTTTTGCATATGAGAACGGTTTGAGACAGGGAAAACAATTATCTCCCCTGATCTTCTCCATACGCCTGGACGATTTTGAATCTTGTCTGTCCATTTCTGGTCCAGTTGGCTTTAAACTTGATGCTAATACTGCAGGAAACTGGCTTGAACTTGTGGTTATCCTATATGCAGACGATACTGTTATCGTATTAGATAATCCAGTTGATTTCCAGAATTTACTCGATTCATTTCGTGTTTATTGCCACGACTGGAAACTCGTTGCTAGTATGTTTAAAAGCAAAATAGTAATATTCGGTGCTGGAAACGTCACCAACTACCTTTTTGAAATTTGAGGTGAAAACATTGAAACTATGAATTGCTATAAATATCTAGGTACAATATTTACAAGAAATGGCTCATTCTTGACAGCTAGAAAGAACTTGGTTGAACAAACAAGGAAAGCTAAGCAAATATCATATTCTCGCATATAAAATCTCGATTTGCCCCTCGACCTCCAACTTAAACTATTTGATCACACTTTACTGACTATCTTAGCATATAAAAGCGAAGTATTGGGGTAAGAATCAAATGATTTAATGGAAAAAGTCTTTCGCGATTTTCTTAGGAAAATTAAAAAATTTCGCAAAAGTACACCCATGTATATGTTATACGCCGAATTAGGCTGTTACCCGATTTCAATTCATATCAAATGTAGGATGATATGGTTTTGGAACCTTATATTAGGTAAGAAAGCCTGATACTCGTCTCATATATATATCTCTACATGTTAAATAACAATCTGCATAGTTTTAAATGGAGCTCATCCGTAATAAAAATACTAACGTCCGTTTGCAGGATAGACATATGTATGAACCAATCAAATGTAACCTGCAAAAGTATAAATAGGTCCGTAAATCGGACTCTAATTGACCGGTACAAGCAATCCTGGAATGCAGATCAGAGAAATTCTAATAAAGTCGTAATATACAGTCATATCAAGAAAACAATTTGCTTTGAAAACTTCTTGAAATTCCTCCCACTAACCTAAATCATTACCTATTTAAACTGGGTACATCTAACGATAGATTCCCTATAGAAACAAGAAAATGAACAAATACCTCCATAGAAAATAAGAGTATGCTAAAAATGTTATTGTAACGAAGTTGGTTAAGAAATACACTATTTATTTAGATGCTCACATTTTCAACGAGAACGTCGAATTTTAATTAAAAATAAACATTTAACCACACATGATATTAATGAGCTGCATAATGTGCTATCGTCGCAAAACGAAACCGGACTAATCAACTTATGCAAATTTGCACGCATACTTATAAAAAAAGTGTTATTAATTCTTTACAAACATGACTAACACCGGCTTCTTGCTACACCGTCAAATATATCAATGGCATGGTTATATTCGATAGTAAATAATAGTATTCCACACTGCCGATTATATTCTTGCCGCTAGTGCACATGGCACGATTTCCCCAAACGTAGCCAAATAATGTAATTTCACTCACGGCGAACCAACCAATAGTTATTCACTATTTCATTAATTATGCAATTCGATAACGTACTAACATGTTCTCCACACTTCCTCCCTGATTAATGACGCTTAAATTCAAGATTTTAACTATAAAATCCGAGGCTACCTCACTGTGTCTTCTGACAGTGTGTGTCCAGATCGTTGTATGCATGGTTTAAGCCAGGGACAACAGCGGTATTATAACGTAACTGGCTACATGCCAGAGTCAAATGACGATGGTCATCGACAGCCGTGCGCAGACCGGACTGGGTATACAATGAGGACTGGCCAACACAATTAACACTACCTGTTATAATATTTGTACTTTTTCCTCATTTTAACATGTAAATGTAATGAGAGAATAAATGTAATTGTTGTTTGTTGTTGTTGTTAATTTTTTATGGGGTGGCATATAGTTATCACAGTGTCCGTCCGTCTGTTCGTCCATCCGTCCTTTCTTCCGCCCGGTATTTCGTGTCCGGTGTGTAACTTTGTCATGTATATATGGATTGTGTTAATACTTGCTACATGTACGAATGATCAGCATAACACGACGACGTGTCGCGAGTAAAACCCACACATGTATGAGATTTCGTGTCCGGCCTATAACTTTGTCATGCTTAGATTTTGTTAATACTTGATGCAAACGATCAGCATAACATGACGACGTGTCGCAAGTAAGAACCACATCCGTACCTCAAGGTCAAGGTCACACTTTCAGTTTGTTTCACATCACTTTAATTCTGTGTGAAAGTTCGTGTCAAGCATGTAACTTTGTCATGCATTGATGCATTTTATTCATACTTGCTACAAATGATCGACATAACATGAAGACATGTCGCACGTAACACCCAGGCTCCCACATCAAAGGTCAAGGTCACAGGGTCACCTGTTCATCAATTTCAAAAACACTTGGCTCAGTTGATCAACATGACATGATGAAGTGTCGGGTGTAAGACCCAAAACCTTTCCTCAAGGTCAAGGTCACACTTTCAATTTGTTTGATATTCCGTATCTCATCTGTAAATTTGTCTTTAACTTGGTTCAATTGACCAATCAAAGTCAAACTTTGAGTTAGTTTGACAGCTCTTTGAATCTGTTTTATATTTCATTTCTGTGTATAACTTTATCATGGATTGATTTTAAAAACACCTGGCTCGATTTATCAATTGGTCAGAATGGCAGGACGAAGTATTGTGTTAAGACCCAGAACTTAACCTCAAAGGTTGCGCTTTAAGTTTGTTTAATAGTTTATGCCTCGTTTGTAAATTTGTTTTACATGGAGGGAATTTTAGAATAGCTTGACACAAGTGGTCAACATGTCATGATGATGTGTCACCCGTATTTATCTGTAGAAACACCCAGACCTTTACATCAGATGTCAAGGTCAAGTTTGAACAAAGGTCAAGGTCACAATTTAATGTAAAAAAAACATGAAATTGTGTGTATAGTCGGAATCGTCAGTCCATGACTCTTGATGCTACCTATTATAAAAAAAAAATTACATACCATTAGGGGATCATGTGACACTTACCAGTGACATTTGTTGTTGTTTTTTGTTTTGTTTTTTAGTTTTGTTTTTGTTTTTGTTTATTAGTTTCTTTCCTGTTTCTTGAAAGAGGTATAACTCTGGCAATTTAATTAACTGGTGTTATTGGTGTTACAAATTGATTACTGTACAAACGGACTGTAAGCAGCGCTTGAGATGAAAATAATAAATATGCACAAGTGGCTAGATCGTTGAGAATACAGTTGCAGCTGATTGTATATGCATATGGGATGTTACGTATACGACGTTTCAATTACTGATAGCTGTGTATACAAGCGTTGTCTAAAACATTACTTAAATTATATTACAAAAATATGTGATTCGAACAAAGTGGAAAGGGGTAGGTAAAGTAGATAGACAGGTAAATAGATGAGTGGATGGATGGAGTGGTTGAGGGAGGAAGGGCAGGATTAATGGATGGATGGGTGGTCAGGTTTGAAGCCGTGCGTGTGGGCGGGCGACCTTTTTGACGGACGGATGGACATATATATACGTTATCAAGGAACTACAGCGTATCCGTAACCACGCGTGCTAAATTGCTCTTCTACCATTGTTTTTCTACACTTTTGGAACAGTTTTCTTGTTAGATTCTAAGCATGCTTGAAAGACAAGACAGAAACAGTAGACCGGGTGACAGGAGGTAGTTTGTTCAATTCTAATACAGTGGAGGAGAGAAAAGATGCAGAGAAGTATTGGGTATTGAAGGAAGCATACATAATGTGGTCAGAATTGCGTCGGCCGTATATTGCATCATAACTTACTGCCTCGGGGGTCATTAAAGTTAAGTAGGAAGGGGTAGAAGGACAGCTGATCATTTTGCAGAAGTGGGCTTATATGTGTTGACGTCTGCAGGACTTTAATGTTCAAGAACGGATTATTTGTATAAGTTATAAAGTGAAACTAAGCGTGTCGTTCCCGTAATGATTCTAGCTGCTTCCATGAAAGATGAGTGCATAGTTTCGAATGACTAACGTTCCTGAGTGAATTCGAGACAGCTCAGAATGTTACTCGAGTCCAAGTTTTTTTTGTGCCTATAATTTATCTATGATTTTTAGTGTTGACTTCGTGTATTTGAATAGAGTGTTAATGAATACGGGCGGATGCTGGGGTTTGACATGTTTGCGGGAGATAAGTGAATAATCAGTTTTAGCAGGATTAAACGTTGCTAGCAAGGTTAAAGTCCAGTCATTGATATTTTGTAAGTCAAAATTGAGACAGAGAGTAGCATGTTGAGGATTATCAACTATCACCTAGAGTGCTGTGTTGTCAGCAAAGAGGCGAATCGCAGAGCCAATTTCAGAAACAATATTGTTGATGACCTCCTTGCAATCATCAAGAGCCTTTCTAAAGGTATGGTAAATATGTGTAAGCTGATTGACAGTCCTCCTTGGGAACAAAGCCAGACTGAAAAGACGAGATGAAGTTGTTGTCATTGAACAAATTCGAGGACTTTACTGATTGCACTGAGTAGGGAGATGGGCATGAATTAACTGTTGCTTACATCGTGAGTGTCGTTCTTCTTGTAGATTGCACAGACATGGACTAAGTTTCATAGACGGGATTCTTTGAAATGGCGTAGGGAGTTAATGAAAGGCGTTAATGAATACGGGCGGATGCTGGGGTTTGACATGTTTGCGGGAGATAAGTGAATAATCAGTTTTAGCAGGATTAAACGTTGCTAGCAAGGTTAAAGTCCAGTCATTGATATTTTGTAAGTCAAAATTGAGACAGAGAGTAGCATGTTGAGGATTATCAACTATCACCTAGAGTGTTGTGTTGTCAGCAAAGAGGCGAATCGCAGAGCCAATTTCAGAAACAATATTGTTGATGACCTCCTTGCAATCATCAAGAGCCTTTCTAAAGGTATGGTAAATATGTGTAAGCTGATTGACAGTCCTCCTTGGGAACAAAGCCAGACTGAAAAGACGAGATGAAGTTGTTGTCATTGAACAAATTCGAGGACTTTACTGATTGCACTGAGTAGGGAGATGGGCATGAATTAACTGTTGCTTACATCGTGAGTGTCGTTCTTCTTGTAGATTGCACAGACATGGACTAGGTTTCATAGACGGGATTCTTTGAAAAGGCGTAGGGAGTAGTTAAAGAGGTCACATAGAGGTCGGGATAATAAGTTTGAAAGTTATTTGAGGACTATGCTACTTCCATAGGTTGGATGTTGATGTTGACGAGTTTAGGGCCATGATCGTTGATGGGAATTTACGGGAGTTCTTTGTTCGTGCCATCTAGGAGTGTTTATGCTTTAAAGAATGTGTTGAGTATGTCTGCCTGTTCTGTGTTTGTTTAGTATGTGCTGTTGGATTAATGAAGCCTTTTAGAAGATTCCAGTAGTCGTACGAGTGGTGTTGTGAAAGGTGATGCTCATTTTAGTGTTGTGTGCATGTTTGGCATTGCTTACGAATGAATTCATTTTGTTGCGTATGGTGTTGTATGTAGTCAAATGGTTTGGGTTGTTAGTTTTGCGTGCTCTGATGTTTGCTGGTATTTGTCTTTGAATATGGTTTCTGATTGTGATGTGCATCCAAATTGGGTCGGTGGGTCGTACTGTTACTGCTTTGTTAAGAATGCACTCATTCCACATAGATAGTTAAGTTGCACTGAGACTAGAATAATAAACATCGAAAGTAGCATCAAAACAAGATTCACAATCAAACTCAGATACATTGGTACGCAACTAATCAAAATTGGCTTCAAATAATTTTCAGACTTTGCGCTTACAGGGTGTGCGTCAGGATTTAAGATATCTGATAAAACAGAACACTGGACAGCGATAACAAATATTCTACCCAAGGATGGATTCACATATACCACAAAAAGATACTAGATTGGGGAGAGTACAAGGAATAGGCCAATAACAGACTAGGAAGACCCGGTAAAGTTGGTTGGGTCTGAGATTTGTTGGGAAAGGTTGAATTGTATACACATGTTGTCTAATTTTCATTCGAGATACTGGTTTGAAACAGCCGAGATTAAACTCACCAGTAACCACTATATCTTTAGTCTGAGTATCGACAGCTAAGGATATGTAATCCTGAATACACGGAAGGACAGCAGCATTGGAATTCGGTAGACGGTAGAAAAAAAGCCAAACAGAATAGGTTTATTTTAACCTTCAATTCTAACCATATACATTCAATGTCGTTTTCCTTTAAGTCGTTCCTTCGGCGAGCAGTGATCGTATATTTAACATAGACTAGGACACTGCCATATCTGTCAGTCGTGCAATCCTTACCAAAAAGTGTTTGGTAGTTGTAAAAGGCAAGATCCGATGTAAATGTGTTGTTATTCAACCAGGATTGTGTGAAAGCCAAAAAATAAATAAATCATGCTGAATTAATTATTTTTACATTTTAAGAGTTACCTTTATTTATATTCCATTTAAAAACAGTGAGTGTATCAAACAATAAAATATTAGAAATTAATTAATTAAAAACAATCAAATTACTTTTATAAAGAAAGGATGCTAAAAAACTTAAAACTGTTCATCAGAGAAAATTTAATGTGTACAACACTGTTTGTTTCTTTACAATCAGGATATCAACAGAATACAGTATTCAATAATAAATATAAGTGTAAAGTCACATTGCAATATTTTATGTTGCAAGGCGGTTACCTCAGTTTTCGGTGTTAATGAATGCATTGTACTTATTCTATTTTACCTCCATATTGATTATGTTTATGTCGCTTTGTTGATTGTGTCCTTTGAATACTACATCTCCTACATGCTTTGACTATACAGTATTTATCCTTGGGATGATTTTAGCTACTGTAGTATTTCTTTGTACCAATCATTTTCTCACTATTTTCAGTTCGATTGTTTGAATATTCTGTATCCTATCCAATGTCCTTTCAACTTGTGTTGTAAGTAGCCACACCTTGGCATTCACCGCGTGCCTTAATTGTTGTATTTAACACCAAGGCTGACACAGTGGATGCTAATTTTCGGCCGTATCTTTCATGTACTTGAAGCATCCCGATACTATATCTGTCGTCGTGATGGTTGATATGATCGGCTGTTAACTTCCATAAGTGTCCTAAGTAAATGTTAATATCATTATTTTTATGCACAATGATGTCCTTTCTATGGATGAATGAAGACACAGATTTTCCGTATTTACCTGTATAGTGTATACATACATAAATGGTTTCATCCATATGGCAACTGAGTAAAACAAAACGGATCCTCATTTCTGGTATCTTAAAGACGGTTCACTGACTACTTCCCCACATAATATTAGATGGAAAGTTTGTAGATGGCAAATCATCACAGAGACTGTGACCAGTCAGGGATTCCAACTCACGACCACTTGATTTCCACTCGGACGTGTAGCTGTATTAGTTAGGTCAGTTCGGCTTTACGGCTTTGTAAGAGCCAATGCTTCCAGCAGTATAATCCTATGTAATTATTATTTTATATAACAACCAAAGCCATGGTTAAATATGATACGAACTTAACCATTAAAATGAATTGATTACATTATATTATGTCTGTTTGTTTAGACAGTCTGCTTTTCTATCGTTTTTGATTAAGCACAATGCATTGTGTATAAAGCTATAAATAGCTAACGCTTAATAACCAGAACATGACATATTTCATATGTTACTATTGTATGTTTTCCGGAGAAAATCACGAGGATAATGTATGAGTATAGAGATTGCATGCAAGTTACAGTTATACAGTTTTACACATAGCTAAATTGTTTCACCTTGGAAAGAGTATTTATGATGATACAAAGGTCGTCTATAGCACGTCTATTTTTAAAATGGGGATTTCGTTTCAAGTTTACCATTCCAAATTAGTTATCGAGTGTGCCAGGTTTTTGGTTAATTTGACATACCATTCGGATTTTATGTATTAATGATAATGAGATGCTTTGTATCCATTTTAAAAAATGTATGTTTTTATTTTTCAAGTCAGTTAAAGCGTTTTTTCCTGTTATACTCCTTTTAAGAGTTAGACAGAAGTCAAATTTTGGATGTAAAGACATGTTTATATCTTTGAAAAGCGATATTGTGTTAATTTGTTTCTTAAAGATTTTATCTATTACCAAATTGTAATTATTTGAAAGTGTTCTATCAAATATAAAGCATTCGTGTTGAAGTGTTGAGGCAACCAAGGAACACCTCATTACACAAATACTCACAAATATATCAATATATGATTCCAGGTACAACATGAGGCACAAAGATTATCTTATACATAGCAAATTGAAAGAAATCAACCCGGGCCCAGTTTCTCGAAAATACTTAAGTCTGCTATTTTACTTAAACTCAAATAGTGTGCTCAATTTAAGTATAAGTATTTTTGTGAAACCGGGGCCTGGACACATCAATGTTTGATAAGAAAACAAAGATGTTGTTTCGGAGATGTTGGCTCGGCGAAAGTTAAGTTGCTTTTCATGGATGACTGGAACACCACACATATCTCAAACTACTTATCTAGTCCAGGGAAATCTCTATTTCGATGTATACACATATACATGTATGGTATGATATTGAGCAATACTTGGCTCGAACATAACCTTTACTTTAACTATTTTGTACAGTCTCGTCGGGTTCGAGCCATCGAAGTTTTACTGTAATCTAATTAGCATTTAATGAAATACGAACCCATACTTGAATTGTATGTATTTTAAGTGTTTTTTTTTCATTCGGTTATGAAAGCCTTAACATTGTAGAACTAATCCGTGCAAGCTCCTCAATTTGGCAATGGCTTATCATATCAGTTTATATCATTATTTTTTAATCGCGTACTTGCATCCGACTGAACTATAGCTAGACATAACTATACACACTACTTAAACCTTAACTCTTCTTTATACAAATTAAGTCACCATTTGTACGATAAAAACTGGATGTTCCATCGGTTAGATTCATTGATGCTTATACCATTCAAATAATCCATTTTAGGAAATTTGAGTATAAAAAAGTACATTCTTTATTAAAAAAGATTAAAGTAAACCATGTACTTAATTTCTAAACACTTGATATATTTCTGTTGCTTTCTGTCATGTCTAGCCCAGCAGTCATTCCCACACTGCAATGAAATAAACAAACAACAAAGTGCGCAAATTAACAATATGCATTCAGCTTAGACAATGTGCATATTAATGGTTCAGTATTCGACATTATGGTCTCTTTGCAAGCAAATATGATATACCAGTACGAACTTTAATATATATTTGTATCGATCTAACACTGAAGCATTTGTAGCCCGTCGTTCATAATGGATGCAAGCGGCTGCGTGCGTAGGAGGCAAGTTTTCAGATATCTTCAACAGAACATTTACCACCACCGGAGCAAAATTCTACATCATTATAATTCGGCGTGGTAAGCATTTTCTCAGTTAGACAATCGATAGACAGTCCTCTCTTCGGAAACTTGACGTTAATGTGGGCTGGCAGTGAGCGAAATGATATAGCTAAAGAACGGATACGGCATAAAACAGACAAGGCAATAAAATATACTATGTCTATGTGTAAAGTTCAAAGCAACATAACCAGTAAATTTTAACCATTAAATGCAATAAAAACACATTTATAATTGTAATATTTAGCATAACTTGAGACTCTCTTGATCATTACTGGCGCGAAATACCGGTAGGCATCATAAAAAAGACTATGTACTTAAACTCGTTATTATTTGACTTTGACCTAACACGTGTTGTAAACTTAATAGTTTGGTCCATCCAATCTCGACAATATCCGCTTCGTTAGTTTACATATTTCGTGTAGTTAATAATATATTTATGTTTTATTGTTTTTCTAAACTAGCGAAGAAGCTAATTTGCATACTGAGGAGTAAATATATATTTAAAAAAACGGAGAAGTATGAGATTATAAATATAAAAATGTTCAGAAATTTCCGGGCATCATCGATAAAAAAAGTGCAATTTACTGCAACGATAGGCATATGTAAGAATGTCATCAGTAAGGAAGTTAATTTGCATACTGGCCAGTAAATTTATATTTATATTTAAAAACGATTTATTCATGAGTAAGATTTGAAGTACATAATTATATTAGCTATAATAAATCCAAGGCCTTGCAATGCGTACATATTGTCCCATTGGAGCAAGAAGGTACCAAGTGCCTTCTTATTTTATATACACTTGGTACCTTATTGCACCAACGAGGCGAATTATTATTATATTGGCTATTATAAATCCAAGGCCTTGCAATGTGTACATAATTATATTGGATATAATAAATCCAAGACCTTGCAATGCGTACATAATTATATTGGCTATAATAAATCCAATGCGTACATTTTGTCCCATTGGTGCAAGAAGGTACCAAGTGCCTTCTTATTTTATATACATTTGGTACCTTATTGCACCAATGGGGCGAATTATTATTATATTTGCTATTATAAATCCAAGGCCTTGCAATGCGTACATAATTATATTGGCTATAATACATCCAAGACCTTGCAATGCGTACATAATTATATTGGCTATAATAAATCCAAGACCTTGCAATGCGTACATAATTATATTGGCTATAATACATCCAAGACCATGCAATGCGTACATAATTATATTGGCTATAATAAATCCAAGACATTGCAATGCGTACATAATTATATTGGCTATAACAAATCCAAGACCTTGCAATGCGTACATAATTATATTGGCTATAATAAATCCAAGACCTTGCAATGCATGCACAAGTTGTTATTTTTTTACATAAATATCTTTAGCAACTGGCTATGTTACATTAACAGTAGAAATCAAAATTATGTATTGTGATCACGTTACATCTTTCGAGTTGTTTTTAATATACTTATGTTTTATTGTTTTCCAGATATGGAAAAAACAATGATGGGTGTGTGTTATATCACTATGTGTTGTTTCGTTACTAATAGTGAATATAAGTCATTGCAAATTGTCGTCTGCAAAACAAGCTGATATTGCTGAAGAATAAAGTGATAACTATTAGTCACTATTTCAGTTATATCAAGTTATTTAAATGTGTATGTCGTTTTGTTTAAATGTTTAGCGTCACTTTTATCCCATAGAGAATTAACAGTTAACAGCTGGTAAATCTTTCCTGGGACACTTGAAGGTTAACCAGTACTCTAGCATATCAGTCTCCACGATTTTCCCACTTGAATCAGCAATGAGACTCGAATGATCATAAGATGGAATATCAAACATCATTCATCAAGTAGATTGTGACCGAGTGGAAATTTGAATCAATTGATACATTTAGTAAGACGAGCTACCAACTGAGCAAACAGGACACCCGAAGAAATCACTGGCAGTTTTTGGAGATATATGATTAAACAAAATGACGAAATTTTACACAAAACATAAACACAGTTCATAATATTACAATATCAATTTCTCATTTTTATTTTTAGATTAATTTAAACTGCAAACAATGTATATTATAATAAGTTAAATTTCTTATTTGATGTTTATTTAATAAAGACATTTATCTTTTTTGCCATAATGTGTAATAACCAATTGTAATAACATACTGTACCTCATCAAGCTTTTGATCATGTATATCTGTTATTAAGTGTATCTGCGAGTGTTAGTGCAGTGGTGTAGCACTTTGCAATTGAAATGTCAAGTGTCCTGTATGCTTTACTCTATTTAATATTGATATACTTTTGTATTTTTTTTGTATTTTTTTTTTTTGCTACTCATGTTCATATTTATATGTTCTTTATGTAATAACATATATGTCGCTCTCCGCTAATGGAGGAAATAAAGAATATATATATCGTAAATGCTAATAAATAAGCACTTTTCTTACCTTTATCACTCTTATAAACATTGAATATTTTCTTACAATTTAGATATTGAACATACATGCCAACATCAGTTTGTATTCTTTCGTATCGGTGATTCTTTTCCTGGAAAAAAAAACAATGCTAACTTTTATAAAAGAGTTTCTTATATCAAAAGCTTAGGTAAAATTGATTGAGTTGCACTTAATGCACTGATAAACGAATTTAATACTATTCTCTAACAATTAAAACGCAAACAATAACACTTCTACGTAACAGTACGTTTAACATGGAATGGAATAGCTTTTTTAAAAAAAATATATATAATTACCGGATACTTATCTTTGTTTCTAGCTTGTGATGATTGATTCTTACTTTAATTCATTGCAATAAAGACAAAATAGGGGGATAGTGCTGTGAATAGAGTTTTTTTTTCAGCCCACTCTTGAGATCGCAGGTTCGATTCCCCAGCTCGACCCGATGTCCTCTCAAATGTAACCATAAGTAGTGGTTCTATACAAGAAGCGGACGCAATAGCAGTTCATATAATTTATTGTTTAGCCTGTGCAAACACACGTGTAAACAGGAAGTATGATGCTTGTTTTATAAAGATGTATTAAACCAGTGTGCTTGAAGTGCGTGTGTTAATATAGGTTACAGGAAGCAACAGTTGCTTGTTATAGAGAATGAAATATACAAATATTTGAGTTAGGTATGCCCTAATGTTAATGA
The DNA here is from genome assembly GCA_029582155.1 of Panopea generosa. NCBI lineage: Eukaryota > Metazoa > Mollusca > Bivalvia > Adapedonta > Hiatellidae > Panopea > Panopea generosa. The sequence continues at coordinate 2,016,576 of CM055901.1, forward strand.
ACTCGTTGTTAACACCTTCCTAGAACTAATAACACTACGTCAAAGTGTGGGGCGACCTTAACCGGTCGCCGCTCAGCCAACAACACTGCTGTAGTGATAGTCAGTTATATCAGATGAAATAATCCCGTGTAAACACAATGTGCAATTTTAAATTATTAAATTTTAAAAAGGGCAATAAAACTTTATATCACAAAATTAATTTGTATTTAGCAGAATACATAGTGCATCCCTTCTTGCAGTTCTTTGACAGAGTGACAAACGAAATCATATCCATATTCGGTGAGTTCGGCTTATCTATAACGACATTTGCATATTTTGCATTTGACAGAAACGATCGGAATCACGGTGGTATTCATAACAAGTGCAATCACGATATTGCTTCCTAAATTCAAAACGCAATGAGCATATTACATATAAACTGTGCTTAAATGAATAGTAATGTATGGTCAGTATAAGCGTGTTGTCTAGCGACCGGAAGAGGATAATTTAATACGTCATTGGTCAAAGCATTACATCAGCTTATGCTTAGAAGAGATTATTCGTCTAGAGATTTTAGCATAAATTGTATAAGTTGTAGGTATTTAGTTCACAATCAATGTAAAACAAAACTATTTAACTTGAACTTTTATGTCGACTCCAAACTTGTTTAGAGTACTATCTTTTGTAATATAGTAACTTAAGTTGCTGAAAGCAAGTGGTCGATCTATACGAAACCGTTTCCATCGCCTAAGTCTGACTATCAATCCAGGGGTCGTGAGTTAGAATCCCCCGCCCAGCAACAGTCTCTGTGATGATTGATATACGACATTGTGCCTCATTATCATTCGTTTCTCACCACTGATTCAAGTGGGAAAGTTATAAGTTACTTACGGAGACGGGGTGTGCTCGAGTACTGGTTAATCCCAGGAAACAGTGGTTAGGTTAACTGATCGTCTGTTAGCCCTCGATGGCATAAAATGACGCTAAATATTCAATCAATCAATCAATCCATCGCCTAACCAACGTAAGTATAATATGTATAGCTAGTATACACAATTATCAGTAGTTAAAGCGCCGTATACGTCACGGCCTTTATACACATCCAATCAGTTGCATTCTCAAGGATCAAGTTACTTGAACTTATCTATTGTTCCATCGCAAGCGCTACCTATAACCCGTTTGTCTAGTAATTAATTTGACTTATTTGCATGAGTAACACCATTGTATAGTAAGATATTCAGAAGAGAGACTTTGTATAAGCTTTCTTCTTCTTAATTCTGTTGTTATATATTCGCTGTATATCGAATATATGTATATGTTTTATGCTGATAACAAATTAATATTGTTTATACCAAGTTGCTGTTTTTCGTGTTTTGTGGGTCAAATGTGTTGGGATAAATGTGGATATGGCGGCCGTCAAACGTCCAGTAATGTTATCATAGCTAGTTACTCGGGCAATGTTGCTCAAAATAAAATACCACTTCAAGGCTTAAGTAATCGGAGTAGCCCGAGGAGTGCCGAACATCGTATTTTCTCGCGTGAATAGAATTTCAATAAAGATGAGGCTGTTGTGTGTCTGTGTTTCGTAATGTTCTTCCTGCGGCGGATCCTTTTTACAGATGATACTAAATTTGTCTCCGTATATTTTCTATTTTAAAATCTTAAATCTAAAGTATAGTGAACAGTGTACAATTACAAAACTGTTTAATATGCTCCAAAAACTTCAATGGTTCTCGCATACCATAAATACCGCAGCGGTAATCCAGACGTGAAGCCTCTATCTCGCATGCGGAAGATCACGGATACGATTCCCGGCCGGTTTATATCAAATACTTGAACTTCGTACGAGAGGATTTCTTACTTGTCACTTAGTATTTAGATGATGTTCTAGATCTGGTCGGCCCGGTGTCAGTATAATGTGACTGGGTGGGGTATCATGCCATGTGTCTGCGGCATGATTCCCTTAGTGTATCAGCGCTTATTATACTGTTTCAAATAGAACGAACGCGATATAACAAATGCATTGCTGAAAGTGACACTAAACACCATACGACAACAGCAACGCATCCCATATTCTTAGCTTAAAAACAAATATGACATTTTAAACAGTTAAATACTAAATTCTAAACGTTTTTAAATTGTTTGATCTAAATGTAAATAGTGGTAGAAAAAGTACATTTAAAAAGTCATTAAATCTGTACAAGTATGTTATGAAGAAATGTTATTAAAGATTTAAAGATAAGACTATTGAATTACAGTACACAATTATATCTTGTATAATGGAGCAACTGTTAACACAGATGAACAAGAATTTATATAAAATCATCACGATATAGAATTTAATACTACAGTAGAACTTCGTTGGCTCGAACACGGATGGCTGGAACACCATACATAGTTTGAACCACTTATCGGTTTTGGCCTTATTCCTTTTTCGTTGTTTATACATGTACATGTAGGGTATAATGTTGATGAAAACTTGGCTCGAACAACCCTTAACTCGAACTATTTTATCCAGTCCCGTCGACCCATCGAAGTCCTACTGTGTATTATTGTCACACCAGATACATGCGTTATAACAACAGAGAGACGCAATACCCTTAGAGCTTCTGTCTTTGAGTTTCCGGGACTGTGAAACATCATTTACCTCGTCATAGGTTTAGCCAGCAAGATCTGAAATAACAACTGATTATTACACTGGGGCTAAGCAAATGCACAATTTTAAGTTATACAGCTGATTTTAAACACAGCGTATAAAATATTTAAATACAGTTGTAGTTGTGACGCAAAAAATTAAATATTGTACTTATGTTCAAAGATCTAATTATGTGAATTCTCTTTTTTCTGTGTTGTGTTTACTACAGGCAATTTACTACATTATAACAAAGTCCGCGGCGTGGTCTATTGGTAGAGCGTCCGCCTCGCATGCGGAAGGTCGTGGGTTCAATCCCCGGTCGGATCATACCAAAGACTTTAAAGATGGTACTAGAAGTTTCCTCGCTTGACGCTCAGCATTAAGAGGAGAGTTCTAGGTCTGGTCGGCCTGGTGTCAGTATAATGTGACTGGGTGGGGTATCATACCATGTGTCTGCGGCATGATACTTTAGTGTGACCGCGCTTAGAATAGTGTCTCAAGTAGACACCGTCGCGATATGACTGAAAAATTGTTGAAAGCGACGCTAAACACCATACAACAATAACAACAACAACAACATTATAACAAAATAGCTTTTCCGTTTAACTGCCATTTATCCTAATGTAAAATAACCCAATAGTTATCTTTTACTCAATGAAAGAGTCCAAAAGGTCGAAAAGTTATAGTATGTACCATTTTGTTTAGATATTTGTAGCATTATAGACTCAAATTTGGAAACTAAATGTGTCATTTACTTAAATATGTTTATAGAATTATACGTCAGCATTTCTTTCATAGAAACACATTTACAAAGTGAAACATAAGACTTGCATGTATTCGTATAACTTATATTTGTATAGGGTAGAATTATAGTCTTGAAAGATTTTCTACAAATGTCTCTGCCGTTATCCATAAAGCATGTCACAAACACTATATGAGTCACTGATGATGAGTTCACCCTTGTGAATTTTATAGCAAATTAACTTCGTTATACGCATGGTATTTTAAATATTCACTAAGTTCTCTAATTCCATATAAGTGAGGAAAATAGGCAGTTTTCAGTATTCAGTATTTTATTTTTCTAAGAAACTTTTCATTAAACTGATCTACTGAACTCAATGTGTTTATATAAACTTCTATAACTGCCTCACATACTACAGAAACTATAGCATCAGGAGATATCAAGCATACATTAATTTGTTGCGCCATGCATTAAGTATTTCCAATTAAATGTTATAGTTCGAACGTTGCATTTATATTGTATTTGGAGATATCAATAGCAGCTAAATATTGGCGTCATGCTATGCTGAAACACAAACATTTAACTTGCGTACTACGCTACTTACGTTCAGTTACTGCGTCTTTGTATTTTCCTGTGGTCTTTACATTAATTGTGTCCTCGGATGCTTCATCATATCAGATTCAATAATGTCCATATTCAAATACATGCCTATACAATTAGACCTGATGCAAATGACTTCTTTATCTAACCATCGTAGCAGCTAACTCCACGGATAAACCATGTATCGTCATTTTCATGTCTCTACATTTCCTCCAGGTTATCGATTCACCATGAACTAGTCTTTACGAGCGAATTTAATGGAATCCCAATAGAAACAGTCTTAATTACTTCTATTCAGAGAGCAACCCTACAATATCGTATATTTTATTTATGGCTTCAAATGCTGCAGTGCCGTCCAGATGGGAATGTGCTTATTTGTAAGCTACACATATTCTTTGAAATAGATGATTAAAAAGTTGCACAAGATTGTAAGTGTCCTACACAAATAATCTTTGGAATAGATGATTAAAGAAATGCATAAGATTGTAAGTGTCCTACACAAATAATCTTTGGAAAAGACGATTAAAGAAATGCATAAGATTGTAAGTGTCCTACACAAATAATCTTTGGAATAGATGATTAAAGAAATGCATAAGATTGTAAGTGTCCTACACAAATAATCTTTGGAATAGATGATTAAAGAAATGCATAAGATTGTAAGTGTCCTACACAAATAATCTTTGGAATAGATGAATAAAGAAATGCATAATATTGTAAGTGTCCTACACAAATAATCTTTGAAATAGACGGCAATAGAAATGCATAAGATTGTTCGTGTTCTACTCAGTAAACGATTGACCTTTGCAAAGGTAGACAATTTACTCTCAAATGTTATGACATCAAACTGAAAAGGTCACAAACTTTTTTTATAAATAACAAATGTTTATCCAACTGTTCTTCAAACCAAAATAAAACATTGCAAATGAATGCGTTGATAACGGGGAAAAAGTTGGCAGTTTGAAAATGACAAAGATTATAGAGAAAATCCTTCCTTAGTGTAAAAATAACAATTATATATGCACTTTTAAACAATATAAGAGATACATATCACATTGGGTAGCGCTTAGAATTAAACCAAATGATGATTCCCTAGTGTTTACCTTGTTAGTGACTGATCCAAGGAAGTCATCCCTGTAATAGTTTTGTCTTATGTGTGTATGGTATAAACATTATAGTTAGTTTATGCGTAATTGTTGGGTTTTTTTTGTTGTGATGGCTGTTCATTTGAACGTTATGTTTCCTGTCGGAACACACATTTTGTTTTAGTTTGACAGATAATTGTATCAAAATATGTTCATCACAAGACTCGTCCATCAAGCGTATAAATACACACCTTTCTACAAATACACCACCAAGTACAACTATGTCTGCAGCTATATTTAAACTCTGGTGCCATTAACAAAACAAAACTAGTTGTACATGTACAGTCAAACCTGTGTAAGTGGCCACCTCTATTAAGCAGCCACTTGTCTTAACCAGCTTCATTTGCGATTTCCTTTTCCTATGCTGTCAGTAAATCAACCTGTATTAAGCAACAACCTGTGTTAAAGGGCCACTTTTATTCCTTCCCTTTACTGGATGCTTAATACAGGTTTGACTGTATTTCCAAATAAAAACCTTACCGAGTGAGTATTACTGTTTTACACATTGACTCAAAGTCAAGACTAAAGTATCACCTTTAGAAGTTTATATTTACCATATTTAAGCTTTTACTTTGTACTCTTTCACAGACAACTAGATATACATTGTTTGATATAAAAGGTTTTAAATTGGGTAGAGTATTGAATGCATAAATGACCTATTTTCAGTCAGGACAACCTAAGTGATACTGTTTTCATATTGAAACTGTTATATTAAACTGCTAACTTGAACATATTCAAGGACTATAGATATACTGAATAATGTAATATACAGCTCTTAAATGCCAAGTGCATGTCACTTTGAAATTTTTCAAAGACTATCAAGTTCGTTTGAATGTCATGAGACACATAAGTAAAATATATCAAAGACTTTTAAGTAAACACAAAGCTTTTTAAATAAACAACTTTTTTCAATCAAATACATATGTAAAATCTTCTTTACTCAAAAGCAACACGAATACATAAAAACGGTAAGGTGAAAGTGTATAAAGGAGTCTGTAATTCGATCGCCTTCCTTGCAATTTGAATCATATAAATGACAAATCTATAGACATACATGTCTTGTGAATGTAAAGCAATCATTCACAATTAATTCAGAGACGCATCACAACGTGGAAGCTCCATCATTCATACAAAAGGCAATTGCCTTCATGTCAAATGCACGCAGGAGCATAATAAAGCAGGCGGAAATAATTTGCATACTGAGCTAGGAAACCAGATTAATTGTTTAGGAAAACGTGGATAGATTCCGAGTGTGTTGATTTTATCGCAAATCGTCACAAAGGAATCCCTTAATTGATTTGATTTTCATACATGTGTGATTCTGCATGGTGTAGCATGTAAGATCTGCTATTATTTTTATAGCAGAACAAATACAAAGAAATACAATTAGCTCAAGAGACATAAAATGCAGTTTTTAGTGCTTTACTGTTTTGTCAAATCGATTGCGTATGCTAATACTTCCATTTTTGAAATAACATCACATTTCTAACTGTAATATTAAAGGCACAATGTGTTTAAAGTGTGAAATATAAGATAAAAAATGTATATTTACATTTGATTTCAATGAACTTATTTTAACTGTTGAAAATGCATCTTCAAAGAAACATTGTAACAAAAGGTGATTATATGAACAACCAATATATACAATTTAAAACAATTCAATATAAAAACCGACAAAACCTTACCTCATGTGCCTTAATTTTTCCATACTGTCTAACTGGATATGGAAATCCGGTACAAAATGCTGTCTCGCAGTGAATGATTTATTCCGCTGTGAATGGTTATAAAGAATGACTGTATCGCCATGCATTAAAGCCATGTCGCCTTTCGGATGTGTCTGTGGATGGAAAACAAGGAAATACCAATATCTTCATAGGCAGATCCATTCAGTGGCACTCAGTAATTAGTTTCTAGCCCTGCCGATATAAAAATATGTCCAGACGATTTTTTTTATCGAATTTTAGGGAAGCGGACAATGATCGTTTCACTAATTATGTTCACGTGATGTTTTCAGTCGTTAACAAGGACATTATTTAATATTGTTTCCATGCTATGTATAAATATATATGTAAAAGGTTAACATTTCCATCACTGTGTGCGATATTCGTGTTTAAACGGCTTAGTGGAGTGCGTGGTTCAGTGGTGGAGTACCGAGCCCATGATCGGAGTCGGTCATGGTTACGTGTGGTGTCCTTTAGAACGACACTTTTTCCGCATAAACTTATTACTGGTTCTACCCAGGAAGACTTCGAGCGTGATTTGTCTCAGATTTAAGAACTTGTTTGACAATCGAAGTAACATAAATAAACTTTTGTATTGTAAAGTAGAGGAAAATTTAACCTGGCACTCATTAAACTTCGCCGATATGTTCGGGCGATTAAACGCCTTCTCCGTGCATCTATTCGTGAATGCGATATGATGCCAATTTAATAATGTTTATCAACAGTATTATCACTATTTACGTTCAGACACAAAACGATGATTTACGGATACACATGAATATTCATGAGTGTCAGGTAAAACATTAAAGACAATAAGTCATTAAACAGGGTTAATAAAGAAAAACTGATTCGTTCGTACGAGATATCGTTGATTTAACATCGTGTGGCCGTTGTTTGGTTATGTGTGCAGAACGACTACAGTGCCATCTACAGACAGTTGAGTAATGATGTTTACCTAACACATTGTACGGTGAGATTAAACATCACGATTCATCAAATTATGTACATACACCAGCCTTTATGCTGATCAAATTCATATATTCTGCGTAGTGTTTTACTGACTATAATGGACTCAATATGTCATTGTTTTATTTTTTATTTTTTTTTGTTGTTATTTGTTGTACCGTTGTAATACCATTAATATCATTTACCGGTTGGGTGTTTATCAACATTACGTTGTCTTAGTCAGAGACAAGCTTGATCCTGCATTACAAATAACATCGATTATAATGATATATGACATTGTATAGTTTTATAGTTTTTTGCCATTTTACAGACATAAATATTTGTTGAAGAACAGTTGTTTTTTTATTTAAAATATGAAACAGCTAACGGCGTCAGGTTATTTCTCATAGATACAGTCTTCTTTCCATGAGCGATCCTTCGAATGTAAATGTAGTATTGATTTTCTAGAACTACTTTGAAATAAATAATTTCTTCTGGACCTTGTAGCGTCTGTCAAGAAAATGCAAATGGAAACTACTGCGGATAGTAATTACGTCAATTACACGCAGTGCGTGAGCAGAAAAAGAACTTCTACTTGTCACTTTTCCATTACTATTTCTTCTGCCGGCAATCATGTTTGACGTCACTTTATAACTCGCAAAGCTAGTGCGAAAAGCGGACAGCATCATTGCACTGAAAATTATTATTTTCCCTGTCAAACATAGAGTAGAGAGTCATTTAATACAGTCAGTTGGTTAGATAATGGATAGGCATCTAATGGTTGAACGTTTATATCGCGATGACTTATTGTGGTGATTAATTGATTCAGTGATGCCTCGGCTTTAATAGCATACCGTGCCTTCTTGGGACAAAATCCTTTTAACGCTATTTAACTCTGATGGTATTTAGTGGTTTTAGGTATAATATGGGTTGATATGTCTATTGTCACGGAAAAACGTAATTGGCATTGATTTTGATGTATTTGTTGTAGACATTTATGGCGGTTTGAAGACAGTTCCTAATAGTTTTGAATCGGTCAGTAAATTATGATGAATGATTGCTTTTTTGCGGAGTTGCCTTTTATGTTTGTGGCATCAGAGAGGCTTAAATGGCATCGTGTGTATATATACGTTTGTTTTAAAGTACGTTAAGTTTTTTTTTAATTCAATGGTGTTTATGAACCTCAATGAACGGGATCTGAATTGCTTTGAAAATTAACTGTAATCGGTTCTGGAACGAAATTATTTCCCTCTGACTCCTTTCTATTAAATGTGTAACATAAACTGAACAGGGAATAAATCGGTATGATGAATATTCGAATTCAGTTCGAATTGTGATGTCAATTCTGATGACAGGTTACATGTAGTGGCCTTATTTGTACGGTATGTCTCACATTCTGATCACCTCGGCCTTTATGCTACGCAATAGACCTCTGACATAATAAGGCGCCATTTTTAAACTACTTTTAGTCACATGATAAAACAAAATGGCGGCCCCCTTAAGCCACTTTATGTTGTACATGTTTATATACATGTAAGTTGAAAATATAAACGTTGGTTAATCAAGACTAATATTTTAAATTTCCCATGTCGAGTGCATAAATAAAAAAATCGATACAATAACGCCATATATTCAACTTAATGACGGATACATAATTTGTTACTTTCACGCGAATGAACACGACTTATAACACAGGCGAATAGCGTTTGTGTATTCTAGAGCTATACACGAGGTGTATTATACGGAAATACCCGATGTTTCACGATTGTATGTCTCACTGATGTGTACCGATTTTTACTATTGTTTCTTCTTCCGTTATTTCCGTTATCTAAACTGCTCAAACCTAATGTTAATTCCTTATCTAAAATCGGAGTTGGTTTTGCACACATTCATAGATATATGTAATCTGATTCCTATCCCTTATGAGGATTATTTCAACAAATCAAACAGAAAATAAGTATACTGTTCGATTGGTTATTGCAGTTAAGGGTAGTTGAAAATTATTACTTTTTATTTTGCAAACGTAGATGTTGTATTATCGACTACAATAAGATCCATATGACAGCAATAGTGTTTACTTCGGCTATTTAAATTCATCCTTTAACCAGTCATTATTTGACATAATAGAGGTTGGTCAAAATAATCTTGGTCTATTTGGCAGGTATCTAAATAAACGTCAATTTCACGTTACTTGGATTTCTTCATCCAAACTTTAGTGTCCTAGATGCTGTGAATTAAACTGACAAACTAACTACTTTCTACTACAACTAGATTACGACAATAGGACATATTTCTTAACTTGACAAGTACGATATATATGCTGCAAATATCATTTTTCTATATGATTAATAATTTATCAAAATACATAAACTTAAATGTTAGTGTATGTATTACAAATCACAAGCCCAGTTCTGCTAACTCAATCAGTTGTTTGACCAGAGTGTTATTTGATTATTCGAGAGGATAAATAGAATACAAGGTAAGTTCCTACATAGTTAACTAGGTGATGCTTAGAAAATGCAACAGCGGCGAGGCTCTACAAACCCATTATTGCACTTTCGTGCCGAAATAAACTTTGTGGGAAAAGACCCTAACCTTATATTCTCTATATAACTGTGACTAAGTGTTTCATGTTTGTCGGCGTGTATCATAAGCTGTTTAATTTGTGCCGTAAGTTTAAACGTTTGTTTAATCCAATATGGTCTTAAAATTGTAAATTAACTGTAAATAAACGTGTAAAATATAATTTAATAACCTTAATGATAATACGAATAAAGTTGAGTTACAATAAAATCATTTATTTTCAAAAGGTTTTAAACGGACATTTAATTATTTAACCGCTTAACCTTCGTGCGGTCAATACCACGGACACTTAGCCTTGGTTAAGATCGAAATTAAAACCTGGTATTGAAACTATGTATGGTTAAAAATAGCTATACCATGTTAAAGCACTATAGGTAAAATATTTCATAATACAAAACGCACTTCGAAGCAACAGTTGTATTATTAAAATTAATATAAAAAGATAAATCATTGAATTTAAAACTATTAGTACACTTTAAATATTTTGAAAGATACTCTAATTGCTTATTGCTTTTAGAATTATTTCTATAATTAAATGAATTAACGATTATAATCAAATATATTTTTTTTCTGATATATGTTTAGTGTCACATTAAGTTCTGTATGAATTAACCATCTTAAGTTTAATTAAAACCAGTCAATTGTAAAAACCTTCCAAGAGGAAATTGCCATTTTTCTCTCTGCTTAATTTGCCCAATGTCGAATTCCATCAAACTCATCTGAACGCTTCCAACAAAGCTAATTATGAAATATCGTCACCATGGAAACGCCAATGGAAGTAGCCGAATGAGATCTGGTCTAGAAAAAAGAAACTTCGGTCACTTGAAGTTAGGCAATTTGCCAAATTATGTCCAAATGATGTCCTTATCTTCGAGTATGAATTCTAAGTAATTAATTGGAAGTCTGATACAGAACATGAACAGCATGGGGTTTCATAATTAACTTCCTTTTAACTAAAGTTTGTATTTTACTTGGAGTTTTAAATGTGTCGATTGTATATTTACAAGAACACACTGCCCTTTTGAACGATAAACTTTTCTTCCAGTACTTAAAATTGTAATGTTTTTCTAAATAAGATTCTCCCAGGAACTGTTTTTGTATGCTCTAAAATGGTCATTAATTACATGATTTGTGAATGTATAATTGGACGTTCACAAAAAAATATATTTATATGAAAAAGATGATCATATCAACCTTTGATTTTATCAAATTCGGTAGATTTACACCAGTTTGATATGAATACAGATCTACGAGATTGGTTTCAGGATTGCTGCCTGTCTGTCTGCATAACACACGATTTGTTTAAATTTGAATTTATAGCAGTTATATCGAAGACTTGACGACTACATTAGGATATCTGGAATATACTATATTCCTTCTTATTTCTTCATGGAATCTTCAATTAATACAGTTATTTTTGTTGCATATTCTGAATCACATAATTATTCAAATTTCCTATGCGCATACTGGCACTGTACAGACAGCGCTTAAACGTGAGAAGTTAATCGAATATAACACCAGAAAGAAAGTCGATATTTGTAGTTACCAAATTCGTCTCCAAATTCAATTAAGTCCTCTCCCATTTGACTTCGGGAACTTTTCTGACTTAATTAAACTTCTGAAGGGTAATCAATCCACTCTTGCCTTGCCAATTTTATAAAATAAAAATGAACAAACGGAGACCGATAAGCGAGCTTAAGTCTGGAACTTGAACACACACAAGAAGCTTTCATCAAAATCCAATTTGTTAATCATTTTGTTTGATAAACTTTTAAAAAATAATGTCGGTTTAGTTTGATATGTTTAGTTATATGGAGGACTTCTGTTGAGGTCAGGTATTTTCTGATTTATTTTTATATTTACTGCTACAGATAGTTTATTTATATGTTATAACATACATTTTCACTCGGCGCAAAATTTTGAAGTGGCCAACCATCATTAATTCGCCCATTGTGTAATATATATAAATAGCTGAGATAGAAAAAATGTTGAGGCTTCTGAGTGAAGTTTCAAAACTGATCACAAATGAATTCAATTTTAAAATCGAGATGGAACACTTTCCATAAAACGAAGTCTACTTTTGTTCATCTTATAGTTGTTTACTGTGTTTCCATCGTTTAATCAGAAAGTATTTACCAGTACAATAGCGGTATTACGTTTGCGAGTCAATCGTTATAAGTAGTTTGACTCAGAGCGGTTATTATGTTATTTTTTTTGTTATCATAGAGCTCACTGAAAATTGCTCTGATAAGATGTAGACTGTAGAGCGGACCAGTTCTTCCGCTTGGGTTTGTTACATTTGAACACGTTGATTGGTCAGTCATTTCGGGGAAAATTAAATGATGCCAATGTTTGGTAAGCGTTAATTAGCTACGAATTGTAGACAGGCATATAATTCACTGCTCGTACATTGGGGTACAGACCTGATTCAGGGAGTTAGATACACTAAATAGACTGGTTCTAGGATGTATGCATGATGTCACATGTTTCATTATTTCTGGTTGCCTCTTTGGACTGAACAAAAACGGGACAATAGTGCCTTCGTTTGTTATGATGCGTACTATGCTTACGACAAGGTTGAAGACGGTTTTGGCTATTTAGAGTTGTGACTCATATTGCCATTACTTCTGTATGTCTATAAAGTACTTATTATCATTATTTCATATATTGACAATGTCTTTTATAATGGGTTTGTTTTGTTGCAGTTTTGTTAGCTGTGATCTTTGAATAATTTGGATAGTCTTCTATGTAGGAAGTATACATTCGTATTGTGTGTACCGGTCTCATTACTCTTTGTAATGGATCATCTGTCGAAGCAACTGTCACAAACGACGAGGAGTTCAGATTATTACACTGTTATCTGATTACGTAATAGAGGAGACACGACAATCCATATATTTCCATTGGCATTTGTTTCTATCTAGAGCGGGATATCCTAACCTGATCGTTCACCAAGTTGATCGGAACAAAGACTCTGACGGGAAATTCTACGCACGTCATTTATAACTTTCCTTGCCTACTGCAGATAATGCCAGACAAACACATTAGCACACGGTCTACTGAGGATATATTGACGTCATGCAAGTATATGTATTGAATGAGTGGGTGAAAATGTAACTAGATTCGTTAAATGGATGGAATATTTGCTCTATATGGTGATATACCGTCCATATAGGAGCAATGAAAGTGTAAAAGCAAAGTGTTTGTTTATTATAGTGACATCCCTATGGAAAGGTACAGCCACAATATGCTTATGAGACACCGTTATGTTGTATAAAGTTACTTTCCGAAAGCTATCCTTGCCAGGCGTTAAACTGTTAGACAGTAGGTACCCCCTAATATCACTAGCTGCTGGGTGAGCAACCGGCCGCTTCAGAAACTAAAAAAAATTGCTTCGACCGGGATTCGAAACCTCGGCTTCCCGCTTCTGAAGTAGACACCTTAACAACTAGGCCACGGAAGACGGTATATAGTGTTTTTAGTGTATATAGACTAAAGGTTATAGTAGTTTAATTACTACTAAACAACAGTGATTGGATGAGATGGCAGGTTGTCATAACTGGTTTGTCATATTTGTTTGGTAGATTTTATATAAACAAGTATTCTAGATGAAAAGTCTGAGATATGCAGTTTACTACGTTGACGAAGAATTAAGTGGATGTTTATAAGAAAGACATTGAATACATTATGTATACTGAGAAGAATAAATGATATCAACACGTGTAGGATATAAGAAATAACAAAGTATTGCTGTAGGTAGTAATACACTGAAAAATAAAAAAGATAATAGCAGTCTTAGACCTATATTATCAAAACACGACGGTAAGTGTGGATTATGGAACTGAAAAAAATGGGATCAATCCGTACCATAGTAACAAACGTTATATGTTTTGTCCGACTCGTCGCAAAAGGGCATTTTATGTGTAACTGATGAGGCTATCTATGACTGGAGGAGGGGGGGATTAAGCGCTTTTATTAACACAAGTTATATTTATTATATGATCAGGTTTATATGTACATGAAGACATGAACGAATCCTAGTGGAAATCCTGGTCGCAAATAACCGATAAACTTTATCACAGATGGTCAATGATACTCGATCCCATTGATGTAAGGTTCTAAGCTAGGAAGTGGGGAAGTGGTCAAATATTTTTTTGATAAATTCAAATTGGCAATATTAGTATATTCGCTAATATCAGTAAATAAATTATGCTCGTGGGAACATAATTTACATTTCGAATTAAAAGACTTCCATCCAAATATTTCAGTAACAGATGTTTGTAAAACAAAACATCAAAGTATCATGAGAAGTAGTGATAGAAAACAGAAGAAAACAATAAAGAAACGAAATTCATAAGTACATCTCTGTTTCAATGCAACTCAATACATTAATCATAGCGATACCATTATCGGCCTTCTTCCTATCTGGTGATGGCATACACGTATTGCATACGTTCTGACTTCGGACAATCATGTCTGTTTTCCCCGCTCCCAAAATTTAATTAAGAATTTTTTCCAGATGATGAGTGGAAACCATCCTTTCTTTCTTTATTAACAATCTTTTACAATGAAAATCAATCAAGCCGCAATGTTGAATGAACAAGGGAAGAAAAATCCAATTCCACGAGACATTCGATATAATCTTTAATTTCCTCGTATAGTAATCTACATTTTGTCACACGTTGTTTATTCATTTAAGCGTCCCGTAACATGAAATGGAAAAAATCGATATGCTCAAAGACTTTCTTTCAGAAATTAAAGAGATGAGTAAAGAAACGAATGAGACTCTTTGTACTTGTGGTAACAGATAATTGGCTTACGAGCTTCAGAGTATTTCTTAGTTTAGTACGATACTCTGGATGGTTAACGTAGTTATCTCATGTCGTATTCACCAACCATTTGCGAGAAATTTCTTAGATTTGAGCTTGAAAAATCCATGTTTCAATCTTAGCTGTTTAGTTCACAATGGCAGATAAAATAATTGTGAGAGTTGCATGCTTACATATTTTGGCCTCATGAATGGTCGCTAAGTGCGTTCTTCAAAAATCATTCTTGAGTTCAAATCTAAGAACATTCTTAAGAATGATTGGTGAATTCCACCTCTTGGATTAGTATCTCCACGTGTATCGTACTATGCTAAGTTCGCCACTAAGTTCACAACGATGTGTAAACATATCTTTAGTTGCATTTGCTTTTTTTAATTTTTAATTAACGTCTCACTAAGAAGTTATATGTGTTATCACCCTATCAGTGTGTTTGTGTTACTGGCCGAGTCTTTTTTAAATGGTAAGACCTTTGTAGCTTTATAACTTACGCGTTTATAATGCTAAATATCCACAAATGCATTTTATACATTGGCTAGGTCCGTTGCAACTGTAATGAAGTAAACACTGGTGTCACTTCATGTTTTTATTTGTATTGCCGTTATAATAACAAAGTGTGTTTTTGCTGTGATAGTGGTTATGTACTGTAAATGTTGCATCTCCAGTAGGACATACGTGGTCCAGTGTTTGCATAATAACAGATTGTGGACATGTATATGATATACACCTCCATCTTCACGTAAAGTAATTGACCTGACCGCTCCATCCACTTGCAGCGTCGCCTTGTTTGTCCAAGTAAATAAGATATAATATAAAGTAATGTTTATTTAGAGAACGTAAGTTTGTGTAAGGAAATTGGCGGCCCAGGAATCACTATCAATCGCCGACTGGATCATCGAATTGTTTTATTCACAATCTGCGTCAGTTAAGATGCCGTCAGTACTTTTGCGTAAATGGTCATGTGACCCACTGGTGTAAATATGTCTTTGAATGAGGTGATGTAAGTGCAGTGAGCCAATTCATGTGTATGTACATGAGATTCGAACTATTTAAATGGCAGTTGTATATGTGAGGTTTATTTAACCAATTGCTAGAATACATGTGTGTGATCCAAGTGTCTACATGTTGCATGTGATTATTTTGTGTTTTATATGAGCCCAATGCCGTCCATGTCTGTGTAGGCGATGTGACTAAATGACTTGGAAAGCCAAATGACATCAATGTCTATCTAAACCAGGTGTATAAACGTTAAGAGGGCCTAATTGCCTCTATGTCTATCATGACCAGTTGTCTAAATGTTATGTTGGCCTAATTGCCTCTACGTCTATCTTGACAACTTGTCTAAATGTTATGAGGGCCTAATTGCCTCTATGTCTATCTTGACCAGCTGTCTATATGTTATGTTGGCCTAATTGCCTTTATGTCTATGTGAACTAAGTGTCTTAAAATTTATATGGATCTAATAACATTAATGTCTATGTGAACCAGGTGTTTAAATGATTATGTGGGCCTAATAGCAGCAATGTCTATGTGGACCAGGCGATTAAATGATTATGTTGGCCTAATAGCAGTAATGTCTATGTGGACCAGGCGTTTAAATGATTATATGGGCCTAATAGCAGTAATGTCTATGTGGACCAGATGTCTAAACGTTTATGTGTGCCTAATTGCATCAATGTCTATGTGAACCAGGTGTTTAAATGATTATGTGGGCCTAATAGCAGCAATATGTCTATATGGACAAGATGTCTCAACGTTTATGTGGGCCTTATTGAATCGATGCCAATGTGGGCTAGGTGTCTGAAAAGTTTTAGTTTGCCTAATCGCCTCGGTGGCAATGTGAACCAGGTTTTTCAATGACTATATGGGTCTAATGGCAGCACGGTATATGCTGACTAGGTGTCTTAATGATTATGTTGGTCTAATGACATCAGTGTATATGTGGACCAGCTATATGTATCAGTATGTAAGTTGTGAATGTTTATTAGTTTACGTATTGTTCATGTGAACGGAGTTATATGTGTCAATTGGTGTTCATGTCTGTACGAGTCAAGCTTATGTAAGTCGAGTGATGCAATCTGTTTTTTATGAGCAAAGTTAGGCAATATATATATATATATGTATGTATGTATGATAGGGAGAATCATACGTTTAGGAAAACACTTTTCAAGAGCACCGGATCAGCGAAGAATACATAAATGGTAAAAAAAAGGTGAATACAGTAGAGAGAATTACCATTTTACAGTGCTAAAGCTTATAACGAGATGTCCTTAGCTAGCTTTCGACTTAACGCCTTCATCAGAGGACAAAAAATAAAAGAAAACAACAACAACACAACAAAACAAGAATAAACAATTTTCTATAAAATACTGCAGACAGACTGAAAAACTTACTGTAAAATATTGCAAACTAAAACTTTTAACTATATACACTACAAATGCGCGCGACCACGCGCCCATAACCCATATGAAGATAGTATCCTATACATTTGTTTTTTTTTAGAAAAGGTAGAAGCATATATTGGTAACAAGTAGTTAAAATTATTGTGACCTACATAACACAGAGGTAGCGTTTACAGAAAAGAGTCTTGTAACCATTCTGTAAAAACACGATTTTAATTAATATAGATAAACACGGTGTTCCTGTAAAAGATATCGAAGCATGCCCAGTGGCGCTACTAAGACTTGATCTTCTTGATACTTCTATAAATGACCAAGTAATACAAATGCAAATTTACAGCAAACGTCACAAAACTATAAAGGAACGTTATTCAGAACGATATAAGAGTACAGATACGAGTTCAAAATTATGTTATCAAAATCTTTTTGATATATATTTTTTTGAATGGGTGTTAACGCCGTTTTTAACACTTTTCAGGTTATATATGACATATCCAGTTTTACTGGTGGAGGAAGACCTCAGACAGGAGCCAGGTTATATATGACATATCCAGTTTTACTGGTGGAGGAAGACCTCAGACAGGAGCCAGGTTATATATGACATATCCAGTTGTACTGGTGGAGGAAGACCTCAGACAGGAGCCAAGTTATATATGACATATCCAGTTGTACTGTTGGAGGAAGACCTCAGACAGGAGCCAGGTTATATATGGCATATCCAGTTTTACTGGTGGAGGAAGACCTCAGACAGGAGCCAGGTTATATACGACATATCCAGTTGTACTGTTGGAGGAAGACCTCAGACAGGAGCCAAGTTATATATGACATATCCAGTTGTACTGTTGGAGGAAGACCTCAGACAGGAGCCAGGTTATATATGACATATCCAGTTGTACTGTTGGAGGAAGACCTCAGACAGGAGCCAAGTTATATATGGCATATCCAGTTGTATTGTTGGAGGAAGACCTCAGACAGGAGCCAGGTTATATATGACATATCCAGTTTTACTGGTGGAGGAAGACCTCAGACAGGAGCCAGGTAATATATGGCATATCCAGTTTTACTGGTGGAAGAAAACCTCAGACAGGAGCCAAGTTATATATGGCATATCCAGTTGTACTGGTGGAGGAAGACCTCAGACAGGAGCCAGGTTATATATGGCATATCCAGTTTTACTGGTGGAAGAAGACCTCAGACAGGAGCCAAGTTATATATGGCATATCCAGTTGTACTGTTGGAGGAGACCTCAGACTGAGTCAGGTTATATATGACATCTAGTTGTACTGTTGGAGGAAGACCTCAGACTGAATCAGGTTATATATGACATATCCAGTTTTACTGTTGGAGGAAGACCTCAGACTGTCAGACTGGGTAAAACCACCGTGTTTCCGCAAGTAACTGGAAACGTTCTCACATAAAGTTTTTGGAGCGAGCGGGACTCGAACCTACGACCTTAGCGGTGAGAGCTGAGACGGCGCCTTAGACCACTCGGTCACGGAGGACCTTTCTTTTTGATAAATAAAGAAACTTTGTTGCTCTACTATGATCATTCATGGCAAACATTCCGCGGCAGCTAAGATGCGGCGTGTCTGCTTAAAAAAACGGTAACTTAAATGATACAGGCGGTCATATAATTAAAACGATCGACTTCACTTAAAACCAAAGAGTACATCGTACAGATAGCAGAGGAGTGCTCGAGTACTGGTTAACCTTCCTGGATCCGAGGAAACAATGGTTACGTTAACTGATCGTCTGTTAGCCCCCAATATCACAAAAATGTCGCTAAATATTCAATAAATCAAATGTAAATGCATGTTTCTATCGACAATAACTACATCCGATGTACTTACCTGCCTGCATTTTGCGTTTCTGTCAATATAAGATAAATCGTTTGTTCCTGTGTTGTTTTTATGTCGCGGTTTTTACATTTTAGTCAAATAAAGTTTGAATAAAATGAAACTCAATCTCCAAATGGACAAATATACATCGTTCACACGGTGATTGACTAATTGATAAAATATCAATCGCGTTTGACATTCTTATAACTATCATCTTGTGTGAAATACTTCAATTTCGTTTTATTTCTTCAAATATCATTTATTTAGGTTAAAACAGAAGAAAAAAAATCACATCCGCGTATATATGAGATTGCACGCGTGAATGCGTACGTGTGTGTCTGTTTTTGATAAGAACAGAAAGAAAAGCATATTTGAATGAGAGATCCAAATAATATTGTTTAATTATTGACAAATGGAATTTAGAAAGATATATACATTAAACAGTGTATTTACCACAGCATCGTAACGATCAGTATTTATAGACTTCTGTCATAAATAGACCCAAGCCTAAGAAATGAACATTATTCTCATATTCGTTTTTCTCCTTTAATATTCAAGAGCGTAACTCTTTAATATGGAGGCTGAGAAAAGTACACTTAATATTGTTTCCATGCTGAAGATTGAAAGATGAAACACGAATATCAAACTGAGAACTGCCTTTCTAAATCTTAATCACAATTAGCAAAATCACTTCAATTCACGCTCTCACTCGCGTGAACGTATGTCACAGAGTACGTCACACAATAGTTAATGTAGCATGGTATCGAATAACGTGCCTCGTGTCGGTTCGCGCCGTCTCAGGGCGTTACACTGGTAACAGTCAATGCAACTTTCCATTAACAAATTGTATGGTGCGAAATCTTAAAAGCTATTATAATATTAGTGGTAACTAAATAGTGTCGCTCTAGAGACAAGGTGTCATGGGCAGGATATATAGTTAAATAAGGCTTTGTGCGAAATTGATATAAAGGATCCCCATTATGGCTGTAACAAAAGGATTTTTTTATTCTGTAATTGGTCGAACATTCTTGATCAGATCTGATGGTACATGTGTTTATGTAAACTCCTTCCGGTGTGCTCAATATAATATCTTGCAGTTTAAACTGTTATTTTTGTCAAGCGGAAAACCGGCGTTTGGATCTGAGTATTGGACGCCGGTTTGATCAAATGTTCAGCCTGACGGTTTTGCATTACCGACACCAAGTACTGATTACATTATATCATACTACCAAGGAAACAGACTCAACCACTATTTCAGAAATAATTGAGCTTACTTCGACATTCTATAATGATCTTTTTTTATTTAGATATGTTAAAAATTACACTAGTACTAGTAATAGTAGTACTTGTGATTATCGTGGTGATGATGATGGTGATAGTAATAGTAGCACGAGTAGCAGTAGTAGCAGTAGAATTAATTGCAGTAGTGGTAATAGTGGTAGATGTAGTGTTTGTAGTATGTTCTGTTTTTTTTATCAATATTAATATCATAATTATAATTAATTTTATTTTTATTATTATTATTGATATATCGTTGTATAAGGAGCATTATGATGATGATTATTATTATAATTAATAATACATCGTTATTATTATTATCATTATCATTACCATTATCATTATTATTATCATTATCATTATCATTATCATTATTATTATTATTATTATTAGTAGTAGTAGTAGTAGTAGTAGTAGTAGTAGTAGTAGTAGTAGTAGTAGTATCATCATCATTATCATTATTATTATTATTATTATTATTATTATTATTATTATTATTATTATAATTATCATCATTTTTATTTGTATCATTACCGATATTATTATTATTATTATTATTATTATTATTATTATTATTATTTTTATCATCATTAAATACCATTTATATCAACATTATTATAATTATAACCGATAGTCTGACGTTTAAATTTGATATTGTAAATAACTTCAAAAGTTTTAACCTTTCTTGACAAAGTAAAAAAACACAGTACAAATTATTATTATTTTCTCAACTTTATAATTGGTATCTATTTTTATTATAGACCACATGTAGACTCACCTATCACCCTGTAAAACTAGTGTGGGTGGAAGAGGTCATATATCATGCAATGCACATATAAAATGTTTTGATGATTGTCTTAAACATTATTTAAATCATAGATGAATATTCAACATGGTGGACTGCACAAAAACGAAGCTCGTACTGTCCAGCTGTTTAAACATAAAGACAAACTGTATATCATATTCATTGAAAACAACTTCAGTAACAGCCAATAGTTTTTATCGTAATTAAATATCAATTAAAATACAACCGATGAGACATATAAGCATTTCATTTGATATCGTTAACTCGGTTTTTTATATACATGTTAACAATAATATTATATGCTTACGTTACATATAAAGAAATCTTGAATATTGAAATTAATACTATTTCTTTTTAAATTCAACTTGGTATAAGTAATAATTCTAATCTTATAATTATAGAACACTAAATATTTAAATACGTTTTTTTTTTTATTTGGCCAATATGATTATTTGGTTGGAATAGTATAGATGCTACGGTGTATATAGTACAACGTACATAAATGCGCATGTGCGTGTAATGGTATGTATAATGCGAAAGCTTAATACATGCCTGCAATATGTAAAAAAAAAAAAAGCATATGTAACAATGTATAGAAAAAAAAACACCGAAAATCCATCTACGTTGTACAAGGGGAATATAGTGCATAACGATAAAGTTTGAGAGTCATTTCGCAACTGCCGCTACAGGGGAAAAAAGTGTAATTGTCATTGCACAGCTTCTTGGGATAAAATGTATCGATCAATACAGACTGATTATGGTCACGCAAGAAGAAACATGGCATTGATGTTAGCTAAGGTCACGTGTCCTGCATGCGCCCTCCGGCGGCATTGTCGTCTTTCACCATAACATCTGGCAGAAGAATGTCAAGCGATTGTATTATGATAATATTAAAAGAAGGCAATTCCGACACCAGATGGGCAAGAATGTATTATAAATGAAGCGACAAATGTCCGTAATGTAGTTAAGAGTTGATGCTCAAAGGAAATCAATAATAATCTTTAACAATCTCAATATAACAATATAGAAGAACACAGAGATACTGAAATTAAGCAGTATTCTTTTAACGAAATCAATACTGCACAGGCTTATATTTAACAACTGGAGATATCTTCGGAAAGTTGAAATTCCACGACACTAAGTTAATGCAAAGAAATAAAATTGAAATACTGAATGATTAACTTTTGGTATTCTGACAAAACCAAAAAAAAAAAGACAAATGCGGGCAATGTCAGTGAATTTCCTTTCTTTATGAAATTTTCAGTAAAGAAGTAATTTTGGGAAAAGAGAAATTAAAATAATGAAATAAATCATGAATAATGTTCAGGAAGCAAGCAAAACCAGAGATTTGAAGAATGTCCCCCTGTCATTTTTCTTGATTAACCACGTGCCTATTGAACTACCAGATTCAGTGGGAAATAACAATGAAATTACAATTTTAATGAGTTCAAACGAGATACGAGAGAATGCGAGACAGATTTTATAGTTTTTTAGTTATTTTTTTTAAGCGTGAAATTGATTTTACAATTTACTAATTTACATAATCTAACCGAACGTGATATGTACGAAGTGTGCCAAGACGTAATTGTTACCATATTATACGACGGTCCCAGCAGTTATCATTGTTTGATTAAAATTTCGTTAGTGTATTTATTTTTACAAACAAACGGTAACGGTAGATATGTCGGAATGATTGAAATACTAGAACATTTTTATTCATGTTATTGGGGGAGATTTGGTAGAAAAGGTACCGTCTGAATGTAATGACCAACGTTGATAAGCATACTATGATAATAATTGAGACGAACATGATATCCAGAAATTGATTTTTAATCAAACCAGCTTTCTCTACTAGTCTCATATCAGATGATTTTAGATTCACAAAAACACTAAGAATCATTCAGAACTATTTGTCAGTATGCGCGGTTATCGAAAGTCGACGTATTAAAAACTCGTGTATGCATTACTCAATGATAAAATTAAAACTATTATATGCATACTCTCTATGTGTTTTGAAAGCAGTATTAACTCCATGTGAAATGAATTGTATACATCTCCCCTACCATTCCATGTAGAATTATTTTTCATCAGAAACTATTTCACCTAGAAGTCTCGGGCTTAGTGTAATATTGTGCACCACCGTACGGCGAATTAGACATTGGATGTTGTCGCTATCCCAAACACAAGATGAACGGGAGACAAAACAGGTTTGAATATTTTCATGAATGAAATTAAACATATATGAATGAATTTGTAAATATTTTTAAGATAAACAACGTATCACTAAAGAACCAAATATAAATTATTTACAATAAATAATTGCAGTTTTATTGCAAACTATGGAGGAAGATAAATGTTATTTATACAAACTATGGAGGAAGATAACAGTCATTTAATACAAGTTATCTTGACGGTGTGGTCATTTTATTTCATTGCTCCTTGTAACGATACTTTCTGCTTTAAGAATAATATCAAAATGGAATTACAAACTTACTTAACTATTTCAACTATTGTCTATAAAGTCACGATTTTGCTACAAAATACAATACTAGCATATTGAAACGTACATGCTTTTCATAATAACCGTATTATTTATTGCCGTGTTGCTGAATACGGGATTCGGAAAGCAAGATGTTTAATGTTAAAAATTACATTTTGCCTAACGAGAAGTATTTTTTAGATACCTATATTTATATTTATAATTAGATTTATACTTATAATATTATAAACGGCACGTTCTTCCATCATTCTGACATTTTCAACATGGTCATGTAACTGGTTAACTCTAGTCTTTCTTTTACATAAAAGTATGTCTTCTAAGAGTAACGGATGTCCTCTTTCACTTGTCGTCTTTCCGTTTATTGCGATGGTCAGAATTGAGTATCACCAAAATTAACGTAGTTAAGCAAAAACTTATAAACTAAAAACAAACACGCTTTCCTGGGATCCTGGAATGTTTACAATAACACGAACACATCCATCATCGCAAGTAAATTATACCTTTCCCACTTGAATCAGTGGTGAGAAACGAAGGACAATGAGGCGCAATGTGGTATAACCTTCATAACGGAAACGATGACCGAGCGGGGATTCAAACTCACGATCCCAGGATAGATATCCAGATGCGCTACAGATGCTATAATGCAAGCAGAAATGCACACTGATTTACGTAAAAAAAAATCCCAATATAAATATCAACCTTTTAAAGTATTCGGTTAAATAAATATTGTGAAACACGAACCGTGGTCAAAACATAATTAAATAATACCAAACTATACGAATGAAAGGTAGCTAGTTGTGTCTATAGTAACGACCGTATCTTTGTTACATCGTACCCAGTGCCCTGCTGTTAATGTGTGTATTCAATTACCCCGGTCATTCAGATTATACTAGCGTACTATTCAGCTGGTTAAGAATCTAATCGGTAAAACCAGGATGCCTTTTTTTGTCATTTTCTTTTTTTTTTATTTACCAAAGACAATGATTGAGTTCTAATGTTTTTATGTTTGTGTGTCTGGAAGATGCGTTACTTATTTTTACATTGTGATAAAGATTTAATAAACCTGAAAATGTTCACCACCAGTTTGACCTGTGTCATACAGTTTAAAACTTCACTTTCCGGTCAGTATATCTGCATACATAAAGTATTAGAAACTTTGTTCTATTCAACGTTCAATATTATGAATATTGTTTAGAATTCCGAAAGCTCTAATAATATGTATTGTAATCAATATTAACATAGTGTATACATTTTGATGCGAGTTCTATGCGAGGTATACAGTTACATTATCATTATTTTATAATAATCACTCAAAAATATCGGTGATATCTATAATATGTCTCAGCAATGTAGATAACAAACATAAAAATATCTTAGTTTCGGTCCACGCGTATAACAGGGTTTAACGCCATCTTTAACACATTTAAGGTCACATATGACATATCAAGTTATATTAGTTGAGGAAGACAACCGAATGAATCTGAGTAAAACCACTTTCCTTCCGCAAAAAAAATTCAAAATTTCTCACATAAAGTTTTTTGGAGTGAGCGTGACTCGGACCTACGACCTTAGCAATGAGATGTCAATGATTGTAAGACGGCACATAAGACCACTCGGTCAAGCGTATAAAAAGTGTTCATTTTCTAAACCAGATTTGAAAATAAGCGCTCTGCGATACAAGATTAAGTAAATATATAATTAGCATGTTCATTTCATAAATAAAAATCTTGTATACATATTTAAATAACATATTAGTAAAGAACGTTGTGCAGATTCTATCCGACACAACGGCTATCGGCACTATACTAAAAAGACAGAAATTTTCGTGAATCTGTTTCGGGTATACGGCTGATTTTAATTTTTGAATAATTTAAATATATCGTATTCACAACTTGCATGTTTACCTTATACGTGCATTTTTTACGTATAGCTCCAGCTGATTTAAATTTAAGAAAACAACTGTATAGATACAGCGTTAAAGGGCTAATGACTCATTTTAAAACCTAATATGGGCCTATTAACACCATAATTATGTTAAAACGTGTGTAGTAGATCTACAAGTGACGTCCAATTATGCAAAAATGTATCAAAATTGCGCGAGTGAGACATGAACCTTTAAAATTCGGACTCCAAAATCAACACTCCAAACACCGCCTGATGATGAAGTCTTACCATGATGATGTAAAGTACAACCCATAAACGCGTTAGTTTAAGGCTTATTTCAAAATAAAGAGTATTTTATAATTAAAACATGAATATTTGCAAACATGCATTTAATGATATAAACCTAACAAAATTACAAAAAAATAGTTTTAATTACATTCTCTGTGGATTAATTGGATTTGACATTAGAGCGTTATTTTGCAAAATTTACCATATCATATACGATGAATATTGTGATAGTGTTTAATAAGCCGCTCGGAAAACGCTCCATTTTATCAAGAATAATTGAAAACAATTTGAAGGTTAAATATAAGAGTGTATTAAACTAAACAAATAATATTGGAACTTTAGGGAAACATTTTTTTTTTACTTAATATGCACGTTACAGTAGACATGCGCTTTGAGTTTGAAAGTAAGAAAACTTTTAAAGAGGCGTGCGCGCCGAGCGTTTTCTGTAAAATTAAAGATTATTAAGTCTGTTTATGCGGTTATTAAAATCATGGACACTATTTAAAGATGTTAAACTTTTGTTTTCAAACCTCTGTGCTGCCTACGTTCACTTTACTCGTATTTACAATTACTTCTATCATGAGAATGTTTGCGTATATATATATATATATATATACATATCGGCGTATATAGTGGCGTTCATTTCTGTGTTATACTCTATTTTTTCACTAATAACGTATCCATATGATTACATACTATATTTTTACGTGAACATTATTTATCGATGAGTTATAAACTGAAGCATACACGTTCTTGAAATTAGTGAATACATTTTAGATATACATCTCTGAATGATGTGTTTATATTAAAACCAGTAACTTTTCGGTTGTTTCATTCACATCTGTCAGCAGCGAAATAAGTGTTTTTGAAATGACAAATTATGAACAAAAAATTAATATCTAAGACATTATTATCCCCCAAAGTTCTAAAATAGTTAAGAGATATGATATTATCCCCGCATCATTAATATTAATAATCAAATATGCCTGTATTATAGAAATTCAAATTTATAAAATAACATATTTTTAAATATAGGCTAAAATTTCCTTTTTTTATACAAATCAATATCTTTATAAAGTGTGCGTTTAACATAAGTATCCAATTTAAGAAAACTATGTTTTCATAAATAATGTCGGGAACAAATCAAAAGTGTTTTAGATAAAATTAATTGTTTGATTTAATTTAATTTCGTTATAAAATATTCGAAATTAATTTTAAATAAATACTAAATCTCACTGCTATTGTCTTTTTCGAATAGTATTTACTCATATTTTGTCTTACTCTCATTTTAACCAATATACTTTTCTAAAGTTATACAAATTTAAGCGAAATTATATATATTTTTTTATTATTATTTTTTATTATTTTTAATAAAAGCAAATTTGTACATATATCTAAAGTGATCACAACGACTCCTTACCTACATATTTCCTTTATTTCTGATTCATAATTTCCTGCTTCTGTCCTGAACGTGGAATGCCGACCGGTATCAAAGCACTTTGAAATCAGAAGAAAAATAATTTGTAGTATTTCCTCTTCTTAAGTCCAAATTTGTCCCATAATCCTGTGCAATCTGGAAAAAGTAATTTCGTTTTTCTACAAAAGTTTAAGTCTACCTTACTAAACCGCGTTCGTGTCGGTGTAAATAACAACAGTACACTGAACTTATCTTGAGAAACTTAAGTACAAATAAAACTTCTTCTTTCCTAAATCGTACAAATTTCCTATTTCCTGTGTCCTAGAGCCCCGTCCGTCTGGTCGTATCATATTCTTCCAAGAGATGCCCGAGCACCGCATTATGCCAAGAACATCTGACCTCGCTTCCGAAATCTTCGACCAATCAGAACGCTCCTAAGAATCCAATACCATAACGATTTACGATATTTACGACTTTCTTTCGCGTGCCGAAATATTCATAAGAAAGTCTACGGGGTATGGAACAGTAGAGGGTGCGGAAGTGTTTGGAATTCGATACTGCCATGTCATCTGCTGTCTTCTTCATTTGCATGTGTGACATTTGCATAATTTTCTTCTTGGTTAGAAAGCTTTTGTGTTAATAAATAATGAGACGGGGCGAAACGAAGTCTGTTGAACGAAAAAATAGCTTTGCTGAACGGGGTTTTCAATTCTCCCTAGAATAAAATCCGGTCAGAAAATTAAATAATACGTTTAAATGTTTATGTAAATGGTTACAAGAAAGTTAATTAAGTTTGACATATAAATACAATTACGAAAAGTAAGTGTTATAAGGGTAACGTAGTTTGCATTTGTAAACGCTGAAAGAAAATGAAGATTTTTATAAGAAAGTAATCAATACTCTGATGACGTACGTTCCTTGTCTGGACCGCTTTATATCTGACTTCTCTAGTTAGAAGTTTCATGATTATATACACGTACACTTATGCTTTGTATAATGTCTAATGAAATAGTTAAACAAGCAAACAAGTAACTTAAACGAACTACTAGTAGTTAAGTTACAGACAAATAGAAAATAGGTATACAAGTAAACTTAAACTGGTTTGAAAACTGGCAGAATATTTATTGGATTTATACTCACAATAAAAGAATGTTTCGACCATTATCATTTATGTTTAACTCTGAACTCTGGCTTGGGGAGATTATATACATCAAACAACTATGTAATAAACATGGCCAATTTTTTATATACCGTTTGAACGAAAAGGCGCTTAGGATATAAATGTATTTTTTGCACAGTTTATAGATATAACCACCCATTGCACAGTCGTGGATAAGTGAGATGACTTTACGCCAACATTTTCAAATGCAATAAAACAACAATAATGTGTAGGCTAATTAATGACATTGGGCATATCTAAATATCAAATTTTGGTAACAGTTTTCGAGAAACAGAGCTAAACACAAATATAACAAAAACTTAACGTTGTGTAGGCCAAGTTAAAATGTCCGTAGACTCTCTAAGCCAAACACTTGAGAGAAACGGATAAAATGTCACCAAAACTACGATGCATAGTTTTTATTAGCATTACCTATTACACAACTATAGACGCAACTTGTTGACTCTACAAAACAGTTTCTGACAAACAGAACCTAACATTAAATCATTCGGTAAAATTGTAGATCGTATATAAAACCTGTTATATTTCCGGCATACTGTCTGTTTGAAGTATATTGTACAGTTTAACCTATATTAGTGGTAACATCTGTTAAGCAACCACTTGTCTTCAACAGCCACATTTTCTATTATATATCAATAATTATATTTACATCACGCTGTATTAAGCAGCCACCTGCCTTAAGGGGTCGTTTTTCTGCTCGAGATATGTTTGATTGAATATGGAAAAAGTTTAATTAATTTCATTGAAACACACCACACCACCTAGCGCCCCAGCCCTTTCCCCTACTTAATGACGAAACGTATATTAACACTGGATGACGACTTATGCTAGGGTCTAACCACTGGGTTACAATATGTTTAAATTACATTACATAGCAGGTGATACTCTGAAAACATATCGATCTTTTCACTGATTCTCCCCATGTCCGACACTGATCATACGTCATTTCCGGACTATGAAATGGCTGATCCAATTTGCCGCCTAATGGATGGTCAAATTAGACAAGAATTCGCATAGGAATTCGACTGAATGCATTCAAATTACCTTTGGTGGAAAGAGAAAATAACAATGACAAACTAATTTGTAACTTATAGATCGCAGAAGTCAGTTCCATTAAAGGCCTTCCTGCGTCCGTTTGTGCTCTTTGTGTTTATTCGCGCTTGGCACAGTGGGCAGACGACACTATTAACAAATTCTTTAAATTGTCTGTAAATTATGATATATCGTGGTTATTTTATTTTAAAGATAAGATATAAGAAGAAAAATTGAAATGTCAACAGCAAACTGACGTGTGTACAGTGCGTTTTGGTATCTATACCCGCACGTCCCCAAAAGCGCGCGAAGAAAGCTCAATCGACCAAAATTCGGCTTCACTGGCAGTTTACTTAACTGCTTAAAACCTCAACTAAGTTTTGACTGGCTATTTACCTATTGTGTAATCAACAGCATATGCAGTTTTACTAGAACCAGTCTAAAATCATTGTCACCTGGATGTTTAAGTATTATTTAAAAATATACTGGTTAAACAGGGACCGGTTCTCGCCAAGGCATTTGATATAAACTAGTTTAAAACATGTTGTTGTTGTTATTAGCAGGACTTTACGCCAAAAACATAACCCTGCTTATGTCGTCGTGTTCAAGCTTTGCAGTGTTGACCAACGCCAAAATGATCGTACGCAATAGGGACTACTTTTATTCTTCAAATTTCATAATTCCTCAATATAACCGAGCAGAAACAAAACAAACAATAAACACCATATTGTATATATTATATTGTGTCATTTCTAGAAATTTGTTGCATAAAATAAACCAAACGTACAAAAATAATATCGAATTTGGAAGGCGTATTGTTATTTATTAAAGCTCTGTTATCAATATTTAAAGAACTTTTATTTGCTCATAACGAGTTGAAAGCTTTAATCCAATTTACTGAAGAAAAAAAAGATTATGTAAGGTGTACTCTTATAAACATAACTTTTGAATAATATTCTAGTGGTCAAAAATCATTATGGCAGACAGACAGACAAACAGACAGACAGACAGACAGACAGACAGACAGACAGACAGACAGACAGACAGACAGACAGACAGACAGACAGACAGACAGACAGACAGACAGACAGACAGACAGACAGACAGACAGACAGACAGACAGACAGACAGACAGACAGACAGACAGACAGACAGACAGACAGACAGACAGACAGACAGACAGACAGACAGACAGACAGACAGACAGACAGACAGGCAGGCAGGCAGGCAGGCAGGCAGGCAGGCAGACAGGCAGGCAGGCAGGCAGGCAGACAGCTTGAATGAAAAGGCACATTATTAAACTACATGTAAATAATAATTAAGAAATAAACCGTATGTTGTCCGCCTTAAAATAGGTGGCTGTGGTATTTCTTGTTTCTTCCGGTAAATTATCTTAGTAACTTCCGCGTTTTGATTAAGAAATAAATTAGATCTGATGTCTTCCTCAATTTAAACCTCTCACTTGATGCAGCCAGCTACGTATAGCCTAATTAATAAAAACATAATACTAAAGTAACTGAAACCATATCAGATCATCCCTACTTTCACATATCTTTCGGTTCAATCCGAAATGACCTTTTACGCGTGAGACGTACGCAAAGCTCATTCAATTTGCAAAATCCCTTTTTCTTATTCTGTAATCTTTTCCATTGTTTTACTCAATATTTTTTACCAATGTATGTTAAAGAAATCTCCCAACCAGACTGAAGACTTTACCGAATTACAGAAAATCAATGGTATCGACATCTCTGATTAGTTCAGCTTTTGTTGTCGGTGTTTCTTATTTAATTCATACGGTTTTGGTACAAAAAAGTGAGAATCCATTAATTATTCATTAAACTAATTAGGTAGGATTCCTCCATATGCTATCACGTGAATATGTATACGTGTGTATTCTTTAGACGAAGCTTTAAGTATCCAATTAAGCTAAGTTGCGCACATGTCGCTGTTTGTCACTATTGGACGTTACAGGTCGCCATTGACAACCACGTTCTTGGAACAAAATACTGTTTGGAAACTGTTCAATAAACGTTAAATGTTATCAAATGTTTTGAATTTATTGGATTTGTTACTCACATACGAGTATATGTTTTTACACAAATGTGTAAATAAAAAATTTAGTTATTTTTATAAGCAAGAAAATATTAATAATTATCATGTTCTCCCGCTCTAGGGTCGTTTTCACGAACCTTTTCTTAGACTTAAGCTTAATAATTCAAATCTAGATATTATATATCTTGTTAACCATGGCAGATAGAATAGTTGTGAAAGTGTATTTTACTGTATATAAGGTGTCTCTTACCGTTGCATTGTTATGTCTCAAAATTGGTCTCCAAGTGTGTTTTTCAAATTTCTTTCTTGAGTTCAAGTCTTTGACTATTCTCAGGATTGGTTGGTGAAATCAAACAGTATTAAACTGTCTCAATTTCACCAACTTCCATCTCACTCCTCCGACATGCCACCTTATGTCTTGTTTAACCACTTTGAAGAGGAGTTTGCATGTGCTTCTGCTCAAATAGTTAAGTTTTTTATTTTGTTGGCAAGTCGGCCACATACAGATAGAAAATGACGAGGTTGTTGTCTCGCAGGCAATAAATGAGAAATATCCACTATATATACGATATACAACATAATTCGTGAAATAGGTGTTTATTAGAGAACTAATTAAAAAAAATTGTCTTATTGGAAAAAAAAAAAATTCTATGCAGATATCACGGTTAGAGGGCATCTTTAGGTCGAGAGTTTAATATTTCTAATTATCATTAATTACTTACAAGGCTACTTTACAAACAGCTAAGGCATGACTGTTTTAAACGATATGTGCACATGAAAACTATATGCATTTGAAAAGCGTGTATATTTGTGAGACCATACAAACATTGAACATATTTATTGGTATACTAAATGCATTTGTAGACCATATAAAGAGTGAACACATTGATTTTTATACATGCATTGAAATGCTGGTATATTTGTGAGACCATAGATTATAAATGTTGAACATATTTAATGGTTAACCAAATGCATTTGAAAAGCGTGTATATTTGTGAGACCATACAAACATTGAACATATTTATTGGTATACTAAATGCATTTGTAGACCATATAAAGAGTGAACACATTGATTTTTATAAATGCATTGAAATGCTGGTATATTTGTGAGACCATAGATTATAAATGTTGAACATATTTAATGGTTAACCAAATGCATTTGAAAAGCGTGTATATTTGTGAGACCATACAAACATTGAACATATTTATTGGTATACTAAATGCATATAAAGGTCGAACATAGTTATTTGTATACTAAATGCATTTGAAATGCGTGTATATTTGTAAGACCATATAACGGTTGAACATATTTATTGGTATACTAAATGCATTTAAAATGAATGTATATTTGTGTGACCACAGATTATAAATGTTGAACATATTAATTGGTATACTTAATGCATTTAAAATGAGTGTATATTTGTGTGACCATAGATTATAAATGTTAAACATACTTATTGGTATAGCAAATGCATTTGAAATGCGTGTATATTTGTGAGACCATATAAATGTTGAACATATTTATTGGTATACTAAATGCATTTGAAATATGTGTATATTTGTGAGACCATACAAAAGTGCAGATTACCAACTGTATTGTGTTTATTCTCATTCGTTCTCACATTGCGATTATTGTAGAGTGCGTGTCCTTCCGCATTAGACTTGCAGTGTCTCGTATTGTGAATGGACGTGTTTAAGCATGGTATTTGCAAATTCCGCTACACTGTATGTGTATACGTAATGAATAAATTATGGATGTTTTACAACGTTACAACTGATAGGACCACATCAGGCCCACTCTTCGTGTACAAAAGATAACTTACAGAATAAGAGTAAAAAATAATATACATAATGCACATGGAACCTTGCTTCATGAAGAGCTGATGAGCTCCAATATATTCTATATAGAATATTTAAATGGTAGTCCTG
Source organism: Panopea generosa (assembly GCA_029582155.1). Classification (NCBI taxonomy): domain Eukaryota; kingdom Metazoa; phylum Mollusca; class Bivalvia; order Adapedonta; family Hiatellidae; genus Panopea; species Panopea generosa. Next base: position 2,050,348 of record CM055901.1, read on the forward strand.
CAATATGCACGAGCTACCATGAACATGCCCTATGTGTTTATACAGAGGAATGACAATTACTATCCAATGATACATAAAAAAAATCATTTACAGTCAAACCTGTGTAAGCGGCCATCTCTATTAAGCAACCACTTGTCTTAAGCAGCAACTATTGCTATTTCCGAATTTGATGCTTTCAGAGAAAATTAACCTGTATTAAGCAACAACCTGTTTTAAAAGGCCATTTTCGCTCATTCCTTTGACTGGCTGCTTAAGACAGGTTTGGCTGACTCGCTGCCATCAAGATTCATTTGAGAGTTAAATGTAGCATATCAAATTAATGCTTAAAGGCTCTTCCACACGAAAAAAATTGATGCCACCTCAGTCGGTTGCTGCCTTGTCTCTATTAAGACGTCAATTAACCATTTATCATCTCAAATACAAACTACCATGCTGAATATATAATCAAAAAATCCAAGCGTCTCGGAGACTTATACCATATTTCAAACAGCTTTAATCTTATAATACTGGCGCGTGTATTGCAGACTAATCTATATGCGTTGGCCAAAAAGTGATAGGTGTTCTACCACCAGTAGACAGGACTAATAACGTAGGTTGTTGTTAAGGTCAAATAGTTTGATAGTAAGCCTATATCTGGTTGAATAAAATCATGAAAATGGTCACTTTAAAATTTGAAATTTATTATGTTTATGTCATTATTTCTTGTCATGTGTTTTTAGACTTACTTAATCCATTTATTTAAGGAAACAGTCTCGAAATGAAGATTTCTGTAACGGTTGCTAAATTTTAGGTTTACCATGTTTAGGGATTAAAAAGTGATAATTTGCCTCAGTTTTCCGTTGATTTTAATTTGAGTAACTCTCATAAAGTTATGGTCCCTTTTTTATTGTAATTAGGTTTTCAAATTATTTCTTATTAAGTTCCCAAATTTAACATTTTGAACACAAAAGCGGTCTGTATAAAACATGCAAAAGTTCCATTTTGAAATTTTGATCAATTTAATGCTGCAATCTATCATAGACGTTAAGAACTCCTAAACACCCTCATGCGATATGGCATTGCTACAGTGGGCTCGGGTCGATGCATTATATCTTAAAAATGTTTTACGTTATAAATGGATTTGATCACTGTTTCACATTTTTGGATGTCAGTATCTTGATTAATTACGTATGATAGTAATAAAATAGTTTTATTGCATAAGTATTGTAATGATCGGTATTTAAAGTCGGTTTCAACAATCATAGGAATGTTAGCGGTTGTGGAACACATGTATCCGCTGAATGATTTTACTGCGATCCTAGACAGATGTGAAATAAAGACATATCTATAAGTAAGATGTGTACAATAACCAAAATATCAACATCAAACATATTTTCAAATCACATTTGCATATATGTTGTTATTGTGTATATGTTATAGGTACGTATACGTTGTGTATAAAACACTGGCTTATCTATATGTTAAAGGCTTATGTTTATTATGTTGTATATATAATATATATATGTTGTAGCCACGTTGCCGATTTATGTTGATATGTTGTTTATACATTATATAGATGTTGTAGCCACGTTGAAAGTTTATGTTTATATGTTGAATACATTATATTTATGTTGTCGCATGTTGAAGATTAATGTTTATATGTTGAATATACATTATATATATGTTGAACCACGTTGAAGATTTATGTTTATATGTTGAAGATATATTATATATATGTTGAAGCCATGTTGAAGATTTATGTTTATATGTTGAATATACATTTTATATATATATATATATATATATGATGTAGCCATGTTGAAGATTGATTTATGTTTATATGTTGAATATACATAATAGTTAGGTTGTAGCCATGTTGAAGCTTAATGTTGATATGTTGTATATACATTATACATATATGTTGTAGCCATGCTGATGAGTTATGTTGATATGTTGTATATACATTCTAGTTATGTTGATGCCATGTTGAAGACTTATGTTGATATGTTGTATATATTATAGATATGTTGTAGCCATGTTGAAGATTTATGTTTATATATATTATATGTATGTTGTCGCCATGTTGAAGACTTAAGTTGATATGTTGTATATTTATTATATATATGTTGTAGCCAAGTTAAAGATTTATGTTTATATGAATAATATACATTATATTTATGCCGTAGCCAAGTTAAAGATTTATGTTGATATGATTAATATACATTTTATATATGTTGTAGCAAAGTCAAAGATTTATGTTGATATGATTAATATACATTATATTTATGCCGTAGCCATGTTAAAGATTTATGTTGATATGATTAATATACATTTTATATATGTTGTAGCCAAGTCAAAGATTTATGTTGATATGATTAATATACATTATATTTATGCTGTAGCCAAGTTAGAGATTTATGTTGATATGATTAATATACATTATATATATGTTGTAGCCATATTGTAGATTCATGTTTATATGTTGAATATACATTATATGTGTAGTAGCCGTGTTGAAGATTTATGTTTATACGTTGAATATACATTAAATATATATATATATATATATATGTTGTAGCCATGTTGAAAATTTATGTTGATATGTTGAATATACATTATATATATGTTTTAGCCACATTGAATATTTATGTTTATATGTTTTATATACATTATATATATATGTTGTAGCCATGCTGATGAGTTATGTTGATATGTTGTATATACATTATAGTTATGTTGATGCCATGTTGAAGACTTATGTTGATATGTTGTATATATTATAGATATATTGTAGCCATGTTGAAAATTTATGTTTATATATATTACATATATGTTGTCGCCATATTTTCAGACTTCTGTTGATATGTTGTATATATATTATAGATATGTTGTAGTTATGCTGAAGTCTTATGTTGAAATGATGTATTTATATTATATATATATATATGCTTTAGCCATGTTGAAGACTTATGTTTATATATTGAATATACATTATATATATGTTGTAGCCACGTTAAAGATTGATGTTGATATGATTAATATACATTATATATATGTTGTAGCCACGTTAAAGATTTATGTTGATATGATTAAAATACATTATATATAGGTTGTAGCCATGTTAAAGATTTATGCTGATATATTTAATATACATTATATATATGTTGTAGCCATGTTAAAGATTTATGTTAATATGATTAATATACATTTTATATATGTTGTAGCCATGTTAAAGATTGATGTTGATATTATTAATATACACTATATATATGTTGTAGCAATGTTAAAGATTTGTGTTGATATGATTAATATTCATTACATATATGCTGTAGCGATGTTACAGATTGATGTTGATATGATTAATATACATTATAAATATGTTAAAGATTTATGTTGATATGAATAATATATATATATGTTGTAGCCATGTTGAAGATTTATGTTTATATGTTGAATATACATTATATATATGTTGAAGCCACGTTGAAGATTTATGTTTATATGTTGAAAGCCATATTGAAGATTTATGTTTATATGTTGAATAAACATTATATATATGTTGCAGCCGTGTTGAAGATTTATGTTTATATGTTAAATATACATTATATATATGTTGTAGCCACGATAAAAATTTATGTTTATATGTTGAATATACATTATATAAATATATGTTGCCGCCACGTTAAATATTTATGTTTATATGTTGAATATACATAAAAATTAGGTTGTAGCCACGTTGAAGATTTATGTTGATATGTTGTTTATACATTATATACATATATATGTTGTAGCAATGCTGATGAGTTATGTTGATATGTTGTATATACATTATAGTAATGTTGTTGCCATGTTGAAGACTTATGTTGATATGTTGTATATATTATAGATATATTGAAGCCATGTTGAAGATTTATATTTATATATATTATTTGAATGTTGTAGCCACGTTGAAGCTTAATGTTGATATGTTGTATATACATTATACATATATGTTGTAGCCATGCTGATGAGTTATGTTGATATGTTGTATATACATTATAGTTATGTTGTAGCCATGTTGAAGACGTATGTTGGTATGCTGTATATATATTATAGATATGTTGTAGCCATGGTGAAGACTTAGTTGTGTTGTAGCTATGCTGAAGGCATATGTTGATTTGTTGTATATTTATTATAGATTTGTTATAGCCATCTTGAACACTTATTTATGCTGTAGCTATTCTGAAGGCATATGTTGATTTGTTGTATATATATAATAGATATGTTGTAGCTATGCTGAAGATTTATGTTGATATGTTGTATATACATTATAGTTATGTTGTAGCTATGCTGAAGACGTCTGTTGATATTGTATAGATAGGTTTTAGATTTATCATTAAATAATTTCCAGATATATTGTAAATATGTTGTACACTTGTACATCATTGTACTTGTTATATGCGGTTCCGATACAAATTTCCATCCCTTTTTTCCCGCCAAAATATCGGATATAATTTTTTATCTGAACCTCAAGTACATTTCAGATTCCTAAACTTTACAAATATTTACTTCAAGAAACTTAGAAAACTAGCTATGTTTGCTTGGTATACTAGATATTATCTGAACAATATATGCTATATATACTTTTTTTAGCTATTTGATAAATCGAATCTTACATTCATGTTTATCTATAGTTAGGCTTTTGTTACTAATAAAATGTTGGCAAAAGTATATATCCTAGGCAACAAACTCGCATAATTTATTTTGCCAGCTCTTTTAAAAATGCAATTGTTTGTTCAGTGATGCAGATCTCCGACCTATTCCACATAGCAAATTTATTTCTATAAATAAAGACAGTTACATCGCAGTTGTATGTAAACTCGCATAGTATATTTTATCAACTCTTTTAATAAATTAAAAAATAAATGAACGTTTATGTAATATCGTCTATTTGTTTAGTATTTTATTCGTGGTATTTACTTTCTATGATAATAAGATGTTTTGAAATGAGATTAATTCGAGAAATTACTTACGTTAAACTTCTTTGCTAGATTAAGCTGATTTGCATGTCTGAATTAGCCATCACGATTCAGATAGAAATACAATTAACAGTTTCAAGTAAATTGCCAAACTACAACTATTTATTATACACTTTACATCGTATACGCTACTTTACACGTTTTAAAGAAGATGCAATAAGTATAATCTCATTAGATAGACGGGCCCGATATTTAACGTAAGATTGCAACAATGGGTAATACGCTGTCTCTAAACGAACATACCCTGGGAATACTATTAGTCCAATGTTATTGATTGGAACAAATCGAGTTTTAGTGTAACATCTGGCGAGGATTCGGTAATGTATTGGCTTCTGAGATGTCTGGTGTCATTGAAAATATGGATGGAAGGTCGTAATTGGAACATTGTTCGCTATGCAGGAATTAGGCTGCAATTGTCTAAAATCCCTTCTTAACGCGTGATTGTAATGTTGCTTTAATAAGGAAAGTACAATAGTTATATATTTTGTTTGTAATATTGAAAACTGTTCAGCAGATCTCAAACAAAAAATGTTTTAGTTAAAATCTGTATATTACGGTTGTTTATTTTTGTTAAACGTGGGTATAATTATATTATCAAAAGCAATGCAAAATACAAATCCATCAGCGGCTATTAATTACTGAACAATACTGAACAACACTGAACAGAACGACCGAACAACAAAACAAAATTGTATTGATTTAGACTGCATAGTTTCCCATCAGACAAATAAAGATTTACATAAAATACAAAAATAAATGTGATTCTATGTTCAGACAAATGTATATTTACAAAAAAAACTATCACAAATGCGCAAAACGCACAACGATTTCTTTATAATAAATGATTGCTTATAACACTATACCCGTGATTATACATTTCACTTAGAACGACATATAACGGAATTATATCGAAACAGTCAGCAGCGGGCTTTAATTTCCTTGGGGCTATATCCATCGTCTGATGCTTCTAAATGTCTGTATCAACCTAAGGAATTAACGACTCTACATAACTCACTGTTTCGTTTCCATGGTACCGTTATGAGAGCACGTGACAGAAATACCCTTGCTGGGACCAGGATCTGACTTTAATAAGATTTGATGTCACTGTCAGTGACGCTTAGTTGACTTATAATTAATTTTGGTCTCGGTATTTCCTTCAATATTTGCTTGTAATCGTCACTTTCCCAGACAAAGAGTTGGCTGGATAGTTCACGAATAATGTCTTATCAGTGGTTCGGGAAATGTTGTTTTGGTCTCGACTATTTTCGAGAGCCTAATTTTGTAGCTCTTTTATTGGGATATACATGTATGCTTGTATTGGTTTATTTTGTTTTGCTTTACTTTTATGTTCTATTATTTACAAATCATTGCAAGCTCCAGTATTACTTCTATATAAATTTAAAACAAAGATAAAGATAATAAAACAAACACTCGAATGTCGTTTCACTTATCTTGAATATGAGAAAAACAGATGTGATGTTTATAGGTGTGTATGCATACAAACACATAGTTCGTGCATGCGATGTGTTAATATTTTATTTTGGTCGACACAAATGCGAATCTATAATAGAGCGCGTGGTCTAGTGGTAGAGTAGCGGGCCCAGGACCGTGGATCGTGCGTTCGATCCTCCGCCACGGCTATGTATTGTGTCCTTAAGAAAGACACTTTATTCGCCTAGGATAAGCACTGGTTTTACTCAGGAACACTTGAAGAGCCGGTTGTCCAGTAGTAGAGCATAGAACACTTGATCGAAGGGTCGTGGGTTTAATTTTTTTCTACGGCTATGTGTGATGTCATTGAGCAAGACACTTTTTTCCGCATATGCTTGATACTGGTTCTATCTAGGTATACATCGAACGTAATTTGTCTTAGTTTTAAGAACTTGTTTCACAATCGACGTAAAATGAATATGTTTATACTTGGAATATAAGTTATCTAAGTTGAAAAATTGAAAATTGTTACTAAATCGATGAAACCTTAATAAGTTTAAATGTACACATACATGATATAAAGACGTCAAACTGAATTGATGTAGTTTCATTCCGGAACAGTATAACCACTACATTACTTAGATTTTTTTTTAAGATTTTTTCTTTTTTGTGGTTGTTTCATTTTTTATATAGAAAAGTTAAACAAAGTATTTGAAGATTATGGTATTTTAACGTAGGTTTGTTTACCTTTCTTATAAATCATGACTCACGAACATATCCAAAATTTAGATTAGAAATTTTATACAGGCCCAATACGTTCCTGTGTAGAACTGTATATATATGAACAAAAGGAGCTATTTTGAATATGGGCATAATGTTTGAGAACAAATGTTTTAATAGGATTACATATGGAAGTTAAAACGCAAATACAAAACTAATTCAGGTCTAGTATGCATACTATTTTTTATAATAGCCTATAAAACTCCTACCATATGTAACACATTGCACACTTGCCACATGTAACATATTACACACCTACCGTATACCACACCTATCACAAGTCATGTAACACATAACACACCTACCACATGTAACATATTAGACACCTACCGTATACCATATCTATATCAAGTCATGTAACACTTAATACACCTACCATATGTAAAATATAACATACCTACTATATGTAACACATTACACACCTACCACATGTAAATCATAATACACATACCTATCATATGTAACACTTAATACACCTACCATATGTAAAATATAACACACCAACTATATGTAACACATTACACACCTACCACATGTAAATCATAATACACATACCTATCATATGTAACACTTAATACACCTACCATATGTAAAATATAACACACCAACTATATGTAACACACTACACATCTACCACATGTAAATCATAATACACATACCTATCATATGTAACACTTAATACACCTACCATATGTAAAATATAACACACCTACTATATGTAACACATTACACACCTACCACATGTAAATCATAATACACATACCTATCATATGTAACACTTAACACATCTACAATACGTAACCCTTAGCACAACTACCACATGTAATACTTAATACATCTACCATACTTAACACTTCTCACAACTACCACATGTAACACATAATATAACTACCAAACGTAACCCTTAACACAACTACCATATGTAACACTTAACACATCTACTATACGTAACCCTTAACATAACTACCACAAGTAACACTTAATACATCTACCATACGTAACCCTTAACACAACTACCACAAGTAACACTTAATACATCTACCATACGTAACCCTTAACACAACTACCATATGTAACACATATAACATCTACCACACGTAACCCTTAACACAACTACCATATGTAACACATATTACATCTACCACACGTAACCCTTAACACAACTACCATATGTAACACATATTACATCTACCACACGTAACCCTTAACACAACTACCACAAGTAACACTTAATACATCTACCATACGTAACCCTTAACACAACTACCATATGTAACACATATAACATCTACCACACGTAACCCTTAACACAACTACCATATGTAACACATATTACATCTACCACACGTAACCCTTAACACAACTACCATATGTAACACATATTACATCTACCACACGTAACCCTTAACACAACTACCATATGTAACACATATTACATCTACCACACGTAACCCTTAACACAACTACCATATGTAACACATATTACATCTACCATACGTAACCCTTAACACAACTACCATATGTAACACATATTACATCTACCACACGTAACCCTTAACACAACTACCATATGTAACACATATTACATCTACCACACGTAACCCTTAACACAACTACCATATGTAACACATATTACATTTACCATACGTAACCCTTAACAAAACTACCATATGTAACACATATTACATCTACCACACGTAACCCTTAACACATCTACCATATGTAACACATATAACATTTACCATACGTAACCCTTAACACAACTACCATATGTAACACATATTACATTTACCATACGTAACCCTTAACACAACTACCACTTGTTACACTTAATACATCTTTCATACGTAACCCTTAACACAACTACCATATGTAACACATATAATGTCTACCACACGTAACCCTTAACACAACTACCATAATATTATGTAACACATATTACATATACCATACGTAACCCTTAACACAACTACCATATGTAACACATATTACATATACCATACGTAACCCTAAACACAACTACCACTTGCAACACTTAATACATCTACAATACGTAACCGTTAACACAACTACTATATGTTACACATATAACATTCACCATACGTAAACCTTAACACAACTACCATATGTTACACATAATACATTCACCATACGTAACAAAACTTCCATATGTAACCCTTAACACTACTATCATATGTAATACGTATTGTATCTACCATGCGTATTTCTTAACACAACTACCATATGTAAAACATATTACATCCATCATTTGCAACACATAACATAACAACACCATGCGAAAAAAGAAATCATATACTATGTAGCAAACATTCTTCTCCTATATGTATCATGAAACGCAGATACCATATGTTACAAATAAAACAGTTAACATATGTAACACATAACACATCTACCATATATAACACATAACAAACTGCCGTATGAAACATACAATTCGAAATACATACCACATCCGCTATAAAAACAAACAAAAAAATCCTACTTTTAGTGACCAGTGACTACGCCACCAATACTCCTAACATAACTAACGCATAATACACACTATCTATCATATAGCACCCTATATGGAACTTCTAACACTGCATATAAAATACATAACATACCATATGGGACACATAACACACTCTCCATTTTAGTATTTATATAATATACTATGAGGACTAAACTTGTTTTCTGCTGTCAATGGAGTGTTTTAAGTTTACATGTCGTAAATGGAGATAAAGGTAACGATACAACTAGTTCAAAAGAAAAAACAAAGAAAGAAAACCATACTGTTTCCTTAAATCACATAAGATCAAGTAATGCTGGTATCGAGATTCCGATAAATATTTTACTTGATTGAGCCATATTTAGTACTTTGCGTAAATAATGCATGCGACACACATGCGCCTAGCACGGAGTGAACGTGAAATCGATAAACAGATCAATAATCATCAGTGCAGATGGAACTCTTACCCAAATCTGCATAGTGCATTATCTTCTTATAGAACAGTAACATAAAATGTGCCTTCGCTATAAATACCTAATTTTAAGCATATTGGTCTAATGACCTCATCAAACCATCTGGGATGTTGTAATTAGATATAAGGTTGTTTGTGTTTTGCGTTGTTGTTGGTGTTGTCTTTGTTGTTTTTTTCTGATTATTCTGTGATTATCAGTCACTGTGTTTGTTTTGCTATTTTTTACTGTTGGGGTTTGTGTTATTTTGACTGGTTCTGCAGTTCTAATGGGAAATGTGTCCTTTCCATTCTTGATAATAACATACGTTTTTTTCGGAGTATGTAGATAACATCTCACTAAAATTCTACATATGAATACATTACAGTCCCGTTTGTCATGAAACCCTTACTTTCATCTCGAATTCCTTTTTTTTCTCCTGCCAAGATATTGTTTAAAAGCAATACAATTGCATTTCTTCTATATTAATATACTGAGATAGTGATATACGTTGTGTTTTTCTTTAGTCGGGAGAATTAGTCTGTTCGTCCCCGACAAAAAATAATGGAATATTACATGTTATAACAGTATATATGTCAACACCATGAGCTTGACATTTACCTAGATTTATTGTAGAAATTAAACATTATGCCAATAACATTAGATATGCCATTCGATTGTCGCTAACATTCATAATCTACCTGCCAGTTATATATAATATTATATATATTGGTGTTAGCGGTACATGTGCCGGACGCTAGGCAAATAAGATTATAAAACGTATCTCGCAATAGCAATACATTTAATAACAATTTCCGTCACCTTATTCCAGGGAATATATCCCGGTGTTTAACCCTAAACAAAACTGTAATCTACAAAGAGTATGCTTTCCTCCTGATAGTACGACGACATTGTCATCTGCTTCACTGGTTGATGCTAAATATTGTTTTTACAAAATATCAAACAACAAATATTTTTAAACATTTCATAATGCAGATGTTATTTGTAACAAAGGGACCATTGAAAGCACTGAACACAACAAGATATGATCATTACAGACCCCGGTTTTACTGAGTATGTCCATGAGGGGTTATAAAGTATGCCACACCAATAATGTCCCCTAGTATCATCCCTAATGCCCCTTACTACCATCCCTAATGCCCCCTAACACCATCCCTTACGCCCCTTACTATCATCCCTAATGCCCGAGCATCATCCCTGATGCCCTTTACTATCATCCCTAATGCCTCTTACTACCATCCCTAATGCCCTTACTACCATCCCTTATGCCCCTTACTATCATCCCTAATGCCCTTACTACCATCCCTAATGCCCCTTACTACCATCCCTAATGCCCCTTACTACCATCCCTAATGCCCTTTACTATCATCCCTAATGTCTCTTACTACCATCCCTAATGCCCTTACTACCATCCCTAATGCCCCTTACTACCATCCCTTATGCCCCTTACTATCATCCCTAATGCCCCCTAGCACCTTCCCTGATGCCCCTTACTATCATCCCTAATGCCCCCTAGCACCATCCCTGATGCCCCTTACTATCATCCCTAATGCCCCATAGCACCATCCCTGATGCCCCTTACTATCATCCCTAATGCTCCCTAGCACCATCCCTAATGCCCCATACTATCATCCCGTATGCCCCTAGCACCATCCCTTATGCCCCTTACTATCATCCCTAATGCCCCCTAGCACCATCCCTGATGCCCCTTACTATCATCCCTAATGCTCCCTAGCACCATCCCTAATGCCCCATACCATCATCCTTAATGCCCCTAGCACCATTCCTGATGCCCCTTACTATCATCCCTAATGCTCCCTAGTACCATCCCTAATGCCCCCTAATACCATACCTTATGCCCTCTAGTACCAGCTTAAGTGATAATCAGCTTGAAAAACACCCTGATTGGGATCCATAATTCCAAGAAACAAGAAAGTATGACATTTGGTAAAACTTTTTTAAGGCCATCAAATATAGTCAACATGAAGACCAATGTCAGAGTTCAACCAAAAACACAATCGATACTTCATCTGGTGAAAAAAATGCACACAAGGAATATACAAAAACTGTCAAATGGTGTACAAAACATAGATCATATAGTTTATTTTTACTTAAGCATATACATCTCATCACCATACAAAATACAAAACATCAATACACGCGTGAAACAAACAAAACATACAACATTTACATATTCAGAAAGTCATTTGAGTTGGTATAGTGAGAGTGGGCATTGTTAGCATGAATATGATAAACAGCATAATTACACATATTAGACTTCTTCAAACATTAAGAGCATCTGTTTGTATTTAAAATCCTTTTTGGCAATTAATTGCTCGTTTTATTGACAATATCTTCTTATTTATATTCAGAAGATATATATTGTCTAAGTAGACCATCACGAAGACTTCTATTTCTAAGTATGATTAAGTCTTCATCATGTGCACTTTTCTTTACATTTTAATTATCATTTTTACAGAATAAAAATGTCCGATATTAGATTTCCATACACATTTGCAATTCAGTTATACTGTGTTAATTGGCATCATATGTGTATATCAGTACGTAACTTGTGTAGTTAATATAATTTATCGCAGTATTTGATATCACCTGATTCGGTCTGTTATACCTTGTCCAATAATTCAGAGCTGGCTAATGCATTTTCGACACTGTGACGTATTTCAACTGTCGCTGATACAACTGACCAGTCGACGTGCTCATATTTCACTAATATTAACGGTACAGCGGGGAGAGCTAGGACAGTCTAACACCAGTAAACAAGACACAAAAACAGAATCGTCAGTAATATTGAAGTTTGGTATTTGGCAGCCGATGTCATAGATAAAATGCGTAAGTTTAAAATGTGTCTGCCTTTGGAAATATATATTGCGTAGCATATGCAACTAAAACGCAGTAAATGACAGCTTTCGTCTGTCACCCAATAGGAACATTGACATTTATAACGTCTATTATGTATCTGAAAGGTTTGTCATAGACCGCATCGCCGATTATACTTAGGTTGTATAATATAAACACGTATAACGTATGGTGCTATTGGCAGAAGAAGCAAATCATCCAGTAGGCAATATTTACGTTTGTAATTGTAGAGTATAAGTTATATATAAGTTATACTCTACAAGACAAGACATGGAGTAATAAAAGGTATTTATCTATCTTCCATTAACATTAAACTTGCCATTAGACAGGTCCTGGAGATCTTTATAACAATTGCAACATACTATTGACAGGGGAGCAATAAGTTTCCTTTTAAAATAAGATGCAGCTGCTATGGAAACTAGTATTGCTCCTAGTCAACGTATAATATTGTCATGAAATCATAAATTTGGTTTATGTATACAAATAAGTCGGGCAATTGTAAAACGACGTTAAACATATCGGACAACAATAAACAATATAGATACTGACAGTTATCAAACTTACACAGGGAGGTGATAGTAAAGTTACCAACACATCAATATGCATTTTCATAATGAGATTTATGAGAAGTTCAATTAATAAATCAATTTATCTCAACTACTTGAGTGTAATTAAATAACCCTGGTAGTGCCTCAATGAGTAGTACAATACAGTAGAAGTGGACCCTGCTAACAGAGGGCGCTACAGCTTCCTTTCTTTCTCCTGTCAGATCCAAATCGGAAGACAGGGAAAACTGATTGAGTAACTGAACATTTCAATTTAAACAATTTATTGCATTGCTATTCATATAAAGTTAATTGAGTGTATTTATTTAAAATTCTTATATTCAGTGTTTTCTCAAGCAGTTGCATTAACAAACATCACACACGACCCTGTCGTTTATCAAACAATAAACCAAATATTCATTATAATATATTATATTTCGTGTGTTTTTAAGTGTTTGTAAATGTGTTAAAACTAGTCCAGTCTTTGATTCAGCAAATGATAAAAATAAAGCATTGACATGTGCATTTCAAAATACTATCTGATAAAATGATTAATTAAGCAGTCTTGGTTTTATTAATTATGTTCGTGATAGACAGCACGTAAAATTTCACAATGATACAGATCAAACTACAAACCAACGTACGTATTTCCATTGAGAGAATGCATAACAAGTACAGTTATTAGGAGAAAAGCAGGCATTGCCGTCCAAATATTGTACTTTTTAATAAATGCATGGAAGCCGAACTATTTTTGTCCGTTGGGGACGCTTGCTGACTGATTACAGCTGACGGTTGTCTGATGAATTTCTATCAAATATGAGAAATAGTAATAGGGGTCGCATTAGTTTTAGGAGAGAGAATATTAGGAAGGCAGACACGTAGATGATTTATGAATACAATTAACAGACAGTGTTGTTGAAAACACAAAATCTTTGTTCAGTATTCTAACAGCACCGCACACGTCAATAACCAATCTAAAACTGGTAAACATTGCTTCCAATTTGTATAAATACGCAATTATTCACACCAAATCTACATCGAAAAAAATTGTTTAAACATTTATAGTCTGAGGCGGTTTTCCTATTATATATATATCTATCGAATTGACACTTATTACGCAATAAAATGCATTTGTGTAGTCTGATATGGGTTTGTAACTGTTTTAGCTGACCAATGACAATAGAGTATGGCTGAAAGTTACGAAGTTGAGTCGTCTGCAAGATATTATATACCGAATTGTATGTAAAGTAAATGATTCAGTAACAATAAATAAAACGAACGACATAATGATATGATTTTTTGTTTCGTAATGTTTCTATTAAATGTAACAGTTTAACAATATCAGATGTAAAGAAGCACATAATGATATAATGTATACAAAATTCAACATTTACACATTTGTAAAATTAAAGGCAAACTTTCAAGTCTTTTAGTGAATTTGCTAACTCCCATTCTTTATGTATATATATATATTGTTATAAATATCAAATAAATTATACAATGACTATATATACCATATTGTTTCATTTTATTTACAAGGAAAGCTTGCTCTTAATTATGTTTGTGAAAAGAAAAAATCTTCACAAACAAAAACTTTAAAAAAAAACAGAGAACATGCTTATGCTTCATCAACACATTCGGGTATTCACAGAAATGTCTATAAGAAACATAAGTTTTAAGAAATATATTCTATGCAACCATGGTGGTTTGCACTGGAGTCAGAAAAACTGCATTACTTTTAATTCCCAGTGGTTACTGAATAGTTGAATCACTATTCTACAATCGGTTAAGACGGTAACCCAAAGAAAATGCTGGTGAAACAGAAACCCGCTCTCCGTGCGTTGTATACAAAATAAGATAACATCATTATGTTGTATGTTACATACTTGTATAATATATATAATCTCGAAGAGACTGATAAAACTGTTTGTTTTTTCTTATGTTCTATTAATTTTAAATAATAGCATTTTGTTATTATAATAATAATTGTATGAAAAATGATTGGAAGAACTAAGTCCACTGTAATTGATTGAATAAATATTTAAAGCAATTTAACCACAAAAACCCGGCGGGGAATCAATAAATATATCTTAGATTACAAGAGGTTTGTAGACCTCCCAAAGGCATCGAATCCTACCAAATTAAAGTTTACGTTTGCTTTATATCTTTCTGTAGTATAAAGATTTCGAATATAATGTTTAAAGTTTGTTAAACAGAGTTCTTTTTTATTTGATGTATGGTTGAAGATGGGTTTTTTTTGTTATCAATAATAAATTATACAACACTGGGTCAAACTCTTTGTTTCCAAACAGAATATCAGTTATTGACCAGTTTGTAATAATAGCACTGTTCTTTCTTTGATATAATCAACAAGAATAGATATAAATTGTTTTGATGTTGCACAGTCAGGAGTGAGTTTGTACCAAAGAATTTATGGTTGATTCTATATTGGAACCATTGTAAATTCGTACATACGCACATACATACGCACATACATACGCACATACGCACGCACGTACATACAATTATACGCACATACATACATACATACATACATACATACATACATACATACATACATACATACATGCACACGTGTACACGTACGCACGCAAATGCAAACGTACATACACACGCACAAGCGTACGCACGTACATACTCACATAAGTACATACGCACGCACATCTGCACATATATATACGTACGTATGTGTATACGCACGCACGTACGCATACACAAACATACGTACATACATACATACGTACACACGTACATACGCACCCACATAAACACGCACGTACACTCTGACTCGCGTACGTACGCACATACATACGTGCATACGTCCACACGATCACACGTTCGCATGTACATACGCATATACGCACGCACGTACGCATATATACATGCCTAATATATATATTTATCAACTCAATAAGAATGGTGTACATACATTACTGACATATAATTAACGGTGAAAATATTTTTTATTTAATATTTAGCTCTACTCTTGTTACAAACACACATCTAAATAAGACTGCCGAACCTGACTAGTAACAGGGTTTTTTTTATACCGAAAAGTTCTATATTTAGATATGGTGCGTGTACATTCCAGCATGGTCAAGAGTTCTTACAATATATTAGGTATTTGTGAATTTACATGGACATGAGTGACGTTTATGCCTGAGTTATTGAATCGTTTGCAGAACATACGTTATTCACTGCCTTGCATTTGAAGCAATGCCAAAAATGTTACTGTCACTGATAAATGTAAGAAGCGAAGAAGGTCTGCACTATATACATGTATATGCATATCTTTATTTACTTTACCCTCTGAACAATATGGGTTTTTTTTAATATTGTAAAGGTGTCATAGGGATATGGATTCATTATTACAATATTACTGTATCTGCATCCAGTGTTGTTAAAACTACAAATATCTCATTATTAACAGCATTTTGATAAACAAAGTATGGCTTTGTGTACCAAGTTTCTTTAGAAAAATACTTCTGTACGAAAGAACAACACAACAGCTTTGATAAAGGTTCACAATTCCATGTACACCCGTTTATTATAAACTAATATAACTGATTGGCATGCATTAGATACAATGCCAACTTTTGATTGGATTTCAACTTGAATTGATATAATACATAAAGCTGAAGTTAAAAGTATTATTTTTCTTTTCTTTTTTTTGAATAGTTCACTCATACCCAACAATATGCTAATAATTGGAAATTTACACGGGAATCAATATATTTACTTATGTTTGCACGATCTATTTTTTATGATGTGGTTGGAAAAGCGAGTATTGGAGAACCGGTAAACCAGTGTTAAGCTCCCAATCTTTTGTTTTGCTACTGACCGTTTCAAGGCGATAAACCCTGACGCCACTTTTTCAATATGTATTTACTATATTTGTTATGGTCAATGTATTAACATGATGTTGTAGTGAATGTCTCCTTTTGATACAGAACAATCAATCAACTATTCAATAAGCATGTACATAGCAATATACCAACATACCTGTACGCGCTCTTCCAATGAATACATTAAGTTACAAAAAAAGTTAACTAAGATGCCCTCTAACCGTGATATCTGCAATTCATAGATATAATAATTTGATTTTTTTTCCAATAAGACAAAAGTATTGGAATTCGCACATTTTGCCTGAATATGAAAAACTCAATATTTGCGGTGCTTCTATTACCCGTTATTGTCCGTAATTGTCAATTAGGCTTAATAACGACATATCACATATATCTTCTAGAACTTTATGCCAAAGCAAAATATTTTATGGGCCATTCTACTGGTCGCGATTTAGTAATATTGTTTCACAAAATCTCTCGTTACCTCGCATAACCTTTGGATCTGTTTCCGCCGGTGTGGTCAGAGCTCATTTATAGCTAATCAATATTGTCCAATTAACAGATACAGATCTATCTGTCATGATTACTGTCATAAAATCGTCCAATGTTCATTGTTTATAATGTTTGTATTGTAGCTGTAAATCGGCATCTGTCGGTATGAGATAAAGTATCCGTATTTGTGGAATTTAGCACCGAAGAAATGTATTAAGCACTTTACACTTGAGTGGGTAATTTAGCATTTTAGATTATAGTAGCAAAATTGGTCAATACTTTGCAGCGTTTCAGAATATGCACGAGTATGCATATGGTATACATCGTGCTTTGTTCTAGCTTTTGCCTTCGGTCAAACGAAATGGTTGATTGTATACGGAATAATAATTTGTAGCACCTGCATATTTAGATATGAATTGCTACGATGTTGTTGTTGTTGTATGGTGTTAAGCGTCGCTTTCAGCAATTTTTCAGTCATATCACGACGGTGTCTACTTGAAACAGTATTCTGAGCGCTGTCACACTAGAGTATCATGCCGCAGAAACGTGGTATGATACCCTACCCAGTCACATTATACTAACAACGGGCCAACCAGATCTAGAACTGTCCTCTAAATGCTGAGCGCCAAGCGAGGAAGCTTCTAGTACCATTTTTAAAGTTTTTGGTATGACCCGGCCGGGGATCGAAACCACGACTTTCCGCATGCGAGGCGGACGCTCTACCACTAGACCACGCTGCGGTCCAAACTCTAGGTGGAGAACCTACGTCACACACACTACATATAGTTCCAAAATGTCGTTTCAAAAGCTGGCTAAGTGGTTTCTTGTTTCGATTTTGGGTACATGAGCAGATTTTATTGTTCCCACCGACAGTCTTGGTATTAGATCGGTCCGTTTCACCGACATTACCTAAAAGACAGTTTAATTCTAAATGTAAACGTTACCGGACATGAAGCTCAATTGTTTTGAGGTTATCTTTATAGAGCTATATATACTAATAAATAACATGTCTCTCTTGTTTATCTTAACTAAGGTTTCGGTTAAGGTAAACATATACTTAGCCACTTAGGGAAATTGCAATAACAATGTATAATTTGACGATAATATATGTACTTTTAGAGGATACAAGTTGCCTTTCGAAGATAGTTATACAATGTAAGAGGTAAATAAATACAGAAAACACCTACAATGTATAATTTGATGGAACTATACGTTTTTTAGAGGATACTAGTTGCCTTTCAAAATAGTTATACTTGATATATAGGCAAACAGTCAGCATTGCACTGTGATACCTATTAAACAAACAGATACATTGGTCAATCATTCTTACGATATATTTTATTTCCATTATCACTTCTTTGTCTGGAAAATAATCAAGAGCATGGCTTAAATCATTAGCTGAAACTGTTATTGTCTCATCTCGAAATCCTTTTGGGAACGAGCAATGTCATTTTTACGCTATGCGTCTCATAGGGGACTTATTTTCTTACATATCTGAAATTTAAAAAAGCATCATACTTTATTCTAATGATGAAAGTTAATCCATCTCACAGACTGGTACTTTTATGTTAGCTGGTGTGAACAAGTGAATAATTTTGTTTGCTGGGTGCAATAACAATATTAATATGAAGAAGTCATATCATTTTTTGAAGGAAGATTAAAAATGAACTAACATTTTGTACATGCTAAAGTTTTTTTCTAATAATATTATTATTAATAGACCAAGTCTTTAACATATTAACTTTCTCGCGTCCTATTACTGTTATCGTAGGTTAAAGATGTTTAATTAGAATCTAGACCCCAAATCTACAGAATAATATATCAGTATATAGGTATCCTTTGTTTTTATTTCTGATGTAAAGGTCTATCATACTATCTCGATAACACTATTTTTGTCGCAAAATATGTCCTGAGCCAAATATTATGGCTAACGTTCATGGTTTAAAAGGATATGAACGAGTTCATCCTATGTAGGTGCAATGAAGTAGTTCCGCCTGAATGAAAGTAGGTTACTGTAACTGGATGAGCTATATGGCTAGGAACTTCTCTTTGATATGACTACACTGTCATTTTAACTTCAGTAGACATTGTTAAAACATGAGAATAGCCAATGCTGTCCAAAACACATTTCACAATTAAGTTCTATTTTAGAAATAAATCAGAAGAAAATAAGTGACATTAAAATTAAAGAGCTGGAAAATGTCACAAAACAGATGAAACTAAACAATATCGGTTGTTACAACTTATCGTGAAAAGGGAAGTTACCCTTCCAAAGATAAGTAACTAATTGCTCATGGTATATTCATATAAGTTAAATGCGATTTTTTTTGTTCCATTAATACTAGTGACAAGATAAGAAAACCAGTCCGTTTTGTGATATAAATATGTCTACGATATTTCACCATGAAATAATTATATAATGAAAGTAATACTTATAATAGCAACATCAATGATAATATTAATAAAACTAGTGTTAATTACAAATAATAACAATAATAAAGGCTTGAATTGATAAGATAACTTAATTTCGAGACAACCTTTATATGTTTACATCCCACGGAATAAGATAATATTAAAAAAAGAAACGTTACTTTCCAAAGAATTGCCAATTAATACTAAATTAGAGATATTAATTATAATGAAAGAATTGTCAATTAATACTAAATAAGAGATATTAATTATAATGAAAGAACTGCCAATTAATACTAAATAAGAGATATTAATTATAATGAAAGAATTGCCAATTAATACTAAATAAAAGATATTAATTATGATGAAAGAATTATCAATTAATACTATATAAGAGATAATAATAATAACGAATGTGTTAATTAACTTTGTTTATAATTACACACTAACACATTTATCACCGTTTAAGCCTCCATAAAGCCGTAGGACGTTGTTGATAAGTTGTCGGGTGTGTAGGTGGTTATAGCCTTTTTTCCTTTCGGGGTTTGACGGGATCTTAGAAA
Organism: Panopea generosa; assembly: GCA_029582155.1. Classification (NCBI taxonomy): domain Eukaryota; kingdom Metazoa; phylum Mollusca; class Bivalvia; order Adapedonta; family Hiatellidae; genus Panopea; species Panopea generosa. The sequence continues at coordinate 2,071,287 of CM055901.1, forward strand.
TTGAAGCAATCCTTAGTAGAAATGTATAGAAACAACTAATACAACAACTTTTATATACACCAATATTATTGTAAACAGTGTTGATAAATGTAATTTGTAATTACCAAATTAACATTGATGTGAGTTTAAGCCACTGCTTAGTTTGAAAGAACATCCCAAAAGCTAAAAGATACGTATTGTTTTGTATTTATCATTAACTTCTATATATTTTAGACCTTGGCTTAATTTCAACAAAGCTTTTACTTTAAAACAAAACCCAGACGAGTTAAACATAATCTCAGAAATTAACTAAAAATATGTAAAAGTTAAAAACAGCACTTAACTTTGTAAAATCAAAGTATTCATTTAAAAGTTTTCAGTGTTAAAATGTCAGATAAAATTGTATATGAACTTATGCCAGGGCACAACTGGAATATATGTATACCAATTTGTTGAAATCGATTTCTGTTTAAGACAAAGATTAGTTAAAAACAGCATCAATTGTGAGTTATTAAATTCAAATTATGTGATAAGCATGTGCTTAAGGTAGATAATGTGTTTTTCTTTAAAACTTAAATGCAATAGTTTGTAGAACCTGTAATAGCAAAATTTATTTTTGGTGGAAGTTCAATTGTACCTTCTGACGTATACAAGATTTAAATATATAGAGTAGTTTTTTCAAAATTATTATAGTTATATATATATATATATATAGTAGTAGTAGTAGTAGTAGTAGTAGTAGTAGTAATATATAAGTAGCAGTATTTTTGTGAAATTATCCAAATTCAGGTTCTTAAATTGAAACTATGATAGATTTATTAATTTATTTAAAAGCACGACCGGAGATCGGAAAACGTAATTGTTCTCAAGCGTATATCTGCAATGCTACGTAAAATTTATTACGTATTTGATAAGCAAATGGAAAAGTTGAACATACTGGAAGATTGTTGGTGAGCAGAATGTGTAGCAACTTTTACTTAGAAATAAATTTGTGATGATAGACAGGTTAGTCAAATCTATTTCTATGTTGAATAATTAAAGACGCATCACAAACTAAGTTTGACCGGGAATCACGTATGAATACATAAAATTTACTGTCTCTTAAAATGTTATAATTTACACTCTTCTGACTCTAGAGAAACTGGTACCTGCGATACATTATAGATTCATTTGATAAAACACATGCACTGCGTACAGTGTATACAAAAGGGTCACTTAAGCATGCAAATCTCTGCCAGTTTCATCCATCCTCAACATCGGCTTAGTTGGTATTATTTTCTAAGGTTGAATAAGTGTATGTTCTTCAAAACAATAAAAAATATATATCCAAAATGTATTGTTTTACAAGAAAATGGATACATCTATTGGGGAAAAAAGTTGAAGGAATTAAAACTAGAGTAATATATTGATTTAATGTAAGTACTTCCAACGAAATATATTTAAATATATCATAAATGTATAAAAGGAAGATAATTGAAATTACACACAACAACGTTATTTCCGATGTTTGAGATCTTTGTCTGGTTTCGCACAAATAATTTCCCGCTAAATATATCTTCAAAAAATATTTATCCTGCATAATCATTAAAAGACGACTACATTTGAATCACATTTTCGACGTCATGCATGGATTAACATCATGTAACTCAGTAACAAAACGCATTTTAAATGAGTATCTTAAAGTCCATCATAGGCCAAAATATGAAAAGTATGAAATTAAGTTCATGCTCTGAGTTATTACTTACAGTGCATTGTTTGAATAAACGTCGGGTTCAGATTGCAACTGGAAATAATTTGGGTAATTGTTTAACTCTAATCGTAAAGACTTTCTCAAAATTATTGAGTAAATGTTTACTCAAGAGAAAAATGGGTTTAATCCAAAACTCAGTTAAAAGGCAAATTCTGAGGACAAATAACTGGTTAGTAATGATCTTCAAAAACTGCACTAATTCTAAAAAAGAGTTCGCTTGAAAATGAAAATGATTCCTATATTTTTCATCAAAGTTCTCTTTAATAACAACATGAATGAAACTAAGCACTCTACTTTAAAAAGAAATAATAGACTCTGAATAACTTGATATTTACACGACACTATAGCATGATGTTTTTGTTTTCGTTTTCGTTTGGACAAATATTTTACGCGTGTTTTTATCTGAAATTAAACAATAATGTGCAAGACATTATAGCAGAAAGTGTAATACAGAGTACATCAATGTGCAATTAACATTCATAAAATCAGCTGAACAACACGTGTAATGGTGAAATATGCTCTTAATTGCAAAAAGGCACTGCATCACCAAACAGTTTGAAATCCTTATTATCTGCGCCACAAGTTATCATGTAATATTTTCCCCTTAGGGTACTGGTATAAAATTAACAATCCTAGATTCTATTTGGTTATACTTATAGGATTTTTTTTCTATTTTATGCCTATGTAAAGAATGTCGAATCATGCACAGATCTAATATTATCCGAAAAACTTTATGTAACTTTTTTGTTATATTCGACATGCTTTACACGTGCATAAACACTAGAAAAATGGATGCTATCCTTATAATCCGAATCCTGATGATAGAAAATTTATTTGACGTCCCTTTATGTAATATAAATGAACAATATATACAACTTATTACGTAAAACATAACAAAGAGTCCGCTTCGAAACATTCGATCGGAAAATAAAAGTATTTAAAATCGGAACTGCCTAAATTACAGACATGAAAGTGAGGTTGGAATTATTTCAAACTAATCACGCTGTAGTCAATAAGTATTAAAAGAGTAACAATTGATTTACTCATATATACTTGTTACCGTGTGGAATGAATACAAGAAAACTGTTTATATTAAATATTGTGTATAATTGATTATTCAAGTAAATTAGCTATTTAATTTCCTGATCTGAATATTGTAGAGGCTAGAGAAGATTGTATTGAATGTGTAATGTTGAATAAAATTTAATTGCATCGTTTACAGGCATTGTCTTATTTTATAATTTGAAAGTTCATGTGTATGTTCTAAAACGAAGCAAAATTTAAAAAACTGATTAAGATGTTGTTCTGATAATAAAGTCATTCTCTTTGAAAAAAAAAAAGTGTTTGTTTCCAGAATATTCTAACTTTATTTCTGGTATTTAATCTCCCCCAACTTAATGAGAACCAGGAACGTTTTCCGAACCTCTTACGACGGGCTGTCAGTTATTTTTTGCCTTGTTGCAGTGTTTAACCTTATCATCACCGAGGTATTCTTTATCAAGTTACTGGGCATACAAGAACGTTATCGAATAAAACGTTAGCGAATGTTGAAATGTTTTCTTTTAAATTGATATTAAAGAGAATATATAAGTTTTTTCAATATGTTAAAGTTGGGAAAAGACATGTCTTTGCCAACTCTCTAACATCGTAGTGATGATAACAGTTTCGATTTTTTCTATAAAATACATCACGGTTTTTTGTTTCGATTGACAAGGACAATTTACTCGTCCTATCCCAGTAATCCTTAAAGTCATCCTCATCCCCCACCCTTTTCAGCAAAGTAAATCCGCTTATACTGAGTCCATGAAATTCTCCGTCTTTCCTACTCTTAGTAGATAGTTTTTGTTTTTATAGCGACTTTGCATAGACGTACTTCTTATTTTGGTTAGCTTGATTTATGCAAGTTGCAACCATTTTATCTGCAGTGATGCGCCTCAACATTGAGTGTTAGCAGTGGATAGATAGATAGATAGATAGATAGATAGGCAGGCAGGCAGGCAGGCAGGCAGGCAGGCAGGCAGGCAGGCAGGCAGGCAGGCAGGCAGACAGACAGACAGACAGACAGACAGACAGACAGACAGACAGACAGACAGACAGATAGATAGATAGATAGATAGATAGATAGATAGATAGATAGATAGATAGATAGATAGATAGATAGATAGATAGATAGATAGATAGATAGATAGATATTATCAACTGGAGATATAATTGCTAATTTGGTATTTCACCTCAACATTGAGCGTTAGCAGTAGATAGATAGATATAGATATTATCAACTGGAGATATAATTGCTAATTGGGTATTTCACCTCAACATTGAGCTTTAGCAGTAGATAGATATAGATAATATCAACTGGAGATATAATTGCTAATTTGGTAATTCACCGACAAATGGACAACTGTGTTTGTGTACTTGGACACTTCTGTTTGCTAAAAAAAAGTGTAGCAGGCCATCCAATAAAATGTACTGTTTGACCGACAGATGATTATGAATGGACCTTACATGTTACTTGAAGCTCCAACCATATTACTGAAATGTTGACAATATCCCGAAACTCAATGTAACAAGAATGCACTCATTGTGGTTCAATTCAAAAATGTTCACACATATCCTCAACATACTTGCTTTCGTGACAGCATTCCCGGGATATAAATATGGATTTATAGTTCTGGTGGTTTATGAGTGCGATGCTTGTTTTTACGGGCTCAGAACCTGTTTAGAAAGAAACAAATCACATTGAAATTATAGATAAGCCGTAAATGACGGGAAGTAAAAACAACTTTCCCTGAAAATCTAAGTGTTTTCTGGATCATTACACGATCCATTATGGATGAATTATGAACGTTTTTCGTGACTTTATTCAAACATAAAGTGTCTTAGACTGTCTGTTTAACACCACCAAAGGACATCTTCATCATCCGTGGTGATTCCAGTTCAGACAATCTGCAGAATAATCATCTGCTTGCATAAATTCCCCCAGTACATGTAGCAAACAATCCATTTCGGGTTTATGAAATATATAATAGCATAATCCGACAGACAGTTAGAGATTCATATACAGCACTGCGAGTTAAAAAATGTAGTCACATCCTGTACTCTATTGTCATATCACTTACTATATACAGTCAAACTTGTGTCAGTGGTCACCCCTATTAAACAACCATTTGTCTTAAACAGTCACATTTTCTACTATTCCATTTTTTTGTTTTTTTATTTGTAATTAACCTGTATTCAACAGCATCTGCCATAAAGGACCACTTTTACTTTTCCCCATGAGTGACGGCTGAAGACAGGTTTGAATGTATATAAATATCATTTCTGGGATGGTATTCATCAACCATTTTCAAGAATGTTCTTAGATTTGAGTTCAAGAATGAATTTTGAAAAACATAGAGACCACTTTCGGCTAATATTTGAAAGCATGTAGGGACACTAAATATATAGTCAAATAAACTCTGACAAGTACTCTATCTTTCTGAATATCTAAGGTCGAAAATTTGAATTAGTCTGTGTAACTTTTAATGTTATACCGCTTAAGTCGGTGTTCATGGGCGTGAAAAATTTTGTATACCGAGCTTGCTATTTTCTTTGCTTGTTTGCATTTCGTGTTTTCAGGGAATTATTTTATCAGAAAATATATTTCGCACGTATATCCGTACCTACATTTTTCTTGTAGCTGGTATTAATGATATGAATGTCAAGCTAAAAGCTTACACTTTGAATTGTTTCTCAAACAATAAGACACTCTGTTTAGTACAAAGATATCATATTATTCAAAATAAGGAAAATGCTTCATTTCCATTAAGTTCTCACTTTTGTCTTGTGCAGCTGATAAATAATTTTGTATCTCCATGTATCGTAAATTTTAAATTTCATTGGAAATGTTGCCATTGTTGTTTTTGTAGTCGCAGTAATTTCTGCATGCATCTGCGCTATACACTTAAGGGAGATTCACACATCGCTTTTGTCATATAGTAGTTTTTAATGTTAATGTCAGTTGATATCATTGAGAGAATTGGTTTAACGATATTACATTATAGTGCAGATTACAACCAAGTTTGTTGATGTACAAAGTCGTCAGAATGAACCTCAAGTAAAACAACCACCTTTTTCCGCCAGTAACTGCAAATGGTCCTTGATCTAATTTGGAATCCATAGTTTAGCTATGAGAAATGTGATTCTATAACGCGCCTTACTGGGCCGTAGAGGACCGTAGAATACCTCGCTGGTAAGTGTGTAAAAATGTATTGTGCATGTTCGACCAGGGGGTACATTTATGCTTTCATCTGTGGTGATGTATTTTTTATAGTAATAATATTTCAATAAAATACGAACAACCTTCGTTTACGTTAGTTTATACATAAAGGAGTATTGTAAGATGACAAAATCCCTTTAATGTGGATAATGACCTTATGGCCGTTAACGACTTACGGGATCATTAAAACTAGAAAGTATTGCTAAACTATTTACCTATTTCATTTTACATAATTTTTATGTAGCTAAATGTAAGGATCAACGACTGTTTGAGAGCAGGAATATTTTTTAGATAAACAGCTCGATTTTAAATTCATTTGTTAAGTAATATCAGCAATAGTTTGTTTTTAACTTTGAACATTAACTTCTATGCATTCATAAAACACAATACCAAACGTTGAAGTACGTTAAAAGTGTTTAAAATTGAACATATGTCATCTTTATATATAGTTTGATAACCATGTCTTTTACAATGTATTAAATTTTGATACTGACTTGAGCGTTTCCGCCGTCACAATTGTTGCCATGGCGTTGGTTCCGTCATGTACTTAAATATCTGCATTGTTTTAGTAAACAAGCAGAAGGGAGGCGGCCATTATCAACATGTTTAAACTTCTAGTGACTGCATAGTTTCAAACTAGAAGCTAGTAGCTATACCTAAATTCACATTTTGTTAATAATTATGCTAAGCACATTTCGATGTTTAACTACAAAGAGTTTTTAACAGTTGTTTTTATTAATTGCATTATGTTTATTATTTTAATTATCATATCTGGTGTTTTTGGTATTATACATGTTACCATTATTATCACTTTTGTATTGTTATCATTATTACTATTATTATTATTGTTTATGTTTATAATTAATATATGAATAACATTACTACTTTAATTTATAGTATTTACATGCTATTTAAATAAAACCAAAGAACAACTAGATATTTGCTATTTCTTTCAATGAGGTCAAACGTCATGTAGAACAAAATGTTTAAATAAAGTATTCATATATTAACTGTGATATTGTTTAATATATAAGGATTAATATACATTTCATTTGATGTGTTTTAATACACGCTCTTTTCAGTGGTTGTACATTGTACCTAAACCTTTAGTTCTCACTTGTAAAACATCTGTTTTTCCTTATTATATTAGCTGTGTGAGAAGTCACGTCATTCCACATATAGCATGTTTCTTATAATTTAACGACGTACTTCTATCCGACTTGCCGTTTTCCTGTCAGTATTAACGTATTACATAACTCATCAATCTCGTTTATATTATATATATGACCTCATCATTTCTCAAATGCTCTATTTAGTATATGGCTACATATAATATAACGTCTCCTCTACGTGTTTCTAATGGAATCTTTGACACTTGTCTTCCACCTAACATTGTAGGTCTATTCAAACGCTTTATTGATGGAACATATAAGATCTTGGTGTCATTTAGATATACGTTTCTTTAATAAATGATCTTTTTCTCTTGAAAATCGTTACATTTAGCCTTTATTCCAGCCTGCCTGGTATTGTTCATTTTTATCGATGCATCCCGCTGTGTCTGTTTTTCTCAGATAACCAGATTATTCCAAGATTCTGTCCATTTCCCCCTTTTCCCTATTGTAAAATATTTGCCAAGAAACGTTTCATTTGCCGTTGCTATGGCGACAAGTGCGTGTTTTCTCTAAGATATCACCGAAAATTGATGGTTTAGTCGAAACTGGAAATAAATCGTTCAATACGTCCGTCAAGAAAGAGGGAAATGCCACGCGCGATAAGATCAGCCTTGGCTACACGTTTCTTAAATGTTGTATGTCATTCGAAATGTTATTTTTCTTTCCCATAATTATTATGCAGATTTTGAGGGACGTATTTTACCATTATTGACGTTTTGATAATCCCACTTTGGCATTTCAATTGGAATTTCCTTGATTGTGAGTGATGCATTTTCTTTAAATTATCCCGCTGCACTGTGCGAGACGTTGTAGTTGTACAATTTATTTGTCATTGCGAAACACGGTGCCGTGGTATTTATATTACATATCATATTATAAATTACTAATAGATGTATATGACATTATACGAGAAAACGCCGTAAGTTTAAACATACTTTATTTCAAAGAGGCATATGAATACTCATACATACAATAACATTAAAGGATTGAAATGGAAGCTGTTGTCTTATATTTCTTATGTTTGTTATATTACTAAAAACAGTATAAAATTCAATTGTAAACATATAACGAACATTGAGTGGCTGAATGTACAGTATTTTAGATCGTGTGTACTTTAAAGGAGAAGTGTATAACCCAATAATATTCAACCCTGTGCCGAATGCATACCGTAATTTTATTTATAATGTATGTGATATGCCATATATATATAATTATATACAAACTATTAATGCATACAACACAAACACGACTGAAAATGCAAAAGTATATACATATTGCTTAACACAGTTTTTGTTCATATCTGCACTATTCTACGCAGTTAATGATAAAAAGGAGTAAACATGCTAATAGAAAATATATATTTGTCAACTACGCACATTCATAGATACAGTTAATTGAACACTTATCAGTTTAATGTAGACATCGTTACAACTACAAACCTAAGGATATTCTAACCAGTTTAGACAAACTAGACATTATCATTTAAATGTAGACCCTGTTATTATTACAAACTTAAGGATATTCGATTCAGCTTAGTAATACTGGACATCATCAGTTTAATGTAGACTTCTTTATAACTGCAAATGTATTGATATTCGAATCAGTTAGAAATACTGGACAACATCAGATTAATGTAGACTTCTTTATAACTGCAAATGTATTGATATTCGAATCAGCTAGAAATACTGGACATCATCAGTTTAATGTAGACTTCTTTATAACTGCAAATGTATTGATATTCGAATCAGCTAGAAATACTGGACATCATCAGTTTAATGTAGACTTCTTTATAACTGCAAATGTATTGATATTCGAATCAGCTAGAAATACTGGACATCATCAGTTTAATGTAGACTTCTTTATAACTGCAAATGTATTGATATTCGAATCAGCTAGAAATACTGGACATCATCAGTTTAATGTAGACTTCTTTATAACTGCAAATCTATTGATATTCGAATCAGCTAGAAATACTGGACATCATCAGTTTAATGTAGACTTCTTTATAACTGCAAATGTTTTGATATTCGAATCAGCTAGAAATACTGGACATCATCAGTTTAATGTGGACTTCTTTATAACTGCAAATGTGTTGATATTCGAATCAGCTAGAAATACTGGACATCATCAGTTTAATGTAGACGTCTTTATAACTGCAAATGTATTGATATTCTAACCAGCTAGAAATACTGGACATCATCAGTTTAATGTAGACTTCTTTATAACTGCAAATGTATTGATATTCGAATCAGCTAGAATACTGGACATCATCAGTTTAATGTAGACTTCTTTATAACTGCAAATGTATTGATATTCTAACCAGCTAGAAATACTGGACATCATCAGATTAATGTAGACTTCTTTATAACTGCAAATGTTTTGATATTCGAATCAGCTAGAAATACTGGACATCATAAGTTTAATGTAGACGTCTTCATAACTGCAAATGTATTGATATTCGAATCAGCTAGAAATACTGGACATCATCAGTTTAATGTAGACGTCTTTATAACTGCAAATGTATTGATATTCTAACCAGCTAGAAATACTGGACATCATCAGTTTAATGTAGACGTCTTTATAACTGCAAATGTATTGATATTCGAACCAGCTAGAAATACTGGACATCATCAGTTTAATGTAGACGTCTTTATAACTGCAAATGTATTGATATTCTAACCAGCTAGAAATACTGGACATCATCAGTTTAATGTAGACGTCTTTATAACTGCAAATGTATTGATATTCTAACCAGCTAGAAATACTGGACATCATCAGTTTAGTGTAGACTTCTTTATAACTGCAAAATTATAGATATTCGAACCAGCTAGAAATACTGGACATCATCAGATAAATGTAGACTTCTTTATAACTGCAAATGTATTGATATTCGAATCAGCTAGAAATAATGGACATCATCAGTTTAATGTAGACTTCTTTATAACTGCAAACTTATAGATATTCGAACCAGCTATAATTAATTGACATTATATGTTTAATGTTGACCTCGTCATTACTACAAACTTAAGGATTTTCGAACCAGTTCAGAAATACTGGACATTATCAGTTTAATGTAGACTTCGTTATATATACAAACTGAAGGAAATTCGAACTAGTTTGGTAACACTGGACATTATCAGTTTTATGAATACCTCGTTATTACTATACATTTAAGGATATTCGAACCAATTTAGTAACACTGGACATTATCAGTTTTATGTTGACCTCGTCATTACTACAACCTTAAAGATATTCTCCCCAGTTAAGAAATATTTGACATTATCAGTTTTATATAAACCTTGTTATTATTACAAACTTAAGGATATTCCAACTAGCTTAGTAACACTGGCACTATAAGTTTAATGTAGACCTCGTCATTATTACAAACTTAATGATATTTGGACTAGTTTAGAAATACTGGACATTATCAGTTTTATGTTGACCTAGTTATTATTACAAACTAAAGGATATTCGAACTAATTTAGTAACACTGGAAAATATCAGTTTAATGCAGACTTCTTTATAACTGCAAACTGATGGATATTCGAACCAGCTAAGAAATACTGGATATTAATGATATTGTAGACTTCGCTATAACCACAAACTTAAGGATATTCGAAGCAATTTAGAATAACTGGACATTATCAGTTTAATGTACACCTCGTTCTTACTTCAAATTTAAGGATATTCGAACCAGTCCATAAATACTTGACAGTATTAGTTTCATGTATGCTTCATTATTACGTTTTTTTATTATTCGTTTTAATTACAAACTTAAGGATATTCGAACTAGTTTAGAAACACTGGAGATTATCAGTTCAATGTTAACTTCGTTATTATTACAAGCAAAAGGATATTTGCACCAGTTTAGAAATACTGGACATTATAGGTTTAATGTAGACTTTGCTATTACTACAATTTTAAGGATATTCGAACCAGTTTAGAAATACTGGACATTATCAGTTTAATGCAGACTTCGTTAGTATTACAAACATAAGGATATTTGCACCAGTTTAGAAATACTCGACAGTATCAGTTCAATGTAGACTTTGTTATTATTACAAACATAAGGATATTCGCACTAGTTTAGAAATACTGGACATTATAAGTTTAATGTAGATTTTGTTATTATTACAAACATAAGGATATTCGCACCAGTTTAGAAATACTGGACATTAAAAGTTTAATGTAGACTTTGGTATTATTACAAACATAAGGATATTCGCGGGAGTTTAGAAATACTGGACATTATAAGTTCAATGTAGACTTTGTTATTATTACAAACATAAGGATATTCGCACCAGTTTAGAAATACTGGACATTATGAGTTTAATGTAGACTTTGTTATTATTACAAACATAATGATATTCGAACCAGTTTAGAAATACTGGACATTATAAGTTTAATGTAGACTTTGTTATTATTACAAACATAAGGATATTCGAACCAGTTTAGAAATACTCGACAGTATCAGTTCAATGTAGACTTCGTTATTATTTTAAGCATTATGATATTTGAACCAGTTTAGAAATTATGGACATTATGAGTTTAATGTAGATTTCTTTATTATTACAAGCATAAGGATATTCGAGCCGTTTTAGAAATGCTGGACATTATCAGTTTAATGTAGTCTTCGTTATTATTTCAAGCATAAGGATATTCGAACCAGTTTAGAAATACTGGACATTATAAGTTTAATGTAGACTTTGTTATTATTACAAACATAAGGATATTCGAACCAGTTTAGAAATACTCGACAGTATCAGTTCAATGTAGACTTCGTTATTATTTTAAGTATTATGATATTTGAACCAGTTTAGAAATTATGGACATTATGAGTTTAATGTAGATTTCTTTATTATTACAAGCATAAGGATATTCGAGCCGTTTTAGAAATGCTGGACATTATCAGTTTAATGTAGTCTTCGTTATTATTTCAAGCATAAGGATATTCGAACCGGTTTAGAAATACTGGACATTATCAGTCAAATGTAGACTTCGTTAATATTTTTAGCATAATGATATTTGAACCAGTTTAGAAATACTGGACATTATCAGTTCAATGTAGATTTCGTTATTATTACAAACATAAGGATATTCGAACCAGTATAGATATACTGGACATAATCAGTTTAATGTAGACCTCGTTATTATTAATGTAGATTTCTTTATTATTACAAGCATAAGGATATTCGAGCCGTTTTAGAAATGCTGGACATTATCAGTTTAATGTAGTCTTCGTTATTATTTCAAGCATAACGATATTCGAACCAATTTAGAAAGCCTTTAAACCATCACTTTAATGTAGACTTCTATATTATTTCAAGCATAATGATATTCGAACCAGTTTTGAAATACTGGACATTGTCAGTTTAATGTAAAATTTGTTATTAATACAAACTTAAGGATATTTGAACCAGTTTAGAAATACTGGACATCATCACTTTAATGTAGACCTCGTCATTATTATAAACATAAGGATATTCGAACCTGTTTAAAAATACTGAACATTATCACCTTATTGTAGACCTCGTCATTATTACAAACATGAAGATATTTGAACTTGTTTAAAAATACTGGACATTATCACATGTAGACCTCGTCATTATTACAAACATCAGGATATTCGAAACATTTTAGTAATACTAGACATAAGCAGTTATTTGTAAACGTCAGTTTTATTACAAACTGAAGGATATTCGCACAAGTTAAGAAATACTGGACATAATTACTTTCATGTATTCTTGATTTTAACGACAAACTCATGGATATTCGAACCAGCTAAGAAATACTGGATATTGATATTAATGTAGACTTGTTGTTTTTTTTACAAACTATATGATATTCGAACCAGTTTAGTAATACTCGACATTATCAGTTTTATGTAGACGTCGTTTTTATTACAAACTTAAGGATGTTCGAGCTAGTTTAGTAAAACTGAACATTATCAATTTGATATGAACGTCGTTTTTACTACAAACTTAAGGATATTCGAACCAGTTAAGAAATAAGGGATATTATCAGTTGATGTGGACGTTGTTATTACTATGTACAAACTAAACGATATTCAAACCAGCTAAGAAATATTGGACATTATCAGTTTAATGAAGGATATAGGACCCTGGATTGCAATACTGGGCATTAATGTATATTACATTGTTACTGCAATTTCAAATTTACAGCATACTAATTCTGCACCTAAATGGAAAAAACCTCCTCGAGTTATCTCAATGTTTTGACAGTCTGGTCTTGATAAAGAAACCTCAATGAAAGACATAAAAGGTTTGTTTACAATAAAGACAAGTATTCAAATTAAACCGGGTCAACTTATTATCAATATCAATCTTTGATAGAGTTGTCTTTCACCAGTCATACCAGACAGTGCCAATACTTTTTTCTAAATCTGATCCCATTTAAGATTGCACCATTATCTACGGATACGCCTAATATTAAAAACGCTGTTTGTATAGTTTGTCTTTGTGACGTATATTTACCAAAATCTCTGTTGTGTTCAATATATGAAATACGCGTACTGTCATAAAATAAGTGTTTATAGCAATTTAACGTGAATATAAAATATTATAGAAAGACGTTAGCATAATTTTAGGGCTATTTATTATCAAATTCGTCGTTAAGTATGTTTTGTTTTTTGTTGTTTCTTTTTTTGGGGGGAAGGGGGGGGGGGGGGGTTATTGTTATTATAATTGGTATCAGGGAGAATTTTGTGAGATTTAAGCAAAATTAATCGATACACTATATCAAAATAGTTTTAAAAAATCACTATATTTTACCTTAAACATTCTAAACAGTTAAATACATTTTCTATGTACATTATTATCATCTGCATGTAACTATGTATTAAGTTTTAATTAAATACTAGATGTAAACAATTTTAGATATTTTTTTCGCATTTCTTATAAAACCTACACTTTTCGCCAAATTTCGAGGACGGATATGTGGTTATGGAGGTCTTACCAAAGTATCTGTCTGGTAACATGTATTTTTCATTTCTGATGCTGCATGAACAGACAATTTAACTTATATACTTGGACGTTTCATCAAATTTTACCCATAGGAAAAACTGACAAAAACTATAGAAATCGTTATTAAGAATATTAGATGCAGGGTTGCAATACTGGGTACTAACTATCAGTTAAATGTGGACAACGTTGACACACTTAAGGATATTCGAACCAAGATTGCAATACTGTGCATAATCAGTATAATGTTAACTTGGTTGTGTAACATAGTTGCGTCAATATTTCAAGACACTTCTGACAATTAACATTTAAATATTCGCTTAAACTGTATAATTACAATAAATATCAAAAAACGGTCGGAGGATTTTCATTTTAAATGGAGTAGTCGTCTAACATAAAAACGAGCCTGGTCTTTAACTGCAAGCAACGCAAGCACTTTTTCCAATTACATAAATGGATACTTTTAATAACTCAAAAGATCGGCCAACAAAATGAGATTGATAAATTTCAGCGAATTAATGGATTGGGATGCAATTTTCTATCCAAAATGTTAAAATGCACGCAATTTGACTGCTTTTAAATGATTATATTTTATAATGGGAAATGTGTAAATATTTGAAAATAATCACGTAGCCTTGGAGGATTTTGCCTTAATTTAAGACTAAAAGGTTACATCTATCTTGAAAATTGCATAACTTTCTAAAGCATTTGCAGAATATATTTATAAACTGTACTTTCTGTGTTAAAAATTGTCTTACAATTATTATATTATCAATAAAAGATAAAAAAAAATATTAAACATGAAGAGTTTAACCAATATAAGTGTCGAACAAATATCATGTTCACTGTTACATATTTATCTGATCGATTCAACATTGGTAATAAACTGTTTAAGCCTTTAATATATACTATGTGTTACTTTGAATAATAATAAGTACACAAAGTATCGCCATCCATATAACTGTTATGCCTGAATAGTGCCAATTCGGTGGAGCTATGCCAACTAGAAGTACTTCGAAAAATGCCCATTTACATTAAAGGGTACCGTTTGTCAGAATATAAATGGATTTTTATCGTTAAATAGACATGTAGATAACACACAAACCAACAAATTTTGAACGAAATTTATCAAATGAGAAAAACGATTTTAAATATCATGATTTCAAGCGACTCCTAAATATTATTGGCGCAGCCATTTTATAGCTCTTTTATGTTGGGGGTTTACGGTGACGTCATAGCAGCACTTCCGTCCAAGTTCTCGCGAAAATTTTATTGTGTCCTTAGTCACTGCTCTCTACTGAAACTCTTATGCATATACACTAATTCACGTAAACAGTTGATAGATAGATATACCGTACATTAGTGAACACCGAAGGAAGTCAATTAAACGCGAAAACGATTCTGAATTGAATGACTTAACCCATAAACATTCTTCAGCGGAATAAGTGGTTGGAGTAATGCGATATGTTTTGTAAGCAGTGTTGTTTTTAGTTTTCCTATTATATGTTTTCACTATGTCTCAATGTCAAGCTTCTGGTGACGTCACGCGCAAAACGCCTATATACTTAGGGATAGGACCAAGATTGCAGAATGAAGCGTACCACAGCTTACAATTTCTGATGTTTTCAGGACGAAGATTACCAAATGCGACATACATATAGACTAAATGTATATTATCCAATGGGAAGCTCTTAAAAAATGTGCTAATAACACTTAAAGCTCAACTGATTTCTGAAATTTTATTTGTAATTTTATATACTTTTCCAAAATATTGCGAAATTGATATAGCAAACTTTCACATTGTTATAATTGCTTGCTGATTAAACAGGTGAGATAATCCAATAAACAATAAAAAAAACAAGTAAGGTGTGAAAACGACATTGTATCAAAAATGTATTATTAAAATACAAATAAAAGCTATTTAATTGTGACAGGCCCGATTTGCTCAGTCAGTTACGTGTCTGACTATCAATCCAGGTGTCGAGAGTTCGAATCCTCACCCGGCAACATTCTCGGTGATAATTGACATACAACATTGTGTCTCATAATCATTTGTCTCTCACCGCTGATTCAAGCGGGAAAGTTATCAGTTACTTGCGGATATGGGGTGTGCTCGATTACTGGTTAACTTTTCAGGAAACAGTGGTTAGGTTAACTGAACATCTGTACAGTAAGCCGTCGATGGTAAAAAAATGACACAAAATATTCAGTCAACCATTACTTGTTCATAAACTCATTTTATTAATTTTATAATCAATAGGCAAATAAGTTTATTGATATATGGCTTTTTCACAGTCACCTAGGTCATTATTCTTGAATAGACATTTGAACAACCTCTACTTCGTAATGAAAAAAAATTAATTAAAACCTTTGTTCTCTTATTTATTCATAAATAAATGAAAATGTACATTTAGTGTCCTTCTTTTGCTTTTCTATTGTATGTTATTCAACCGTAGAGGTTTTTAACTGTTTAAATAGTGTTCTGGTATACAATTTTGTGAAAAATATACATAAAATCATATTAGATAATTTTTTACTTGTAAGTTTGCATTGATAGTGAACCCCTTATTAATAAAAATGTTTAAATCAGTAATACGGCATAATACTATGTGATATTACATCCTGTCATAAACCCTGGGGTCATAAAACCTAAGGTGAGTTATGCTAATTTCGGTACAATATGCACACTGTGGCAGGGTATTTCTCATTACCACATGGTGTGAATGTTGTGTTGGACAGTAACATACACTTTGTGCACTTTGTGCAATATGCCTGTAGACATAATATTCCGTATGACACTCCTTATAAGGAGAAACATTCATACAAGTTCAGGGAACTGGTAGAATAGATAGTCATCATATATCAAATTGGGTCGTAACACAGTTTGAATAACCAAAAGACAGAGCCAGTTATGTAAAACAACAACATAAACTCATCCATGCTTCATCTAATTTTTACTTAAAAGGGTATGAAATCAAAATTTTTTCAGCCATTTCTCAGTGTGCAACAATAGACGCACAAGCTAAACACGATCAGAAAAGAGATATAATATTATTCCTTATTCTCTCTTAGACAGGTACATATATATGTAACAGGCCATTTTCCCTTAAATTCCATTCCTTGTCTAAATAGTATTTTTTTGATAATTAATTGACTGAGTAGCAAACAGTATATACACTGACAGTACAGCATGAATGTGCAGGCTAGCCTGGATCTACATCAACACTGACCGCAAAAAATACTTTTGTTTTCTTTATCAAGCTATGGGTAATTTTACTATTTTGAAATTCAATCATCAATGTCAGGCTACATGATAAGATGTCAGACTTGTGATTTATGGGTTTCGGGTTTTGATCTAAGGTTCGTGATCGGTGTGACTGTTTAACAGTTATCATCTTTTTGTGTGAAAGCTTCATAAGACATTGCTGTATTATTTATGTGATACATTCTAAATTTTCTTAATTTCCAATAGTAAGATCATTTCATCTGCAGCACGTATTTTCGTCAGACGAAGGCATCATTACAGTTTTCGCAGCTGCAAAACTCTTTCACATGTGTGAACGACTCTGCCGTCTCACTATTTCCCTCGTTTTCTAATTCATTAAATTCTGCTTCCGAAAATTCTGGTTCAAAGTTGTAGGCCACAAGTCTTTCTCCGTTATTAAAATCCATTTTATTTTTCTTGCGAATACTTTTGCCGGTGACTATAATTGCACGTCTCTATATCTGCTGTAGCGTATAAATTAATTTTGTTTTAAACCGGAAGTACAGTTGTGACGTCACGCAGGTGTCAAATATGGCAACTTCCACCACAAAGTCGATGTGCGAAAATGACCGTTACAAAACGAGCTCATATCTCTTTATGGATTCGAATTTATGCATATTGATATTATTTATAAACAACTCATATTATTATTCATATTATCCTGTTTTATACATAGGGTTGCGTTCCCCTTTAAACAATGACCACACAAATCGAACTGATGGGGGAGACAACCAAGTCAAGACAATTACATATTCGGTTGATTGAGTTTGTTCATTCGAGCTTATGACATATTTAATGCCGTTTATGCGAAGCACCAGTTTAAGTTGTATTTTACTTTACAGAAAAAACGGAACTAGCTTCATGATTTCAAACAACAAGCTTATCATGTGTAAGTGTTGATACTATATTGAGATTGTCGCTTGAGTATTACGTGGTGCTATAGTAGTATAAGGTGCTATAGTAGTACCAGGTGCAAGAGTAGTACCAAGTGTTAGAGTAGCACAAGGTGCTATAGTAGTACAAGATGTTAGAGTAGTATAAGGTGATATAGTAGTACAAGGTGCAAGAGTAGTATATGGTGCTTTAGAAGTATATGGTACTATAGCAGTATAAGGTGCTATAGAATTACAAGGTACAATAGCAGTACAAGGTACTGTAGTAGTACAAGGTGCTATAGAAGTATAGGGTGTTATAGTAGTATAAAATGCTATAGTAGTACAATGTGCTATAATAATACAAGATGCTATAGTAGTATAAGGTCCTATAGCAGTATAAGATGCCATAGCAGTATAAGGTACTATAATAGTATAAGGTGCTATAGTAATACAAGTTGTTATAGAAGTACAAGGTGCTATAGTAGTGGAAGGTGCTATTGTAGTACAAGGTGCCATAGTAGGATAAAATGTTGAAGAAGTATACGGTGCTATGGTAATACAAGGTGCTATAGTAGTACAAAGTACTAAAGCAGCATAAGATGCTATAGTAGTATAAGATGCTATAGCAGTATAAGGTGATAAAGTAGTACCATGTGCTAGAGTAGTACAATGTTATAGAATAGTATAAAGTGCTATAGTAGTATAAAGAGCAAAATTAGTACAAGGTGCTACGGTAGTACAATGTGATATAGTAGTAAAGGGTGCCAAAGTAGTATAAGGTGCTGTAGTAGTACATGGTTATATAGTAGTATAAGGTGCTATAGAAGTACCTGGTTATAGAGTAGTATAAGTTGCTATAGTAGTATAAGGAACTATAGTAGTACAAGGTGCTTCAGTTGTACAATGTGATATAGTAGTATAAGGTGCCAAAGTATTATAAGATGCTGTAGTAGTACATGGTAATATAAAAGTATAAGGTGCTATAGTAGTAAAAGGCGCTATAGCAGTACAATTCAAAACAGTAGAATAAGGTGCTATAGCAGTATAAGGTGCAAATGTAATATAAGGTGCTGTAGTAGTCCATGGTTATATAGTAGTATAAGGTGTTATAGTAGTATAAGGAGCTATAGTAGTATAAGGTGCTACAGCAGTACAATGTGATATATTAGTATAAGGTGCCAAAGTAGTATAAGATCTTATAGTAGTACAAAGTGATATAGTAATATAAGGAGCTATATTAAAATATGGTGCTATAGTATATAAGATGGTAAAGTAGTATAAGGTTCTAAAGTATTACAAAGTGATATAGTAGTATAAGGTGCTATAGTAGAAAAAGGTGATATAGAATATAAGGTGATATAGTAGTATAAGGTGCTAAAGCAGTACATGGTTCTATAGTAGTTTCAGGTGCTATGGCATTATAAGGTGCTTTAGTAGTACATGGTGATATAGTTATATATGGTGTTATAGTTGTATAATATGCTATAGTAGTACAAGGTGCTATAGCAGTATAAGGTGCTATAGCAGCATAAGATAGGTGCTAGAGTACCATAAGGTGCTATAGTAGAATAAGGTGATATAGTAGTATAATATGCTATAGTAGTACAAAATGATAGTAATATAATGTTCTTTAGTAGTATAAGGTGCTATAGAATATAAGGCGATATAGCAGTACAAGGTGCTATAGCAATTTACGGTGCTATAGTTGTATAAGGTACTATAGCAGTATAAGGTGCTATAGTAGTACAAGTTGTTATAATGGTACAATGTGCTATAGTAGTACAAGGTGCTATAGTAGTGTATGGTTCTATATTAATCTATGGTGCTATAGCAGTATAAGGTGCTTTAGTAGTATTAAGTGCTATAGTAGTAAAAGGTGCTATAGTAGTTTAAAGTGTTATAGCAATATAAGGTGCTATATCATATAAAATGCTATTGTAGTATGAGGTGCTATTGTAGAATAAGGTGCGTTATTAGTTAAAGGTTCTATAGTAGTATAAGGTGATATAGTAGTGGAAAGTGTTATAGTAGTAAAAGGTGCTTTAGTAGAATAAGGTGCTATAGCATTTAAAGTGCTATAATAATATTAGGTGCTATAGCAGTATAAGGTGCTATTTTAGTACAAGGTGTTATAGTAGTATAAGGTGCTATAGTAGTTCAAGTTGTTATATAGTACAATGTGCTATTGTAGTACAAGGTACTACTATAACAGTATATGGTGCTATAGAAGTATAACGTTCTATAGTAGTCTATGGTGCTTTAGCAGTATAAGGTGCTTTAGTTGTATAAAGTGCTATAGAAGTATAAAGTGCTAAAGTAGTAGAAGGTGCTATAATAATTTAAGGTGCTATAACAGTATAAGGTGCTATAGTAGCATAAAGTGCTATAACAGTATAAGATGCCATAGTAGTATTCAATGCTATAATAGAACAAGGTGCTATAGCAGTATTATGTGCTATATTAGTACAAGATGTTATAGTTGTATATTGTGCTATAGCAGTTTAAGGCGCTAAAGTAGTATAAGGTTCTGTAGTAGTCTACGGTACTAAAGCAGTATAAGGTGCTATAGTAGTATAAGGTGTTATACTAGTATAAAGTGCTATAGTAGTATAAGGTGTTATAGTAGTACAATGCGTTAAAGTAGTACAAGGTGCTATAGTAGTATAAGGTGCTATAGTAGTATAAGGTGCTATAGTAGTATAAAGTGCTATAGTAGTATAAGGTGCTATGGTACTATAAGGTTCTATAGTAGTATTACATTCTAAAGTAGTACAAGATGATAAAGTAGTATATGGTTATATAGTAGTATAAGTTTTTATAGCAGTATAAGGTTTTATAGTGGTATAAGGTGCTATAGTAGTATAAGGTTTTATAGCAGTATAAGGTGCTATAGTAGTATAAGGTTTTATAGTTGTATAAACTTTATAGCAGTATAAGGTTTTATAGTAGTATAAGATGATATAGTAGTATAAGGTTTTATAGTAGTATAAGGTGATATAGTAGTATAAGGTTTTATAGTAGTATAAGTTTTTATAGCAGTATAAGGTTTTATAGTAGTATGAGGTGCTATAGTAGTATAAGGTTAACGTTTTTTCATAATGAATTCCCAAGTTACTCATACGACAATATATATCGCCCTCCAGTATTGGTTTGTGTACATACCAAGACTTTCGTCTACATATTGCTCTATCAGACAAGCTAACCGTGAATTTGCAATGATAAAAATCACACTGCGTTACCATAGAAACGATACTGGAAAGCATTTCTTGGCAGATTCCTCTCTGTAAATTGGTGAAAATTGGATTAACTCCGAGAATTATTTGTGGTCAAATTGAAAAGCTTGTCGTAAATTTTTGCAACGTTAATAAATGTTTTCCTACAGACATGCATTTATTTTGCAGACTGGTCGGTTTTCCAAACAGAAGGAAACAGATACGTGTAAACTATTGTAGCTTTCATCTGATTCATGTTCATTTGTTTAGTGTGCGTATTGAATGTATTACTACCATGAATACTGTGAATAGAACAGTGTTTAAACAAAACAGACAAGACGGTGGGATTTAATATATAATAGCTTAAACAGACAATGATAAATATGCTAGTTTTCTTTAAACATGCCTTAATCAGAGAGTTATGCACTTTGGTTGCTTTCCAAAGAATTACATAACTGCATAATACATAACCATTAGTAATACTCTGATTATTGCCCTTGCTTATCATTTGGTATAACCATTACAGCTGTCATTTATGCTCTGATAGCAGTTAAAGTTAAGTTATATATGGTAGAAGAAAATGTATTTCGTATATGCTCAGTTTAATGACCATGGTATGTTTGTACATATGCTGTTGTGTATTACTAACCAAAGTGGTAAAAGAAGTAACTTTTAGGTATGGAAAAGTGTAAATCTAAATGTGACAGGTCTCACAACACAGTTGAATTGTGTTCTTTGTTCTATATAAAATAAGGTCTAGGGTTTCGACGTTTAAAAAATCACATTCATTTTTTTTTCATAAAAGAAATGTATCCGTATATTAAAATGCATAATAACTGGTAGATTGACCCGCTTTTTGTTAAAAAATAATATGCACAGACACCCTAAACTTTTTTTTTTAAAAAAAAAAGAAGCTTTAAATGCTCATAAATACACGCATCTGTAAAAATCCTAAAAAAGTCTGTTTCAACACCAGTGGTGTCGTATTACAGTATATATCAGGCCAGCTTTTGATTTATTCATCTGCTGCAAGAAACCATATCCCCTATGAACCAAATTACATAGAACTTATTTTAAATGAAAGAATCATGTTTCCGTGGCAAAAGGCGTGCAAATTTAAAGGCGTAATGCCACCTAATGATTTATTAAAGTCAGATACAGGAATTGATTGGAAGTACGGAAAGAAACTAAGAACACAACAGATCAGATTTTATTAAATCTGTTAATGAGGATTGATGAAACGTGCAACCCACATAGCGCCCAATCACCGATGTAAGCAATGAACAGAATGAGATTCTTGCTTCCAAGAAACTACGAAAGTAAACTTCTATAGTTATACTAGTGAGAGTTTCATCTCATGATAAATGATACAAATTGTCCATGCAAACTCGTTTGATCACCACGTTATTTCTGTTTCAATAAGACCGCGGCGTGGTCTAGTGGTAGAGCGTCCGCCTCGCATGCGGAAGGTCGTGGGTTCGATCCCCGACCGGGTCATACCAAAGACTTTAAAAATGGTTCTAGAAGCTTCCTCGCTTGACGCTCAGCAGAGAGTTCTAGGTCTGGTCGGCCCGGTGTCAGTATAATGTGACTGGGTGGGGTATCATACCATGTTTCTGCGGCATGCTACTCCAGTGTGACGGCGTTCAGAATACTGTCTCAAGTAGACGCCGTCGCGATATTACTGAAAAAAATTGCAAGCGACGCTAAACAACATACAACAACAACAACAACTTTTACAATAAATGCGTTAATGGATGTCTGATCAAATAAGCCTAAAAGCTAAAAGGCTTATTATCGTGATAAGAAATTGTTGATTGTTTAACTTTATATGGTGTTTTTAACAACAGTGGTCATTTCAATATCCTGTCATAGTGTATCCAAAATAGATTTAAGTATTTAACAACCCTACGAAATAGGAGCATTGCTCAATCTGGCATAGAAGAAAAACATGTCAAAATCAAAACTAACGAAACACTACTGGATATACGCTTTATAGCATTCACAATAGATCCAGGTCAGTGCTTGAGAAGGACAAAAGAATAAAAAGCAATAGATGGAAATACGTTTGTACTATCAATTGTATGTTTTTATTTCATTTTTTATTTAAATATATATCAAGGAATTGTCTGTGATTGAAAATTACAAATTGCATCCAAAAGAGTTTACAAATATTATAATTATATAAAGGTATATTTGGTAAATGTTATTTTATCTTAAAAAATCTCAAAATTTGCCGTTCTGCTAAAATAAAAAGCCTAAAAGATATAATAAGAGGCATTTGAGGCTTTGGAATTCATTGATAAAATAATTAAAACCGCCTGCTTCGATGTTATTATGCCATATGGCATAGTTGTTTACTGAGATTGTTTTCTCTTTTTGCCATTGTAGATATGTTACTTTAGTACGAATATCTCTCTCTCTGTAAAATCGTAAAGTATTTCCGATTTGTAACCATTCGCATTTTGCAATTCGCATTTAGTGATTCGCAAATAGCGTTGCGCTTGGCGCACTGGCCTTCCATACATATTCGGCCCAATAAAATTACATTACAGATATGTATTACAATATGCATACTGATTTTTTTCCACATTTCACTGCATAAAATGTTTGAATTAAAGATGGTTTTTCGCAAAAACAATTTTGTATAGCGGAGACACAGTGTGTTAACCTTTTACTCCATATCGTTTTCCCGCACCAAGCACAGAAGGCCTTTGAAAACAGTGCAGGAAGTGTTCAGAATGCTCGTTTTCCACTCTGTCAGTTAATTTAAACATAATTCACCAAATAATTCAAAAGCCTTCTATATTAGAGGTGTCCAAAGGCGTCTATATTAGAGGTGTCCAAAGGCGTCTATATTAGAGGTGTCCAAAGGCGTCTTTATGAAGTAAAGGGTTAAAGCAGGAAATTAATCATCTCGAGCCATATTTTTATTTTTTAAAACTCATTCCTAGTATCTTAACAGTGGAAACGTAAACTACACTTTTGACACCCAGTAACAACGAAAGGCGTCTGACCGAACAGACCTCTACTAAATGTCAATAGTGTTGGAGATAAGCAATGTCACGTAATCTTATTAAAAAGGCATACACTAGCATGTTCCATGATAAGGTCACTAAAACAGTATTAAATTCACAAGTTCCTGACAGCTTTATGAGAATAGACATTTTTCACGAAGTCCACAGGGACCCATAAAGTGATGACGTGTAGGCGATATAATAAAATTGTCGTCTGCAGTTTTAACATACCGCCCCGAAATAGTGTATTGTCGTTATGTTTGTTTTTATTTGTTTTTTTATTTTATTTTATTTTATTTTTATTATTTGTTTTGTTTAAAGTAAATCAAAGTACAATTTTATGTTTTCATTAATTGTTTAAAGCTCTATCTTTAACATAATTAATATTTAAAATTTTATAGGGTTTAAAATGAAATCAACGTCGTTCAAATAAATAAATATATCACGTTAGGAGACGCAGTACTCAAAGGACGCATCCATGAATTCAGCATAAACATAATCAATATAAAGAACATTCATGACACGTATAATACATATGTACTTATTTACTTAGTGGCACCATGGTCAACCTGTTGAAACAGTCACTAGCAAAGGTCGCCAATGGGGAGGTAAAACGGGTAAACGGGTACACCTATCCTAGCTTTGTCCCTGACGTTATACCACAAGACGAGACAGAAAAAAAGTACCGCCGCCAACTATCACGTGACAGCGTGTACGAATTAGGAACATTACGTGGACATGCTCAGGTAAATAAAAACAAGCAATTGATGTAGGCAGATGTGGATCTACTCGATGATTTTGCAAAGAAGCAAATGCTTAATACAAGTAAACAATGTTTTGTCCATTTAGGCTTAGCAGAATTTATCGTAGTCCTTCTATTAGTCATACAATTGATAGAGACATAATCAGTCATTTCTTTTTATTCATTAAAAAATATGGTATAATTGTAATATTCAGCATAAAGTGTGGATTTCAGGATCATACGTGGTGCAAAAAAAACGGTTGTTTAACGTCAAAAATATGTATTTAAAATCGCTGTTATCGCGGATATTTGAATTAGAGCTGACCCGTGGAATAACTTTTATTATTAATTTTAGTATATTTTAATCTCCGTTATATTCGTACACGTTTGGAAAATTCCGGGAATCATCGATTTTAACCCGAGTTAACGATCAAGTTTAAACTAAGATTATATCATGACGTATCGTGTTATACTCCTGCATGGCACATAGGTTAATCTATATTTATTGATTATGACTCGGGCGATCCGGAGTTCTTTTTTTTTATTAAATTCTCAGCAACAGTATCTTTGTCTTGTTTTTTTAGCTTCACACTCTCTCTCTCTTTATCTTTCTCTTTCTTTTTCTCTAACACTTTGTTTCTCTCTCTCGCACTCTGTTTTCAAATGGTATGTATCTCATTAAATACACGTATCTCTCTCTCTCTCTTTTACTCTCTCTTTCTTTCTCTCTCTCTCTCTCTCTCTCTCTCTCTCTATGTCTTTCTCTCTCTCTCTCTCTGTCTCTGTTCTCTCTGTGTCTGTCTGTCTCTCTCTCTCTCTTTCGGTTTTCAAATTTCAAATTGTATGTAGCTCGTTAAATAGTATTCCGTGTTACTATGTAAATCAGACAATACGTATGCATGCAATTACATATATAATGAACGAAATGTGCGACATAACGCAATCCAAGGAATATGTATTTGAGGTTAAAATGCAACAATCAAGTCTAATTGACAAACTTCGATAAAATTACCATAGCAACGACAATAAAAGCTGGAGAATTTAAATATACAGGTTCCGTTCTGTCGGGAATTATTTGAATGAATCCATTTAATAATAAACAAGATTAACTGAAAGACCGATAGTAACTGTCTGCATCCATTTTGAACACAGTTTAGCATATTGTTTGATTCACATTTATTCTGACTTTTAAATGTAATTGTCTTGGTACCATACGAAGCAATTATCTACCAGATTAATACCCTTATTCGGTTGTTTATTTTCTTTTCGAACTGAATCAAACATTCACGACTCCAAACCTTGAAGAGAACAAATAACAAAAGTATGTATTTAAATGTTTATTCAACATGCGTTTGTAATATATTCACAAAATGTTTTAATACGACAATTCAATAATAATACTAATTGAATACCACAAACAAAGCCGTGTTGCAATTCTGAAAATAATTTCACAGTGGAGCTTTAACGAAGTGCATCAATTATGCATCAGTTATGTTTAGGATCTACGAAGCAATTTGAAAACGTGTTCGATTTCATAACTAATTCTTTGCGCGCATTTTTATGTTCTACAACACATGCGTGTTATGAGAGAAAATCTAATCTGGTGGACGATACACGTGCGTGCGTGCGTGCGTGCGTGCGTGCGTGCGTGCGTGCGTGCGTGCGTGCGTGCGTGCGTGCGTGCGTGCGTGCGTGCGTGCGTGCGTGCGTGCGTGCGTGCGTGCGTGCCTGCCTGCCTGTCTGCCTGCCTGCCTGCCTGCCTGCAGGACAGTCTTATATTTACAATTTATTTAACAGGTCGCCTTTATCGACATCGAGGAGGAATGAATCGGAAGAGAAATTACACTAGGTTATTATCAAATATAAATCATGGATGTATTACAATCCTGCATCGTAAAGTATGTGGTAAACATGTTTCTGTTATTCAATATATAACCGAACCCTTGACGAGCATAAACATTCTATTGCTTCGCTGATATTTGCCATTATAGCGCGATCATTAATATTTGGCTTTCCTTATAAAATGATATAAATGTCGTGTTTGTTTTTAATACTTAATGTAGCAAAATGAATAAACTTAAGTCACATTCAAATTCACACTTATACCAACTTTCAAATACATGTAGCGATGTTTTAGAAACTGGTAGCTGAATAAATAGACAGCTTTAACACAACAGCTGTCTTTAATCCTGAAGGGCATTTGAATATTTGGGGATAACTAAGTAGAATCAAATACTATCTCCTTAGATTTCTGCGAATTTTTACCATCGATATGAAACTAATTCTCATCAATTAGCGGGGAAGACATTAAAACACTTCCAAATCCCCACAATGACACAATAGGATAAAATGTAAAAACCCATCACTCAGAATGCCGTTCGCAAATTCACCTATTAAATTGCGTAAATGTATCGATGAAATCTAAATGGTATTGGTTTCATTTGCTGAATTGTTTGTTTCCCGTGGGATATCTTCTATTACACTCAGGCCGATATTTATCTTCCAGTTTGTTAAATAAATGTGATTTCAAGATCTCATTGTAAATATTCCCCCATCTAAACCGTACAAAATAAGACGCTGATATTCATGAATATTCAAAGTGCTTTTTATTTTTATCACATCTTATTGTTTTCGATGCATTTATTTAGCACGTTGCCAACAAATTGATTGTCGGAATTTACAGACTGGAGTATTAACGTAATACCACGCATTTAGCGAAATTCTTGGTTTCCTTGTGATTAAAATTGATGAATGTTTAATTTAAAGAGTTGAATACGTAATCTAATGTGTTCATTGCTTCATTTAAAACAATAAATACTTGATGCAGTGAAATCGGCGGAATAGCTAGAATAATAAATCGTGGTGTCTTTAAATGATTTTCGTGAGCCTGAATCAAGCTCAAAACTGTTTTTTATTCTTCGGTACCTGTTATTAATGGTCTTTATTGTTGCATATGTTATCAACATAAGCGATAGTCTTTTATTTTATCGATTATTTTAAGTTTATGAATATATCTGTATCTTTGTATTCATCAAGTTGTTTTATCCTTTAAAATGCCACGATGGGTCAATCATGTTTAGTTTGCAGCTTTCAACATCTGAGAGGTTTGCACCACATAGTGGTCTATAGCATCATCATTGTTTTTTCCAGTCAGTGATGTATATTGATGATCCTTTATATTGATGCCCCTGCTTAAGTTTTTGTTTTGTTATTTGAATGGACTTTAACGCCACTTTCAACACATTTCAGGTTATATATGGCATATCCAGTTTTACTGGTGGAGGAAGACCTCATACTGAGTCAGACTGAATAGAACCACCTTCCTTCCGCAAGTAACTGGAAACTTTTTCACATAAAGTTTTTGGAGCGAGCGGGACTCGAACCTACGACCTTAGCGGTGAGAGGTAAGTGATCTTGAGACGGCATTTTAGACCACTCAGTCACAGAGGGCCCTTGCTTAAGCTTTAATCTATATACATTTGTTAAATATATTAATTGATAAGCGCCTGTAATACCTTGAATAACTTTATCTCTATTACTTTTAATAAAACCGATCTTCATTTCACCAATATTGACAAAGTAAGCAATCAATAGTTATCAGCGAAATCATGCTGTCAAGTCGTACCCTTAAACAAATGGAAAACGGGATCAAAGGTCAGTTATAGCCAATCAATACAGTCCAATTAACTGATAGCCCATCTATTTGTCATGATTACTGTCATAAAATCCTTTACGGGGTTCGAAAAAAATCTGTTCAAAGCTGAATAGCATCCTCTCTAGAAACAAAGCCGATGTTATTACCGGGACAATTGGACATCACAGCGATATCACAAAGTACAAATTGGTTGTTATAATTGCCATTGCTTTGTCTCAAATATTCGTATCTTTTCCGTTTATGTTCTACGATTCAAGATATTTTTGTATAATATGTTTATTGGATCGAGTTGTGTACATTTCACTGGGACGAAATGATGCCTACTTTTCTAGAAATACAGGAATATAAAATATCGTGTGATAAAAGTAATTCAATTATAATATATGGAAACAGTCTCCAAGGAATTTTAGAATTGCTGTAATAAAGGAAATGCGATACAACATCACGATATACGAAATAGTATAATTGTGTACGTAACACATATATATATATGCTCATGTAGTCCATGTATCATAAATAACAATTGCCTGGGGCGTTTGTTTCACTCGAATATTTTGCTAGCTTTATTAATCAAATATTATGGATTACTCGCATATAGTCAAATACAAGTTTAAAAATAAAAGTATTTTTAACCGGTAAATGGCAATACTTTTAAGCATTTTAATGATATCATAAAACAATATCATGCTGATGAGCTAGTTTTATTGGCATTACGCAACTTGAGAGAAATGAGTTTTGTCTGGTTTTATATTTTATATGTGGCAAACAAGAGAGATCGAGAGAGAGCGAGAGAGAGACAGAGGCAGACAGAGAGAGACAGAGAGAGTTAGAGAGACAGAAAGAGAGACAGAGACAGTTAGAGAGATATATAGAAATGAGACAGACAGACAGACAGACAGACAGACAGACAGACAGACAGACAGAATTTGAATTAACATTTGAGGTCCAAGCACTTGTGGATACTCACCAGCTGGTAAGAGGAAACATAGGTAGCAGAGTTAAGATACAAAGACTGATCTGTTGCTGACTTTATATGATAAGCATTTTTTGTTGTGTTTTTTATAAATAAATCGAAAATGGGATCACTTTGTCCTTCAGTTTATTCATGTATTAATTCTGTACATATACTTCAACTTTCAGGTGTGTACTATAAATGAATCATGGTTCACACTGATTAAGTGTTTGATTCTGATTACGTGATATTGATCACTCACTGTATTTAATAAAAAAGAACTCAGACAAGACTCAGTTAATCAGTTAGAACAAAAAAAAAGATTTGCGTTAAAAGTTTGAAGTAAATATATATTGTTTATGACTAAGTGCATTGTCAATGAACGAGAAATAAAAACAAACGTTTGTATTTGCAATATCCCACAAATGGTCTATCTGAATTACAATTATCTAAACGAAGTAATGTGTTAAATAGGGCATCAACCAATCAACAAAATGTTAATGAAAGACAAAGAGTACCAATGATTTCTAACTCATTTAAGGAATATTCTTCAGTATTTTAAGTCTGAAATTTAGACTCAAAATTTCAAAATATATTGAACAAGCAAATTCCTTTTTAGTTGCCGAAACAAGCAATTTTTATTATTATTTGTTAGAAAATATTACATCATCAAATATTTTTACCATAGTTGTATGGACCGAAGTCGCTTGTATGGTAAAGATGTATAAACAAAACACCAAGTAAGTTGTAATGGGCATTTTAATTGAAAATACCGGGAATAACATTATCTAATTCCAGAAGAGAAACAGTAAATACCAATACATATATATACATCAAAACATATCTGGGCGTACAAAACCACCAGATATAAATAAAAACAAGTGAGGACATATGTTCTGAAATAAAAGCAATTACATAATTAAAAATGAGGAAATAGGGTGGCGGTGGGTAAAATCAAAATGGGACGTCAGCTTTCTTCTAGCTTACGGTTAGAACTTGGAATACCGGTACCTTACTCTATTCAAAACTGGGTAAGCGTTCTATGCACGGGTACCAGTAATAAATTAAGAGCCGAATATTATTTAGTAATTTACCGGCCGAAACAGAACATAAATCATCATATATAAAAAAAACATTATATTTCATATAAACTTCATTTAATCTTATTACAAGTAAACTTTTAAATATGTGTGTTGTAACACTAATTTCAACTTTCAATTAGACGAAAGAGTTACTTCATTCATCAATAATTCCATCTTCATTTCGTTTAGAACAAATGATTAAGGCATATCATCGCTGTTTGCTTTTTTCGCTATAACTGATTAAAGATGGCTCTACTAGCTATCTTTCCTAGATGGTTACCTTGGGAATATATGCAATTGTTATTCCGCTGAGTGTTTGATTTGTATGATTTATTTGACATACTGTATCAGAGTGTGAATAATTGATACAATTCGGTATCTTTTATTACTTAATTATTAATAAACTATATTGATTATTCATAGCACGCCGACTTATAATTTGCTTTATAAGTCCGGAAAGACTAGACATAATGACGGCCGCAAAATTTGAATAAAGAACTTGATTTAGCTTTATTTATTTCTTTCGTGCTATGGATTCCATCAATGTTAGTATTAGTTTATAAACTAAAAATGGTGCCACAGAAAAATTGAATAACTCTGTCAACATGTACACCACGAACAAAGGAGAAAGAAGCGAAACAAAATATTTCAGGAGGGAAGATCACAGAAAAGAACATATCAGAAATGAGTATTTCGTAATGGATTATTACAGAAGAGAACAAACGATGAAATAATATTTGAGCGAAAAACATTATAGAAGAGAACATACAAAACTAGAACATCTCAGAATGGAACATTATAGAAAAGAACATAACAAACTAGAACATCGTAGAATGGAACATTATAGAAAAGAACGTAACAAACTAGAACATTAAAACGGAACAGTATAGAAGAGAACATAACAAACTAGAACATTGTAGAATGGAACACTATAGAAATGAATATAACAAGCTAGAATATCTCAAAACGGAACATTATAGAAGAGAATATAACATCCTTAAACATCACAGAATGGAACATTATAGAATAAAACATAACAAACTAGAACATATCAGAATGGAACATAATAGAAGAGAACATAACAAACTAAAACATCTCAGAATGGAACATTATAGAAGAGAACATAACAAACTAGAACATCTCAGAATGGAACATTATAGAAGAGAACATAACAAACTACAACATCGTAGAATGGAATATAATATAATAAATATATATAGAAAAGAACATAACATACTATAACATCTCAGAATGGAACATTATAGAAGAGAACATAACATCCTAAAACATCTCAGAATGGAACATCATAGAAGAGAACATAACAAACTAGAACATCTCAGAATGGAACATGAAAGAAAAGAACATTACAAACTAAAACATTTCAGAATGGAACAAAATAATAGAAGAGAACATAACAAACTAAAACATCTCAGAATGGAACATTATAGAAGATAACATAAAAAACTAGAACATCGTAGAATGAAACATAATAGAATAAAACATAAAAGAAGTGAACATTACAAACTAGAACATTTCAGAATGGAACAAAATAATAGAAGAGAACATAACAAACTAAAACATCTCAGAATGGAACATTATAGAAGAGAACAAAGCAAACTAGAACATCTCAGACTGGAACATTATAGAAGAAAATATAACAAACTAGAACATCTCAGAATGGAACATTATAGAAAAGAATATAACAAACTAGAACATCTCAGAATGGAACATTATAGAAGAGAATATAACAAACTAGAACATCTTAGAATGGAACATTATAGAAGAGAACATATTAAACGAAAACATCGTAGAATGGAACATTATAGAAGAGAACATAACAAACTAGAACATCGTAGAATGGAACCACTAATATGCTGAAAGTTGCAGAATAAGCTAGTCAACCATAGATACTTTAACCACATTCAATAAAACAGAGACACTAATACGTCCTAACAAACAGTTATTCGACATTTTCGAACTTTAAGCTTAAGTACACAAATCAGCATCAATTCGAAACGTAGTTAACCCAGTTATCCCATCCATTCCCTAAAATTGCAATTAAGATAGTTGTGTATTAAAAGGACCATCAATTTGCTTAAATATAAAATTTATCCCACTTGTTTGCTTAAATACATTTAATGATAATTAAAAGATGGTGGTATGCACAAGTTTGACAAGTACTTAACTGAGATATGAGCTTGCCGTGAAACCTGACACAATTTTCGTAGTATACTATCACAGTTTTGTTGATGTATGGCTAGTAGTTAATAAGCTATGAGTTTGCTATTTAGTTTTTACCATATATGTCCAAATATAAAAAGGGCAATACTTCTGCCTAAACTCGAAACCTAGTGAGTCAACGTGTCCCCATCAGTGCCTTTAATGGTAGTGGACACAGTGCAATTTCATCGATATATATCTGAAATATAAGCTTGGTATAAAAGTTTAACCAACATCCGATATCGACATCGGGCGGATACATTTCAAGCAACAAAGCAAATTACATGTGTGCAGCCAATGGTTCATCCTGTGAAAGAATGATTTGAGAATATTTTATTATGTTATGTTTTTGTTACATGAGAACATGATTATGACTTTTCTTAAAGTATTTGTATATATACCACATACTCTATGCAAAAGTTGTATAGCCAACAACAGCAAGCAGAAATGTAACAAACACTTTTGTGAAAATTATAAACAACATATTATTTTATGTTTTACATAATCAAGCACATAATGAGGGACATAATACAATTGAGCTTTATGTCTAGATCATTTATTTAATTAAAAGTTCGTAAATAGAGACTGTAAGTAGGTTGTGATGAACTTTTTATATCAAGGGCTATATCTCAGTCGCAATGTCAATTATCTATCGGTATGTGTCATAATAAAGACATTTATCACTGTATTG
This sequence comes from Panopea generosa, assembly GCA_029582155.1. Lineage (NCBI taxonomy): Eukaryota > Metazoa > Mollusca > Bivalvia > Adapedonta > Hiatellidae > Panopea > Panopea generosa. Next base: position 2,105,137 of record CM055901.1, read on the forward strand.
GTTTCTACAGTGTTTGTAGAGAAGATTGAATTCAGACCAAGATCGCTTGTTTTGTAAATTGAAATTATGAAATGTGTTTTAAGTCCCCACGCAAAGGAATCTAGCTTGAAAGCTTTTTGTTCGGGATAACATGATACTGTATTCGCAGCTTCGATTTCCTTGATGAAAAGTACAAAGAATGGGCTAGAAATTCCATACAAGTTTTAAAAGCTTTAGTTGAAGTGTTGATATTTAATATAGCAATTTTTAGCTGCTTAATGTGTCATATAGCTTAGATTCGTTAATCCGAAATTTATAAAATAGATACATCAAATTTGCATGTAAGTCAAACATTTGTAAATATCTGAATAATTGTCGACATCGTGTGTGTAGGGGTTATAGGTTAACATCTGCAAATCATAAGTTATCGTTGGAATAAATGTCGACATCGTGTGTGTCAGTGGGGAGTGGCGTGGGTGAGGACTATAAGTTAACATCTGCAAATCATAAGTTATCATTGGAATAAATGTCGACATCGTGTGTGTCAGTGGGGAGTGGCTTGGGTGAGGGTTATAGGACTCACACCACTATTATCTCCCTTGAGTACTCCGGACAGGTGAAGGAGGTAGAAATAAAACTTTAGTTCTCTTTTTCTTCTTTTTTCAGGACTTTGTACTGCAATGTTTTGTTTTTTGCTAGCATGAGTTCAATGGTCAGTATTTTAGAAATCACCACTGAAATTTTTGATGCTGATACCAGCTTTCTGGACAATTCTGTGCCATTTCAGAATTGTCGGTTCGAACCGCATCTAGGGCGAATAGTTGACATATTATTACTTTGGAAATTAATAGGTCTGACAAAAGCATTGAATTTAAAAAAAAACAACCTAGTCAAGTTATACTTTTTTTTCTTTATAATTGCATATCTTGAACCAGTAAAGAATTAGAGCCCAGACACATGCTGCAGAATTTATTTTTTCACTCAGGTTTGGACATAAATGTTACAATGGAGCCTTATGGGAAATTTAATAGTGGTGTGAGACGTATAAGTTATCATCCGCAAATCATAAGTTATTATTGGAATAAATGTCGACATCGTGTCAGTGGGGGAGTGCGTGTGTGTAGGGGCTATAAGTTAACATCTGCAAATCATAAGTTATCATTGGAATAAATGTCGACATCGTGTTTGTCAGTGGTGGGGAGGGGTGCGTGTGTGTAGGGGCTATAAGTTAACATCTGCAAATCATAAGTTATCATTGGAATAAATCTCGACATCGTGTGTGTCAGTGGTGGGGAGGGGTGCGTGTGTGTAGGGGCTATAAGTTAACATCTGCAAATCATAAGTTATCATTGGAATAAATGTCGACATCGTGTGTGTCAGTGGGGGAGTGCGTGTGTGTAAGGGCTATAAGTTAACATCTGCAAATCATAAGTTATCATTGGAATAAATGTCGACATCGTGTGTGTCAGTGGTGGGGAGGGGTGCGTGTGTGTAGGGGCTATAAGTTAACATCTGCAAATCATACGTTATCATTAGAATACATGTCGACATCGTGTGTGTCAGTGGGGAGTGGCATGGATGAGGGCTATGAGTTAACATAGGAATAGGTTAACATATCGATAATAATTGTCGACAGTATATATGCAGATGCTATTGAAGGATTATCCTTACAAATAAATATGGCATGTCAATTATACTTGTGTTTTTTTCATCAATTCTGTAATTGCTATTCTTGTACTTGAAGCATGTCCAGTTTAACTGATGAAGAGAAATCTTAGAAAACCATTATCCAGTGTTCGTACAGAGGAGAGCACAAACCCACGACCTCAGTAGTGAGTAGTATGTGGTCATCAGTAAACAGCGCCTTAGTCCACTCTGCCACGGATTAAAAACCTGCGAAAAGACTATCATTGACATTTTATCATTGATTCTTCATGTCATGTTTCATCAAAATGGTTCATGACTGATATGTATGATGGTAATGTTTGATATGTATGATGGTAATGTTTGATATGTATGATGGTAATGTTTGATATGTATGATGGTAATGTTTGATATGTATGATGGTAATGTTTGATATGTATGATGGTAATGTTTGATATGTATGATGGTAATGTTTGATATGTATGATGGTAATGTTTGATATGTATGATGGTAATGTTTGATATGTATGATGGTAATGTTTGATATGTATGATGGTAATGTTTGATATTGATGTTTAATTGTTATTGTTTTGTTGTTTTGTTTTGTTTGTTGTTTTTATGTTTGTTTTTATTTTTGCTTTCTGTTTTGTTTTTTTAGGGGGTGGAGGTAAGATTATTTGCTTTCTATTGTTTCTTTTAATTTGCTCTTTGGTGTACTTTAAGGGAGGGTATCATTTGTTATATTTGCCTTTTTCGTATTGCATTGAACGCTTTGGCATCTTCAAACGTACCTATTTCCATTTACCAGAATTTTCAGGTATTCTATAATACAGTTTGACAAATGCACTAAATATTTATTCGTGAATCAAAAACTATATAAAATCTCTAAGTTGAAACGTATTCCCAACGCCAACTATCCAAGTCTGTACCAACAGTCAATGTTCACATAAAGATGTCTACCACAAACATTACTCTGTAAGAGAATAGGACAGGGTGTGTTTAACACTGCACCTTTGTAGAAATCTCGCCATCAAGTCTCTGTTTTGGAAATATTTTTGTCAGGGTTCCAAAATTCAAGACTGAAATTACAATATATCTGTGCTTTGACAGTCACTTCATAATTTATTTTAGTTTTAAAGTCGATATAACATCTGACGATGCAATCGTTATTATCAATCAGAACAAAATATTTATTTACTTTTTCCTATCTACTATAATTCAAATGAATAGTAAATGAATGCTATTGAGGTTGTTTTGTTGTTATTTCTTTGGTTGGGGGAAGGGGAACGTAAAACAAATAGGACGTTGAACAAGCAAGAAGATAAATCTGTGTCGTTAACGAAAACGTCTACAATAAACATATACAAATTGTTCATGATACGTCCAAATCCTTGTCAAAATATCATTGTCAAGAAAATGCTTTGTCTAATAAAAGCTAGAGTTAAATGCGACAGCACCCGTTGGACTATGGAAGATTATGGTATACTGGACGTTAACAACTTATCTAACTCTTGTGTCCTTATGTCTGCAGTAAACAACTGAGAACGCATGCAACTGACGTATTCCATAATGTACACCTGCGGGATAGTATTCCATGTCAGAAAATGGGCGTGTTCCGGTTTTCAAAGGGTGTGGAGCTGGCGGCGATCCGGATGCACTGCTCTTATTAGGACACAGGATGGCAACACCAGGGGTGGTATTCACCAACCAATCTTAAGAAAATTTGAAAACCACGCTTAGAGACCATTGTTTTGGACCAGAAATTATTGCAAGCATGTTGAGACACCTAATACAATTGTTAAACACAATTATTCTATAAATCACGATAAACTAGGCATCTAAGGTTAAAATTAGAATGTTCAAGCTCAAATCTAAGAATATCAAAGGAATGGTTGGTGAATACGACTCCTGGTATTGATTAATTCGTTATGTGATTTTTGATTTTAGGGTTACATTATTGTAATTGTTATGGTTCAATTACGTCCGATTGTTATAGATTCGTTGTTATGTTTTATTAATTAAAATGATAGTTAAATATTGTGTAAAAGTTCCTCTATTCAAGACAATAATGTAAACAATGAATACCAGGAATAACCTTCAGGAACTACACAGTTGGACTCTTGGCCCAATGTGTATGCCGTACAAGCCTGGTAAATGTTTTGTTGTTGTTTTTGTTTTTGTTTAATTTGTTTGTTATTTTTTATCGATTATGAAAAAAGTTCTTATGACGTTCGAAGTCTTCCAGTATTAAGCATTATGCAAATAAAATGTCGTGCTCGGGAGCACTTAACATAGCGGAGGATCGAACCACCGACCCTCCAATCATTGACCCGATGTTCTATTGCTGAGACCACACGCTACTTGGATATATGCCCGATCTTAATTTATCTACAATCCGATCATTTTGTCTTATCCTTGGTTATATTTGTCAAAAAATCTCAAGATCAACTGGATAATACTATTCCACGGATAAAGTGAATACATTCTTATCAAAGTATACCGTGGCGGTGGTCTACGGGTTTAGTGTCCTTCTCAAATGCGAAAGTTCGTAGGTTCGATCCCCAGTAATTCCAAAGAAAAAAGAAAAAAAGTACTAAAAGCTTTCTCGCTTGACGCTCAGCATTAAGAGGATAGTTCTAGCGCCGGTTGACCCAATGTCAGTATAATGTGATTAAGTAGGGTATCATACCATGTGTGTGCACACGACACTCCAGTGTGGCAGCGCTTAGAATACTCTCTACAGTAGACACCGTCTGCGAAAGACCATTCTACAACTTATCATATTAGTATAGTTTCATTTTAAGAATTACAATCGACTTGTTCGAATATGACCTTTCATCTCACCACATTAGGTTATAACGAAACATGGTCTGTCGTGTACATTAAACATTGTATAAGGTTAATTATTTCAACAAAAAGTCTTGTATGTGTTGTAAGTTTCATTTACATAAAGGCCTAAGCAACTGTTTAAACAAATGAAGGAGGTATTTGAGAGTATTTATATACGCCAGTAAGCACGTGCACACGTTCGTTCAAAGCAACTCGTATACGTGTCATTTCCAAAAAATAAACAGTGAGAAGAAATTAATGTTTACATATCTGTGAAACAAACAGTGCTATGTTTAATTCGAAAATCTATATTGAATCTTTAAATATTATTTAATGCGTAATTTGAGAGTGCAGTTATCCTTTACCGGGAGAGGTTACCTATTTCTGCTGAACATACACACTTTCCAATACACAACACTGACAGAAATGTTGGTGCGCACAAGACTGTCTACCAGACTTAATAATACTCCGAAAACGTCCAAATTTCCACTTTTCCATTCTCAATATTTAACAAGAATCGTTTCATTTGTCATTGCCATGGTAACATGTGCGTATATCCCCAAGACACGGTCCAAAATTGATGGTTAGCCGCCGAAGTGAAATGCAAATTGCTCAATACGCCTAATGGCGTTTGGGAGGCCGGCTAACAAAATTATAGAAATGCTTTGTTCGATGTTTTGACTTGTCTATTGGAATGGAAACAGCGCAGAAGCGTCTGTAATGTATTGGGAGTTTTACACGAGTTATTTGTTTATTCAGCAAATCTGAACTGGCAAAATACATATATGCGTGGAGAGGTTATGCCCGGCGGTATGGCGGATAGTTTGTATGTTTGTGGAGGGACAGTTTTTCAGAAGACAACTATTAGCATAACGAGACGATGTAATTTTCGATCAATATTAACAAGCATTTGTATTGTATCATGTCCAGGTTTAAAGGGACGTCAGCCATTTAATAACGTTTTGTAACGAGTTTCAAATTGAACAACTTGACAGAGTTGTAAATTGCTAGGACACACTTTAATAAGTTTGTTTAAGGAATAAACATACTATTATGTACCTTATCTAACATTACTTTTACAATAGACTCGTCCATTGTCATTTAGATGAAGCTTTAATAAGAATGTAATTGGACTTTGTGTAAGTAAAACCAATACTACAGTGTCAGTTTTAGCAGTATCCTAAGCTATCTGCTGTTTGCAAATAGTGTTTAAACATTGACGTTAACAGCAATCTTAAAGTAAATGTATTACAAAATATTCCTTACAAGAACATGCTATAAATCAAGCGCAGCTCGTATACTGGCAAATGTTGGTAAACATATGTAGGTATAAAATTTAGTAAGAATTGTAAACAAGTGTATGTGTGCAGTATGATAAGAATAGTAAACATGTGAATGTATACAGTATGGTAAAAATAGTTTACATGTGTATGTATACAATTTAATAAGAATAGTAAACAAGTGTATGTGTGCAGTATGGTAAAAACAGTAAACATGTGTAGGTATTCAATTAAGTAAAAATAGTAAACATGCGTATGAGTGCAGTATGGTAAGAATAGTAAACATGTGTATGAGTGCAGTATGGTAAGAATAGTAAACATGTGTATGAGTGCAGTATGGTAAGAATAGTAAACATGTAAATGTAAACAGTATGGTCAGAATAATAAATATGTGGAAGTATACATTACGGTTAGAACAGTAAACATGTGAATGTATATATTACAGTAAGAATAGTAAACATGTGAATGTATTCATTACGGTAAGAAAAGTAAACATGTGAATGTATTCGTTACGATAAGAATAGTAAACATCTGATTGTATACATTATAATAAGAATATAGTAAACATGTGAATATACAGTATTGTAAGAACAGTAAACATGTAAATGTATACAGTATTGAAAGAAAAAAATGTAAACAAGTGAATGTATACAGTATTGTAAGAATTGTAAATATGTGAATGTATACAGTATGGTAAGAATTGTAAATATATAATTGTATATAGTATGGTTAGAACAGTAAACATGTGAATGTATACGGTATTGTAAGAATAGTAAATATATGATTGTATACAGTATGGTAAAAACAGGTTTACATTATGGTAATAATAATAAACATGTGAATGTATACAGTATGATGAGAATAGTAAACATGTGAAGGTATACATTATGGTAATAATAATAAACATGTGAATGTATACAGTACGGTAAGAATAGTAAACATGTGAAGGTATACATTATGGTAAGAATAATAAACATGTGAAGGTATGCATTATGGTAATAATAATAAACATGTGAATGTATGGTAAGAATAGTTAACATGTGAAGGTATACATTATGGTTATAATAATAAACATGTGAATGTATGGTGAGAATAGTTAACATGTGAAGGTTTACATTATGGTAATAATAATAAACATGTGAATGTATACAGTATGGTAAGAATAGTAACATGTGAAGGTATTCATTATGGTAACAATAATAAACATGTGAATGAATACAGTATGGTAAGAATAGTAACATGTGAAGGTATTAAACATGCAAAGGTATACATTATAGTAATAATAATAAACATGTGAATGTAAACAGTATGGGAAGAATAGTAAACATGTGAAGGTATACATTATAGTAATAATAATAAACATGTGAATGTATACAGTATGGTAAGAATAGTAAACATGTGACGGTATATATTACGGTAATTATAATAAACTTATGAAAGTATACAGTATGGTAAGAATAGTAAACATGTGAATATATACAGTATAGTTATAATAGTAAACATGTGAAGGTAAACATTATGATGAGAGTAATAAACAAGTGTATGTATACTGTATGGTAAGAATTGTAGACATGTGAATAAATATAGTATGATAATAATAGTAAACATGTGAAAGTATACATTGTGGTAAGAATAATAAACATGTAAATGTATACATTATGGTAAGAATAATAAACATGTGAATGTATACATTATGGTAATAATAGTAACATGTGAAAGTATTCATTATGGTAATAATAATAAATATGTGAATGTATACATTATGACAAAAAAAGTAAACATGTGAAGGTATACATTATGGTAATAATAATAATAAACATGTGAATGTTAACATTCTGGTAAGAATAGTAAACATGTGAAGGTATATATTATGGTAATAATAATAAACATGTGAATGTATACAGTATGGTAAGAATAATAAACATGTGAATGTATACAGTATGGTTATAATAGTAAACATGTGAATGTAAACATTATGATGAGAGTAATAAACAAGTGTATGTATACTGTATGGTAAGAATTGTAGACATGTAAATAAATATAGTATGATAATAATAGTAAACATGTGAAAGTATACATTATGGTAAGAATAATAAACATGTAAATGTATACATTATGGTAAGAATAATAAACATGTTAATGTATACAGTATGGTAATAATAGTAACATGTGAAAGTATTCATTATGGTAATAATAATAAATATGTGAATGTATACATTATGACAAAAAAAGTAAACATGTGAAGGTATACATTATGGTAATAATAATAATAAACATGTGAATGTTAACATTCTGGTAAGAATAGTAAACATGTGAAGGTATATATTATGGTAATAATAATAAACATGTGAATGTATACAGTATGGTAAGAATAATAAACATGTGAATGTATACAGTATGGTTAAAATAGTAAACATGTGAATGTATACATTATGGTAAGAATAATAAACATGAAAATGTGTACAGTATGGTAAGAATAGTAAACATGTGAATGCATACAATATGGTTATAATAGTAAATATTCAATATATACAATATGGTGAGAATAATAATCAAGTGAATGTATACAGTATGGTAAGAATAACAAACATGTGAATGTAAACAGTATTGTAAGAATTGTAAACATGTAAATGTATACAATATTGTAAGAATGTAAACATGTGAATGTATACAGTATTGTAAAAATAGTAATCATGTGAATGTATACAGTATGGTAAGAATAGTGAACACGTCAATGTATACAATATGGTAAGAAAAGAATAGTAAACATGTGAATATATAAAGTATGGTTAGCATAGTAAACATATGAATGTATACAGTATGGAAAGAATAGTTAATAGATGAATGTATACAGTATGGTAAGAATAGTAAACATGTAAATGTATACAGTATAACAGGAATATTAAACATGTGAATGTATACATTATTGTAAAAATAGCAAAAATGTGAATGTATACTGTATGGTAAGAATAGTAAACACGTGAACGTATACAGACTTGTAAGAATAGTAAACATGTGAATGTATACATTATGGTAAGGAAAGAATAGTAAACAGATTAATGTATACAGTTCGGTAAGAAAAGTATACATGTGAATGTATACAATATGGTAAAAATAGAAAACATGTGAATGTACACAGTAATGTAAGAACTGTAAACATATGAATTTATTAAAGATGGTAAAATACTAAATATGTGAATGTATACAGTATGGTAAGAATTGTAAACATGTGAATGTATACAGTATTATAAGAATAGTAAACATGTGAATGTAAACAAGATTTTAAGAATAATGAACATGCGAGTTTAAACAGTATTGTAAAATAGTAAACATGTGAATGTATACAATATTGTAAGAATAGTAATTGTGTGAATGTATACAGTTTGGTAAGAATATTGAACATGTGAATGTATACAGTATGGTAAGAATAGTAATCATGTGAATGTATACAATAAGGTAAGAATAGTAAACATGTGAATGTATACAATATTTTAAGAATAGTAAACATGTGAATGTATACAGTATGGATATAATAAAATGTATACAGTTTGGTAAAAAAAGTCAACATGTGAATGTATAAAATATGGTAAGAATTATAAACATGTGAATGTTTAAAATATGGTAGGAATAGTAAACATGTGAATGTATACAATAAGGTAAGAATTTTAAATATGTGAATGTATACAGTATGGTAAATTGTAAACATGTGAATGTATACAGTATGGTAAGAATTGTAAACATGTGAATGTATACAGTATGGTTGAATGTATACATTATTATAAGAATAGTTAACATGTGAATGTATACAAGATAATCGGAACGATATGCATTTTGCTTCATACACTACTGTAATGGTGGTTGATACGTATGATGTTGTATTCAGTATTTTGAAATTGTAGAATACAGTATGCACATAAATGGACTTTAAAGAATTGTAAATGAGACTGCATTTTTTTTTCTTATTTACAAGTTCATTCCTCTCTGGCACGCTATAAACTAGAACACATGGGCATTATTTTTAACTGTTCCATTTAGTAAAATTGAGCAATACCGGTACGTGATGTTCAGATTTCTATTATGAATTTTCACTTTTTATTTCATTCTTTGTATAAGCAGTGTATCGAATGTTTTCCTTTGTAAGTAAAGAGTGGGAATGGAATGCACTTGAATGTTACAGTAATAAAGCAATCCTGTGGCTACATCATGATATCAAAAGCGTTTAATATTTATCAGTTTATTTAATCTGCTATGTATGGTTTTATCATAAAATGCACACTACTATGTTTTAAATTGACAATTAAATAATATATATTGAGGCATTATGTTTAATTGTTTGTATGTTATTAAGATACTGTCTTATATAATTGAAATAGATCAATATGTTCCTACATTCACATGGATAATTTTCATGTGATTCAATATAAATCCATAAAAAAATGTTCAGATGACACCTGCGTTAATGTAACACTTTCCGTGAACTCTTCCTCTGGGTCAGCTTGTGTTCGGTGATATTATATTCATATAATTCCAATCTCATTAACATATATGTATTTGAAACATTTTTATTGGACAACGTCCTGTTTACGAGTATTGCAATTTAATGCAACACGTTCCAAACAATACGTGTGCAGTTTCAATGCAGGACATAAAACTTGCAGAGATCCGCAACAACCTAATGGAGTACTCACCGCCGTGCAGCCCTAATGGTGCAGAACATAACTGTCAAATATTCAACGAAAATTGATAATGGTAATAATATGCCAGGAATTATAATTCAAACAACATTGAATGCAATTAAAATGGACATTTTATGACAGTTACACCTCCTAACAAAACCTAATTTATAGTAATATTGCATTTGTTTGCGTAAATTTGGATGACTGTAGCCATAATTCATAATACGTTATTTCAGAATTATCCTACCAACGTGAATTGAGAGGTCGTTAAAATGCACTTGTGTTTTGAAATCAGTTTGAGCGAATTTAGACTATAAATCAAACTGAGATAATTATTAAAATTTCGTTTAACACAAATTAATTTCGCTATTAGCATTCAATGGCAATACACAGTCTCGTTTTGTATCAAAGTATTATAGGAAAACGTTGAAATATCATACACCCTTTCCAATATAAATAACAATATTATGATGTTAAGGTTGATGCACACTTCGTTAAAGGAATAAAGAAAATATAGTTGTTATTATAAATTTACAGTTTTTATATGTTGGTTTTATCCTGTCATATTCACATTTCCACCTAACATTTGTGTATGAGCTTTGTACGTTTATACTTATTCTAAGTGTAGCTTCTTAAATCAATTGCAGAATAAAATTCGGGTTGTATATGTTCTTTAGGCATTCGGAGATCGACCTCGCTCTCGCTGCGAATTGTTTTCCAGGGCGTTATAACTCGTGTTTGCGTTGTATCCATAGAGCAGCTCCGGGACGCTGGTGCCACATTGATCGTCGTATCATGTACTATCCTTCTGGGTCTTGTAAGTTTTTTATAAAGAAGATAAAACATCAGGTTGAGAAATATCAGGGCCCCAAGTACGGAAACCAGTGTTATTGAAATCGTTGCTTCTGATTGGCTGACCGACGTATCCATTGGTAGTGCGTATGTTTCCACGGCGCTGCGGTATGCGTTTAACTGGTTCTCAGCCTTGATCAGTTTATGAACCATCTCGACACTTTGCTTAATAAAGAGATAGAAAACCATGTATAGAAAATATTCGTGCTGGTAAGAAATATTGCTCGAAAGTGGATAATATTACATTCAATAAAGATGGCAATTGCTTATCATAAAGTAAATTCACTTTACGGTCTTTAAAGAATACTCATAATGTATATACAAGTATGATGTTTTTCAACGTAGTACTGTTTATATGAAACTAATTTGTTGATATAAAAGTTTATCTTATATAGATAACATGAGACCGCCGCCACATCAACACAAACGCATGGTACACCGCAATTATTAAAGAGTAAAGTAAATACTAATGTCCTCGTTCACACGTATAGTGTGATTTTTTCTTAATTTTGAAAGCTTAAACCGCAGCGTTGGTCTACGGGAAGAACGCCCGACTCGCATGCGGAGGGTCGTGGGTTCGATTCCCGACCGGATCATACCAAAGACTTAAAACATGGTATTCAGCATTTGAGGGAAGTTTTAGCATGATACTCCTGTGTGGCAGCGCTTAAAATAATATCTGAAGTAGAAAAAGTCGAGATATTACCAAGAAAGTGTTGAAGGCCAGTTTAAACATCTTACAATAACAGCATTTAAAGCTTAAAGAGGCTTCACCTGTAAGTCCGATATTCTTAGGATAAACTATTTAACACTGATTTTTAAATGCTATCATATAAATGAAAGCTATTTAATGACCTTTTGGTTAAGAAATATGTGTTCTTTTCTAATTCTGTAACACGTGTTTTACAGTCAGTATGTGAAGTGTTGTTGTGTTCGATTAAATCGCATCTCGTTCTAAATGCTACATCAAAAACTATTCGATAATTCCCGAATGACAATAAAAAAATCTTCGGATTTCCGGAAATCAACGAAGTTTGTTTCGAAACTATCCGGAATTGGTTTCACCAGACTCAATTACAAATACAATTGTTTATAAACGACCTTTATAAACACTAATTCCTTAAAAGTAACAGGTGTTGTTGTTAAAAATCGCACTGACTTCTTGGCACAGTTTTGTAGACATTAAAAGTTTAGGTAATGTCTCTTCAAACAATACATATTGAATTGTTCTAAATATATAATGCGTTTGGTAAGTTAAAGCTGTCACATTTTATTGTCCTCGTATAATTTAGAGCTTTAATAGAATATGAAAAATACCTTAATAACGAATCTACAAAGTAAAGATTCTATCATTTAAAAAAAAATCATTATATTAAAGAAAAAACAGAAGAAAACAACATACACTTACCGTATTCACATTTGATACATCACAGTAAAACGATTTTAGAAACGAATAAAATAGCGTAATATATATTTTGTGTTACGATAACGTCATAACAGGAAAAAATGTCATTAACGGATCATACATGTTTTTGAATTAAAATCGATTACACAATTCTTAATATCTCCCGTTTACTTTGTCTTTTTAAACTATGGTCGTTGTCAGTTATCGTCGATATTTGAATGGTCCCAGCTTCCCATACCGGCCATTTCGAAATGAAATTTTAAAATCTATCCCAATAGAGTATATTTACACAGGTAAAAGCTTCTGATCGATTTCAATCAGCATTCAATGGAAAACGGATAACGTGTTAAATCGTGTGTTTTTGTATTGTTTAATACGCTTTAAATTTGTATCCAGATAGAATATCCGGTTAGCTCAGTCGGTAACGAGTCTGACTATCAATCAAGTGATCGTGATTCGAATCCCCGCCCGTCCACAGTCTATTTCATGATTACTATTGTGTCTAACTGGCATTTCACTCACCTCTGATTCAGTTCGGAAAGTTATCAGCTATATGCGGAGATGGGTGTGTTCGAACACTGGTTAACCCTTCCAGGATCTCAGGAATGAAAGGGTAGGTTAGCGTCTGTTAGCCATCGATAGCATAAAGGACGCTAAATAGCAAAAAAAAACAAAAAAACTTTTAGATACGAAATATAATTTAATATGTTTTTAAACATTACTGATACATTCGTATAGAAGTAATACAATAATTTGATATGTGACCTCCCTTGTTTAACGAAACCAAAACATTCTGTAACAAGTAAAAAGAATACATTGATACTTGATTTCGATATGTTTTTTTGTTTTCTTATTTGGATGGGCTTACTTTCCCGTCTACATTATAGTGGGATTTGACCTTAGGTTCGGCCCAAACCACACCATATCAATACTACTACTAATACTACTACTATTACTAATAATAATAATAATAATAATAATAATAATAACAATAATGATAATAATAATAATAATATTTATGATAATGATAACAAATAACAAAAAGTATTTATATATTGTGATAACTCAAATAAGTTGAATATGCTATGATGCTGTCGAGAGAGAGAGAGAGAGAGAGAGAGAGAGAGAGGGAGCATTTTTACCGAAAAGGGATAATAAATATGAATAATACAATTCATAAAATTTTAAGATGCTTGATAGGTTGTTTTAATCAAAATATATTACTATATTATGTACAAGCACTGGTGAATATTCAATAAAAAGAAATACAAGAATAGGATTTGAAATTATTGATCTACCGATTAATATTATTTTCGTTCAGATCTTGGCTGCGTCAATTTGACAATTTCTCCGTTGTTTGTTCAAATTTTGATCAACATTTAAAATAATTGTATTTTCATAAAATATATAGCTTTCTTCATGATTTGGGCCAACATGGCTTCATTTGGATGAAAATTAAAAAAATTATGAATAATATTTGTTTTACGTTTACGACGATTTTTGTCGTTAGTTGTTTTTTGAAACGCATTCCGGATGTATAAAATAGTTTGAAATAATGAACATATTGAGCATTTTGACACGATATGAAATAAAGTTCCATATTTTAGATCCAGAATATTCAAATGTTATCTTTAAAAAATCACTATTTTGTCTGGAAAAGCATACTATTGAAATTTGACGTTGATCGTAAGGTAGTTTGCGCTGTTCCTATCGGAATGTTTGACACTCTGCGTAAATTACTAAAAATCTGTACACTTGAACTATGATGTCTCAGCTTTCACTTTAGCTTTGTTGTTTTTTAAATAGTACCGCAGTTTCTCGTTAACATCAACAAACGTGAAAACTCCCTTGTCAGCATGATATAAGCAGGCATTCCCCACATGACATGACATTACTTTATTTTCGAGGACACGCATAAAATCAGTTATTCTTATAAATTTTTTCCGTTTAAATTTTCTAAGATGCTTAATACTTAACGGATTTTTATGAAATAAACGTCAAAATGACTTATTATTTGTCGTACAAAAATTGAATATAATAAAATATCTTTTAAATGCTTTACCCTTATCTACCCAGTGACACGCTTAATCAACCAGATTAAAATTACTCTACTTCTTTCTGTCCAGTTCGATAAAATCTCGGTAATCTTGTACTTGATGACACGCTACTTTAGGTCACGTGTATATAATTTGTTACAGTCCAGGACTACCTTTCACAAAAAAACTTACGACAAAAATCGTCGTAAACGTAAACCAACAATTATTCATATTATTTTTAATATTCATCGAAATTAATCCAAAATTGCTAAAACGATGCAGACAAGTATATATTTTCTGGAAATATAATCATTTTAAATGTCAATCAAAATTCAAACAAACAAAATGAATTTGTCAAATTGACGTACGGCGATATTTTATCGCAAATCATTTTGTGAAACGCATCCCTGAACATCATCATATAGAAATGTTTGCTTATTGAACAAGAATATGTGCACTAAACAACATTATACTTATTGGGTCTTTTTTTAATACTTTATCTTATATTTTTTTTATATGGTAGTGGAAATGAAAAAAAAACGTCATTAAAAAATTAGTCTACAAACATAAGTCTACAAACTTTATTTTTTACAAATTTGACCTACTTTTTTAATTTGAAAATTCAGTTAATAACATTTTAAATACAAGATCAATAAGCCTTCGTACAATGGTATTCAAACGATATCATTTTAACAGAGATGAGCTGTAGTTATTAAAACAACATTTGCAGAAGTCTTTCAATGGGAAATTTATAAAAGTAAAATGTAAGATCCGTGATGTAAAAGAACGCTTCAGCTGTGCAATACTATCGACCGCTGTCTGTCTCTTAACTATGTAATGTCTTACATTATCTTAAACTCAATAAAACAGCAAATTGACTTTAAATTGATGAGTTTTGTTGACTTATAAGTGTGTAACTTTGCTCGTATATTTTACAAATTGTGTGTGGGGTTGTATGCCAACATACACAGCAACATAAGCATTCTATGTCGCTGTAGGTGGTCTCTCATGTATTTGTTTTGAATATGCCTGTACAGTTTCAGTTTCAAACTTGATTAATACATATAAGAATATGTAATCATTAACGTATTCACAACAACATAGGTATGCAATATAACATCTTCCGATGCGTTCATCATCTATCTCGTTTTCTTCATCGTTACTTTATCAATTCAATTTCGTGTTAGTTACCAGCTTATCCTATAATTGGCCGTTGGTCATTTGACAAATAGACCTCAGAATGAATATGAGTAGAACCATCGTCCTTCTGCGAGAAACTGGCAAAATTTCTCACATAAAATTGTTGGAGCAAGCAAGGCTCGAACCCACGACCTCAGCGCTGAGAGGTCATTAAACGACAACGCCTTGGGCCACTCGGCCGCAGAGAACAACCAGTTCTTCTTTTAAAAACAGTAAAATGATATGAAAATGACGACCGCCTCGTTTTGAATATATGTTACAGACTGCCTAGCCTAGTATTCTAATGGATGGCCTCAATGAAGCTTGACATTGCCATTTGAGTCACTCTCTATATATTTACTTGCTTGCTTACTTATGTGTTGTTTTTTGTATTTTATAAACGAAATTGTGTTGACATTAACTAATTGTTTGAATATTTCATATTATACTTCGTAGATACATGCTTAGCTCGCTTGTAATAGCAAAATATCATAGATCTACGTGGTAATATATATTTCCCAAATACCTGAAAACAATATTAACGAACTTTCAACTAATTTGTTGAACTAGTATTTTTTTTTTTTTAAAAATTTTCAAACTTTCAATAATCGCCTATTTTCGAGCAACATACAAGGCCTCCCGACGCCTATTCGGTATATTAACGATCTGTAATTGATATCGATTTGTGGTCTTTCGAACATTGGCGGAGAATCATCAGTTTAAAGGACCGACTGAACGCAGGAATGCAGTACCACAAAACGTAATAATGCCAGCAATTTAACAAATACGCGTTTGGATTTTAGAAATATTTCGTTAGACGATCGTTTGAAAGCACAAACCATTCCAAATGTTGCCAACTACCGGAATATTGCTGGAGTCCTCCATGGCTGAGTGGTCTAAAGCGTCGTCTCAAGATTACTTACCTCTCACCGCTAAGGTCGTAGGTTCGAGTCCCGCTCTGTCCAAAAACTTTAAGTGAGAAAGTTTCCAGTTACTTTCGAAAGGACAGTGGTTCTCCTTACACTGAATCAGTCTGAGGTCTTCCTCCACCAGTAAAACTGGATGTGCTATTTACAACCTGAAATGTGTTGAAAAGGCGTTAAACCTAATTAAAAAAAAAAGATTACTGTTAGATTATTGCTTTTACATTTAATTGAAAAAAAATGTATATATATTTTTTTTAAAAAGTGCTTGTGTTAGAAAAAAGGTAATCTCCGACTGCAATTCTAGGGAAGAGCTTTTGGGTTCATGCACTCTTAATTGAAAACAAATGCACCAATAGCAATTTAGAAACATAACTGACAGTTACAGAAATATGTTGTTATAAAATAACCACTCTTATATTGCATTGCTGCCCCTTTAGAACGTGACTGGGCCTTTAAGTGGTACACGAACCATACTGAATAAATGTCATGGTTCACAGGATCACAATTAATGACAACATTGGGTTTGGCTTTCTTTTTTTTTTTTCACTATTTTGTTTCTTAAAAAAAGTTATATCAATTTCTTATGATCTCTAATTAGGCCTTTAAGATACATTTTACAAGTTTTGTCACATAGATAACAACAGGTGAGTGAACTATGGTGCCTTTCATATATACATATATATTTAATTATATCCCCTTATGAAATAAAATACATATGAGTTCACTGTATGTTCATGATCCAACGGGTTTATAAATATGTCCTTTATATAGCATGGTAGAAGTCATGAATCATTAACTGGATCCTACTCATATAAAGCTATCAGTTCATGTAGGTAAATTGGCCGTCCAGTTCAGATGTGTTGTATGAAAAACCATAGTCAAAAAGTCAATGTTGACACCAGTTATTTCCCTTGTCAAATTAAACTTTATTAAGGTATGCATACATAGAGGGGTTTTTAACGTCATCGACTGCTAACCAGTACATCTTTTAAGAAAGGGCGTGTAATAACACTTAAATCGTCGATTTTGTGATTGCAGCAGACACATTTTTTATTGATTTAAAACAACAGTGCGGAAGTGATACTACTCCGATTTTTCGAACATTTCTGTTTCATTTAAGCAGAATGTAGTTTGTTATTGGGCCGTAACACTACCTTGATAGGTAACTTAAATTCAAGGAGAAAATATTTTGTACACTATTTATAGCAAACATAATCACAATGTAATTCCATTATGTCATAAATTCGAAATTTACAATTAACACTGTCTGTTATCATTGCGCTTTCCAAAGCTTGAGTCACTATGTACCATTATAGTAATCTATAACAGTAGTCAAATAACATAGATTAATTTGCTTACCTGAATGAATAACTTTAGACCAAAGTATATACTATATAAACTTTAGGATCAAAACAGTAGTTACGTGTAGTTTAAACTTATTTTTACAACGACAGCTAATTAAGATCTTCCAATTTAGATAAAACTCTAACGGGGGGAATTCTATGATAAAATCATTACTGGTGATATGCGGATGAATTACTTTGTTCGGTGACACCACCTATTGGTTAGCAGGAATTCGAACCCACCACCATTATGACCTGGGTCAGATACTCTAGTACTAGACGGCAATATGCACATGAAGTAGTACTGAAATGTTATATAAGTAATAAACAAGACATATTAATGGCATATACTTTCATCTTAAACTATTTATATCTCTTATACTTCAGTCACATTAACACACTAGAATTATTTTGTCGATTTGAGATATTGCCAGCCAGGATATTGACAGTGAGAAGATTCCCACGCCGATTAATCAATTAGTAAATTAATTAACTTTGCCCAACTTTAACATAAAAAACACACAATTATAGTCATTTTATAATTATTATATAAAAACAGCAACATTTTCAAAGAAATAAATATTATACGATATACCTCTTTTAAATGTTTATATGGGGAGGGATGTAACAAATGTTGTAATAACTTGTAACCCAACCCATTTACTAATGTTATGTTTGTAATTGTATGAATGGGTAAAATGTATATGTTGTTAACATAATATTTTGCAATAAAATATGATAAAACTAAAACTATTTATAGCAGATTAGATTCTAAACATTATGTCTAGTATCGTGTTTGCTTTTTTTTTATTTAATATGTTTCCAAAAGTATGACGTTTCCATAAAAGGGTACCGAAATCGTTAATCATTTGAGTTGATATTACACGCTTAAGCTTGTGCGACAATTTTAAGCCTTTATATATGAACTATTTTTACTATATATATATAGTAGAACCTGTGACAAAATGACATTTAAGCTATTGATTGACAAACGTAACTTGTTTAGTATGGTACATTCCTTTATTGGCTGATCAAATGTGTATTTATAGTATTGATCTAAATTATTCTTCAAAATTATCTATCCACCAGGAGCTGATAGGTCGTGATTTCTACATAAACACACATACATACATCATTCTATTTTGCATAGAATCTTCATGTCGTTAACAATTGACATAGCACAAACATACATACATACACCAGTCTACATTGCATAGAATCGTCATGTCATTGACACTTGCCATAACACAAACATATATAAGAACACGTGTCACCACCTTGGAAAGGTTATTGGAGAATGCATAACAAAAGATTTAAGTAAATTAATTATATTTAATTGTTTAGTTTGGCATTGTTTGACCACGGCTCAATATGTCGGGCTACCATCAACTACAAATGGGCAACCCTTAAAACAACAAATATATACAATCCCCTTCAAGGGCAAATAGTTCATATCAATCACACTCCCCTTCATGGGGCAAATATTATAGTTAAAATAAAATCCCCTTCATGAGGCAAGTATTTCACATATAAATTGTACATGTTCTTTTCCGTTTCATTTCACATGAAACGAACAATTAAAATGAATGAAACCAATCCTGGGTGACAGCGATTGGAAACACAAATTAAATTTATTTTAAATCACTAAATATATCGCTGACCACCAAATGGACTCGGCAGGTAGTTAGTTACTACTGACAATCCTGCGAAACGAGTCCATTGCCAAATAATCAGCGAAATAGAGCCGTGAACAAACCCAAACAATGCCCATTGACACAACTTATTGTCAAATGCTAAAGAATATCTCACAAACGTATTTACACTTGCTTGAATCACTTTTTTAATATATTAACGAACTTTGCTGCAAACTGATTAAGTAATAAATCTGTACCCAAGGGAGATAAATGCACTCCATCAGCATTATACAAGGCATCATTTAGTGATTGAAGATCCGGATGCTTAATATACTGTCCCCCTGCCTTTAACACTCTTGAAGCTGCATAATTGTTTAAACGCTTCCTTGACCTATTCATTGCCACCTGGTTGTCAGAAAAACGCCAAACTTTCCGTGGCAATATTTCTGACCATATTACTGTAACAGCGGGCCAAGTCTGTTGGATCATTAACAATATGCGATCCAGACAATACTTTAATTCATGTGACTTAACTTTCCCTACATCATTACCGCCACAATGAAGAATGATAATGTCAGGTTTTTCGCCTAATTTTGACAATGTCTGCAACTTCCTTTGAACGTTTATCAGACACAGACCACTTTACCCCTGCCACCAAAGATGGACGTTTAGTCTACTCAGGCCTAAATGCACTCCACCAGTGCGTTGACGTGCCGCCACAAAAGCTCTCTTCACAATTGATGATCCAACACACCACACAAGGACGGGATTTAAAATACTTATATTCTTGTTAGAATATGTACAATTTTCAGCCATTGTTGTAATAAAACCAACCTGTTCATAAACTAATTTATTTAATGAGCATTGGCATAATAAAATAAGAGGGACGAACATAAGACAGGTACGTCTCTGAACTCCATCTTCTAGCCATTTTAATTTGCTCGGCGGTCCAGCCACTGTTAGCTGCCGCTGTAGCAGCACCTATTCGAAATGAATGGGACCTGTATCTTTTAAACTCCATACCCTGCATACTAATGGCCTTCTTTAGCAATGCTGAAAACTGATACCTTGTTAATGGAGCTTTATTGAAATGACATAACAGGGGACCTTGGCAGCACGGTCTAACTATAATTGCATGCTCACGAAAGGGTAAATTTGACCGCCAACCTTCCTAATTTTTATGGAAGCGGACTTCCCTATTTGATCAGTTTTAGAATACCTGATAGTAACAACCATTTCCCCCTCAGCTTCATTCATATTTACATCATTAACCGATAAAATATTGCCAACAGATCGACCTGCAGAAAATGTCAACTTACCAACCCTAAAAAATCCAAAAAATGCTAATGTAAATGCAGCCGTGAAAAATTTTGACTCGTAAAGATTTGCACAGATCACTGGTAATTTTAATACCATCTTTAATAAAATATCTGGAGTAATAGGCAACCGGGTATCAGAATTACCTCTCACAGATCTCTTAAAACTTTCCCGACTACAAAATGCTTAGTTATATCTTCAACGACTTTCATTTTACATCGGAAACTTATTGCATTGATATACAACCTAGCAGTTGCAAATGACAGTCCCCTAAGTGCCATGCAAGCAATAAATCGTATGACATGGTCAATGTTTGGTGGCCAATTTTGTTCCATTTGATAATTGCTACGAAAGTCCATAAACTGATCCACACCAACTCTATACGCATTTGTAGTGTTAATAGCTTGCGACGCACTTAACAGTCTGCTTGCTTCGCTTTGTAAATCAGAGAGAGAAATGTCTGAGGAATTTCCTCCGGCAAAGATTCTGCTTCCAGAGCCAGCGTCCTGAATCTGCACCACTGTTTACGAGAAATGGAATCAGCTAATGCATTCATATGGGAAGAAAGATGTATGGCTCTGAATACAATATTATGTTTCATAGCAGATAATATGAATTTTCTTAACAAAACCATTACCCGTTTTGATTTACTAGATTGTTTGTTCAAAATGGTAACCAGTGCCTCATTATCCACATGCAGTATTATTTTCCGGTTGCCTAAGACACCACCCCAAAGCATTATTGCAAGCAACACTGGGACCATTTCTAAAAATGTTATGTCTGATAATAATGCACTACCTAACCAGTCAGCAGGCCATCCGAAATAGCACCATTTCCCTGCAAAATAGCAACCACACCCCAAATTTGCAGATCCAGCACTATCCGTAAACAATTCTAATGTATTTGTAGTGTACCATACTTGCTCAGGAATTTAAACTGAACCATTGAAATCTTCCAAGAAAACCACCCATAACATCAAGTCCTCCCGCAGACCTAATGAAACTCTAAGCCTATGGTGTGGCTCTTTCAATCCAGACATTATATTAGAACCGACGTAAAAATGCTCTACTGGACCTAATGGCTTTCCCAAAGAAATATAACATGCCTACCAATAATTGCAATTCTTTTAAAGATACTTTCTTACGTTTAAGTAATTGTGTCAGAATGGTCTTAAGTGCATCTACCTTATGCTGAGGAATTCTAATAAGCATATTGACCGAATCAGGCTCCAAACCTAGAAAAACCATGACAGTCGTTGGGGCTACTGATTTTTCCTCAGCTAATGGAATATTCAAACTGTCACATACTTTCTCAAAACAATTAACCAAATCGCTACACTGAGAAGTAACATTTTTGCCCGCAAATATAAAATCATCTAAGAAATGATCAAGACTTTTAAATCCTGTTGTGAATGCTATCAGCCAATGAATAAATGTGGAAAAAGGTTTCAAACAAATTGCAGGATATGCTGCATCCCATTGGAAGACACTTATCAATATATATTTTACCTTCTATATATTACATTGTTAATTTGTCTCTCTAAAATGTTTTTCTACACTTTCTACACTTTTGAACAAACAAATTAAACAATTTTGTAACAATCACGACCGCATTTCGGTTACAGATTATGCTTCGCTTGACTAAAAACATTTCTATACGAGTCCTTATTTCCATACGGTTAATGTTTCAAATATACCTAAATATATAAAAAATGGATCCCCAAATTTAGCCTACGCCGGTTTTAGACTAAACCCATCGTTCTGTTTAAATTGTAATGTAATTAACAACTTTACGACCTACAAAATGAGTCACGTGGCTTCAATATAAATTTAATTAGATCCGCCCGGATATAAGTTACATATTATTACATGTTTCATCTTAGAAATATTCCGACTTAAACAGTAAAGGCCATCAAGAAATACATATATTATACAACAAAAAGTCGTTCAACTTTGAGAGCCCAGCTCAGTATAGGGAGAAGAAGAAGAAGAAGAACTATAGCTTCTAAACATAATAATCTTCAATAGAAATAGCGTAGCATAACCATGCATATGATTATATTTGTTATTCAAGAGTACAATACATGTATACAATTGATGTTTAGTGTTGGTATCAAAATCCTTGGGTTTTTTTTCCTTGGCGAAACGAAATTCGATGCGCTTAAATTCTGTTAGGTTATTTATGTTAAAATAAACAACATATAAAAATAAAAATAACTGTTATCTTTAGTTTGAGATATTTTTGTTTGTGTTCTGCGGAAAAACAAACAATAGATTTGTTATAGAGCTAACATTCAACTGTAGAAAATAAGTATAATAATCTACAATAAAAACTAGAGTAGCATAACCATGCATCGGATTATATTTGTTATTCAAGAACAGCATAATAAATGAATACATGAGTATTGTGGGTATCAATATTCTTAGATTTATTCCTTGACGAAACGAACAAAAAAGGTTATTGATGCGCTTAAACTTTGTTTGGTTATTTATATCAAATTAAACAATATACAATGAAAAAACTTTTTATTGTTTAGACATGTACAGAGGTTAGTAAGTCAGTAAAGTTAACCTTAAATAAAATTTCTATTCAGTGTGAAATTGTGTTTTGTGGAGTGCAAATTACTATATGATCTCAGTCATCTTTTTGCACTGAACTGAACTTGTCTTGTAGTGTTTGATTTTGTGAAAACATAATTAGACTTAATTTCTGCTCTACATTCGCATCGCTCTGCGCATGATCAACCGCCTACGTGCATCTTAAATTTAACTTCTAAAGTTCGGTTGTAGTGTCTGCTTTACAAAATTAGATTCATAACTCACGCTATTTAAAAAGATTTATCCTAATTATCCAGTATTTGTCTACCACAAGGGTGAGTCTCAGATAATGTCAAAGCACAAAAATGTATTGGCATTTTCAAATACAACATATTTTGTTATAATAAAAAAGACAAATAGCACACTTTTCGGATTGTCTCGCGTGATATCGGGCTTTGAACGCGAAGCAGTAAAATCAAGCTCAGGGGATTGTCATTTTGACGAGAAAAATCTCAATTTCGAAAGAGGAATGATAACTTTGCGATCTGTATTTGACAGAGGTTCTCTCGGGATGCGCTGACAACACTCAGTGTGCTGCCAAAGTAATAATGTCACGAAAGTGAAGATCGCATTTTTTAGTGTTTTGACAAATTCATTTTCCGGCGCAAAAACAAACCAACATTTTGTCAGTCAACAGAAAATGTTTATAACTGATCATGGCTAACTTTTAACTGTTTTCTTTACTACACTGCTATTAAAGTAAAGTAAACCGGAAATAGTATCATAACAAAACAGAAAATGCTCACATTGAAAAGTATCCATAACTTTAAAGGGATTATATTGGCATATAACCGTCAATTCCCTGTCCTAAATACACAACCCAGCATGAAGATACACTTATAACTTAGAGATATACGCGTCTAAAGTGACTAATTGCATAACCTCTTTATTGCAAACATCGGGCTTCTGAAGCCACGTTTTTGTTTTTGTTTACATTCACCATTTTAAACGAACCGCTTTCGGGTTTCCGAACAGTCATCGGATAACATCGTGAAGGCTCGATCCCGATCTCGTTTTCGGGGCTTTGTTCGGGAAATTTATGGAATTTAATGTAAACATCGCGCAATACTTAATTGCGAGACGTTTTAAAGTTTTGGCCAATATTCAATTACTGATAATTTGATAACTTTCAAGTAAATGAAGGTTATAGGTCAATACATAAGCATTATTTTGTGCACGCTGCATACAGGAAAAGTCTGGACTAACAGCATGTTTGCGTTATTTGCCAATATAATCCCTTTAAAGAATATTCATTCTAACTGTCACTGTATTGATGTTCTTTATCCAGAGTGCCAAATGAGCGACATCATGAATACGAATATGGTCATTGCGGCTTCTTCGGCTGAGACACAGTAAGGTTTAATCATATACTTTACTGAACATCTCCGGATATCAATGTTCCAGTTCAGTCAGTATAGTCACGTGTTCATGTTTTATTTAGTTCGATTACGACGAAAGGTTAAAGCTTATATGAACTGCTTGAGCCCGCTTCCTCCCTAGAACCAGTACTGAGTGTTGCTTTTTATAGGCATCGAGTCATGATCGGCTTAATCCACTGCACTACAACCATGCTTAAATACTGTATTATATTCTCTATGCGAGTTTCTTAAATTTTCCTTCAAACAGAAGAGCGAATCGGACAAATTATGATATTTGTGTTAAGCATGCTTTGGATACCCTTGTATACCCTTGATAGTGTACAAAACTCATAAGATTTGTATTGTATAATTATTTTCGGGATGATTATTGTTGGTTATTTTATTAATAATGATAATAATCAATTACATAACCTTAAATAGGCACAATATCACACAACGTGGAATGCACCATTGCATTGGGAAATTAGTACACTATGCCCACGTAACACATAATCAAACAATCAAGCAAGGACACATTTTGAAATTATTTTTATAAAAAAACAATAAAATGTATATTTAAAAAGTATACTACATTGACCTCTCACTCTCTTATACATGTTATTGCAATGAGGTATTCTATGTCTTAATGTCTTAAATGTAAAATAAGATAAAACAGTTCGATAGTAGGCGTTTAAATTATGTTAACCATTGCATACACACAAGCACAAGTATCGTAAGTGCGAAACTAGTGTATCTACCTTCTTTATTAATGTTGAGTTAGAATTGTATTGCACTGATCCGTCGATATTTAATACCCGGCAACAGTAAGAACAAGAAGGACAATATAAGCACACAGATGCAGTGGCAAGAACGGTCAGTTGTAATACTGCCACATATATATTTTATTTAGTAAATAAACAATACTAATAAACTTATTGCATAGCAACGAAACAGTGTTTGTGTATCACTAGTCTGTAGAACGGACCCACTAAATAGCCATTGTTACGAGCACGCTAATTCGCTATCATCTATCAATATAGTAGGAGGACGCTGATTGGTCAGTGAATTTGTCGTTGGAAGAGTCACACTGATTGGTCAGTTGCTTCAGTGAAAGTTTGAACAACGGCGCAGTTTAGTAAGCTTTCAATAGCTCTTAATTGTGGGACATGCATGGATTCTCCTGATTTTCATATCAGGTTACGAGACCTAAGTCGGGAGATGCCAGTTTCTATATATAGACTTGTGTATCACACATGTAACTAAGTTCCATTTGGGAGCATTATTATTGTGACCAGAAGTTTCATTTCCATTTAGACGATTTTCAATTTTATTGAATTCATATATACAACTTAAATGTATTTTCCTGGAAAATACACAAACTACAATATAAATGTCGGGGTATTTTGTTATAGAGACAAGCGATGTAAGTTAAGTCAACCGATTTTCAGTTTTACTCAATTAATATGTATCAATTAAATGTATTCTCCTGGCAAAAAAACAAAGATGGTTATATAAGTATGAAGTTTTTTTTGTTGTGATGAGAATTGGTATTTAAAAAATTAAGAAATATTTCGTTTTTCTCATTTCATATCTACCGCTTTTTGTTTTCCTAAAATATATTCTATTTCGGTTCCGTTAAAAAAAGCCTGTGAGTTAAGCATATTCACCAAATAATCGGGACTTTATATAAAAATCATATCCATTGAACTAGTTTTATAACTATCATTTCTATCAAACTGAAATTATATAATTTATATTAATAGTGTCGATATATGTTTTATATATTTATGCTCAATGATACAACATAAAAATGTTTCATTTCCTTAATTCTACCACCCATTGTCAGTTAGTGGTAAATCTGATGGATAGTGTTTGTCTACGGCATCGCTTTCTCAATTTTGCCACAATGATTTGTATTCATTTATTACCATAGTTACGCAATCATTGTGTCTAGCCTCAAACATTAACATTAAGGTTTGTACTGCAAATGTAGACAATTGTCATCCATAGGTTCCATAAAAATATATTTTATTTCTTTTTTGCTTAAACCGATTTGCACATACAAGATAGTGTGTTAGCATGAGTTGTACTGTTGGCTTTAAAAGGAGGTATTGTCTATATATTGCAATTGGTTGTAATTGGCCGACGTATCTCATTTATGCGCAATAAGAAAGGAAAGACATGAATTGTGATCGTTTCATATTTAACATGGTGAATGTATTTCTAATTCATACAGACTTTGTTCGATGCATTTTATAGTTATTTCTGGTTCATACAGACTGTGTTTAATATATTTTATAGTTATTTCTGGTCAAAACAGACTGTGCTAAGTGTATTTTATAGTTATTTCTGATCCATAAAGACTGTGTTAAGTGTATTTTATAGTTATTTTCGGTCCATACAGACTGTGTTGAGTATATTTATTAGTTATTTCTGGTCTATACAGACTGTGCTAAGTGTATTGTATAGTTATTTCTGGTCTATACAGACTGTGTTAAGTGTATTTTATAGTTATTTCTGGTCCATACAGACTGTGTTAAGTGTGTTTTATAGTTATTTCTGGTCCATATAGACTTTGTTAAGTGTATTTTATAGTTATTTCTGGTCCATACAGACTGTGTTAAGTGTATTTTATAGTTATTTCTGGTCAATACAGACTGTGTTAAATGTATTTTATAGTTATTTCTGACTCACATAATTGTATTTGATATAGATGTATATATTTGTTTCAGAAAGGTACAATTACGCTGTATAATTACACTGTATTATGGAACGGATCTTTAGGTCACGTGATCAAGGTAGAGTAGTGTTTATTTTCTCGGAGCTAAAATAAGTTGTTTTTAAACCAGAAAGTGATGTTATATTACATTTCAATAACTGTAAGTTTTACGAACTAAATGGGAAATATCATTCGTTAATATTGTTTCATGTTTTACCCCTTCTTCCTGTATTAATATGTTTTATTGCCATCTTGATTGAAGTCGACTTACTTGTACCTTATCCGTTCAAGAAACCTGAGGCATAAACATATGTAAGCTGCCAATTGGATATTAAATAGACATGGACATATAAAACACCATAACACAGTTCCAGCCGCTTGAATATGCATCTGTGACGGCCACAGCCAACAGTGTATTATAAACCTATATCCGCATATGTCTTTTAGTTACTAGGACTGTTTCATTGTTTCTTCTGTGACATCTACTCGAGGTGGTAAATTAACAATATCAATTCAGATAGTTGCTAACTCTTCTCCTAGCTCAGTTCAAATATGTGTTCGTTGGTGTGAGGATAAATTGATGATTCAGAATGGATAAATATTTCTCCTCATGGAATATGTTCTATTAACTTGAAAATCTTTTGTTTCTTCCATTTCATTAATGTTCAATGCAGAGTTTATTTTTTTCTCTCTGTTTTGTTAAAGAAAACATTTCAAATTTGCCAAATGTTAAATCATTACAAATGGGCTGTTTGTTGCTTGGAATGGGTCGACATAATATACCTATGCTATATAGCTGCCTGGTAGTGTCTCAGTATTTTCATTGATATGGTTCAATGCTGAATCTTTGGAAACCCAGTTGATTGATTTTATTCAATATTTACTGATTTCTTCCTTAAAGGGATTATATTGGCATATTACTGTCAATTCACTGTCCTAAATACACACGCCCAGCATGAAGATACACTTATAACTAAGAGATATACGCGTCTTAAGTATCTAATTGCATAACCTCTTTATTACAAACATCGGAATTCTGAAGCCACGTTTTTGTTTTTGTTTACATTCATCATTTTCAACGAACCGCTTTCGGGTTTCCAATTTATCGTTGGACAACATCGTGAAGACTCGTTCCCGATCTCGTTTTCAATACTTTATTGCGGGACGTATTAAAGTTTTGGCCAATATTCTATTACTGATAATTTGATAACTTTCAAGTAAATAAAGATTATACGTCAATACATAAACATTATTTTGTGCATGCTGCATACAGGAAAAGTCTGGATTAACAGCGTGTTTGTGTTACTTGCCAATATAATCCCTTTAAGTATCTGTTAATACATTTGTGTTTCTAATGACATTACTGTATACTGTTAATTCTACTTAATTCTCAAATAAATGCAAAACTTATTCCTACCAGTCAAACTTTGCTTTCCATATTGTGGCAAATACTGCATGTTAACTTATGGAATTCACAAGTATCTATATTTAGACGGACTATTTTTAATCGCTGGAACCTGTAAAAAGAACTTGACAAAAAAACATACCCTTATTTATTTAGGATTGGTGCTTTCTCATCTTTAACATTGTAGCCTTATATAAGGTCTCTGTCTTTAGGTGACATAAACTGCTTCCGTTACGATTGATATCACAGATACAAAAATATACTCCTAGATATTGAAACCTACATAATCATTATACAGACGTGTCAGAATCACTTTATCATTAAAGGTCTCATGAATTCAACTATATGTGTGTGCATATTACTGAATAAAAGCAAGCGCATCTTTTACCTTTGGTGACCTTTTGTACTCATATTTGCATTATGTTAACATAATAAGTAACCAAATACTTAATAAACTACTTAAAATGTTTAAATATATAATAGTTTAATAAAATGTTTAAGTTTAACATATTCAGTTGTATTTTTTTCAGATTATATTTTAAACTTTTCAAATAAACTTGTTTATTGCATTGCTTTGTTATAGTAAACGAAGTATAACGTGTAGACAATACAGATATTTCAGCTTCAATAGAAGTAGCAAAGTATTTTCCTTAAACATGTTCAATATCTTCATAACCATTAATAAATAAAATAAGACCATTATTCAACAAAATGAGTATATTTTCAGAAAAAAAATGCATTTTTTTCTTTGATGGCCATTTTGTCCCTTACTTATACTTATTGTAAATTAAGCAACCATCTCCATACTTTTTTTACACTTAAACATGTCATTCAACTAACAACAGCACAGTAAATTAAAATCTGAACATTTTGTAGTGTTTTCTAGCAGATTATATAGTATAGCT
This sequence comes from Panopea generosa, assembly GCA_029582155.1. Classification (NCBI taxonomy): domain Eukaryota; kingdom Metazoa; phylum Mollusca; class Bivalvia; order Adapedonta; family Hiatellidae; genus Panopea; species Panopea generosa. The sequence continues at coordinate 2,135,220 of CM055901.1, forward strand.
TCAATATTTTGCGGCATTTTGGAGGCCATTTTAGATTTGTGGCCAAACGTCAAAAGCAGCCGTATGTAAGAAATACATTTTCGGACTCGGCATAAATTTTTACCTCTAGAAACAAGTAAATTAACACCTCCTAGTTCTGGCACTGATACAGGCGTGTGTTTCATACACTCATTATTGACGCCTGTGAATTTTCTCAAATTCTTTAATTAGCCAACTTTCGATCATGATCATGTACACAATTAAAATTAGAAACTATTATAAACTATAGAAGTACACTGTGCATACTGATAATAAGTTAGATAGCAGCATTAACTCAATTAATATAATAAACTATTAAGATAGGTACACTGTACATATAGAAAATAAGTTACATAACACCATGAACACAATTAAAATAACCAGCTATAGAAAAAGGTACACTCTACATATAGAAAATAAGTTACACAGCAGCATGAACTTAACTAAAATATTAAGCACCTATAAAAAAAAAAAGAAACTGCACATACAGAAAATGTGTTATATAACAGCACGAACAAAATTAAAAATAAGAATAAATAAAAAAAAGTACCCTGTACATATAGAAAATAAGTTACACAGCAGCATGAACACAATTAAAATAAGTACATTGTACATATAGATAATAAGTTACACTGTAGCATGAACATAATTCAAATAAGCAACAACAAAAAAAAGTACACTTGACATATAGATAATAAGTTACACAGCAGCATGAACACAACTAAAATAAGTACATTGCACATATAGATAATACGTTGCATAGCAGCATGAACACAATTGATATAAGAAACAATAAAAATAAGTACACTTTACATATAGATAATAAGTTATATAGTAGCATGTACATAATTAAAATAAGCAACAATAAAAATAAGTACACTGTACATATAGATAATTAGTTACACAGCAGCACGAACACAATAAAAATAAGTAACTATAAAAATAAGTACACTGTATATATGTATATGCAGAGGCCTTGATATTGTATCTATGGTTTGCATTGTAGCTAGGCGCACTCGCCGTAGTCTGGTCTATACATTTATGTCTTGGTTATTCACAAATAATTATATCCATATATATACAGTAGAGAGAATTACCATTTTACAAAGAAATTTATTAGAAACTGAATACTAAACCAAATTTATATTGATGGAATGAAGCAGAAGTATTCAGTTTATGATAAATTTCGGTGTATACATGAATACTTCACACAACAGAATTTTGGAATTTTATGAAACAACAAAACGATAAGGGAAACTGCTTTAATATTTTATATTAGTAGTGCTCTTAGTTACACAATATATAGCAATCACAATTGACGGTTTATTCCATTATATACAGTTTTGATCTTATATTCAGTTTATAATAAATGTCGGCGTACAAAATCGTCGTCACGCAATTATCTGCGATTCTATTTTTAACTTCTCTGCGAGTCTGTAACAAAATTCATTCCTGTAAACGTTACCTCTGTGTTATGTAGGTCACAATAATTTCAACAACTTGTTGCGAATATATGCTTCTACCTTTTCTAAAAACAACACATGTATGGGATACAACCTTCATATGGGTTATGGGCGCGTGGGCGTGCGCATTTGTAGTGTATATAGTTAAAAGTTTTAGTTAGTTATATTTTGCAGCAGGTTTTTCAGTCTGCAGTATTCTATAGATAGAAAATTATTTATTCTTGTGTTGTTGTTTTGTTGTTGTTTTCTTTTATATTTGTCCTCTGATGAAGGCGTAAAACCGAAAGCTAGCTAAGGATATCTCATTATAAGTTTTAGCACTGTAAAATGGTAATTCTCTCTACTCTATTCACTATTTATACCACTTATGTATCCTTCACGTATCCGAAGTTCAGTTACGCAGCAGCATGAACACAATAAAAATAAGCAACTATAAAAATAAGTACACTGTCCATATATAAAATATTAAGTTACATAACAGCAAATACACAATTGAAAATAAGAAACTATAAAAAAAAACAAGTATACTGTACACATAGATAATAAGTTACATAGCAGCATGAGCACAATTAAAATAAGTAAAATATACATATAGAAAATAGGTAACAAATGAGGTCAACTGCAATTGTCCGTAGCATTTGTCGAAACATGTGCGTATGTATTATAACAGCGCTGTGTTAATCTTAGATAAAAAATGAATGGCAAGATAAGTCTGAAATTGCCATTTATCAGTACATGCTAACGTGTACTTTTTGACAGAGATGTTTCATTTAGCCCAATTAAACGTATCCTTGGTGATATGCGAAAACTTCCAGAATCAACTGAAGAGATGATCGCAATTTACAGCCCGGACCGGAGTAATAATGACATGTCGGTTGTCTCTTTTTCCGTTTCTATCGAAACGTCCTATTAATGATACCATCTGTCCATACTCCTTCCGGTCACTACGTTATATGCTGGACTAATTAATAGAGATGCTTTTACGATGCAATTTGAATTAGCTTTTACCAATATCAAATGATTCAAGCGACTTTCAACTTGTTATTTGTAGGATGCGGAGACATACGAATAGAAACAATTTCCGTAGTTGGAATACATAATCTAATGATACGATATTAAAATGTTGTTTATTCGAAAGCAGCTATACTTGTCTTTGTTACTGGAACGTATTTACTGTCAGGTTGTTTGTGGTTAGCAAATACATGTGTACCTTCCAAATAATGCTTAACCGAGCACATGAAATATAATTACAAAAACACATAGAGGGCAAACAGACGATCAGTTAACCTAACCAGTGTTTTATGGGATCCTGAAAGGTTAACCAGTACTCAAGCATACCCCATCTCCGCTAGAAACTGATAACTTTTTCACTTGAATCAATGGTGAGAGATGAATGATAATAAAACACAACGTCGTATATCAATCATCACGGAGACTGTTGCCGGGCAGGATTCGAACTAATGACCCATGGATTTATAGCCAGACGCGCAACCGACTGAGCTAATCTGGACCGGCCCGTTCAGAACATTATTAAAAGCAGACACCTTACATGTTAAATATTAAACACTGAGCAACGCATTACAAAAATGAATATAAAAAGAAAAACACCCACTTAATTGGTAAAATGACAATAAATTCTCTGTGTATACTGTTTGTTAAACAACTAATTTAATTAGTTTTAAAAATTTTTAAATCATGAAGATTTTATTTACAGATAAAGATACCAATATATTGTTATTTCAAATCCACCGGAACCTGGCAAAGACGATATTCCAATCGGGGTCCTCGTCATTTGGACTTTCTCTAATATGAAACAAATTCAACAAATTCTAAAGCAAAACATAACCATATAGTTCATTTGGAACTAGTATGTCACAAATACATTTTTTGTTAAAATTTCAAGTGGAATATTAATTTTGTGTAACATTGGCGCGATGATTAGGAAAACTCTTTTTCATATGATATTTTTGGCTTGTTAAAATCGATATCTTTATGGCATTACGGACTATATATGCTTATATACTTTCTGTAATTTTGTTGAGTATTAACCTTTTATTTATTTATTTATTTATTTATTTATTACTAATTTAAACAATGGTCATTAAAACGTTTATTGCAATTCATACATCAAATCTCAAGCTTAGTTTGTGTTTTTTTTAATTATGTTTATTTGAAGTTCAAGTCAATGTCAATAAGTATTTATTCAAAACTTTCCTGTTTGCAGCTAAATCATAATCCATTGCAAAGGTGGTATGACAAAATAATGTCGTGCTTTCAAGAAATAAAATCTTCTTGAAAAGTTTTAGTTTTTTTTGCCAGGATCATTAAACTTTCTTTTATTTATATCGTTATATACTTTAAAATTAACATTTTCTTTGTTGTTTTACGCTAATATTATGTGTAAATAATGACTGAAAAAGACTGTTTTTAAATATGTTGCAAGCGGACTTCTAGGAAACTTTGGTTATGTTAATCGAGTCAACGTCTATAAATTGATACAATACTTACTTCCTTATCTGACATTTTATCTTTGATTCGTTAATACGTAATACTTTATCAGCTCTAGTGTTGCATTATAAAAAAAACGTTTACTTTCAATTTTATATTCCATATAAAGGGAATGTACTTATGTTATCTTTGTTATGCAACACACAAGAAGAAAAGTGGAATTAAATTGTTTGCTGAAAGGATAACAGCTGCCGGGTAAATTTCAGAGCCACAGTATTTAACTATTATAAGTGATATTAACAGTTTTAAAATATGTATGTAAAGGTTTTCATGTATGGTTAATAAGGATTATATTGTTAATGAAATACTATTACATACATATTCTAAAACTGTAAATATCGCTTACTTAGTTTGATAATGTGGCGCTGAATTTCACCTCATGTTTCTTTATCCTTTCAGTACATAAAACATTTTGAAGGTAAGGAGAGTAATGCCAACATGGATGCGTTAAAACCTCTAACTTATAAATAGCGTATATAATGCGTTAAATTAAGATATTGGATAGTGTTATTAATATTAAAATAATCAATGTATATTGTTACAGGTTGTACATGTAATTACCACAATTTAATTACCGGACACAATTCTCTTGTCTCTGCAGTCGCAGTTTCTGTAAAACAATAAATAGTGTATTCAATTTAAAGAAATGAAAATGTAATTACATTATAATTACTTTACAATATTTTATCAAAGTCTTTATTATAAATAGACCTGGCAATACATTTAGGATTGAAATTTTTTTGTTTTTTTTTGTTTTTGTTTTTTTGTTTTTGTTAATTTAGCCCATTGAATATATTGTGCACGTGTTTTAGTTTACATTCGTTTCTATTGCATTTACTGTCGTTTATAACAGTACATTAATCAGCATCTAAGGTGTGTATTTATGTTGTCATATTGCGGAGAACCATTTCTACAAGATGTGTATTTATGTTGTCATATTGCGGAGAACCATTTCTACAAGATGTGTATTTATGTTGTCATATTGCGGAGAACCATTTCTACAAGATGTGTATTTATGTTGTCATATTGCGGAGAACCATTTCTACAAGATGTGTATTTATGTTGTCATATTGCGGAGAACCATTTCTACTAGCTTACGTAGACTGTTTTGACATTGACCAATTTATGCATATTCATATAATTTGCAAGGCAGATTTCAATGTCTGTAATCTGTAAATATAAGTCATTATGCAATACAATTGTAACACTTTTTTTGTTTAAAATCTCCTTCTGCAAATAGATTTGACCATAACGAGACGCAGCACAGCCACCAACACAGTATATAATCACTGTAAGTACAGTTCTTGCTGTACACGCAGGAGAGGTAACAACAGGCTTCACAAGGAACGGTCAGTGGCAGGATAGCGAACTTAAACATAGTTAACGAGTGTGTCCATCCTCGCTTTCCTCCCGTTGTCACATCATAAAACGGGGAGGTGTAAGTACGATACAGTTACTCCATCGTGCACATGAGTAACGAATAAAGTACGAATTGTAAATTGTGTTTTATACAGTGTTTAGCACGTATTTACATTAAAATGAAAAAATAACGGAATATTGGTGATCCCTATGATAAAGAATATTAACATGCTTTGAAATGTGTACAAAGATGTGAAACTGTAACGATCTGGTTTGTTGTAAGCTGCTGTAATTTAAATACTATTATAAGAACCATTAAACGAGATAACCCAGTCCAGACAACCATTATCATACGCAATAAACCGCTGTCGTCTTCGAGCAATCGTTATTCGATCGTCAATTTCCGTAACCGGTGAAATGTTGATTACGGAAATTGATGGGACTATTACGATGAATGTCGAATATTTTGGGTTTATTACAATTATTATATATTATTACATATTATTATATGAGCTATGAGCTTCAATCACAATTTAGATTAAAAAAACTAGTATGGTGATATTTGATTATAAGTATCTCAGAGTGGAGCTATTGCCCTGTTATAGGGGATTTCTGGGTTCGAATCTTGGTCCAACGGTACTTTTACTACTGTTCTGTCTAGCAAAATGCAACATTAGATATAGCAAATGTGGTATCTGACATTTTTCATTTATCTTTTATCCAATATATCTATACCTCGCTTCCAAGTTTTATAAAACTACAACTAGTAATTTAAGAGTTATGCCAAAATACTGCAAAAAAAGTGCTTAACACTGAGAGCCAGGTAGACATGTATAATGTGCTGCTCACGCTTTTATAACCCCTTATTATCACCTAGCAACTTAACGTGCTATGTTCTATAATAAATGTGCAACACCAAGATTGTAAATGACTTGATTTTTATTAGAGAGTTAGAGAGGAATTTGCATTATGTGCATGAGCAGATTGACAAAATGCTTTCATTATTATGTCGATCTATCCTTCTGATCAATGTCATAAAAAAAGTTAAACAAAAAACACGTCTGTATATAATGTAATATTACTAATCTCTGAAAAGTACCGATATGTACCGAATAAAAAATAGTTATACACAATTGATGTAGTTACCTTAAATTCTTTCTTTTTTAAGTCTGTAACATCTCTCGTCTCTTTTGGAGAATTTTCTGATTGTCGCCTAAATACGTCTTTGGATGATGTGTTGGTGATAAATACATTATAGGAGGGGTAATCTGGAAATATTGAGACGAAGCCTATATTATTCATGTATATAGATACGCTAAAATAATCTTACATAAGCCCTCAAAGAAGTCTCCTCGAGGTGTACCACACTTTTGCAATCTCAAAATCCGATCCCTAAAGGTTTTTTATAGTGTGCAACATATTAACTCTGCAGATACTGTTAGATGACGAGGCCAAATGCGTTTTTATTGGTATACCGCTGTCCAGCCGACATTTTTTTCATTCTTGGGAAGAGAAAAAAGTCGCAAGGACTCAAGTCTGGAAAATATGGCGGATGAGGAAGCTCAACTGAATTAAATCTTCTTTCAAAATAATCTGGACAAGGCTACGTTTGTAAGTGGCCGTATTGTAATGTTACAAATAAAACTCTTAAACCCCTTGCTGGTTTCTTGTTTTCATAAACTTTTTGATTTTACTTTTTTTCAAAAGGCAGTTCTTTTAAAAGTTGCCTTAATAGTGTTACCAATAGGAGTTGGTATTTGAAAGACACGGTCATTGTAATTGAAGAATATTGTATTTTCAAAGGAGATTTGGAGCAGTTTTTAGTCTAAGGGTTTTCTGGACATCTGTTTAAATATGCGGCACCCATCATGCGCAAACCTTATTTATGCCTAAATGTGTGATCAAAATCTCATAAACTGCTGCCGATAAAATGCCACCTATATGTGCTTATTCTTTCAAAGTGTATCAAGCGTCAATTTATATGCAATTGTGCAGTGCTGATATGTTTCAGGGATGGCAGGTGTCTTTGGCCTCCCTGGATGAAGGCCATCTTCGACATCCAATGTTCCACTATTAATTTGTTTGGGCGCGACCTGTAAACTGTGGCCTTAGAAATGTTAAGGACACGTGTACCTGGCACAATTTAGAAAATATAGTTTTGCAAGGTATATTTAAGACACTACAAATGTCATATATAACTCCTTTTTTCAAGCCTCAAATCTGACTCCATTTTCACAGTAAAATGAGGCCAGAGTATACAAATTGGTACTTTTTAGGGATTTGTAATTCTACATTATGTACAGAAGAGTGTTTTTATGGCACCTCTCCGAATGCTTGATCGACATATAGTGATTGCATGTGAACTGTATTTAAGTATGGGAATGGTTTCCACATAAGCGCGTCTGTCTCAACAAATTCCGATTGCCTCTCGTATTATTGATTTTACCATCTGAAAGCAATTCACTTTTTAAATGAGTAATCATAACGTTTGTTCATTACTTAATTAATGTTTGTTTGAATAGTTAGCATCATTTTCATGCTATCGAGGGCTAACATCCAACCACTCTTTTCTGAGATCTTGGAAGATTAACTACTACTCAAACATACCCACCTCCGTAAATTGCCGAATGAGTAGTGACCGTTCCTAGGCTGAAGCCTGTGTTGTCGATCCGTTGGTATGTTGTATGTTGTTTAACTTCGTTTTGTAAAGGACAATGTTATCAGATTTTATTTCAAAATTATGTATAACATGAATGTCAAGTTATCATTTTATATCAATTAATACGAGTTTTTACTTCAGTACACTCTATTTTTAGTAAAATAACAATGGAATCATGCTCAGATGTATATTTGATAAACTGATGACTTTTATGAGCCTGTAAGAGTAATGATTCAAATGTTAATGAAATAATAAACCTTAATATAATATCCGCTAATAAGTAAGTATTGAAATATGTATATGTTTTAACGATGTTCAAATATGTAATTAATTATAAATTGCATACTAATGTATTATTGATTACGTTGTTTTTTTTTATTTAAAATAAAAAAACAATATGCTATCACTCGGGCAATGCATTAACGTGAACAATGTTGTTTTTATTGAAATGGGGTTGAATGTAATTTTCATCCCTTTTCATTGTATTTGTGACGTTTCCAGTATTAGTAGTAGAGTAAGACATTAAACTCAATCAGACTGAGTAGAACCACCGTCCTTCCTCGAGTAACTGCCAAATTTTCTCACATAAATCTTTTGGCGCGAACTGGACTTGAATTGACGACCTTAGTGGTGATAGGTAGGTGCTATTGAGGAAACACGAGCATTCAAATTAAATATTCACTACAACAGCAGAATGAAGACATTTTGTTTACTATAGAAAAACAACTCAAGTGACTCAATCGCCACCAGAGGGCTTAAATATCTACTCGTATTTAGTTGTTTAATGCAACAGTGAATATTAAAGCATAGTAAATAAAAAAGTATGTCTAGGTTAAAATAATAAATATAGGCACTATTGTCATTGAAATATGTATGTAACTTTATTTTGATACAGTATGTATAGTTTTACCATATAGTATTCTATTGTCATTGATATATATTTTTTTATATGTAACTTTGGTTTATACAGTATGTATAGTTTAACCATAAAGTGTTCTATTGTCATTGATATAGATGTTACTTTTCCTTATACAGTATGTAAAGTTTAACCATATAATGTTTTATTGTCAATGATATATATATGTAACTTTGCTTTATACAGTATGTATAATTTAACCATATAATGATCTATTGTCAATGATATATATGTAACTTTGCTTTATACAGTATGTATAATTTAACCATATAATGATCTATTGCCAATGATATATATGTAACTTTGCTTTATACAGTATATATAGTTATACTCCCCGAACACAAAGTGTTTGGGGGGTATACTGGATTCAGCTTGTCCGTATGTCTGTCCGTCTGTATGTCTGTCTGTCTGTCTGTAGTCGGAATCTTGTGGACGCTAAATCTCAGTAACCCCTGCTAGGAATTTAATGAAACTTCACAGAAGTGATAAGTACCATGCCTAGTTGTGCATGGTCCATGTTTCGGGTCAAAAAGTCAAAGGTCAAGGTCACACGGGCTGGAGATAGTAAATGGTAGAGGGAATCTTGTGGATGCTAAATCTCAATAACCCCTGGTCAGAATTTAATGATGCTTCAGGTTAGTGATAAGTACCATGCCTAGTTGTGCATGGTCCATGACTCTAGTCAATACGTCAAAGGTCAAGGTCACAGGGGCTCGAGATAGTAAAATCTTGTGGATGCTAAATCTCAATAATCCCTGGTCAGAATTAAATGATACTTCACACAAGTGATAAGTACCATGCATAGTTGTGCATGGTCTATGTTTCACGTCCAAGGTCAAGGTCACAGGGTCTTGAAATAGTAAAATCTTGTGGATTTAAATCTAAAAAAAACTGGTCAGAATTTCATGATTCTTCACATAAGTGATAAGTACCATGTCTTCTTGTCCGGTGAATAATCACAGTCAGCACCGTTTCATTTTCCGAAAATATACAACTTTCACTTTCGTGCTATTTTTCGGAATTAGCGATAATGGAATTTATACTCTATTGTTTCTGGTCAACAACTAAGCAGACAACTATCAGCATAAAAGCTTGATACCTGCTTTCTTTTTTTCATTATTAATTAAATAGTTTAAATTTGTTTTATTTTATTACCAGATTCTGATTTCAAGATTCATCAGGGAGGTACTATTTTATGGGAAGAGCCGGAAGCGGTACTTCGTTTTCAAATTCAATTTAGAGAGAATTTGTTGTGAAAAGCTGGTAAATAAGTTGTATGTGACTGACGTCACACACAACTAACAAGCCAGGAAACAAACAGATAAAATAGACATCAATAGGATGACTTCCTGCTAATCAAATTCCATGTATAAACATTTTCACCATGATTCCGAGAGTTAAGTTGTCTATTTCATGAGGCAATGGACACTGTAGATTCCATCTTTATTATTCACAAACATCTGCATAGATCTACAAACTTCATATCTGTATTTTATGTTATACATTATATGAACATATGTTATATATATTATATTTCCCATGTATGTTCCCCAACAATCATAACTTACAAATTATTTTTATATGTTGTGCAATATATTATAATAAAAGAAATTACTGTAAGTTTAATATTGTCTTTCTTACTCTTGCTTGCATTGGCATCTACATTGAAAATATACCTTGGTAAACCTTTGTTTGTCCAGGTCCACTTTCCTCCAAAACTTTAAAATCAATTGCTTTCTTACTTAAAACAGAAGAAATACCTACTGCATTAAGCTCTCTTTCCCCATTTCATCATAAAATATTACATTATATTTTATGTACTGTGGTATTGTGGTGTTCGGGAGGTATTCATCACCTTCAGTGATAGTTCTAGTTTAACCATATAATGTTCTATTGTCAATGATATATATGTTACTTTGTTTAATATGGTATGTGCAGTTTAATATTGCCATTGATATATATGTAACTTTGTTTAATACGGTATGTACAGTTTAACCATATATTGTTATATTGTCATTTATATATGTAACTTTGTTTAATACGGTATGTACAGTTTAGCCATATATTGTTCTATTGTCATTGATATATATATATGTAACTTTGTTTAATACGGTATGTACAGTTTAGCCATATATTGTTCTATTGTCGTTGATATATATATGTAACTTTGTTTAATATGGTATGTACAGTTTAGCCATATATTGTTCTATTGTCATTGATATATATGTAACTTTGTTTAATACGGTATGTACAGTTTAACCAAATAATGTTCTATTGTCATTGATATATATATGTAACTTTGTTTAATATGGTATGTACAGTTTAGCCATATATTGTTCTATTGTCATTGATATATATGCAACTTTGTTCAATATGGTATGTACAGTTTAACAATATATTGTTCTATTGTCATTGATATATATATATATATATATATATATATATATATATATATATATATGTAACTTTTTTTAATATGGTATGTACAGTTTAACCATATATTGTTCTATTGTCATTGATATATATATGTAATTTTGTTTAATATGGTATGTACAGTTTAACCATATAATGTTCTATTGTCATAAATATATATGTAAATTTGTTTAATACGGTATGTACAGTTTAACCATATAATGTTCTATTGTCATTGATATATATGTAACTTTGTTTAATATGGTATGTACAGTTTAGCCATATATTGTTCTATTGTCATTGATATATATGTACCTTTGTTTAATATGGTGTGTACAGTTTAACCATATATTGTTCTATTGTCATTGATATATATGTAACTTTGTTTAATATGGTATGTACAGTTTAGCCATATATTGTTCTATTGTCATTGATATATATGTTACTTTGTTTAATATGGTGTGTACAGTTAAATATTGCCATTGATATATATGTAACTTTGTTTAATACGGTATGTACAGTTTAACCATATATTGTTCTATTGTCATTGATATATATGTAACTTTATTTAATACGGTATGTACAGTTTAGCAATATATTGTTCTATTGTGATTGATATATATATATATATATATATATATATATATATATATATATATATATATATGTTACTTTGTTTAATATGGTATGTACAGTTTAGCCATATATTGTTCTATTGTCATTGATATATATGTTACTTTGTTTAATATGGTGTGTACAGTTTAACCATATATTTTTCTATTGTCATTGATATATATGTAACTTTATTTAATACGGTATGTATAGTTTAGCCATATATTGTTCTATTGTCATTGATATATATGTAACTTTGTTTAATACGGTATGTACAGTTTAGCCATATATTGTTCTATTGTCATTGATATATATATATATATATATATATATATATATATATATATATGTATATGTTACTTTGTTTAATATGGTGTGTACAGTTTAACCATATATTTTTCTATTGTCATTGATATATATGTAACTTTATTTAATACGGTATGTATAGTTTAGCCATATATTGTTCTATTGTCATTGATATATATGTAACTTTGTTTAATACGGTATGTACAGTTTAGCCATATATTGTTCTATTGTCATTGATATATATATATATATATATATATATATATATATATATATATATATATATATATATATGTTACTTTGTTTAATATGGTATGTACAGTTTAGCCATATATTGTTCTATTGTCATTGATATATATGTAACTTTATTTAATAATACGGTATGTATAGTTTTTACCTGATAGTGTTGTATTGACAGCTCATTGTGCATTAAATAAAGACAAATAATTGATGCTGTTTCACATTATGCCTACTTTTTACATCGATTGTGAAACAAGTTCTTACAACTTTGACAAATCATGTTCGTAGTCTTCCCGGATATAACCAGTACTAAGAATATGCTGAAAACGTTCTTGCTCAAGGGCATCACAACAGTCTTTGTGTAGGATCAAATCCGCGACCTTCCGACCATGGGCTCGATGCTCTACCAATAGAAACATGTAATTCAGCGTCTTTATTTTTTTTGTTTCAAGTATCATTACTATATACATCTATTTTCTGTCGACATACTGTAATCGAATTAATTTCTTAATTCTATTTCTGATAAAATGTGGAGAAAAATAAACAGCTGTCATAAAAATTGCATTGTAGCTTTTTACTTCCTACATGTAGCTCTAAACTGAAGAGGAAATCAAAGTCGAGTTCAAGTAGCTTTAAAACTCTCTTTAAACTTTATAACTATCATGGGTTATAATTTCAGTTGCGGTCTTGGAAACAAATTGTGGTTCGTTCATTTTGTAAACATAAGTAAAAGTAAATGCACAGTTTCAGTTCATATGTACTTAACGTCTTTCAAAACGCAAGTCATTGAATATTGAAATAATTTTTTATCACAGATTTGCTATCACTTTTATCGGTTTATATATTTATATTTTGAAATGGATAATTTTTTGTTTTAAAGTAATGAAATTGTTATAAAAGTAAAAAAACAGGTTAGGACAATTTTTTCTTGATTTATTATTCATATCCCTTAAATTTAATAAAATATCCACACTTGCGTTTTTAAAGGCATAAAGTATATATGCCATATATTTTGAGTGTTAGCATTTTATCATTTAGTGAAGGAAACAAAATATGCCCTTTGTTATATTTTCTTACCTAGTCTAGGGATGTTTATGTTATTTATGTAGTTCATCGTTCTGACTGTGAGAACCCAGACCTCATCACTACTAACTTATGCCAAAACTTTCAACGTTGCTCGAAATAGACCTAAACACTATCATACACACTTACTTAATCATGGTAAACATGTTGACATATATCTTAACACAACACAGTATTAAACTATTTGTATGTTTATTAATTTGAAACAGTGGTATTGTAGAACTATTCAGCTCATACAGAAATTCATGTAATTTATCGACACATTCAGACCATTGGTAAATTTATCAAACGTTAAACGTTATTTCCAGATTCATTACGTTAACCAATAAACCTATGTACTTTATTTCAGCACTTCTTTGTACCAACTTCCTTCAATAACTTGAATTCCGTCTAGCATGTTATTAGACATGGTTCAAAACATATCAACAACTAATTGATCTACAACCTTAATAGCTCAATTATATTGTCTCGCCTTCTATATTAACCTTTCGATCCTTCATCGGTATGTTGGTATGTAAGGTGTGATTTCGGTCTGGGGAGGATGGGATATCGTTTTACTATGTTTTAAACTAACTGAATAGTAATCTCATCTAAACCAAATACAGATGTGTTCTAGCATGTATTTTCAGTCGAGAGGGGGAATTGTACGAGTATGTGTGTGTGTACGTGCATGCGTGCGTGGATACGTGCGTGTATATTCAAAACAATATGCCTTTAATGCAAATGTATACCAGTCCTCCTTTAATCGGTCGACTTTTCTAGAATGATATGAACCATATAGGCAGCTTAAGTATGTGTTCAGTTGCAATTAGACATATAGACATAAGCTGGTTGGAAGCCATTTAAAAACTTCTTCTCAAAATATCCTGTTGTACTGGAAACATAATTTTACGTTAATAGATTAAATAAACTGAAATGATAAAGAAACGCCGGGTGAATTTCAGAATGTCATTATCAAACTACTGTTAGCGATATTGACAGTTTTAGAATATGTTAAAGAAAGAAAAATGTTTGTCTATTGAAAGGGCCAGTCACACTGGGCTTATGAGACACATGTTTGTTGTACACAGCTACTTCCCTAAAACTATCATTGCCAGGCGTCAGACATTCGGTACGCCTCAAGTTAACAAGCTGCTTGGTGAGCAACCGGCCGCATCAGAAAAAGTCCAAGTTCTTCCACCGGGATTCGAACCTTCAATCCGCTTCCGAGGCGGATGCCTTAACCACTAGACCACAGAAGACGGTACGTATGTAATGGTATTTCATGAATGACTTTGACAATAATAATAATAACCATACTGACAAATTGTTAGTGAAATATCCTTAAAACTGTTTCTTGGAATGTATTATACTTTGTTAATGTTTTTATATTTAAAGAATACATTGAGAAGATGCATCATTGTGTCTATGTAATTTATAGATAACAAGAGTCAGCAGAGGTCAATGAAAAAAATCTTCCCTGTTTACAAAGTAAACTGTCGCATGCCTGTCGCATTCTCTTGCTGTGTGTAGCTGCTGACCTTCATGGGATAAATATCCTGGAGATTAATAGGGGATTTGAACTACTGTGATATATCCATGTTTTAGATCAATTTGCCTGGGCGGAAATGTAATAAATAAAACAACGCTCAATACTGGTTTACTCAAGAAATGAACTCGATAGCGACGCTGAGCTTATTTCACACTTGAACTAAATTATAAATTAGTATAAACTAAACTACATCAATTGGAAATTTAAGGAAGTATAAGATGGACTATAAGCAATTGAACCTGTGTACACAATACATTCTATTCTATCTTAAAAGTGCCTCTAGCATTTTATATTTACGCCAAAGAAATTCAATAATGGCATTTCGATTAAAACAATCAACGTTATATTGGTTTTGCTGACAGGCTGTATATTTAATCACATACAAGATTTGGACTGTTTCATTACTGGTAACGTGTATCCATTCATTCTGTCAAATAAACACAATGAATGGTGCGTTCAATCTAATAAAGTAATAAGATCTTGAGATGAGGATATCGCGGCATGCCTAACTGTATTTCCAAAATTGACAATTTGATCCAATGATATGAGTCTGATTTATCAATTTTGTTCCTTTTCATTTGCATAGTTTTATTAATTAAAAGCATCTACCGTCTAAAAATGCACGTGGAAGACAATGTATAAAGAAATAAACAGCTGTCTGTTTTTGTCAACACAATAATATAATGTTATTTTACAGTGTTTTGTACAGTATGGGAATATTATACGAGTATGTATTGTGGTGAAAACCATATTGCACGAGACGGCGTAGGCGCCGAGTCCAATGTGGCTTTCACCAAAATACATAAGAGTACAATATTTTCCTATATTGTACAAAACAATGTAAAAAGATAATTGTATTCTATGCCTCATTCTGAAAGAAATTTGTCAAAAGAGTAAAGAAAAATCAAGTAAATAAACCATGAGTTCAAAGCGGCAGACGATGGAAGATGCAGTGAGAGATATTCGGATTGTCTCAACATCAACATTTTGTCGGTTGTTGATTTTATCGTTGAATTTTTTACTTAATTTATTTCCTCATTTTAGTCACAATCTTGAATTTTGAACTGTACAATATAAAAGTTATTGAATCCAATAAACAAATTGTACGGTCACGTGGTAACATCTGGGGTAAGTGAATGACTATACACTTACAGTTATAGAATAATAAAATATAGTGGCGATATTCCATGTATTTCACAAAACTACTTACAAGCACATTTTGAAATATTTTTGTAACGCGAATAACGTAATTTTTTATCTAAACGGAAGTGATATGTTATTTAATTTATATACTATATTCTGGTATTCATGAAACAAGAGCTATTACTGCTGTTTATTTATAGCAACAACTACTTACTACAACTACAATATTATAGATGCAATGGTAACCATGTATCATGTTGACGCTTAAACTATTCATAATTATATGGTTAGATCCACGATGACCAAGCTCTAAACTCTAAGAACTTTACGTGAGAATGTTCGCCTTTTACTTGCGGGAGGACGGTGGTTTGAGTGTGAAGTGCGATTGCCGGTGGTTGAGCATCTGATAAATTATCGGGAGGTCTATGTTCAATTCTCCGTCACGGCTATCTGTAGTGTCCTTGAGCAAGACACTTTATCCGCATATGGTTAGCGCTGGTTCTTTCCAGGACGACTTCAAGCATGATTTGTCTAAGTTGTACTAACTTGTGTTTCAGTCGGAGTAGCGTTAGATTTAATAATAAGTTTGTCTCGGCTCCTGTAAACCATATATTTTCATATTAACCTTCATTGTTTGTTTATTTGTGACAGTCATTGGTCATTACATGGTACTAACGTTATTTCTGTAACTTCTTTTTGCATCCCTATTACGCTTGTCGAATGCATTGTTCGAATTCGCGTTGTTCTGTTAGCTATGTGCCTGTTCTGAAAACGGCATGCAATATATTCTATCAAATATATCTTATTATTACTATAATAAATAATTTTCGCTATTTATTCATTTTGTATTACCTTTATTAATGAAGAGGTTAAGTGGTAAAAGTGTGTTTAGTGGTTGATTGCAATTTAAGATGTCAACTAGTCTATTGAATAATGGTAATATTTTATTCATGGGGAGAGAATATGATACGTAAAACACTGTATTGGTTCTGGTGAACCTAACGATGGCTGCTTTAAAGTCTTTAATATCTCCTTAAAAACATATGTTATCGTTAATTGATGTATAAAGGCTGGGTTTTGTTAATTTGATGATGCAACTTGGTTTAATTTCAAATGGAATATCTTGTTTTGTTTTCTGTAGTTTTGATTTGTAGTTTATATTTGTAAATTTATGCGTGAATGTATTGTTTCATTTATCACCAATAATCGTTAGCAATGTATCTCAATGCGCACACAACGTCGACATTGTCTATTACAATCATATCAGCTCAGATACTATCTAGGATTTAAGATCCGTGGGCGGAATTCACAATGCTTAGATAGCAAAATAGATCTCACTTCGAGCTGAAGAATAAAGCTAGCCGAGATGTCATATAGAGTTGCAATTATCGATAGATGTGTCCATTAACACAATGAAAATTGGAATGTGCAATTTCTTTCCCGTCGGAGAATCATTTTGTCTTGCGAAGTGGAAACAATATGAAACATATACCTATTGAACGAAATCAATTTTCAACACAATATACTACAAGGCGATAAAATTGAAAAACGCGTTAATTCTGCATGTGTGTCAATAAATAATGATCTTCTCTTTGAAATATTTTCGATATTTCAGTCACCACTTCATTGTTTTTGTTATACTTTACACACTACATGAGTATTGTTAATGTATTCAGTTAAAAAATCTCCAAATAAGAAAACAGTTTGAACACTTGCATGTCATCTCTGATGTGAAGGTTTATTAGTGGAAGAAGATCTCGGTTACATGCATGTAATAAACATAAATACATATTGATCTCATATGGTTTAGATAATTGTTTACGAACACAATAGTAAAATTTACAATTTACATAGTATTACACTTATATTCTTATCAATTTATTATCGAAACACAATCAATCAACTGACTGATTGTTTTTATATTAATGTTGATAAATAGACAGTTTCCGTGCATGATATCACTCACTCATATATACTCGTATATTTTCAAAATGCTCTGCCAATGTTATCAAACAGCAATTTATATCATATTGTCAAATATTTTAACTGCAAGTTTGGCAACAAAATGTTGATAATATCAAATAAAAAAATCCAATATATTTAGGTTGAAACCATACAGGTAAACTTAACTGATTGAATTTTGTTTTAAAAAGTGCAGTATTCTTTTTTTAAATATTAATGTCGTTGTACATTAAGTATCACCAATAATCGTTAGCAATGTGTCTCAATGCAGCACACGCAAAACGTCGACATTTTCTATTGCAATCATATAAGCTAAGAAACTGTCCAGAATTTAAGATCCATGGGTGGAATTCACAATGCTTAGATGTAATTCACTTATGGTGGAATATATCTCACTTCCAGCTGAACAATAAAGCTAGCCGATATTAACACATTGCAAATTTGAATGTGCAATTTCGTTCTCGTCGGAGATTCATTTTTTCTTCCGAATAGACACAATTTGAAACGTATACCTATTAAACGAAATATGTTTTCCAGACAATATACTACAAGGCGCTATGTTTGATAATTTTGCACGTTTGTCAATAAAATATGATCTACTCTTAACGTGATCATTGCTGTATGATATCTGAAAACGCTAATTTCAAGTTTAGAGTTTATCTGTGTATTCCATCAATTGTATAATTTATACAAAAAAAATACAATATTTACTTGTGCATTGCTGTCCTTTCTACTGCGCATGCTTTCGTAATTCGGAAAAATGTGAATCCTCCGTGGCGAGTGGTCTAAGATGCTGTCTCAAGACCTCTCACCTCTCAACGCTATGCGTTGAAATGTCGTTAAACCTCCATTCAAAAATATTTTGGCAACAATCAAACAGAGATATTTATATTGACTTTGTCTCGTTTTATGATGTGACGACGAAGGAGTAGCGAGGATGGGTTCATCCGTTTACCAATATCAAGTTCCTCCCCAGTTGTGTCGTTTGCTGCTGACCGTTCCAAAGTAATAGACCATGTTGTCAAGATTTCTCTGTGAATGTATTGAACATTTGTGATTAATCCTTATATCAACTGTGTTCATGTTTTTATTTGTCGTATTACTTTTGAATGTTACGTCTATTATTTATGAGTGGTGCCATCATAGTCTTAAATTTGATATATATTTAAAGTTTGATTTTTATTTAGATGTAACGAGATGTGAACTATTTTGTTCGAAAAGCTTTAAATTGTATACGTATTAGTACTTTTTCCCGATTATGTATTTATCAATTTGTACTTTAAGAATTTGAACATTGCAATTTGTTAATGCAAGAGTGTATTTGTATTATAGAAAGCATATAAAACAAGAGTTTATTTGTATTATAGAAAGCATATAAAACAAGAGTTTATTTGTATAATAGAAAGCATATAAAACAAGAGTTTATTTGTATTATAGAAAGCATATAAAACTTCGTTGAAGTCGTGTAATACAATTATTATCCATTTGTGTTTTGCTTTTGCTTTAAAGGTTGATAAATGAATAACGTGGTTGGTGTTCAATGCATTCAAGTAGAGACCTTCAAACAAATGACAAGTAATAACAATAACTACCAGGTAATGTTTTATGAATTGGTTTCACTCGTACGTAACGACTTGAATCTAACAATAATCTTGGTGTGATCAAACTCATCAAACGTAATATTGTAATATTGAATCTAAGATATTCGACAAGACACATAAAGACTGAAAGGCCGGTGTTGCTGTAAAACCAATACAAGATTAATATTTTATAAGAATGTTGTAAATTTTACCTAACCATGTTTTGTCTTGTTCTGTCTTCCATCAAGGATAACAATAAAGACAGCCGCTGACCAATTCAAACACAATACCACGTAAAACATCAGCTGATCATTAAAACAGATCGGAAACATTATACAAAACAGGCACAATTAATTGAAAACATGATACGATTGACAGATTAAACACCCCTTTGAAAGACAAATTGCAGAAAAACAATGCGCTTTTCCGTTAATGATTCTTTTATAGTTTTTTTTGTTTATCAGACAGATATGACCATGTTTTATCCAAATGCTATTATTCTAAAGGAATGTTTCTCGTATCGACTTTGACTTTCATATCTAGAGCTTCATAGATTTTGGAATCACATCATACATTTGGTAAAAGTCCCTAGGTAATTCTTATAGCTTCTTACATCAGTAATTGAGAAGACTTGTGTTCTCCGAGGCTTCTAATACAAATAAATTGTATTTCCGATCCCATATATTTTAACAAGACCAAATATTCAGGGATATGATTCACAAAGCTATGACAGAACCCAACGAAACACCACGGAATAATTAAAATACTAAATCCACAATTTAAAGCACGGACGACACGAATATAATGTCATTCTAAATTGCAAATATCTCATTTGAATAGATAATAAAATGCAAGAAAACTGAATTATCATATTGTTTAAGACAAACACGTAAATTACACACAAAATACATGCGTGTCAGGCATAACAATAAGGTTATAAACAACAAAGAAAATCAACACGCAATGTGAAATTAATATCACGGTTTTAGTATTTCCTTTCCCGATGAGCAATTTATAAATCACTTTAATATTACACTGTGACAATTTGAATACTTTTCACTAAAACAAATTTCTGAAATATCTCTACATGATGTTAATAAGAAATTAAAACGATCACAGTGCTAATGTCAGAATCTGACTTTTTCCGAATCAGCTCTATTGACACCCAACGAAAAAAAACAAGGGAGTCTATGACTGTGTAACATGTCATAGTCATTGAACACTAACTAAACTGTGACGTCATTCAAACTTTCCCTGAAGCAACTGACCAAACAACTTGCTCATATATGGCTTTCTCAACATTGCTATTTAACGGACCAAGCTGAGTCCGTTCTACAGACACAACTCTAAAAGCAGACCCGTAAAGCCCCAACTGCCATATAAAAGCCGCAAGATAGCTCTTGGGCAGAATTTATATAATTATCAACATGTTTCAAATCATTTACAAGATTTCAGACACAACTTCTTGTTTTCGTTATAATTTTGCATACTACACGAGAACTGTTATGCATTTAATTGGCAAACATGCTTTCCAAAAAATGTTTGCTATATTATGTTTAAAACAACTCTAACAAAGCAAAATGTTTAAACACTTGCATGTCATCTCTGATGTGAAGTTTTATCGGTGGACGAAGATCTCAGTTACATGCATGTAATAAAAAAATACATATTGGTCTTGTATGGTTTAGATAATTGTTTACATAACTCGCTTATATCTACGTTTTCAATATGCTCTATCAATTTTGGCAACAAAATGTATAATAATACATGATATCAAAACATCCCAAATTTCCATCTTTAGGTTGAAACCATTGAGGAACACATAACTGATTGATTACTGCTTTAAGAATAACAGTGTGTTTTTTTTAAATATTAATGTCATTATAATTTTAATATCGCCAATAATCGTTAGCAATGTGTCTCAAGGCAACAAACACACAACGTCGACATTTTCTATTACACTCATATTTGCTCAGATACTATCCAGAATTTAAGATCCGTGGGCGGAATTCACATTGCTTAGTTGTAATTCACTTATGGTGAAATATATCTCACTACGAGCTGAACAATAAAACTAACCGGCATGTCATGCAAAGCTACAATTACCGATAGATGGGTCCATTAACACATTGAAAATTGGAATGTGCAATTTCGTTCTTGGAGATTTATTTTGTCTTTCAAAGTGAACACAATATGAAACGTATACCTATTAAACAAATTCTATTTTCCAGTCAATATACTACAAGGCGTTACGTTGGAAAAACGCGACAATTTTTACAGTGTGTCAACAAGAATAATCTTCTCTTAACGTGATCATTGCAAGTATGATATCTTAAAAAGCTTGCTTCAGTTTCGAGTTTGTCTGTGTATTGCATCAATTGTTAATCGTATGTGTATATTTACCTGAGCATTTCTGTTCAATTTGCTGAGCGAGTTGTCGTAATTCGGAAAAATGTAGGTCTTCCGTGGCTGAGTCGTCTAAGATGCTGTCTCAAGATCACTTACCTCTTACCTGTGAGAAAGTTTGCTAGTTACTCGAGGAAGGACGGTGGTTCTACTCAGATTCATTTTGAGTTTTTCCGTCACCAAAAAAGGATATGGCATATATAACCAAAATATTTGTTGGAAAATGTTGTTAAACCCCATTACAAGTATTTTGGAAATAATCAAACAGGGATATTTATATTTACACTATTTCATTTTTTTTGATGTGACGGTGAAGGATGAGAGAGGATGAGTCCACCCGTTAACTTCAAGTTCCTCTCCAGTTGCGTCGTTTGCTGCTGACCGTAACAATGCTGTAGATACAGTTGTCACTCATTCCTGTCTATATATTGTGATTATTCCTTATATCAATTGAGTTCATGTTACATTGGTGGTATTTCTTTTGAATGTTAAGTCTCTTATTCATGATTGGTTCAATCATAGTCTCAAGTTTAACATATATTTAAGTTAGAGTTTTATTCAGATGTAACACGATATGAAATATTTTGTTCCATAAGCTTAAAATTATAAAAGTATAAATACGTTTTCCCGATTATATATTGATCAGCCATGTTATACCATTATTATCCGTTTTTGTTTCGCTTTTGCTTTAACGGTTAATAAATGGATCACGTGGTTGATGTTCAATTCCTTCAAATAGAGACCTTCAAACAAATAACTAGTAATGATATATACTACCAGGTATATGTTTTATGATTTGGTTTCACTCGTACGTAACAACTTTCTAACTATCTAACTATAATCTTGGTGTGATGAAACTAACCAAACGTAATATTGAATCTAAGATATTCGACAAGACTCATAAAGACTGCAAGGTCGGTGTTGCTATAAAACCAATACAAGTTTAATATTTTAAAAGAATGTTGTAAATAATACCTAACCATGATTTGTCTTGTTCTTTTGACCATCAAGGATAACAATAAAGACAGCCGCTGACCTATACAAACACAATACCACGTTAAACATCAGCTAATCATTAAAGCAGATCGGAAACATTATACAAAACAGGCACAATTAATTTGAAACATGGTTGTTGATACGATTAACAAATTATACTCACATTTGATAGACAAACTGCAGGAAACAATGCGCTTTTCCGTTAATGTTTCCTGCATAGTACTCATTTTTTAGTCAGAATAAAATGACCCACTTTTATCTAATGACTGTTACTTTAAAGAAATGTTTCTTGTATCGACTTTGACTTTCATATCTAGAGCTTCATTGATTTTCGAATCACATCATACATTTTGTGAAAGTCTCGAGATTATTCGCACAGCTTCTTACATCGGTAATTGAGAAAACTGGCGTTCTCCGAGGCTTCTTATAAAACTACATTGTATTTCCAATCATGTACCTTTTAATCAGACCCAATACTCAGGAATATGATCCATGAAGCTATGACAGAACCCAACGAAACACCACGGCATAATTAAAATGCTAAATCCACAACGTAAAGCACGGAAGACGACATGAATATAATGCCATTCTGAATTGCAAATGTCTCATTTGAATAGATAAAAAATGCAAGAAAACCGAATTATCATATTGTTTAAGACAAACATGTAAACTACACACAAAATACATGCGTGTCAGGCATAACAATACTGCTACGTGCTAAGAATACAAAAATAGTTTATAAACAAAAAAGGAATATCGACACGCAATGTGGAATTAGTATCACAGTTTTAGTATTTCCTTCTCGATGAGCATTTTATGTTACTTTTATCTAAATCTGTGCCAATTTGATCATTGTCACTTATTTGTTTTCTTCTGAAATTGATCTTTATGATGTAAATGAAAAATTAAATGAGCGCAATGGTTATGTCAGAACCTCATTTCTCCCGATTCGGGTCTATTAACACCCAATGACAAAACTTTGAATTCTATGCCTGTCCCACAAGTCATAGCAGTTCAACACCAACTAAACTGTGACATTATTCAAACTTTCCCTGAAGCAAATGACCAATCAACGTGCTCACATTTGGCTTTCTCAATATAACTATTTAACGGACGAAGCTGATTCCGTTCTACAGACTAAAATGCTAATGCAGACCCTTAAAGCCCCAACTACCATATTAAAGCTGCGAAATGGCACCTGGGCAGGTTTTATATATATACATGAGTCAAATCAGAGAAAACTGTTTCAAGATTACAGTCACCACTTTATTGTTTTCGTTATAATTTTGCATACCACACGAGTATTGTAAATGCATTTTATTGGCAAGATTTTTTTTAAAAAATGTTAGCTATATTAAGTTTGTACAATTAAATAATTAAGAAAATAATTTGAACACTTGCATGTCATCTCTGATATGCAGCAGGTTTATTGGTGGAGGAAGACTTAATTACATGAATGTAATAAACATAAATACATATTGATATTATATGGTTCAGTTAATTGTTGATGAACACAGCAGTGGAATTTACAATTTAATAAACTTATATTCTTAGCATTGCATAATCCAAAGGCAATCCAAAAAACTGACTGATAGATATAAGTGTTGTGTTGTGTTGATAAATAGACAAATTCCGTGCATGATATCATTCGCTCATATATATGTTTTCAAAATGCTCTGCCAAATTTATTAAACAGCAATTATTATCACATTGTCAAATATTTGAACTGCAAGTTTGGCAATAAATGTTTAAAAAATCAAAAAAAAATCCAATATATTATTACTGATTGAATTTGTTTTAAAAAGTAGAGTTATTTTTTTTACAATAATAATGACATTATATTTTGTAGATCACCAATTATCGTCAACAATGTGTCTCAAGGCACGCACACAACGTCAACATTTTCTATTATAATCATATCTGCTCAGATATTATCCAGAATAAAAGATCCTGGGCGGAATTCACACTGCTTACATGCAATTCACTTATAGTGAAATGATTTCTCTTCGAGTTGAACAATAAAGCTAGCCGAGATACGTATAAATACTTTTTCCCGATTATGTTTTTAACAATTTATCCTTTATGAATTTGAACATTGCAAATTGCTATTGCAATTGTTTGTTTGTCAGCATATAAGACTTTATTGAAGCTTTGTAACACAATTATTATCCATTTTTGTTTTGCTTTTGCTTTACAGGTTGATAAATGGATTACGTGGTTGATGCTCATTGCCTTCAAATAGAAACCTTTAAACAAATAACTAGTAATAACATATACTATTAGGTATATGTTTTATGAATTGGTTTCACTCGTACGTAACAACTTGAATATAACAATAGTGTTGGTGTGATCAAACTCATCATTGAATCTAAAATATTCGACAAGACACATCAAGACTGCAAGGCAGTTGTTGCTGTAAAACCAAGAAAAGATTAATATTTTATAAGAATGTTGTAAATTTTACCTAACCATGTTTTGTCTTGTTCTGTCGGCCATCAAGGGATAACAACTGACCAATACAAACACAATACCACGTAAAACATCAGCTGATCATTAAAGCAGATCGGAAACATTATGCATTACGAGCACAATTAATTGGAGGCATGGTTGTTGATACGATTGACAGATTATATTCCCATTAGATATTCAAATTGCAGAAAAACAATGCGCTTTTCCTGTATAGTATTTATTTTTATTTTTATCAGAAAGAAATGACCCACTATTATCTGATGACTATTACTTTAAAAGAATGTTTTCGTATCGACTTTGACTTTTGTATCTAGAAATTCATTGATTTTGGAATCACATTATACATTTTGTGAAAGTCCCTTGGTTATTCCCATAGCTTCTTACATCGATACTTAAGAAAACTGGCGTTCTCCAAGGTTTTTTATACAAATAAATTGTATTTCCGATCCTATATCTTTTAACAAGACCCACTATTCAGGGATATGATTCACAAGGCTGTGAAAGTACCCAACAAAACACCACGGAATAATTAAAATGCTAAATCCACAATTTAAAGCATGGAGGACACGAATATAATGTCATTCTGAATTGCAAATGTCTCATTTGAATAGATATTAAAATGCAAGAAAACCGATTTATCATATTGTTTAAGACAAACACGTAAATTACACACAAAATACGTGCGTGCAGGAATAACAATAATTCTACGCGCTAAAAATACAAATACAGTTTGTAAGCAACAAAGTAAGTCAACACGCAATGTGGAATTAATATCATAGATTTACCATTTCCTTCCTGATTAGCGCTTTATATTAATTCAATATGACAAAGTGCAAATTTGAACAATTTTCTCTAAAAAACAATTTCTGAAATTTATATATCCACATGATTTAAATATGTTATTAAAATGACCACAATGCTTATGTTAATTTGTCTATTCAAGAACCTGATTTCTCTTGAATTAGGTCTTTTAACCCAAATGGAAAATGCAAAGAATTCTATGCCTGTCCCACAATCCATAGCAATTGAACGCTTACTAAACTGTCATTCAAACTTTGCCTGTATCCACTGACAAGTCAACATGATCAAATGTTGCTTTCCCAACATTGCTATTTAACGGACCCAGCTGGGTCCATTCTACAGACTATAATGTTAATGCAGACCCATAAAGACTCAACTGTCATATGAAAGCACCAAACTGGCTCTTGGGCAGGTTTTATATAACTGTATTCATAATTCAAATCACAGAACCGTTTTTCAAGATTTCACATTCACCACGTCATTGTTTTTGTTATAATTTTGCAAGATTATTGTTAATGCATTTCAATGGTCAAAATAGTTTCGAAAAAGTGTTTGCTACATGGTATTCATAAAAGGCTAATTTCAACTGCCGAAAATTTTGAAATTTGAGGGAGGTGCCAGGAGTTCATGCACTCCAGAATGAAAACAAATATACATTGATCTGTGCTTATACACTCTCTGTAGTTGAGTATACTAGTCTCATCTTAGCACACTGTACCACAACTGACAGTGAAAGAATACAGCAGTTGTACGTTGTACACTCCTAGATAATTTTTCTCTCGGGGCAGTAAGTTTTGGGTCTCTGTTTCAATTCATTAAGGGACTTAAAAAAACATGGTTTTTCGCCCCTTTTTATCTATGACAAAAGTGTCATGTGTAGTTTAATTTCATTGTTTATATTGTTATGGTAGAAAAAGTTCTTTGGTTTCAAATTTTAAAAATAGTTTATATGCATGCTGCTACACCAAGTGTGACAACAATTTATGTTGTATAAAATAAAGTTTTTTATTCTAGACCTGTAAGTGTATAGCCAATCACCTATACCAGATGTTACCACATGACCGTACAATATGAAGAAAATTATTGGATCACATAACTTTAATATTGTACAGTTCAAAATTCAAGATGGAGATTTATAAAAAACAAAATAAAGAAATTTAATAGAAATTTCAACGATAAAAATAAACCTACAATATGTTCCGCATGAAGATCAAGAGGTTGAGAAACTCCGAATACTTTGTCTGCCGCTTTCATGGCTCTGAACTCACGTTTTATTTATTTAAAAAAATCTTTATTTTGCTTCGCTCTTTTTACAAATTCTTTTAGATTGAGGTATAGAATAAAAAGATCATTTTACAGTGTTTTGTACACTTATATGGGAATATATTGTACTCGTACGTATTGTAGTAAAAATCACACTGGACTCGGCGCTTATTACCATGTAATATAGACTTGTGGATACATGTGGATCTACTTGGAGACGAATGTACGAGCGTATAGAGGAACCTACATGTATTTATTCAACGAGTTGGCAAACTATGTAATGCGAGGCTCCACCGAGAATTATATTAGTTTTTTCCAACGAGTTTAATAAATTCTATAATAAATGAGCACATTTGTAAGTTTCTTTCATCACATTACTCAGGAAAATACTACATTAAGCACTCATTTTTAAAGAAGTAGAAAAAAAATCCGACGCATAAGTTTCCTTGAGGTAACTAACGTCATTTAACCATGACAAATCGTCGTCATTTATATATTCGTGAAAATCGGTAAGTAGTCTGGCATTTTACGAACGACAGTTGAATTCCACGGAAAATACCGATTACTGAATCGAAAGCGATATTACACTAGATTAGTATAAATAATTACACTGTTATTATGCGGTATATACATATAGTTGGTTATACGTCAAGGTGTGTAAGATTGGTATAATATCTGAGCATGAATACATTCAATTAATTTCAACATTGCATTGTGTCTCTGTAAAGTCGCACGCAGTGTGCATTCAAATCATTATAATTACGTTGAAACAGACGTAGATAACATGCAAATATTTTAAAAGACTAAAGCCATATATAGACATGCACTCTCCGTGAACACGTCGACTTTCTCTATAAAATCACGTACATCAGTATAATCATAACCGGACTAAATGCCGTATAAATATCCGGCGTATGCATTAAAAGCGTTTACAGTAAGTGCTGGTTCCCAGTAATAAGTCATCTAATTACATACTGCGGATTCGTTCAGACTTCTAAATTGTCTTCCTGTTAAAATTGTACAGCATTTAATGTACTAGAAACACGCAAACTAACAATCCCATAGGAGCCGCTGCAGGATCGTCGAAAGTGGATTTGTATATGTGATGTAATATAGTTTTTATATAAGCAATTGCTACTATGGTAATGTGTTATGAATCATACAGTATAGAAGTTGTTTCTCTGATCTTTTCTATGAGACGTCGTGGTATACTCAGCAAACAAGGAACGTGTTTCCTGATCAGTCCTGTTTTATTGTGTGACAGCTGGGCGAAGAGCGAGGTTTGGTGCACAGATAAATCCGATTTAAGTTCATTAACGGCGTTTTATGGGTGACTGTTGTCACTTTGCTCGTTTGTTCGTATTGTGATGTGTACTTGTGTTTCGCTTTTGTTTGTGTTGTGGTGATGTTGGCTTCGGTAACAAAGGACATCTTCTGATGGGCATATAAAATTATATTCTTCTCTCTTTTTGTGCGGTAAACAAAATAACTTGACAAACAGTTTGAAATACAATCTTCTATAATGACTGGAAAAAGAAACGTTTCCGGAATATACCTGGATACACTAGTGTGGTTCCTGGTCGAACGTCTGACCTAGGCTCGATGGGTTGCGGTATCGATTCCTCACTACACCATGTTTATGATATTGATTTATTTTACATCGCTAGACAATGTTCAGATTAAATATTTGTAT
This sequence comes from Panopea generosa, assembly GCA_029582155.1. NCBI lineage: Eukaryota > Metazoa > Mollusca > Bivalvia > Adapedonta > Hiatellidae > Panopea > Panopea generosa. The sequence goes on from CM055901.1 coordinate 2,164,640, forward strand.
TAATTATCAATATTTTAATACTGAACATATGGTCTTGTGGTAAAATACCCTTCACTATTGTTGGTTCGATCCCCGGTCGGGTAATATTAAAGACAAGGAATATTGTAACAGACATTTTCACACTTAACTCAATCTATTTAGGACTTGTGTGGTTATCTTACCATGATTGTGTGCCTTTATACGTGTATGGTGTTGTTTATAATATTAATTAACTGTATATAATTGTTGAAAACATAATAATATTATGCTATAAAAGCACAATCACAAGCTACATTCCTAGTGACAAGCAGCATTGTTTCATGGTTAAAAGTTTAAATCTGTAGAAAGACAATCATCTTGATAACAAACGGGGAATGTTCCAAAAATCCATTGACTTCTCTTACATATGTATATCAAGAAATACACTACATATATATTATGGCAAAGCGTACACCTGATTAGCTCAGTCGACAAGGAGTCTGATTTTCAATCCAGGTGTTCTGAGTTGGAATCACCGCCCTGCCGCAGTTTCTATGATGATATACGAGAGTGTAACTTATTATCATTCTTCTCTCATCGCTTATTCAACTTTACTGACGAACCTGTGTGTATTTGTCAGAAGGCCATTCCTCAATGGATGTAGATACTAATTTCAGAACTGTATAAGCATGTATGGCTCTCAAGTACGAATTCATCTTGAACACCCTGAAGTTCATCGCTCTCAACGTCCTGCATCTTCAACATATATTATTACATCTTTCATTGTGTCATTAAAACTTAAGTGATATCATTAACTTCTATTTCATCCCGAACTGCTCTAGTAGTAGTTTTAGTATTTTCTGAGCCTTCTGAGATCTTATCAAAACGCAAAATATAGTATGCGTGGACTCTTTGTTACCGAAGCGGCAACCTGTAGTGAACTTCTCAAACCATTATTGTATTTCCCATACGGGGTAAAATTGTAACAGTAATGTCCATAACACAGTGATAAAAGAAAATCTGTAGAATATTTCTAGGATCAAATACTAAACTGGTAAAATACTAAACTTCCGAAATGCACACTTTTTGATTATGACAAAAATGCTTGTAATTAAATGTGTTTCTTGTATTGCTGAAACTATTCTTCTAGACCCCTAAGTGACTGTTTTTAAAAAAGCGAGAATATAAATAACTTTGATCGAAATGTGTATTTCTTAAGCGAGCGGACCGAGCTTTTAACTTTTGTTTACATTTTTGTAATTCCGTAATGATTCGGTTGCTTTCCGACTGTACCTCCGCCTGTGTTCGGAGGTACACAAATGAATACTGCAGGTGTAGTGTGCGGATTAAGACCGTTAGATAAGGGGGTTTATTAACACGATATGGAAAGTTATGGCTTTACTAGTATTATGTATCATTATTGGGTTTTCTTTTTTAAAACATTTCTGCAATAAAACTGTACTAAGCATAGTACGCGTTATAATATTTATACGCACTTAAATACAATGAGTACGAAAAACTAGTTTGGTCTAGTAACTCTTGTTCAGGATCCTTCCTTGAATATACGCGTGTTACTATCGCACGCGCTATTACGTCACAAATCACTTTATCGCAGTTAATATTTAGGGACTACCAAGGGTGGTTTATTTAGTACAGTTATTAAAAGAGTAATTCTATTTTTAATATTATTTGAATGATCCGTCGGTTACGTGCAATTAATTAACTCATGTGTTCCAGTTTATTAATACACACAGGTGAATAAAAGGGATGTCCTTAAAACTATCTAACTGCAGCGGTTATTTAATTTTAACCACATCCCCTACAGTTCCCCGAACTTTGATTCACTCTGAAGCGAATTGCTCATATATTACATGTACCAACCGAAGCGTTTCCGAACAAGCTTCGTAACTCTCCGTTTTCTGCCGAAGGTGTTTATCGGCAAGAGACGAACATGTATTCTATCATCTGGAAGAGTAAAACTGACTTACATTAAAACTTTAAACGACCGTTTCGGAAATTTAATGAGCCTTTAAAATAAGCATTTACACATTGACTCGGTTGCTTTCAAAATTTGTTGTTTTGTACTACCTAATTCCAGAGTAATAGTATGTCAGTCATTCACTCACGATGCAATTCGACCCGTCAAGTCTAAAATGACACGGAATTTGGCTAAAAATCTGGTACCACCAGCAAATGTTCAATGGTGATTTCTAAAATACGGATAATTTAACACATTTATAAATAAATAAAACACTGTAATATAAAGTCATGAAAACAAAAGAAAAAGTGGAACTACAGTTTTACCACTACACCCTTCTTCTGTAGGTCCGTAAATTTTAAGGACAATAATAGAGAAATTTGTCTTTAAGAAAGGAATTATATCTTAACAATGGAATAACCGTCAAGATCAACGACAAACGATGTCAAAACATCGATAAGATTTATTAGCAAATCAGCAAATCATTGTCTGCGGCCATTTACAAAATCAAATAAGTTTAAATGTGGTATACGAGTTAGTAGTTGTAATAGTTAGATAAATTTCTGATATATGCAGGTGGTATATCAATATTGATATTGAATTACAGACTAGGCTACGGCCAGCACCCCTAGTTAGAATGCAAACCAAGCATATACGATACAAACTGATCAAAAAGAATCTTTCAATTTTCATACGTATATTTTCAATGTCATAAAAAGAAACAATCGTGTAAAATGACCTATACAGTTTCGGGTGAACGTGTTTGTCAAATAAAACCAATTGTATCTAGCACGTGCGCATTGGACATATTAGACAGCGCGAAAGTTGTTTAACACGTGCATGTTAGTACCAGTATATTCCGTTATTATTAAATGAAAAGTTTAGTTTGATTTTATAAATACTAAAAAATATAAAAAATATACCGAACAACAAAATTTGTTCTGTTTGCTTCCACGAAGTCTACATGAACATTAGCAAAAAAATGACTTCCGCCATGTTTGAGTGCAGCTGTGAGTTTTGTATTCGAGCTCCAAAAGATTCAGTAAATAAATGATATCCTTTTTCCGAATAAGTAGAGTCATAATCTTTCTCTAACAAATACACCTTTAAATAATCTTGCAAAATATATAAAATTCTTTAAACTTTTTGTTCATATATCAATACATCTGCACATAATTATTGAGGAAATTTCTGGTTTTGTTCAGTATATATAAATATATATACTTTTATATACTTTTTGTGCATTCTTTATGATTGTTAGCGTATTTTGGTCCTATTAAACATTTTACATGTTTATAAAGTTTGAAAAATACGCTATTGAACGTACATTATGATTCACATTATAAACACTACAATTCGATAGTTGTATTAAGGTTTTTTTGAGAATGCGAGCAGGTGTCAGCGTTAGGCTGGCCTGCTTTGCTTTTGCTCAACTTTATGATTGATTACATGAAATGTAAGCTTCTTTCAGAGTAATATTGTTAACCACTGTTGTTGAAACACTTTTGTCATAAGTTGGTTATTAGAATATTTATTTCAATTTAGATCTATCATATATAAGAAATACTAAGATGAATATTCAGTTCCATCATCTGCGGATGGGCGTGTTAATGGCGGATATTTGCCCATCTTTATTATGGGAATTGCGTATTGTATTGTGTTAATAACTTGGTGTTTGATTCTAGTCATATACATTTTTTAGATTCTAGTCAATAACTTTGTATATGACTAAATACATGATAATGTTGTGTTTGAATTTTTAGTATAATGTAGCCTTTTTCTATTAAAATGATATAAACACATACTTGTTATTTGTTAATTCAATTTTAATCCCATATCAAGCTCCTATGTGGTAATAAATAACCAGCATGGAAGATTAAGTAAGCACAAATAAACTATATTAATTTATCTAACGGTAATGTATTTGAATCTTATTGATGATATTAGAAAAAACAATGCGATCAGTTTTCAATGAATTTACATTGCTTTAAAAAACAAAGAGTAACTTATTGATATTGCAGATTCATAAGAGTAAGTTAACTGGTTAATAATCGTTATTTTCATTGCCAAACAAGCGTAAATGTATGAGGTTATATATACTGTCAAATAATAAAAACAGTTTCTATGGTGTTTATTACAGCTATCAAACGTTACTATGTAAGCTAGTTAACTATAAATACAATAGCAGATCAGAATTCTACGAACAGACACGAATAATGTCAGGCGCCGGTGAGGTTTTACTTTTGTGCTTGCTTAATGCAGCTCTCTTAAGTATTCAACCACATAGATATGCAGCTTGTTTTGCAAATGGGAATCAAACGACAGACAAATAAAAATGCGATTGCTAAAATATGTATATATATATACATATATATATATATATATACATACAGTAACAACTTTACATAAATTTGAGAACATTTCATTACTGAATAAATGAAATCTGCCTGATAACACATGCATTGTTGTATACCCCACCCCCTCATCCTCCCGACATATATTTCTGTTTTCATGCATTCCTAATTTCCGTTATTTTGAGTGAATATATTGTTATGTTTAACATGTTTATGTCCAATGTCGTCACCAGGCTATGTTAACGTTTACTTGTGCAAGATCTGACAACTCGGCTGTGCAATGTTCAACGCGAAAAAATAAACAAATCGTATATGTAATTATATTAACAATAAACCTTTTTATTAACACCTAATAAATCTGCTAAAGCATTGCAATGTATTCATTAAATATAATGAAACATCCCCATGTGTTTCCTGGAATATATGGAAATTTCAATCACTTGAAAGAAATGTTTAAAAGTATTTATTATATTGCTAAATTTCTAAATAAAGCACTTATCAAACATCGATTGATAACTATTCAACAGTTTTTGTTTTAAAAAATAATACGTTTAACTCGACTATATTATGCCCAATAAAAACAGTATGTTATAGTTCATGCAATGCGATCCAAATATATGATGAAACATATATAGTGTACATTTATATGGTTTGTTCAAAGTTTTAAAGATGTTGCTGAATGAATACACATATGGTATACGTGTTACTTATGTTTAACTGATTATATGTTTCACCCTTTGAGATATATATATTATTTGGGCCATAAGGCAACATAAAGGGCAATAATTGATGACTGACACTTAATACAAGTGACGCAGTGTCTATAAAATTTAAACGCAATTAGTTAAGGCAACGTTACATGTGTCTATAAAACGCAACACTCATCTAAAGCATATACACACCATATATATCATCTGAAAATGTCTTAACTGCATGACACATAATCCATCAACATCAGACGAGTGCTATTTCAGATTATACCGTGTAATCACGTGTAAAGAATACTAATTAGTGTCTATCAAATTAAGATTAAATAAAATATAAGTAACATCAATCTCCTTTAAATTATAGGGTTAAGTATACTGTAATTTTGAAATTTACGACCGTGTATGAGGTTTCTGATAGTCGCAAATATTTGTAATGCCGACATCGGAGTTCAACGTTATATCTGTATTTTTTTTATTTTTTAAAGTGGCGGACACTATGTAATGTTCAAGTCGTAGTTGACTCATGCTCACATAGCATATCGATCTCTTTATCTACGTACATATAACAATATACAGCTATTAACTGTAATCAGTTGTTTCATAAAACTAGTGACGTCACGCTTTCTTTGAAAACAATAGTTAACATTTATAGAATCAATGTGGCTTACTAAAAGTTTTTGAGATATAAACGAACATGTGCAATGTAAGGGAACATGTTAGTTCATAACTCATTAATATTCGACAGATAAATGTATTGAATTGTAAGTATACTATCAATGCACTCAAGAAACATCATTATATCCGTGCTTGTGAATCCTAAAGTTAAAATTGATGACGCGTAAAGGCAAATGTTAGGCCTCTCGTTTTCTTCACGTTGCTTCCTGATATCAACAATTTCAATTATTTTATCCAAAATTACTCGAAAGGTTCACGGATTTTAGTGCAAAAATAGTGTTTTCTGAAACGGTATCAAAATGCGGCATGCCCTTCAACAATAAAACATGGTTTCAAATGTATAACTTTGTTTTTCCGTAAACTTTCAGTTATATAAAAACGTTCTGCCTAAAAGTGTTCAGATTTTGTATTCTTTAACCCTGATTGAAATCTCAAATTATAAAAATAAGCAGTTGATTTAAGTTGAGTTTTCTGTAATTCACTTTAAGTTAATGTCAAAGTTTAATTGCATTGCTTTATCGTGTAATGTGAATCGATAAAGGTTTTAACATGTAAATTGAAAACAAAGTGGTTAACCGACCTCACTTGCTAGAGGATTCAATGATGTTAGCACTGCCAGAGATGCTCTTTTCTAGAAAAAGACATTCAAATTATTTTTTCTCTTCAATGAAATTAAATATTTCCACCGCAACACAATGACAACTCAACGCAATGCATTGAAAGTAAACCACAAATGTGATGCATTACAGAACTGATGTTGTTTTGAAACAGACAAAAGAACTACAGAGCATTATTTTTTTTTATTTATTCGTGACAATGGAATCAATAACGAATTCATTTCTTAAATGCACCATGTTTAAATCTAGTGATTTATTCTCAAAGATTTATAAGTCGCGAAAAGCCTGTAGAACGGTTCCAGCTCTTTCAAATCGGGTCCATTAAATAGCAATGTTGGGAAAGTCACATCTGAGCGCGTTGGTTGGTCAATTGCTTCAAATGAAAGTTTGATTGACGACACAGTTAATTAATCGTTTGAATGCTATGAATTATGGGACACGCATAGAATTCCCTGTTTGTTCATGAGGGGTTAATAGACCTGATTCCGGAGATATCAGGTTCTGGGAATATGAATTGTTTGATATTTGTGTAGCTGTGGTGGCGTAGCCTATCTACTTTTTTGACATAACAAAATACATTTTCTTATTGTTGTCCTAACTTCACTTTAACGATAATGTGATTGATAAAATTTCGCAAGATCCCTCATTATAACATTTTAGTCCTCGTCGTTTTGTCCTATCCTTGATTATCATTACAATGGAAGTTTTGCTTTTAAAGTTTCATCTAAATCATCCACGAGCAGCATAACTTGTCTCTGTTATACGTATTGTGCATGTCGTCGTATTTATAAGATTTGATCATTTGAATGCTCTGTCTCCTGTTCACAAATATTTTTTTTATTATCCAAAGAAATCAAATTTATTTAGATTAACTATGATTATCTCCATCCCAGTTCGAATTATGCATTTTCTTAACACCTGCTGTGGTGTTCTCCAAGATAACAACCCAAAATAATTTTAGATTTCCTTAAAATTACTTTAAAAAAATAAATGCACACTTTCTTAACTAATGGCCTTTCGAGAATTGTGCTACGTGTGATATTTTGTAGTATTGTTCTTGTTCAAGTTTTTAATGGAGACGTGATACTGAAAGCAAAAGTTTGAAAACATCAGGATAATAGTTTATCTTAATCATTCTGACGCGTCCAATTGTTTTGAGCCATTTTTTTTTTCAGAAAGATATTTTTTCTGGTTTTTGTGGCACAGATGTTGGAGAAAATATTAATTATGTATCAGTTGAACAGTTTTTCTAGTGGTAAACAGAATCTTTAAATTTATTATAACAATTTTTGAAATATCACAAAAGATGATTTTGTCAAATTTCAACGCCAAAGTTATGGTAGATTAAAACATTTTGGGGGGGGGGGGGGGGGGGGGTGGAAATCAGAGGTTAATATTAAACTTGATTTATTATGTGTCAAATGCGCAAATTGAAAACTGCTGAATGTTTTATCACAATATTTTAGTAAGAAGTTTTGGCAAAAGTAAGATATTAAATATTTCAAGACATCAGTATCTATGACCCTAACTGCGGCGCCAGGCCCGGTTAGCTCTATCGGTAACGTGTATGACCATCAATCCAGGGAAATTGAGTTTGAATCCCCACTCAACCACAGTCTCCTTGATAGCTGATATACGACATTTCGACGCACTGTCGTTCGTCTCTCATCGCTGTTTCAAGTAGGAAAGTTATCAGAGTATCAGTTTACCTTCAAGGATTCCAGTAAGAGTGGTTTCTTTAACATATCGTCTATTAGCCCTCAATGACTGACACAAACTCGACAGGCAAATGTTTTCATAGTTTCATGTGAATATATAGTGATAATGAACTATTTCCAACATACAAAATTCTGTTTTGAAGTTATTTTACTTTTGTTTGAAAAAGAAACATGAATATATTGCAAAATGAATGGGAATCAAAATGATGTACTATATAATTGCATGTCTAACTGTTTTCATCCAATACGTTCATCATCCGGAGTACACGTGGCATTGACAAAAAAGAATGCATTTGTTACGAACTGCTGTTCTGTCTAGGAACACGTATTGTTTATTCCAAAAATACATGCTGGATGTGAGACAGTGAGTAAAGTTTGTTTATTTAAACATGCATGTTGAATGTACAAAATGACCAATGTTTGTTCAATAAATACTCGCTTGGTGAAAGAAAGAAAGCAAGAAAAGGAAACTCGTTTGATTTATTCCAAAAACACATGCTGAATAAATTAATTGGATCAAGTATAGGGGACAGCTCTTGTTTATTTCACAAAAGTATGCTGAATGAATGGAAAGGGGATAGATCTTGTTCATTTAAACGATACATGCTAATTGTTACTAAAGGAACAACAAAAGGGTAAACGTACTGTTTATTCCAAAAAGACATGCTGGATGTGAGACAGAGAGCAATGCTTGTTTATTCAACCATACATGTTGAATGTAAGAAAACTAACAATGTTTGTTCGATAAATACACGCTTGATGAAAGAAGGTGAGCAAAAATTGGAACACGCTTGGTTTATTCCAAAAATACAGGGACAGGTCATATTATTTACACAAAAACATACCAAATTTAAGAAAAAGAATGAATAAGTAAACAAGTTTTGTTTATTTACCCCATGCATGTACAATATAAGAAAGAGAGCAAGTTTTATTTATTTTACAAAAACATGTTGAATGTGAGAAAAGGAACTGATCAATTATACAATAATTATTTATTTCAAAAACACATGTTGAAGATTCCACAAATATATGCTTATTAGAAGGAAGTGAGGAATAAAAGAGAACAAGTCTTGTTTGTTCCGTAAATAGATGCTGAAGATAACAATACCAACATGTCTTGTTGATTCTGTGAATATATGTTTATTGGATGACGTGAGCAATAAAAGGGAACAAGTCTTGTATATTCGACCAATGTATGCTAAATGCAAGACACGGAGCAACTATTGCTTTTTCCATCAATACGTGCTAAATGTAAGCAACAAAATTGACCAATATTGTTTATACAACAAATAAATGGTGAAAATAAACAAATCGTTTTTGTTTCAGAAATATCTACTGAACATAATGAAATAAAGTGAACCGTAAAGGGAACAGGTCGTGTTTATCCAAAATGCATGATGAATGTAAGGATATGAACAAGTCGTGCTTTCAGCAAATTAATGTTAAATGGAAAAAAAAGGAGCAAGTAAATAGGGCCTGTTTTGTTTATATCATCACTACAAGTTGGATTTAAGAAACAGAATAAGTAAAGGAAACATGTATCGTTTGTTCAACCAGTAGGTGCTGAATGTACGAAAACCATCAATCTCATTTGTTCTACCAAAACATGCTAAATGTAAGAAAGGGAACATGTCCATTTTGTTCAACCAGTACATGTTGAATGTAAGAAAGGGAATTATCCTTTATTATTCTACAAACACAAGCTGAATGTAAGAAATGAAACATGTAAAGGGAACATGTTTTGTTTAGTCTACCAATATATGCTGAATGTACGAAATAATGTAAGGAAGTAAGGAAGGGAACACGTAAATGAACATGCCTTACTGATTCCACAAATACATGTTGAATGTAAGAAAGGAAACAATTAGATGGCCATGTCTTGTTTATTCTACTAATACATGATGAATGTAAGGAAGGAAACAATTAGATGAACATGTCTTGTTTATTCCTCTACTACATGTTGAATGTAAGAAAGGAAATAATTAGATGGATCATGTCTTGTTTATTCAACTAAAACATGTTGAATGTAAGAATGGAACACTTAGATGGATCATGTCTTGTTTATTCCACTAATACATGTTGAATGTAAGAAAGGAAATAATTTGATGGATCATGTCTTGTTTATTCAATTAAAACATGTTGAATGTAAGAATGGAAGCACTTTGATGACCATGTCTTGTTTATTCCACTAATACATGTTGAATGTAAGAAAGGAAACAATTAGATGGATATAGGAAAATAAATAATTAGATGGATCATGTCTTGTTTGTTCAACTTAAACATGTTTAATATAAGAATGAAACATTTTGTTTATTCCAATAATATATGATAAATGTAAGAAATGAAGCAATTTGATTGTCATGTCTTGTTTATTTCACTAATACATGTTGAATGTAAGTTAGGAAGCAATAAGATGAACATGTCGTGATTATTCCACTAAAACATGTTGAATGGAAGAAAGGAAACAGTTATATGGATCATGTCTTCGTTATTCTACTCATGAATGTAAGAAAGGAAACAATAAGATTGCCATGTCTTGTTTATTCTACTTATACATGGAAAATGTAAGGAATGAAACAATTACATGGTCATGTGTTGTTTATTTCACTAATACATGTTGAATGGGAGAAAGGACACAATTAGATGGCCATGTATTGTTTATACCACTAATACACGTTGAATGTAAGAAAAGAAACAATTACATGCTCATGTCTTGTTTATTTCACTTATACATGGTGAATGGAAGAAAAGTACCAATCAGATGGTCATATCTTGTTTATTCCACTAATACATAATGAATAAAATAAAGGAACAAAGTTGATGATCATGTCTTGTTTATTTCACTTATACATGATGAATGTAAGAAAGGAATTAATTAGATGGTCATGTCATGTTCATTCCACTAATATATGGTGAAAGGAAGCAATTAGATGGTCATGTATTGTTTATTTCAGAAATACATGTTGAATGTAAGAACGGAAGCTATTATATGGCCCTGTCTTGTTTATTTCACGTATGCATGTTGAATGTAAGAAAGGAACCAGTAAGGTGGTCATGTTTGTTTATCCCACTAGTACATGTTGAATGTAAGAAAGGAATCAGTTAGATGGTCATGTCTTGTTAATCCCACTAATACATTTTGAATATAAGAAACGAACAAATTAGACGGTCATGTATTGTTTACCCCACTTATATATGTTGAATGTAATAAAAGAACCATTCGATGGTCATGTCTTGTTGATCCAACTAATACATGTTGAATATAAGAAAGGAACCAATAAGATGGTCATGTCTTGTTTATCCTACTAATACTTGTTGAGTGGAAGAAAGGAACCAATTAGATTGTCATGTCTTGTTTATCCTACTAATACATGTTGAGTGGAAGAAAGGAACCAATTAGATGGTCATATCTTGTTTATCCCACCAATAAATGTTGATGTAATAAAGGAACCAATAAGATGGTCATGTTTTGTTTATCACACTAAAACATGTTTAGTAAAAGAAAGGAACCAATTAGATGGTCATGTCTAATTTATCCTACTAATACATGTTGAATGTAAGAAAGGAACCAATTAGATGGTCATGTCTTGTTTATCCCGCTAATACATGTTGAATGTAAGAAAGGAACTATTTAGATTGTCATGTCTTGTTTATTCAACTAAAACATGTTGAATGTAAGAAAGGAACCAATTAGATGGTCATGTCTTGTTTATTCAACTAAAACATGTTGAATGTTAGAAAAGAACTAATTAGATGGTTATGTCTTGTTTATTCAACTAATACATGTTGAATGTAAGAAAGGAACCAATTAGATGGTCATGTCTTGTTTATCCCACTTTTACATGTTGAATGTAAGAAAGGAACCAATAAGATGTTCATGTCTTGTTTATTCAACTAAAACAAATTGGATGTAAGAAAAGAAGCAATTAGATGGTCATGTCTTGTTTATTTCACTAATACATGTTGAATGTAAGAAAGGAAACAATTAGATGGTCATGTCTTGTTTATTCCACTAATACATAATGAATGTAAGAAAGGAAGCAATTAGATGGTCATGTCTTGCTTATTTCACTAATACATGTTGAATGTAAGAAAGGAAACAATTAGATGATCATGTCTTGTTTATTCCACATATACTTGTTGAATGTAAGAAAGGAACCAATTCGATGGTCATGTCTTGTTTATTTCACTTATACATGTTGAATGTAAGAACGGAAGCAACTAGATGGCCATGTCTTGTTTATTCTACTAATACACGATGAATGTAAGGAAGGAAACAATTAGATGAACATGTCTTGTTTATTCCTCTACTACATGTTGAATGTAAGAAAGGAAATAATTAGATGGATCATTTTTTTTATTCTTCTAATACATGGTGAAAGTAAGCACGGAAACAATTAGATGAACATGTATTGTTTATTCCACTTATTCATGTTTAAAGTAAGAAAAAAAACAATTAGATGGTCATGTCTTGTTTATTCCACTAATACATGGTGAAAGTAAGAAAGTAAACAATTGGATACTCATGTATTGTTTATTCCACTAATACATGGTAAAAGTAAAAGAAACAATTTGATGGCCATTTTTTATCCCACTACTACATGGCAAAAGTAAGAACGGAAACATTTTGACGGCCATGTTTTTTATCCCACTAATACATGTTGAATATAAGAAAGGAACCAATTAGATGGAGCATGTCTCTTTAGTTAACTAATACATGTTGAAAAGGCAAGCCTAATTGCGATGAATGATTATATTGTATTGAATGTGGAGTACATCAGTCGGTAACGTGTCTGGTTGTCATTCCAGGGGTCATGAGTTGGCGTAATGCATTCTGAATATGTGGGCAGTAGTATTAACCTGTGCAGATGATATTTTTTAAATCCTGAATAACCGTCTATTAAAACGGATTTGGTGCACTGACTATCGTCAAAAATATGTTGAAAACTTGCAAAATGTCACATACACAAACTCCTATTCGAAAAATTCATAGCAACTAAGTATCTTTTGCGTAGTGCAATGTCTGTAGTTATTTCCGGGTTTCATGTTCACAGCAAATGAAGATGTGTGAGCTCAGTTTCTTCACTTTGTGAGCAAGAATATATAGAAAAGCAGACTATTATGATATCTTAGAAGAACAAAAAATATAATTTCAACAGAAGATATATAAATAAATAATGCATACATTGACAGAAGATATAAATAAACTTTGGCAATTGCCATTTTCATATTAGTTATAATTTGTGTCTAGCACATATAATATGTCGTGGGAATACAGAACTTAGCAAGTATGATGAATATACATGATGTTACTGTTTTGGAGCTGAACACTTCATTTTATTACCAATATAGAATATATTTCACAAATAGATCTGAATGTCATTCATTACGTGCAGTGCGCTGATACGGCGAGAACTCCCATTCAGAACCATTGTACCTTGTTGACAATAAACCTATATGCGCATAATATGACGGGATATAACGCAAAACGTCATAGTTTATACAAAAAACAATGCAAATTCAAACACATTTATTTGGGTTCATTTATTAATAAAACTCATTTTAGTTTATTTTGTTCTTGTTATTATGGTTTTCTGTTTTGTCTTCGATGTCGAACACTGTTATGTAAGCTTTTTTTTGCAACTTTGATGAAAAAGTGACTGATAAGTCTCATTAGGCTGGGTATTTTTTAATATTTATTTTACATTTGTGCTCAAATTGTTTATCTAACATCTATTGTACTTGCCTGTTCTATCCCAGCTGCAGGCAATTCTGTAGAGAGAAGTGTCTGTATTTCTATAATTGATCCACAAATTGTGGTATTGATTTATGCATTCGACTTCACAATTTTGGAACGTGTACACGCTAGTCTCAAGTCTTATAACTTCTCTAGGTCAGACGCAATTATTGCATATTTTCGAGGCATTAATTGTAACAATGTATCCCCTAAGTTCAACTGCCCAATGGTTATTTTATAATGACAATGACACTTATCTAAGACTATACAAGATATTAATATGTTAGATAAAAGTGTGTTTTATTATGAAAAATTATATTATGATTTATATTGTTTGTCAAATAGTGTAGAATCGTTTGTCTTAAACGTATATCTGTTTAGCCATGCTTTAGCTCGGTGTCAATGTTTTACAAGATGACTATTATTTAAACTGTTTTGTTTAACGATATGACGACTTGGTAACGGCGATGTTATGTATATTCCTTTACAATGCTTAAACTTCCCAGTGGCATTCTGCTTTTCACTATTCGAAGGCGCATTTAGAGGGGAAAAGCGAACGAAATCTAAGTACTTCTTTATTTATATGCAATTAGACCTTTTTCGCATTCACCCCTCGGTTTTCCTTTTGTATGCATTGATCTATTGAACGTATAAGGATTATATCTGTTGATTATGTTTGTGCTGTTTTCATGGTTGTTGTCTTTGAATGCTGGGCCATCTGTTGGGGTAAGGGCATACATTTTCCTTTTATCGGATATAAATCCTCATATGAGACATATGATGCAATTGTGTTGCATTTTTTGTTTATATCTTTCTTCCAGCAAATGTGCACTTTGCATATTTGTTTAGGTACGAAACAAAACACATACGAAGTATTAAAATTCTTGAAACATTTGTGACGGTGTCCTGTGAATGCTATATGTTTAGGGGTTGTTTTTACCAATCATTCTAAAGAATAGTGTTAGACTTGAACTCAAGAATTAATTTTGAAAAACAAAACTTAATTATGCAGCATAACTTTTATTCTTAAAATTGTCTCCCAAAACCTTTGGAAAACTACTTATAAATGTAACTGAGACGAAGATTCAAAATAAGTTTGGCAATTTTAAACTTTAATTAAAATATATTTGTGATCAATGAAATTATAACGTGTATGAACAGACTAGAATGCTGACGACAGACAGCATGCATTTACAGTTGTGTCTCTAATTCTACAACTACACAGAATGGCAAAATAACGTTTTGTATATGAGTTGATTATTACTAGTTGCTATTATTTAAATATATTATGAATGATATAAACGCTAAAACAACATTCGATTTAAGATGTTGCTACCCCTAATACAATGTTATGTGTAGACAATATGAGATGAATGGAGTAAATGAATAAAACATATTTAAAACAAAAGGACATATATGTCCAATTCGGGTTGAAAAAAAATACAAAAAACGGTTCCAGATTTTACTACAGTATAATACAAAAATTATTACGTGTATAATCTTACATTATTATTACGCTTAAAAAAAAGGCCTATGTAATTTGGTTTTGAAATATTTCTAAAATGGTTTGTAATGATTGTGATTTCTTGCTGCAGATGAGTAGATCAAAGGTTGGTAAAGTATATTTTATAGGATATAAACATATGCATGGATTTCTGAGAATTTTCTCAGAAAAAATCTCAGGGTGACACTGCAACCTGGTCAACCTACCAGTAATTGTCCATTTTTATGTGGGTATACATTCCTGCAATGGAAACAAAAAACTTAAAAGATTCTATGTGGAATTCTTTTTCTACCACGGAAATCCTAAAGCTTATTTTATATAGAACAAAGAACAAAATTCAACTGTGTAGTGAAACCTATATACATATAGAAGAAGTGACCACAACACAAGGATAAACATGGAATGGGCAATAGTGTAACAACCACTTTGGAGTTTATACCTGTTTAATGTGTGCATCTAATATCTCTCTTGTTCCTTCTCTACCTCTTCGTCTCATTTCAAAAATAAAATAGTGTAAGACACATAATTTCGAAGAGCTGCATGCAATGACTTCCATTAAATGGGTCATATCAAGAGAGCTAACTATTAAATCATTGTTATGCCTCGTTTTTTTGCCTCAGTAATGTTCTTGAATTATCGTTCGGTACAATTTGTCGTCTTCAAAGTGGCAGGGAATACAAGTTATATCACACAAGAGAAAACGAGAAAATTGTTTTCTGTTATTGATTACATGTTCATATTCAACACTGTCCCCAATGAGAAATATATTTTATAAATCCTTCAAAGCTTTTGTCGAGTATTACACGGTCTGAATTAAATTGACATTTTATTATTATTGAAGTATTCCAAATCCTCCGTTGTAATCGGCTTAGGTTAAACGCTGTCTGCCACGTTTTTCCTTGCCAAAACCAATAAACTTAATTTTTCTATTTAATCGCTTTAGAGATGTCCAACAGATATCCAACATACACATAGACGACTGCAATATTCATAATTTAACAATTCGCAGGCTTTAAGTTTTTTCTCAATTTGCATATAATGTTTACCGGAGACTGCTCTCTTTGCATTAGTTGTTTTATTTTATGTGACATACTTAAAGCGAAAGTGTAATGTTCACATTTTTTTTATTATAAACAACTGATCGCAGGTCGGTTATTTTATTGAAGCAAATGTTAGATTTGTTTTTTGTCATATAACTAAAAGCATTCATATTTGAAACATCCACTAAGGAAATATCCTACACAAATTTTTTCTTTGCATATTTCCCAGCAAGTACATAATCAAAGCGATTAGTGCGGCAAAAGACAGATATGGTCAACAGTAATACTTATGTTAACTAGCGTAATGTATTATAACTGTCATGCTTCTGTCCGACTTAGTCATCCGAAACAAGTTATTATAAAGTTGGGATGGCAGGAGTGTGAAGTTGTTGTTGTATTGTATTTAGCGTCGCTTTAACCAGGTATGTCGACGGTGACTACCTGAGACAGTATTCTGATCGCTGACACACTGAAGTATCATGCCACCGACACACTGTATGATACTCCATACAGTCACCTTATTCTGACACCTGGCCGACCAGACCTAGAACTATCGTCTAAATGCTGAGCGTCAAGTCAAAAAGCTTCTACTACCATTTTCCAAAGCTTTGGTATGATTCGGCGAGGATCAAACCCAATGATTTTGAATCGTTCTTAAAAACGTACACGGACGAATGTGTTGGATCATTTTCTCTGTCTTGTCGTACCCGTATGTATTGTTCTACTGTTGCTCTGTCTTCTACACAGGCACCGAGTACATACGCGCATATCAAGACTTTTTCCCTTTTATATAATTTCCAGAGCATATTTATGTTATATACAATACAGATGTGCATGCCGCCGTATTTGTAAAAGAACAGTCAGGCGATGTACATTGGGCCTATGATGTGATGACGGAAAAAGAGCGAGGTTGGATGCACTAAAAAATTATTGAAGCTACCTGTGTTACCTTCCGTTCGAGGTGGTTACTGCTCTTGTCACTTCTTGTCTATGCGTTCATTGAACTTATAACAACCAGTATCAGTACGTATATTAGTTGTATACAGCATTCTGCTTTGGTGTACTTTGAATGCAACGTATATTGCTTATATATTTTCTTATTTTTGTTAATGCATTTTATAATTTCAATATTTATATAAGGTGTTCAATATTACCTATAGATATATAAGGCATGACAGTTCCATTTTTAGGGATGACTCTATCTTTACTGACGGTATACGAGATCGGAACGTACATATACCTAGCAAAGAAAGGGAACTTAAAAGGGGCGGGACAATACAATTTGCTCGGTACACGTTACTGTAAGCTCATATGTCATGAACGTTCAGTTTTTATGTTTACATTATTGCTTGTTATATAAGCTCGATTATGAAGTAAATACTGAGCTTGTGTGAACTCTCTCTCGAGTCTCGGTACTTTCGCAGTTGAACCAGTACTGGTTGTTATTTACGAGAGACCATCGGAAAAGGTCATAGATCAACATATGGTTTGAGCGGTCAACGCCCCATTCACTACATCCAAGTCTTAAAACACCCAATATTTACCAACCTCTCTCGTCCATCTATTATCTATTGTCTATTTCTTTATACAGGCAAATAAATTGTTATATCAGTTGGTTTAAAGTCAGATAGCAGAATGACAAAGGTAAAGCGAATTGAAGAACTAGTTTCTGTTGATTTCTGATATTTTTTGCTGTAGTTCTGATTTATCGTGATATTTCAAAACATTGTTTTTACCAAAATATATGCCGGAAGTTACGCATGGAATATGTACCACTCAAGCATATATATGGGACGATAACAGAGGTATACGGTACGGTCGTTTTATGACCCTTGCTTCCCAGCTCGGTCCAAAATCGTTATGTTAGAAATGTTGGCCAGTTACTTGCGGAAAGACGGTAGTTCTACGTAAAAATTGACATGCCATACATAACAGCGGCGTTTGAAATGGCGTTAACACTCAATGTAAACAGTCAATGTAATAATGTTAATATTGTTTACATGTTTTAACTGAAAATAAATGAAGCATATAAAAACATTTAATTTTTGCTTCTGAGATTGGAAACCATTCGTGCCTTGAAGTCGTTAACTTGCTCGATATTAATGTTTTTAAAAAAAGTGATGGACAACCCCGACCCCCATACACCTATCACGGGCTGATTAAATATGTCATCATATATTTGGTGACTGAAATTAGAAAATAGAATTTAAAATGATACAATTTACAATGTAGAAACAAATCAATACAGCTGGAGTAACCTTCTTCACATATTAGTCATGTCTATCCTTATCTGTATTTAAAGTGGAAAGTCATTACTTTTAATGTTAAACGCAATTATGTATATGAGGGAAAGATGTTTAGATATGCCATATCTTTTAAAAGTAATTAACACATACATAAACCCACGTTATCAGTTACAAACAACTACTAATCTGGAAAAACATATGAATATAAGATGTTAACGGGCAATGTTATCTTAAATGGGTTGCTATCACACACAGGTTATTGACACTATGTCTAATTTCAGATACGGTTTGTGTGATTAAATCGTGTAGATTATGTCTGGTAGAGATGCGGATCCGAATGAAATAATGCTTCTTTTTGACTTCGAGCATTGAATCATTGGATCATGAATCACGAACTGAAATGCATTAATGTGGTCATGAAAACACCGTATAAAATGCACGGCGTAATATGATTAGACGTTGAAGCACAGGTAATAAAGGGGTCCTTTGGCAGCAAAGTACCGAGTCAAGAAACGAAATATGTGTCATATGTGTGTGTGTGCGTGTATGTATGTATGCATGTGTGTATGTGTTTGTGTGCGCGTGTGTGCTAGCGCATGCGTGAGAGCTTGCGTATGTTTACGTGAGTGCGCGTGCATGTGTGCTTTATTAATTACACTTTTTGTTACTTATATTTACTGACATACCTAAATCATGTTTGAAATTGTAAAATATAGTTGAAAGGATATGGCTGTATCTAATGCTTTGCCTAAACTTGTGGGCAGACCCTTTTGTCGAAAATTGTAATAATATATATTGCTATACGTGTTTATATGAAAATACCATCTGTTTAAACTAAAAATAAAACGAGATTAATAGACTCGGTTTAACTGAGTCTTTTCCTGAGGAGTAGTAATAAGCAATAAACTCCACAACCACTCTCACCCGCTTGAATGGTATATTTTTAAGAAAACACTGTATGATCGTTCCAAGAAATCAAAATGATAACGACACTGAGTGAAAGTCTGGGCGATTTCTCACGACCGCCACACAGCACATACGACTGGTGCCGAGATATTCAAAAATGTAAGATAATGGATTACTTGGAATCAGATAACGCAGTCAGAAGATGAAAATAGTGGACTCGGTTTTATTTTGTCAGTTCACGACGGGTAATAAATCAAGCATAATCTCTCACGTCCACAAAAATGAACATCAATGGTATTCTAATCTCGAACAAGATTCAAAAAAGTACGTTGAGTACGGGTTGAGTTTTAAAGGATTTAAATAGACATAATGAATTTGGGAGAAAACAAATATTTGGAAATTTAGAAGAGAAAACAAGAAATGCACAGTTAGATAAACCTCGTGTTTCTAAGCATATATGCGTTCTTGGTTCATCTTTATTTGTTTAAATTGAGTTATTTTGTCACCTGTGAATTAAAACAGTATATGGATAAGTTAACAAAAGCCCAATGTACCAAACATAAGTCAAGTTTCGTTTTTTTTATGGTTTTTTGGGGGGAAGTCGTTTTTTTTTTCTCAAATATAAATTCTGTGTTGATTTATGGCATTGACTGGTTTAAATGGTTACAAAGACAGTTTGACCAAGGTCAATATTTGATCAGAAGTGACAATGAACCAGATGGTTTATATCTTTAAGAATTCAGATGAAGATTATCATTAATAAAACATTATTCAATTGATTTATAACCCGCACAGTATTTTTGTCGTTTCCAGCACTACATTCATTAAATATTAAAGGCAACCCATGCAAGTAATCAGACTCGTTGGTTTTCTTCTGAATGAAAAGGTTTATTGTAAAAGTATCATTTTCAGCGAAGGTTGTTATTATTAAGGCATCCGGACACGTGTTTGTAGCACGTGTACAGAGTTTAGTATACAAATATTACGTTTCATATCATACAATATTAAGAAGAGTTTATGTGCCCTACTGTCTTTCTTTTTCATATAAATCTAAATTTCATAGTTTGGAGTTATTCTTATTCGTTTATTTTTTATCATATCATGCTAAATCGTTAATTCCCAATTTGATCCGTTAAATAGCAAGGTTTGGAAAGCCACATTTGGTCAGCTACCACAATTGAGACGAGCGCTCTGATTGGCTGTAAAAAGTATAGGAATGTTCAGGGCATATATTTTTTAGTAAGCTTATTTTTGGTTGGATGAAAATGTCAAACTGGCAATTGATTAGAATAAAATATATTATGTTTGTGTAAAAAAAAAATACACATATATTTCTGTGACTGACAAAATTCAATTTATCAAAAAAACGGTATGGACAGTAAAATTGGTGAATTTCAGTTTTTTTTTCAATCTGGAAGTGGAGGTACCGAACTTCAGGGGGCAAAAAGTGGTAAAACGTGACCCCATTTTAAAGACATTTTAATTTTAGTTTAGGATAGTACTTTAATATGATATAGGACTTTTCGGTCCCTGAATGATAGAAAATTAGGTCAATTGTTTTGATGTAAGTCTATGGAAAACGCAATGGTGGTAGCTGACCATTTGAGCACGTTGGTTTGTCAGTTGCTTCAAGGCATAGTACCACCATTTGAAAAAGGACGTGCTTCCGTCGGGTAGTTGCGTAATGGCGGTTTAAAATAATTCTCGTTTTTTTTCTTTAAAAATGCATTTTTCTTATTTTAATGCACATTTTTTTAATTTGAATGGCATTATTTGTGAATTTTGAATATTTTGACAGCATTGTCATGTTTGTACTTTGAAATTAAAAAAAAAATTAATGCTTGGCAATTGAGGTATGAATACATGATTTTGGAAGTTTACTTTTACTTTGTCAACAGTGTAAACACTGAAAAAAAATCTCTTATATGACACATGACCCCTGCTTTTCTTATCATATTTTGATAGTGCAGAGGTTGATAAACAGTAAAATGTAAGTTTCACTTCTTTCATTCATGTCCCTCTATGAATGACAAGCCTTCAAACATTCATTATTTACTACAGAATCAAGAACAAAATCAATGGTGGGTTTACATCTCAACTGAAAGTTTGAATAACGTCATAAGCCATGAATGATTCTTTTTCTTGCACACCAAACACATTGAATATCTATTTTAACTTAATTTATCATTATAGATTTTACAACGATAGCTTTTAAGACATTTATTATATGACTTACGTCAGATATTTATATGTTACGTCATTTAGATAGTTCCAACGTCACAGCTCAAGAATTTTATCTCGGTCCTAGGATGAGATAGAAATATCTAACCCCGGTAAAAATGTAGATATCCTTATCAATGTAAGTATACCCCCTCTGTCTAAAGTGCAATAAATTGACTCAAGTCTTCCATATTCATTTGGTTATTTGTTTATCCATTTCTTAAAAAAACATATATTGTTATATACTAGTAAGTAGACCAAACATTGGATATTTTTTATTTTATTTTTTTATTTTATTTTATTTTATTTCAATCACTGAAAAGTGATTCATTCAATCACCCCGTAATAGGTCTGTGAGGGAGGGCCATCCCTCAATAAACCGTACAAATATATGTATCAGTCAAGTTGTAACATACATTCATATATATATATATATATATATATATATATACTGAAAGGAAAAAGAAAGCATATATTTTGGTTTTTAAAATTATTTCATTATTGACTAAGTTTATTCATGTGATGGAAAATGAACTGATTTGGATATTATTAATATGGCAGGAATATTTCATGATTTGATACAAGAAAACACATTTTATGTTAGATCTTATTCGATATTATAAAAAGGACATTTCACTTGTTACATCAGAATATAACATACTGCAATAAATAATCTTACTGACAAAATGTAAAAGGTATAGTAGAAAAAGCACATTTACCCCATAATTACATCAACTGATAATGCAAAAATACCAATATATCAAACTTTTACCGTCTAAAATTAAAAACAATAGAATATAATACCCTACCCCCACCCCTTTTTGTGATTTTTGCCAATTTTGCCAGTTTTCGAATATCAACATGTTACATTGCGTTGTGCTGACATCAAATATGAAACATACCATAAAAAGTATATTATCTGCCTTACTGCATCAGCTGACAATGTAAAACCTTCACAATCTAAAATTTGACAAAAATGTTGTTGCCAGTTCTGACAATGTCGAACAGGTACATGTTACAATAAGTTTTCTTACACCAAATAATGAAAGATACAGTAACAACAGTATATTAACATGAGGTGACAAAGGAAAACTACTAATACATCAATATTTTACCATCTAAAATATGGGGGGGGGGGGGGGAATATAGTATATCCCTGCCCCATTTCGGCTTTTTACTAATTTAGATAGCTTTAGAATTGTATTATGTTAAAATAAGTGATTATTGTATCAAATAATGGCATATATAGTAGAAAAAGACACGTTTAATAGATCAACTAGTTTTGCAAAATTATTAATGCATTAAAATTGTACTGTCTATGTTTTGAAAATAAAAGAATATAATATACCTGCCACTTTTTCGACTTTTTTCGAATATTAAAATGTTACAATAGGTTATCCTTACGTCACATAATAAAATATACAGTAGACACACGTATTTATTAACATTCCTAGTTCGAGTACATCAGCTAACAATGCAAAAATACCAATACATCAAACTTGTACCATCTGAAATTTGATAAAATACAATCCCTATTCCATTTTTACTTTTGTCAATTGTGGAATGGTAAAATGTTGTAATAACTTATCATGACATCAAATAAATTAAACTGTTGAAAAATTATTATTGTTTTTTTCTTTCAACATATAGATACAGTTCAAAAATAGAAGAGCTTATACAACAAACGTTTTGCCATTTGATATTTGAAAAGAAAATAGAATATAGAAATCCCAACCCCTAACCTATTTAAAGGCTTTTTTTTACAAAATTGGCAATTTTCATGTTACAATTAGTTAGCCTGATATCAAGTACTAGGTACAACAGATCAAGTCGTGTATCCTTCTTACTATATCAATTTTCTAGACTTTCTTCTGAATAAACAACAACTAGTTTTGGGTTTAAGTCCGTCAATGTAAGTTTGTCAGTATTTTGTCAGTTCACATGCACCGAGTCCCTTTTTCATTTCCCCAACACAATTTGATTGTCATTGAATAAAAACAAACAGCAACATTTACATTTAATAAGACTATAATAATAATGAAAGACAACGATTTCCGACCACACTGAGCTAACATGAACGTTCTTTATTTTAACCCAGATTAAGGTTATAAAAACAGGCAATAGTCAATATCTCACAATCTTTAATTCATGCAACCGTAAAACATTGAGTTTTAAGAAGAAAATCACGAATGAGAGTATTTTGGTAAATCGTGTTAAAAAAATTCTAAGAAAAGCAAGCGTCGCCGATGACCAAGACTAAAATAATAGGGGATTTCCCAGGTTACGAACTTATCCGAAGTTACCCGATTTTTTCCGATTACGTTATGGACGGAATACTTTAAAGGGAATATATGTCTTAAAACATGAAATGGCTATTAAAATGGATAAAAAGCATCTCAATATCATTATTAAATGAAATCCGATTTTTTTGGTATGTCAAATCAACCAAAACGTTAAAAAAATCGATATTAAGATTGGAGTGGTAAAATTGAAAAAAAAAACACTATGTTTTAACTATGTTAAAAGTAAAAGTATTTTTTGATAATATGTAGATGGCCTTTCCACAAACAACACTCAGTTCTGGTTTTACTCAGAAGGCGGGTTCGAGACCGGTTGATATAAGCTCCGAGCTTACTTCACAAACATATAATCCAGTCATACATATATATATGTATCCTACTAACTCCGTGTTGTGTCGAACGATTTAACGAGCTCTACAAAATTAGTTACCACATTAGCTAAAATTAAGTTTTAAATTACAATCAAGTTTTAAATGAAACATTAATAATAAATACTTAATACAGTAACAAAACATTTTGTTACGCCAGTATTCAGGCAAACCTTGCTAGATTTGGTAAAATACATATCTAAGACACTCTAAACCTGATTATAGAGCTAGTTTAATGAAATTAACAGATTTGTTAAATGTATTTGAGAAATTTAATTTGTTCTTATATTTTAATCAATTAAACAATTCGATAAACTTTATTCTCGTTGAACAATTACGTTAATTGAAATAGGAAATTAAATTACACTTGCATGCTTATCAAATTGTGTACATTAACCAAGGAAAAAAACGAGAACTTAACGTAGTTTTGGATAGAATACTATTGTAAAGGATTCACTTAAAAATTCCCTATCCTCACTCCAAATACAGATTCAAGATAAACTGGATATTCAAACAGATAATTTATCCCCTTCCGTATCACTTTATATATCAATATAGCATATATTGATTTATCATATATTGATTTATCATATATTTCCCTTAAGATTATACCTAAATTTTATAGGAAGTTTCATGCCAGTGCAAAATTTCTACGCAATAAAAAACAGAAAAATATAAATAATACGAGACAAAGGGGGCAGCAACCAAAGTAGCTAAAAAATAAATGTACAGAATAATTCTAAGTTAAGGACACTACATAAGAGTGGCCGCCGTCTATGAATAATAAGGAGCAACTTTGTAAACAAGTGAACCGACCCTCACTCTCCCACAAACCTGCCTCGGAAACAGTGCCAATAAACCCAGCCAGACTAGTTTTTATTTGTAAATGCGACATTATGTACATGTTTATTTTGTAAAACACAGGAATGATCTGGTAAATATATGTCTAAGATAGAAGTATGCTATGTATGAATGTATTCGATGTACTCTCGAAGTTCTCTCTTTTAAAACTAGCTTAGTCCTATCAACGCGTGGCTGGTTCAATATCATTAAACACTGCAAGAAAAGTCAACTTAACACTAAATGAGTATTACAATGTTCACCCGTTATCAGCATTGCAGACTAGGAATTCAATTAATATCAGTAGTTATTTACTTGTTTAGACTAGGAATTCAATTACTTTTAATAGTTATTTACCTGTTGCTCTGGTTTCTGTAAGGTCACCGAATACACCCGTGACCGTATCAGCATTTCAGTCTGTGAATTCAATTAATATTGATAGTTATTTACATATTGCTTTACCTTCTTTAAGTTCACCGAATACATCCGTGCCCGTATTAGCATTTCAGCCTAGGAATTCAATTAAAATTAATAGTTATTTACTTGTTGCTCTTCCTTCTGCTAGGTCACCGAATACATCCGGGATATCAGCATTTCACTGATAATTCTTGCGTATGGCTTGCATATGGTGTCATACACATGTTGGTGTTTCTGTTTTAATTTGTTATGTTTGGTGTTACACAAATTCAAAATAAAACACCCACATCATCGTCTGTTATGGAGTGAAGACAAGACAAGAGTAAGGTTAGTCACAGCTGAACCTCCAGATTAAATCTCCCTAGTCGCAAAGTTTCACAAATAGTTTTAAGATGTTAACAACTGTTGTTACGTCTTCAGTTTGATTTTATTATTATATATGCGGCGTAGTAATTTTGTGTTTATTCGTGACCATTAAATGTCACGTTTCATGTAAGATATATATTATTTTTATTTTAGATTTTGTGTCCGTTTTACCTTTCAAGCCAAAATATGTTAAAAGATCATTCTAGTAATTCCATTGATTTGAACAACGAGTCAATACGAAGAAGGCCGACAATGATGTTAAAAGGACAACTATTACAAATTTTCATTTACTATTATGGCACATGACTTAATACAATTATAAAACGCTTTTATGCATTAAAATATTGGTGGTCTAACATTAAGATAAAATAAAAAAAAATATTGATAGTTTTGAACACTCCAACAGTAACGTGTGCAATACATCAATGAAAATATTAATAAGTAAGGTGCAATGGACGTTATACGTTACTTATTAGTCTATGTGTCTGTTTGGTCAGTACGTCGATAATGCTTCATTATCAGATAAAATGTGTCCAGTACCTTGACTTAAGTTACAGAAATAATTAGTTCCATCAGGACATGAGGAAACAATATAATTTTGTTTACTCCTTTCATAATCGAATAATGGAATTGATAATTTTAAACATATTTATAATCGGTGTCGTTTTGGTTTAATTGTTTTGTATTTCATGGTATGTTTATATATTATTCTCTTTAAAATGTCAATCGTTTACATGTATTAATGGAACAATAAACTTTATAAATTACTTGGCTTTACCAGTATGAATATTTTGGTATGGTCACGCACGTTGACACATAAACATTAGAGTATATAGTAAGTTAAGTCCCGAACCTACCGTTCATTGTTCATATTGGGAGTAGAAAATAACATAGAACTGATATTAATGAACTTGCATTTCTTTAAATAGTTTTGATGCATGAACACGGTGTTTATATAATAGCAGGTTTGATGCATGAACACTGTGTTTGTATTTTGCTTTTAAACTGTACAATGCCTTTTCAAGTGTTTACTATATTCGAGAATGTGAAATTAAAGAAATGCATTTCTACATTTTCTGACATGTTTTTCTCTTAAAAATGCATTACTTATAACTTTCTGTTCAGTAAATGATATAAAAAGGTTATTGAATCCCAAAGACGAAGGTTCTATTCGAAGAAAAAGGTTTATTTCGTCATTTAAATGTTTCTTATTTATGATAAATTTGTTAATACACAGGTCGGAATTTTCTGTTTTATTCATCAATGTTTTAGCATAACCGGAAACTGTTTAATGGGTGACTTTATCGAGGGCTGCAATTAAGTATCTGGATATCTAAAATTAAAGCATTTACACTATACAGACACAAATACAATATACGTAGTTGAACAGAAAATCCATAATATATGATGTTTTATATAAACATGCAGTATAACTGCTAAGATCAAAAACACATATCAGCGATATAAGTGAGGCATTTTAAGAAACATATATATTGTAGCCAGTGTAGTGAACTGTTAATAACAACATTCAAAATATAACGATAGGGAGAATTTATTTCAGCTTGAAAGTGACATTTTTGTTCCTAATTGAATGGAATGAAGAACATGATAACGTTTTTAATTATCTTCTTTGTCTTAATTTGTGTTCATCCCCTTGACTGTTACTTCTTGCTCATTATCGCTCCGAGATATCACATGATTATGACATCTATTGATAAATGGATGCAAAACTATAGTGCATGTTTTTATTTCCAGAGAGCATTTTACATTTAGATCACGCTATGCTACCGATCAGAAGGGATTGTGCAAAAAATAATCGTTCTTTTAATTTCAAAAGTGGGACATCTACAAATTAAACTGTAATATGATTACATGGATATTGTCTTATAAATAAGAATCACCTATTATACTCATGTTTGTAATGTAATTTCAGAGTTAAACGTAGCAAAAGTTAAGTCTACCTTATTACTCCTTCTTCAGTTCCCTATTAGTTTAATACTAATAAATGACTTGCCATTTTCTGTGCAAAATACCGTAGTTGATATTTTCGCAAACGATTCTTCCTTCTCAGTTTGAAATATTACTCTTTCAAACGTTATCATAACAGATCTTACTAATGCTGAAACTTCGTGTGTAGCAAAGCGTATGCCTCTGAATGTAGCGAAATTTAAATAAATGTATATTTCCTCTAAAAGCAGAGTTTATCGCATATTTAATGACTTTCCCCCGACACTGATACATCACAAAGATGAAGCTACCCAGTATACACAGAAAATTACTTGAATTTGTGATTGATAACACGTCCTCTTGGTATAGCAAAGCCGACCATGTTATATTTTTCTAACGAGCTTTAACACCATTTCCAATAGCTGACATGTTGTATGTGGCATATCCAGTTTTTTTAGTAGAACCACTGTCCCTCCAAAAGTAACTGGCAAACCTGCTCACATTAGGTATTTAACCTGAGCTGTGCACGGGCCCATGAGATCAGCGATGAGAGGTAAGTGGGGTCGTTAGGCGACAGCGCCGTGGACCATTTGGCCACAAAGGGCCGGCGACCGTGTTATGAAAACTGTAAGTCATCTTCTTTCTTGATCAAAATTCACATCGTTTTGTACCATTGTGAAAGGTGATTTTAATGCTTACATTTAGATTACTGTAGCGTTTTTTGGGGGAAATTATAAAGTTTCACTGGAAGATAAAATTTTAAGATTCATTAAAAGCGCTGCAATACTTATTTATCTAAATATATTTACGATATGCTGTATATAGAACTATTCACCAAGCTTAATCGCATGCATTTTTCAGAATTGGGTTAAATATCAAAAGGTCGTACTTGCGTATAATACATCTTATGATCAAGCTTCTGCTATCATAAGTCTTTGTTTACTCTAACATCTAATAATAATACTCGTCCACCTCCGATCTTTGTTCATGTACTCCTCAAATACTAAAATATTTTGATATTCGTCTCTTGTTTACGGAACCCTATTTCATCATTCCTTTGTAAATATATTGATGGTCTCATGGAAAATTGTTTATATTCAAATGAATTATCTCATTAATTAATGGAAGTCATTATTATTATTATTACTATTATTATTGTTATCATCTTTTTTATCATAATAATTATTATCATCATCATTATTATCATGTTCATCATCATCATCATCATCATCATCATCATCATCAACATCATCATTATCATTATTATTATTATTATTACTATTATTATTATTATTATTATCATTATTATTGTTATCATTTAAATTATTATTAATAAGATTATCATTATTATTATTATAATTATCATTAATATTTAATATGATTTTTGTTATTTTTTTTCTCATCATTATTATTATTATTAATATCATTATTATTATCACTTTGTTATTGTTATTATCATCATCATTATCATCACCATCATCATTATTATTATTATTATTATTATCATTATTATTATTATCACTATTGTTATTGTTATTATCATCATAGTCATCATCATCATTATTATTATTATTATTATTATTATTATCATTATTATTATCACTATTGTTATTATCATCATCATCATCATCATCATCATCATCATTATTATTTTTTTTATTATTATTATTTAAATTATTATTAATAATGTTATTTAAATTGTTATAACTATAAGTGTCGTTGTTGTTGTTAATTCTTAACTGATTTTACAAATATATTGAATACCATCCTCTTTAAAAGCATTTATCTCTAGAACCAAGCTTTTTTCATATTTCTTTTTATCCAGTATTTGTTCAACTGCAAAATAAATTTTCCCAAATTACATTAACCATGTTCATCACGTGAAGACAACATAATTAATTCTCATTTCTTCTAATAGCATTACAAATGTCTTCTTAAATAGTGTAGTTCAGTAGCTCCATTCCAGGACAAATAATAAAACTGCTAGGGATAGCACAAACTGATGTTGTTCAATAAAACAATGATACTTTATGTTTAGAACATTTACTTTATATCTTGCTCGCTGAAACAAGTTACTGAAACATTAAAATGTAACATACATGACGCGCTTTGCAATCGAATTAAGAAAAAGGTAAATATTTTTATTTGTCAATGTTTCTTTGAAAACTTTTAAGCTAGTCGCTATTTTACTTAAACGAACTGAATTAAGTGTGTATTGTCTATTCAGCTTGTTATACTATGACATATTTCTTTTAAAACGAATTCAGGAGTAATATGTGTTGTCCTTTGTTTCGCGCTCACTATATATCCCTGCCCGGCAGCAGTCTCAGTAGTGATTGATATACGACATTGTGTCTCATTATCATTCGTCTCTCACCGCTGGTTCAAGTGGGAAAATTATCAGTTACTTGCGGAGATGGGATGTGCTCGAGTTCTGGTTAACCTTTCAAAAACTCAGAAAATAGCGGTTAGGTTAACTGATCATCTGTTAGCCCTTGATAGCATAAAATAACGCTAAATATTCAATCATTCAATGTATCATGTATTTGTCTTATATCAATTTGCTTTGCAATGATACGCCATATTTTGCCATGCTACAATTTGCTTTGCTTTGATTTCCTCTACTGTGATATGGTGTTATGTGGTGTGCTATGCAAAGGTGTACAGTGCTCTATTGTGCCATGCCATACCCAGGTCAAGCACTGTGCTATACGTTAAAGAAAAGTACTCTATATCTTACCACATATCACAGGTATCGATAAGAATCGGCATTACAGGATATATCACTACTTACCAAATAGGTATAGTGAGTGTTTTAATCAAACTACTTAAGAGCAATACAAAAATGTCCAACTGAAGAGAAAGCACTCACGGAATGTATAACATATTTGTATCATTGATACAAACAATGCATCAAATATTAAAGATAAAGATTTCACTTCACAGTTTAGTTTTGTTCTTTGTTCTATATAAGATAAGGTCTAGAATTTTCATGTTATTAATAAGAAAAAATTCAACATAGAATTTTTTGAAGTATTTTTTTTCATATTAGGAATGCATTAACCCACATAAAAATGAACAATAACTGATAGGTTGACCAGATTAGTTTATAAAGAGGGTGCTGTCTTTTTTCTAAAAATATGTCCTCACATGCTTATAAATCCATGAATATGTTTATATATCTATAAAAGTTACTTTTAACACCAGTGATGTCTTATTGCAGTATATGCTATGCCAGTTTTTGCTCCAGTGATGTTTTATTGCAGTATATGCTATGCCAGGTTTTACTCTAGCTTTGCTCTACTCATCTGCAGCAAGAATTCACAACCACTATATATATAATATTTTAAAACAAAATTGCATAGGACTCTTTTAAGCGTAAGAATCGTTACCGTGGGGTGGGGAAAAGCAGGCGTGTAGTGAGACGTTAACAATCAGAAACCATGCAGAAGAGGAAGCAATAGGGGTTCCTATCTTGGAAACGTACTAGCCAGACCATACCTTACCATACCAGCGTGGAATATAGTTATATGACATATCGGTTAGTGGGAATGTTTAAACTGACCATTCTTTACCATACCAGCGTGAAATATAGTTATATGACATATCGGTTAGTGGGAATGTTTAAACTGACCATTCTTTACCATACGAGCGTGGAATATAGTTATATGACAAATCGGTTAGTGGGAATGTTTAAACTGACCATACCTTACCATACCAGCGTTGAATATAGTTATATGACATATCGGTTAGTGGGAATGTTTAAACTGACCATACCTTACCATACCAGCGTTGAATATAGTTATATGACAGATCGGTTAGTAGGAATGTTTAAACTGACCATACCTTACAATACCAACATGAAATATAGTTATATGACATATCGGTTGGTTGGAAAGGTTAAACTGACCATACCTTACCATACCAGCGTGGAATATAGTTATATGACATATCGGTTAGTGGGAATGTTTAAACTGACCATACCTTACCATACCAGCGTTGAATATAGTTATATGACAGATCGGTTAGTAGGAATGTTTAAACTGACAATACCTTACAATACCAACGTGAAATATAGTTATATGACATATCGGTTGGTTGGAAAGGTTAAACTGACCATACTTTACCATACCAGCGTGGAATATAGTTATATGACTTATCGGTTGGTTGGAAAGGTTAAACTGACCATACTTTACCATATCAGCGTGGAATATAGTTATCTGACTTATCGCTTGGTCGGAATGTTTAAACTCACCATACTTTACCATACCAGCGTGGAATATAGTTATATGACATATCGGTTGGTGGGAACGGTTAAACTGACCATACCTTTCCATACCAGCGTGGAATATAGTTATATGACATATCGGTTGATTGGAAAGGTTAAACTGACCATACTTTACCATACAAGCGTGGAATATAGTTATATGACATATCGGTTGGTTGGAAAGGTTAAACTGACCATACTTTACCATATCAGCGTGGAATATAGTTATCTGACTTATCGCTTGGTCGGAATGTTTAAACTCACCATACTTTACCATACCAGCGTGGAATATAGTTATATGACATATCGGTTGGTGGGAACGGTTAAACTGACCATACCTTTCCATACCAGCGTGGAATATAGTTATTTGACAAATCGGTTGATGGGAATGGTTAAACTGACCATGCCTTACCATACCAGCGTGGAATATAGTTATATGATATATCGGTTGATGGGAATGGTTAAACTGACCATACCTTACCATACCAGCGTGGAATATAGTAATATGATATATCGGTTGATGGGAATGGTTAAACTGACCATGCCTTACCATACCAGCGTGGAATATAGTTATATGATATATCGGTTGATGGGAATGGTTAAACTGACCATGCCTTACCATACCAGCGTGGAATATAGTTATATGATATATCGGTTGATGGGAATGGTTAAACTGACCATGCCTTACCATACCAGCGTGGAATATAGTAATATGACATATCGGTTGAACGGAATGGTTAAATGATAAATCAGAGGCTTTTAGGAACATGCAACTGCTGAAATTGTATATGACTGTGTTTTATTTTTTTTTGTATTTGAAAACTGTTGCATAAGCAAACGATCAGTCAATTTCCATAGAAATGTGAAAGCATATACATTGTTGTAAACAACACATTTAATACAATAGAAGGGGATAATCGAGATGATCATTTCAAATCAAAAACATCTTGAGAGAAGGGAATAAGACAGGGCAAGAAACAAAAAGACAAACATACAGAGAGTAGAAGTGTAAATTTAGAGTTCAACCTTTTCACAGGTACACTAATTTCAATCGCGGTAGGCTAGTACTAAATTTGCACATTGTAAAATGCCCTGGTTAAAGTACTGTTGTTCGGTTTTCTTTTAAGAGCATATACCAAAACGACATCAATGAAGCAAATATGAAAACTTAGTGTAGTTTAATGTAAAAATGCAAATCTGTAGAAAAAAAACAATAACACTTTTGATCGAAATATTTCAATTTTGTTTGTGGTTTTAAGGAAGAATATTTATTCCTGAAAGTGAAAAAAACTATCATCACCTTAAAAGCCATATTTTATATGTTAAGAAAATAATTATCTTTCTTACAAACTTGTTTGTCGTTGTACTCTTATCGCATAAGAAAAAAAAGAAAATGTAGTGTAAACAAAAACCATAAGTACATTATATTTTTGAAAAGGTAATGAGTTAAATCATGATTTATTTACAACTCAGAACAGACTAAATGGTCGACCATCCAAAAACATTACAGCTATGTTGATTCGATTTGCTTTATTAGCTGCTGAGAAATTGTGTGAATCATTGGCCAGTCAGAAATCATAATTCACCCTGGCTGTCGTATTAAATTTGATCATAAGCAAAAACTTCACAAGTGAACCACCTAAGGAAAATTCCTGAAACATTTGCATTTTTATGATAACAGAGAAGATGTTCTTAAAATCAGCCAGTCAGAAAACTTGATTTTCACTGGCCGTCATATTGAATGTTTGAACAGGATAAAAACACACGCATATAATTGGAAGAGGACAGGAAAATATTGCAAAGTGTGTTTAATTTTTGACAATTTGCTTATCTCGCACCACCGACTCAAGTTGGAATGTTGTCAGTTACTTAAAGAGATGGTGTGCTTAAGTACTGCTTAACTTTTCAGGATCCCAGGAAAGAGTGGTAAGGTTAACTGATCGTACATAAGATTTACTAAATACAATATAATTCTTAATAAGTTTTAAATGAAACCACAAGAACAAAATAAATTTGAAGTATCTAAAACTTGGCTATTTTTTGTTTTTAGTAGGAAATATACACTCATGAGAGAGTGAAAGAGTTCCTTCGTTTCCCATTGACTAACATAACGTAATCTAATTCACTTATCGTAAACTATACACGTCCATATTCAGTCGTGTAAGTCGATAAAACGATCGGAGCTTTGCTTCAGATCTGTAATTATCTGCCGGAGTATCTATTATCACACCGAGTATACTGCCAGTTTGCTGGTGTATCCAATTTATCTAATACGAGGCTTTGCGTTATATATTACTTCCCGGTGACCGATTTGCGCCCTTTCTTGGAGAATTAAGACAAAGCAATTTAAAGAGTGCTCTGTGCCAGAACTGTGAAATCAGTTCTCAGATAGTTCATATAGTACCTATTCAATTATCAATCTCATCTTTAATGGCAATTTTTTATTTAATGTCCAAGGGAATGTACATTACTGTTAATAGGAATACAAGATCGTTACAGAAAAATGAATTTGTTTATGTGAGCAATGCATTATGTAAATTGTCTCAATGTTACTATATATAACTTCAAATGAGTTTAGAGAGCAATTCATTTTATAATAAAGGTACGAAATACATTAAAAAAAACAATTTAGATAATTATGTTCGAATCTTATGATGAAAAACTTAAATCTAGTTTTAATTTTATTTTTTCATAAATTATATATCGTCATTCGCTTAAAAATCAAACCAATGGTTTTAATCCTTAATGATAATAAATTGCAGCAAACTAAATGCATTAAGCGAATTTAAATAAATTTGCAGCAAAAACATCAACAACTTTTATCCAACACTCACATCAACGTTGCATGCCTTCAAGACTAAACAATGGAGCGGTAATGTGGTGGATATAGTGTTTGCCGCTAAATCTAGAGGTTCAAGTCCGATCCGCAGCTGGACACGTTGCCCCTTAAAACACTCAGTACTGGCTTTACCCAAGAAGCATACTCGAGAGCCGTTAAAAATAGGCTTAATTCTTCTTCGCAAGTGAGCTAAATTAAATTAGTATAAAATAAGCACTACGTAATACGGAACCAGTGTTATGAGTTTTGTTATATGATAAGAGTTGTGTCCCATTACTGTAATGAAAAACAAATTTACATTTGATCAAGCGGTTATTTTCTCCATTTGACAAATACTTTGTTTTCCTACCAAACCCTATCTTTTTACCAGACAATTTAGAAATTCGTAATGATATCACTATTTTACAACTTTTAACATCGCTTTACAGCTATGATTAGCTTATACTAATTCATTTTAGCTCAATTGTGAAGACATCTCAAAGTTTATATCAACAGTTCCTCGGTAGAACTGGTACGGAGTGTATTTTTTTTAGAGGTCATCGGGTTGGTCTAGGAATCGAACCCACAACGTGGGCGACATTCTATCCACTGAATTACAGCAGTTGATACTCTGATTAAATTTTAAGCATTACCATCGTGCAAGAGGAATTTGATTACACACTCTAATTCTAAACATAGCATTAAACCAATACATAAGAAACATATTAAATTACTTTTTTCGGAAAAGAAATATGCTATACTAAAAATTAAATGTGATTACACTGTATAATAATAATAATTATTTCAGCGTACACAAATACACAAACACATTCATAACACTTTGTTCAGTGTCTTTTTTACAATATCCACTCGATTTATATTTGCACATTGATTGACTAGTGTTGGCGAGGTTAGTGGGGTTAAAATTGTTATATACTTAACCTTCTAATATTGAATTATATTGTTTTCCTTTAACAGACAATGGTGTTTCAGTAGTGTCATTTTGATTTCTCAATTTTGTCCCAGATGGCATTTTCATATTGTATTAAATATGTAATAGCTCGGCAAAAGTGTCGACTATAATTCTTGTTCTTCCTTGTTCTTGTTCTTGTTTAACTATTACACGGTCGCTATCTCGTAAAGATATTAACTTAATGCATTTATTCACTTGTATCACATAAACGACGTTTGAATAAACTCTCTGTATTGACATTTATCTAATTTTGAATATTCTGTTCCAGTTTATAAAACCACAATGAACATGTCGGCTCAATAAAAACTTCTAGTTCATTTTTTAACTCGAGACTAATTTAATCACTGGTTCGCGTTTATGTCCTTTTCCGTCCTAACGGTATATTGGAATGGTTTAAGCAAATAATTTGTCATGTTCAAAATGGCAGAAAATAACAGTTATACGGCACTAGAGGATACTGGGAAATTGTTCCCTGTAATTTATTTCATGTTTATATTCACTACTGTCCCATGTGAGAAATATATTTTCTATAAATTTGCAAATGATTTTGTCGATTAATACACATTCTTCATTAATAACAATTTGGTTATTACCAAAGTCTTCCAAACGAAACATCTTATCTCATTTATATTGCGTTCCCCCGTGAATTAAACATTGCCCTATTCGTCTAGATTTAGCGTTTCACTGTGGTTGTATATCCCAGTCAACTTGATTTCATCGTTTCAATTCCCTTTTCCAATATAGGTTGTTTTGTTATTATTTAAAAAAATATTAAGATAGAGAAATGTTGCGTTTTATTTAATTTGAAATGATATAAAATCAATTACGATAACATTTGCTTGGTAACTGTCCTCTATCAAATGGTTACATACACTACATTTTATCACTTCAATTCCCTTTTAAAAACTAGTTGATTTTGATCATTTATAATACACACAGATAGATATAATAAAACATTATTAATTTGTTAATGGTATAATATAAATTGCAATATTTGATAAGCGAATCTACTGGAATGATGACAATACAACCTCGATATTTCAAATTTAGGTTACTTATACTCGTATATAAATCAAAATAAGATGAAACTGTAAAACTATGGCAATATTATCTAAAACGTTCTCATCACTTTGGCAATCAAATCAAGAAATATATTTAAAAAAATCAATGAACTGAAATTTACAAACGCCTAAAAACAAAGCTTTATTAGGCAGAATGATAAAACATTTAGTAACTTCGTGACAGAAACATGCATTTAGTGAAAGGGAAATAACTCCTTAAAGAGAATTATTATTCATCAGACTGGCAAAACTAAATGCTTTTCTGGTTATTGTAATTAAACTATTTTCAAACATTTTAAACTCTTGGATGAGGGACATTTACTCCAGCACAGTACTCATATATTCAATATAAAGTTATGTCCAGGATGTCCATGATATCAGAAATATTCCACATAGATGTTTTTAAAATGTATTTTAAAGCAGGAATATGTCCCTACATAACGATGAACAACAACCGGTAGGTTGATCAGCTTGTTGTTTCGTTTAAAGAGGGTTCAGACACACCATAATATGCTTTTAAAAAAGTAGTCCTCAAATGCTCATAAATACATGCATCTGTTAAAATCTTATAAAAGTCACTTTTTAACACCAGTGGTCTTATTATAGTATAGGCTTTGCCAGCTTTGCTCCACTCATCTGCAGCAAAAAAAATCACAATTACTATGAACCATTGTGAAAAAATTTCAAACAAAATTACATAGGACTATTTTAAGCGTAAAAGTCATGTTAACGTGGTGAAAAATCGGGCGCAACTGTGTAGTGAGACTTTAAAGCATGAATCAGTTAATTATATTAAGTTAATTAGGAAGTTTTTGAAAATGAGTTAACTTTATAGGGAGATGCCTGCAATAGATTTGACTGTTTTAATTCTAATACAAATTGCACTAAAGGGAAATAACCGCTTCAGGAAATACAATCACAGATGATAATAAACAAATAAGAACGTATTCAGAATAGGCCAATATTTACTGTAAGATAAGTAGATCGGATAAGACCGTCGGCGGTAGGATTACAGTGACATTTTTATTAAGTCACATCTATAACTGAAGCTGTCATATGCAATTGTCTCTAAATGCTTAGTTTTCAATTAAAATATTCATTCAGTTCAATTATTTAAACATAATGTGCACTTTATTTATGAGAATAGACCACTCAAATGTCATTTTAAAGACATCCTCATACGAGAGGGAGATCCCAACACTTTCGATAAGCATTCTGTTAATACTTGGGGACATTTATCTCCTATCAACGGTATCCGTTTATTGTCCCCGGCATAGATACTAGGGTGGTTAGGCCGGATTAACTATCAGCATGTCGTATTTCATGTGACCCATCATAATATAATAATGCGATTCAGCTTAACACTTAATAAACTTTAAGTAATAATTATTATAATAATATCTCTGACTGAAGAACAAGCGATTGTTGTTAGGGGTTTCTTTGCGGAAAATGAGGATTATTTATATGAAAACTGATGCTTTTCGAAACTAATATTTGAAGAGGACATAAAAACGTATAGTAAAGACCTCGAAGTTGTAAAAGAGCTTTTTGAAGAGAATTTGAACAAGCCAAAAGCGTTGAATACAAGACCTTAATTAATTCCAACAATTTATATGAGAATCTATCGTTCGAAATATTCTACAGCCTGCTGTATAAATGACACAAAAACGTATAATAATTACTTCCCGCGTCCCTTCCTCGACTATGGTCATTA
The DNA here is from genome assembly GCA_029582155.1 of Panopea generosa. Classification (NCBI taxonomy): domain Eukaryota; kingdom Metazoa; phylum Mollusca; class Bivalvia; order Adapedonta; family Hiatellidae; genus Panopea; species Panopea generosa. The sequence continues at coordinate 2,203,371 of CM055901.1, forward strand.
TGGCTAAGTGTTTACAATCCTGTAGCCCTGACTACGCGACAGTAATTAGATTTTCGGACTAATACGTATGCGCCGACATTTGCGAGGCGTTGCAATGAAGTTAAATTACCACGTTCTCTCTCCGGCTACTCAATCGCCGACAGCACTTGCAGATTAATTTGTGTCCGGTCGATATTTTCCGAGTAAATTAGATGATTATGAAGATTTCTGTATGCCAGACATGTTCTCACTTTCAAAAAATGAACAGCATAACCGTCCATTATTCTTTATTTCTAAAACCTGTCGGTATAATCAACACTTTAAATGGATATGTCAAGAGCTGATGTCGATACCGGAAGTTAATGTCATGCATAACATCAATATTTTTGTTTACTTTATCGTTAAATGTATACTCATATGAGTTTAACTTATTTATTTTACATCGATTGTTGTAACAACTTATGACAACTTAGATAAATCAAGCTCGAATACTTCCTGGGAAGAACCAATACTAAGCATATGCTGATAACGTGTCTTGATTAAGATACCACATATGGTCGTGACGGAAAATCGAACCCACGACCCTCAGATTTGATCTAATCAACATATATATATATATATAAATCTCCTGGTATTATTACACCTGATATCTTAAATTGACGAATACGTTAATAGTTTTATAAAAGTAATGGTGTTACGCTAGTTTGGAAATATGAGTATTTTGTCTTTAAAAATACAGATTTGTTCATTGTTTTTGATAAGGGAATGTTATACGGCTTGATAAATAATCGCAAATGAAATACATTTACACTCAGCGCCGTAGTCATACTGGGATAGGAGGAGGCAGTTGCCTCTACGATATTTTCAAAGTAAAACAAAATGCTTAAAATCATTATTTTGCATAGTTGCTGCTTGTTAACATACATTATAACACTCAATCGCACAATTTCTAAGTTCCCAACATTATGATTTTCGAAAGAAATGCACTAATTTTATTAATGTTTATGATTGTCCAATTTACTTTTACTCTTAGAAACACTGCCAAAATTATTTATTTCTCCAGGTTATTGAATATTCAGCGAGTATGAACCGTCATTAATAGACTATTTTAAATATGATTTTGTATATCATGTGATTTTATCTGAAACAAAATAACATCACCCACGTGACAAACAGCCGTTTCGGTTTACAATAACGGTGCCATATCCATAAATTGAAACATTTTCTTTTATTAAAAATGGTATATTTAAAGTCTAAAATTAAACAAATATAATATAATACCCCTACCCACTTTTTAACTTTTGCCAATTTCGCCAATTTTCGAATATGAACATGTTAATATACGTTGTCCTGACATCAAATTATTAAATATACAATAGAAAAAGTATATCATCTTTCTAAAAACATTGTGTTTTAAGACGATTTTTTTCGTGAAATGTCTCGAAAATCACAAATGATAATATTCTGGTACTCTTGTGTAGAAAATTAAAATTATATGTTTTAAAAGATAATTCATCATAAAAAGATGAATGATAAAATTCTAATCAATGCTTGAAATAATAATCATGAATTGGACACATTTGGTAGAGACAAGAACGGTTTACTGCTTCGTAATAAAGTTACACCATATATAGCTAGTTACTTTCGACGCAAGTGGTAAGAGGCCTGCTTGAGATTTCAACGTCAAAGTGACCTTGAAACCTCGGAGGAGCTTAATTGCGTTGCGGGGAGAGGACATTGGGACAAAGAGTCTTTCTAGCTATATGCTTTGGGGAGGCCTGGTGTTTGAAACTCGTATGAATAGCTCTTGTGCTGGAAATGGGGATTAGTTTAGTTTGATGTTTTTAGTTTGAAACCGTTTTCAAACTTATATGTTTATATTTTTGTGTTGAAACCTGGCTTTGTTTTATGCGCAATATATTAGTTTTAAGATTTAGGTTTGAAACAGCCTTCAAACATATAGGTGTATTTTTATGCTGGAACTGAGCAGTGTTCCAGACATACAGTTTTGGTTTTGAGTTTGAAACAAGTCTCAAACATATGCTGTCTAGACGCGTTGTCTGAACAGCTTGTCTCACCATTTAAAATAGTTCTGAGCAACAGTTAGTTCAACACTACAGGGTTTAAAACATTATACTGTATAAAGTTGATTGGTATGATCATTTGTCTGTATGATTTCTAAATATAAGAAGCATTAAATTATTTTTTTGTTTGAAGTTTACTTATCACGAGGCAAGAAACCTGGGGAAAATTTATATATACACCCAATATCTTGTCAGTTCGCAACAATCTGATAAATACCTTATTTCATATTTCTGTCTTTGCTTAAAAACGTAAAAAAGTGAGTATATGCGCGCGCGGCAGTGTGCATTTTTGTGACATACATTTTTTACTGTTTCTATGATACTTAAACAATTCAAAAGGTTTTGATTGTAATATGTTATTATCATGTCTTTGTCACATGATTTAAAAATATTGTAAATGGCCGAAGGCGTATGTTTGCTGATAGTTTGTCATCAAAATTCAATTGAATTGAATTTTAGAGTCTAAAATTTATCAAGTTCGGCTTGAAACAAAATAAGCGCTCGTCTAAGGTCGTGTTAATATTTTTATTATTAAATATTAACCTCTCCTGATAAATTTTACACTATCAGGCACCAACATGGTATTCTCTATATAACTCGTTAGCTTTTGTATTTAGCATTGTAAACGTCAATGCGAGTTGAGTGTTTTTGCAAACAAACTCACTGAGCTCGAGTTTGAGAGACAAAATCCCGTTTTATATTCTTTCAGAGCTGTGTTTTTCATCAAACAATCTCTGAAAAGTGTTTCAAATAGCAAACATTTGAACACATGATTACATTAATACATTAAAATCCAAACCAGAACAGGCAAATCTCCAAGAGAAATAAGAAATTTCTGGAATGATAGACGGATTTCCGATTTATAATTAAATTACAAAGGAGTTGTACAAAACGCTCGTATAAAAAAAATGAATTAAAATAATCAAGAAATACGAGATGATTCTATAAAATGAAAATAATATCACTTGAAAATATGATTAATTACTTAATAACATTTCCCCCATTCGTCTTGAATCAATTTAATTACAGAATAATCATTACAAATGTTTTTCTTGGTTTTAACGATTACAAAGGTCGAATCTGGAGCACGGAAGCTGTTACAAAATAAATCTTGAGAAAATTCGAGCAAATCCAATTTCACCGTCGTGCACGTTAGAAGCATTACATGTTAAAGTGATTCATCAAACGTCTAGCTCAATGGCTTGGAGATGTGTACATGCGCATTTTGTATTACAGTCAGTAAGTCAGTCAGACTTAGTACAACTCTTTGAATTTTTAAGAACGTTTTCCGGGCGGGAGTTCAGTTGAATTATTTTTTAGTAAAACTCAAAGGAATGTTTTATTCAGTGAAACCATTGACATCACTAGAAATATATCATTCCTGATAAAAAAATGATCTAGCAGTTAATGTATAGTTGATTTTAACAGTAAACTATACCACCATATCATCATTTGGTTGATAGTATTCCGTTTCATATGATCATAATAGATTTATGACAAAATGTCGCATAAAGACTGTCCATTGTCTCAAGTAAAAATTATGTACGTTACGTTAGTATAGATAAATAACGATAAGTAGCACTGTAATGAATAATAAACAACGATGAAACTATATTCTTCCTTTGTAGTCTGATCATAAAACGAGAGATTGTTTTAACCTGTTTTTGTTGTATGAGAAATATTCAACTAATACAATTGGTAGTCCATACATATATTTCTTCTGTACATGTATCTTTTTATGAAAAAATATATTCAAAGGATTTTAAATTATTATATTATTTATCTCCTGAAATATTTTTCCCATTTTGGGCATACTTTTGGCGTCATGTTCAGTGTTTAATATCATTCTTCTAAATGAACTTTTGTATTTAAAGAGAGGGCTGATGATTCGTCAAATATAAAATGGCCATCAGTACCTCTTGATATCGCTGCTGTTAACACTATCACTTAAATATCTGAGTCGGCTGTTGTTGTTGTTGTTGTTGTTGTTTTAGGGGTGGGGGTCTGCTGGTATATGGCCCGTTCAAGCAACATATTCGTTCCCTTATTAGTATTTACATATATGGATTAACAGTTGAATGAACGAAATTAACATGTTTTCGAAAAGGAGTTATATCGAATTCAATTCAATTCACAATAACCATTGCGCTTGTACGCAAAGTACTCAGTATTTGACCCAAGTCATGAACATCGAATAAACCATAGGCAGAAAACTTCGCAATATTTTGGTTCATTTGGTACGTTATTAAGCACACTATACCTGAAAACACATGTTGTAGACATTATAATATATTTGAAAAACGCAGTTTCTGATTTATATTCACATCGACCACTGTATCAATAAAATTCCAGATACCAATTACAAATGCTCAAATGTCCCAAAGCCGTAATTGTCATCCAATAAATGATCAAATCAGCTAAATTCAAAATACACAAATAGCTTAACAGCCCGCTTTGATTCCCATGTACCAGCATCGGCATACAAAAACATTCACATATTTTCTGAAAATATTTGTGAAAATCCCATTAGAAGAAAATCATTTGCCAAACAACATGTTGTATAAAAAAACAAGATTCCCGGAGTAACATTTTTTGAATTACAAACCAATATTACATGTCAATAAAAATGAAAAACGGTGACAATGGTGCTAAAATATGGCATAATCTCTTTGCGTATTAACAAGGGAACCAATACCGATCACGTGATTATGATTTGTCTCGTGAGATCCAGTTGCACTTTTAAATGGAAATGGAATCAATGATATCAAAGTTATACGCGTTATAAAACGTTGACACATATTACAATTTTCAGTTTGGTTAATATAGTATACGGTTTATTTAATAGCCAAAAATACTGTTTAACAACATTTTGAATTACCTACCCTTCATGAAAATCTAATGATCGTCCATAGAAAACTAATCACTCATGTTGTCACTTATCAGTGTTATGCTACATATCATTGTAATAACTGGATATACCATTTGTAGATAGATGTTCATGTGTCTCTCACTACAATTAAGTTTGCACCACTGTTCTATATATAGAGAAATGCTGGAACTTCTGGAATACTGGACACATTACCAATGGTTCTCAAAATGCCTTGTTCCCATAGATGTCCTCTATTTGTCCAATTATGCAGCGAAAAAACAACAGTATCATATTCTCCACTAATACAACTGTATGTATTTTACCTAGTTTCCAGGAGCGCATTAAAATCAGCATAGAAACGAAATAAAGTTTAACCTACCTTTTTCTTAATCTGCATATAACTAAATAAATATAATTATAAGTAAATAAATATATCTGTGTTATAGTTGAGTAGTTCTGTAATTTTTTGCTGAGTTCTATGAATTATGTTGGTTGTAGTGCAGGAAATAGAGTGTAAGCAGATCACGCCAAACGTTGCGTGTTTCTATCTTTTGCACGGCTGAAGTCTTCTTAGAAATAACACTCAGTGCTGGTTCTACGTATACCCAGGAAACATACTCAAGAGAGATACATAAACGTTCTCGGATGTCTTCGTTATTGAGCTAAAATAAATTTATATAAACTTATTCGATCTTAAAACGGACTAGGTCGAAACTAAATTATTTTAAGGGGTTCTTGTTTTAGTAAAATGGTGTGATGCATTACTCCATCGAACTTTAGTGCTTTGTTTGATATTAACAAGCATGTTTCACATTTCAAAATAAATTGATAAACAAACTTAAATTTCATATTTTACATATTTCAAAAGACATAAAATAATCATGATAAACACAATACAGAAGCAATATGTGACCTCCTTGAAGCATCAGTAGCAAAGCCGACACCTGGGAACTTGAACATGTTTTCATATATATAAGCATTTGATAGAAGCATTTGATTTTAATGCTCAATGAACCGCTCAATAGGTAACCCGGATTTTGTTATCAATATGTTTAACTTATCGAATAACACTTATATTATCGTATATATTTAGTATTCAAAATGAGTTTTACCGATAAAATTAAAATATTTGTCAAAGCATAAACTAGAACCATTAAGCCGTTTACATATCGTATATCACCCCTAAAACGTCCAACAAACACTGTAACTTGTATAAAAATGAATAAATTGTACATAATGCACTTAACATTTATATAGCGAACGTCTACGAATAATTTAAATTATGTGTCTATTTTTCAGAATACGCGCACTTACTTATAGTATACATATGGTTACTTGCTATTCATCATACAATTCTTTCCTAGACAATTCATTTGTATGCAATTAATGAGATATTGTAATAATTAACTATATACTCTAATACTTAATTAAATAGACATAATCTCGTATCGCTTAACTCAATATACTGAACGCAGCAGCTAACTTGCCTATTTAAACTATCGTGTGAGAACTGATTTGACTACCCATTTCAATAAAAGTATGATTTTATTCCAATTACTGTCAAATTTGCGATCATAAATGATAAATGTTTTTTCTTGTTCAAGTCCAAATTTCAAGAATATTCCTTTGAAGCTCTTTTAAGAAAATACTTAATAGGTCAGTGTAACAAAATAGTTAGGTTGATGTGGCGTAATTTAGTAGTGTCAGCTAGTACGTGTACATTGTAGTGGTATAGGCTATATTTAGGTCAGGTAGCGTGGAATTGTTAAAACATATTGATAGATCGATAGTAGCAACGTTTTAAGATATTTTTACATTTTCATTCTTTGATTAAAGAATAAATTATTTTGCAGTTTAGTTCATCAAATTAGTATAAAGGACGTTGGAATAATTAAACGTGTTTATTTGTTATAAAACTAATTTAGGTTTACATTGGCCTAATAGCTTAAAATCTGCATCGTACGATGTTTGAAAGTTTGTTGTTTCACGATTTACCCGAAATTCCTGAAGGTATGGGGATTGTTTTGCTATATATGCTGACTGTGTTAGTGAAATGATGTCCATTTAGCAGAATCATCTTTGGGTGTAGTTGTGACGAGAAAGATTGAGCATGTTACTGTTCCAGTACATAACGGCATATAGGTATGTGAATTTTATATTATGCTGTATTTAAATGTCTAATATATATGTTTTTGACATAATCAGATCTAAGTAAAGTTGTATAAATTGCTCATATCCAGGCCGACGGTAATGAACGTAATTTAATACAAATTGAGAAGCGTTTTGTTAGAATATAGGCTGAGGAATCTGAGAACGTATTTTGAGCTGTTGATATTGTGTTTACGATGAAGTATTGAGGTTAACCATGTTAGAATTGATTGATATGTGTGATTAGATTTTGTTGATGCTTATTCTGATATTCACAAAGTTAATAGATACACAACTGGTCTGTAATTGTTAATATTATAATGAGGAGTTATGTAGAGATATAATTGCTATGTTTAGATTGACAGAGGGTGGTATATGAGATGTTGTTTAAACAGTCATGAAACTGCAAACAGTAAGAGTTGAATATAATATTATCATATATTGATAAATATACCATGAAACTGTTAGATGGTAAAATTGAATGAACTGTTATCATATGTTAATAAATCTACCATGAAACTATTAGATGGTTAGAAATTAATGCACTGTTATCAGATATTGATAAAAATACCATGAAATTGATAAATGGTAAGTAATAGACGCCATGTCATTACATATTTGAGTAACTAGTAAATCTGACTTTAAATATATATATATATATATATATATATATATATATATATATATATATATATATATATATATATATTGCAGCCGTTTTAAGACGTAAGCGAGGAATGTACCCGCTACGTTAACGAGGTATAGACGTGACATGAAGTCAGTTGGTGGCAGTACAGTCATAGGACAGCAACCCACATATTCGTCATATGGACGACTTGACGTTCCTGACGTCGGAATACGGTCGAAAGCCGGTACGAGGTGACGTAAAGCCATATACTCAGTATATCGTTTGAGGGGAGATAACACCACCGCAAGGGACGAGTGAAGTTTAATCTACGATATCCGGACGCGGGTAGTATCTAGTGCATTTTTATAAACATTCAAATGATATAAGCAGGTTCAATCGCGATGTAGATTACGTACGTGTAGGAGATAGAACTGTGTGAAAAAAAGTGTTAATACAACCATAGGACTTTTTTTAAACCAGCTGTGTTTTTGTGTTGAGTAATTATCTTTAATTTGTATATATTGTAAAATTGTATATTCGTAATTTTATTATTGTAAAATTAAAATTGTAAATGTTACTTTGTGTATGATTATATTCTACCCTTGTGAATTGTCGGCCCTTGGTCATTTTGCTACAGTCAGATAAAAATAAAAACTTAAATTATAATGTGGCGGGTTAGCTGTTTCGTTCAGTATATCATGTAATTACTCTGGTATATTCAATATTTACATACCCATGTGTTGACATTTTTTAGTATAGCAAATCCAATAAATGTTATGTCAAAGTCAGATATCCGACCCAGTACACCAATTTAGACAAACATCGGAAGCAGTGACATAAATCAGAAAAAAATGTACTAAACAAACTTCTTGTTTCCAGTATAGCTACATTTAAAGTGTCATTACTAGAAAATGATTGATGTAAAACGTCGTGTTTAATACACGCTAAATATCCTGACATACTAGGTTGTGACCATAAACGACCACAAGGGAACCAGGACCGATCACGTGATTATGATTTGTCTCATGTAATGTTATCTACATACTTTAGAGAATACAATTATGAAATAATTTTAGAATATATGGTGTGAAGAGATTCACAGCGACGATATATCAACGGTATGTACATCATATAAGTCTGAGATTGGTATTTCAAACTCTGATAAAAGCATGTCAATGTCTGGGCAAGATTTCAGGATGCATTCTATCATAAATCAAATAAAATTACGGTTTTAATACTATATGAATGAACCCTTTGAACGCAATCGTAAATTCCAACGCAATACCGTTGTCCGTAACGTCTATCGTTCCAAGACCTGACCATGCGTACAGATTAACCGGATATGGTGTGACAGCGAGACGTTAATCACGTGTAATGACAAAGATTCCCACTGGCAAAGAATAACAGATCATTAACCAGAATTTACCAACAATGAACTTGGAAATGAATACTTCATTTGTTTCTTTGAAAAAAACAGCCTATATATTTATTTTGTCCCACATATCATAGCTGTACGTGTTATTAAATAATTGAACATTAAACATAACTCATTTGATAATGGCGTATCAAATTTGATAAGGTTATCAGACTTGATTTCGATCTGACAAGTAAGTTTTACATGTAAACTGATGTGTTATATTGAAGAAATAACGTTTACGTGACTTTAGAAGCTTCTATATTAGTTACAATTAACATTCACTTTACGATCTCACAAGTTAGTTTTACATGTAAACTGATGTTTTATATTTAAGAAATTACATTTACATGACTTTAGAAGTCCCTATAATAGTTACAATTAATATTCACTTTACGATTTCACAAATTAGTTTTTCATGTTAATTGATATACTATATTTAAGAATTGCATTTACGTAATTTAAGAAGCATCTATATTTGTTACAGTAAACATTCACTTTACGATCTGACAAGTCAGTTGTATGTGTAAACTGATGTGCTATATTAAAGAAATTACATTTACGTGACTTTAGAAGCTTCTATATAAGTTACAGTTAACATTAACTTTACGATCTGACAAGTTAGTTTTACATGTAAACTGATGTGTTGCATTGAGGAAATTACACTTATTTGACTTTAGAAGTCCATATGTTAGTTACAATTAACATTCATTTTACGATCTGACAAGTTTGTTAAACATGTAAACCGATGTGTAATATTTAAGAAATTACAATTATGTGACATTAGAAGCCCCTATATCAGTTACAATTAACATTCATTTTACGCTCTTACAAATTTGTTTTTACATGTAAACTTATGTGTTATATCTACGAAATTACACTTATTTGACTTTAGAAGCCCCTATATTAGTTACAATTAACATTCACTTAACGGTTTCACAAGTAAGTTTTGTAAACTGATGTGTTATATTTAAGAAATTACATTTATGCGACTTTAGAAGTCCCTATATTAGTTGCAATTAACATTCACATTACGATCTGACAAGTTAGTTTTTACATGTAAACTGATGTGTTATATTTAAGAAATTACATTTATGTGACTTTAGAAGCCCCTATAATAGTTACAATTAACATTCACTTCACGATTTCACAAGTCCAGTTTCCTGTACTTCTATTACTTCCTCACCAGTTAGCTATATGACACAGTTACAATCTAGTACACCCCTTACGATCTCACAAGTTCAGTATCATGTACTTCTCTTACTTCGCCACCAGTTAGCTGTATGAAACACTTACGATCATGTACACTCCTTACGATCTCGCAAGTTCAGTATCCTGTACTTATCTTACTTCGCCACTAGTTAGCTATATGACACACTTACAATCTTGCAAGTTCAGTATCCTGTACTTCTCTTACTTCCTCCATCAGTTAGCTGTATGAAACACTTACGATCATGTACACTCCTTACGAACTCGCAAGTTCAGTATCCTGTACTTCATTAACTTCGCCACCAGTTTGCTATATGACATACTTCTGTCCATCACACTATCGATCTAGTACAAACTAACGATCTCGAATCCATTGCTTACCACTTATATTGCATCCAAACATATAAAACAAATAGTGCAACAAAAACATGTGGCATACCAGTAATGAAAGACAAAATTCTAGTCATAATCTGCCATAATTTAGACATCATAGGAATCGAACATATGGTGCATCTCTCCAGCTTGTATATTCTAATGTACCATAGTACGGGACATAGTCGATGCTGCCGCAAGTAAACAGATAAAGTATGACCAAGCATCAACTTTACAACCGAGATCAGTTGTTACGCGCATCGTGAACATTTATACCTTCGCAAGTTTCCACACTGCATACATACCATACTTACTTCAGGAAATTTTAGTCGGTACAAATATTTCAAGACAACACATAGAGATAGTATCAAAAACGCGTGTGTCGAAAGCAATAAAAAGGAGTTATAACAGAAACCTAACGTGACATGTACTAAAGTAAATATATTACTCTAACTGAAATGTAAACAATATCAATACGATTAAGGAACTACTGTTCGGTATTCCATAATTATGTACCAACTTTAAAACTGTTTAGTGCGTCAAATGGAAGAAATATGTTCAAAGTCAGTGGTTATTTCATATCGTATGCAATTTATACAATGACGGACTTATCTCTCAATCATACACAAACGGGTAAGAAGTGCCAACACACCTATTTAGGGCGATTTACTCACTGTACCCGTTCATTCTGTGTACTTTACTGAATACTTTTTGGTAGTTTCAATTGGTCCCAATTCATTAATAATATATCCCCATCTATTCTAGTCATGAGACATTTGAGACAAGTCTCCATTATTTCAACACCTATAGGCGTCACCTGCAGTCTCAGTGCTTTATAGAGCGAAGACTTTTTCATTTTGCATTATCCTCTCATCTCTTGAAAAGACATAACGTAGCCATGTTCGTGTTATTTTCCAGTTTTGCAAAAGATGTAATGGAATGTTTCTACAGACTTCCCGACTTGTATTGATTTATGAATCACACAAAAGTACTGGAACGTCTCCAGATAATTCTTAGAGCTTCTTATATTGATAACTTGGAGGCCGATACAACCCAGAAACGTTTCATGAACATGTAAATACGAGCTTGTGTTACCGTATAGAACGTCTATTAGGAACGGAAAATTTAGCGCAAGTCCTGCCTAAAACTTATCAAATATCTTTCCTAATTTTCAAAATGTTTATTGTTGTAGTAAAGTCGTGTAATAAGATGTTGTTTTTTATCAAAATATGTAATTAGTGAAATGCAGTGAAACATGTTTTTTTTCACAAAGCTTGTTTGATACACTGAAGCACATATAACTTTTGCTGGAACAGTGTTATACAGTGTTATACATAAATCTACTAAACATGTTAGTTGACTAAATCCTGCTAGCTATACTATTCTAGCATGTAGTAAACATGCCAGAACTCTAAAATTAAAAAATATGTGTAAACGAAATAAATTGGAAAATGCCAGTTTATCGAGATAATAAAACCATTCATTACTTTTCTTATTTTGTATCGCATCATCAACTTTGAGAAAGCATGCTGTTTAACAGTTATTGAGGATTTTTTATTTATGTAAATAATTCAGTTTGTATAAATATCACTGAATATTTATTAAAATCCCTGTGTTGTTATACGTTTTATACAGATGTAGATAAAAGACCAATATCAACCTCAAACTGTTTGTGGTTTTGTGCAACAACCAAGAAACAAACCCTGACAGATACATGACACAATTTGTTTAAAATACTGTTAACGCTATATTACTCCAACACAACCACATGTTGTACATAGTAAAATTCACATATCATTTATAGCAAACCATAGAAAGCCTAAATTATTCGTCCTATATATAAATTATATATAAATTATAATTTATTCAAAAGTTAGATGTATATTTAAAGTTTTGCTCGTCGCCATATCAAATATATATTAGCTAATTATATTTAAAATAATGTGTATATATAACGATATCATTTATCTTGTTTATTTACGTATGATCAATGTATTTTCAATGGGAATAATCGCCATTTTCGACACATTTCATGTTATGTATGGCATATCCAGTTTCCCTGCTGGTAGAATACCTCATGATTGATCTTAGCAGAACCACCGTCCTCCTGTATATAGAAAATGTACATTGTGTCACCTTAATGACATTGAAGTTGAGTATCATTTTGTGATTATATGTCCTTTCTATGGATTATTAAGAATTTAGTACGTACCTAAATAGTTTTACCATGGTCCGAGTATGCATAAATTTGACCTTTGAAACGCGTCCAAAACTGATATTTTAAATAAATTAGCAGTATTTCGTATCAAGGCATTTAAGTCAAGATCAAAGTTTTAAATTCAAACAATTGATGTGTTAATGTGCACTTATATTGTCACTATACGATTCATTGTTTACTTCAAAATATATTCATTTATGTAACATAGTTATGTTCATCCTCAAATTGCTTCATGCATATTGTATTGTTTGTGTAAAGAACGATGAACTGGATATGTTCATGTTATATTGAATACAATTCTGTTCTGTTTTATAACTGCCTAAACTTTTCACATAACACTTTGGATCGAGCGGGACTCGAACCTAATACTTCAGCGGTGAGAGGAAAGTGATGCGGTGCCTTAGACCACTCGGCCACGAATGATCCTGAATGAATGTCTTAAAAATCAATCAGAAAATTAAAACAAAACTTAATCAAGGTAAGACAACGTTCTATGTGTCAGAAAGATAAACATGAAAATTGTTATTTATATTAACCAGGGGTCGTGAGTTTGAATCCCCGCCCGGCAACATTCTGTGTGATGATTGATATACGACATTGTGTCTCATTATCATTCGTCTCTCGCCGCTGATTCAAGTGGGGAAGTTATCAGTTACGTGCGGAGATGGGGTAAAACTGGTTTAACTTCCAGGATCCCAGGAAACAGTACTTATTTAACTGATCGTCTATCTCTCGATGGAATTTAATTGACGCTAAATATTCAATCAATCAATCAATAATTATATTGGGGATTAGTCATCATCAGTATATACTCTGTGGGTAGTGTGTTTAACTTCAATAAGATATTATGTCCGCTGTATTTATTCAATATGTTTAACTTATTTTATCATAAGCACGGTTTATTATAAAGATGACAATAAATAACGAAATGTATATATCTGCTTATAGAATGACACTATTCCATTACCGCTAATACTTCTAAAAGTATGCATAAACCAAAGTCATGAACACATTTCCGCTATATATTTTATGGTATTTACCGCCAGTGTGTGTTATCTGATAATAAGTGGTAGACAAATCCATCCGAATGTTTTGTATTGTTTTATATGCCGCTAACACGCAATTCAGACATTGCATGTTGTCTCTGATGATGGATTCAAATATTAATGTTACATTTTATAAATCCTAGTCGTTTGGGGAATATTACAGTTATTCCGTAAAATACCATCTTAGTATTATTATATGGTAAAGCCGTTGATTGCAGAGCAAATTTTTAATAAGCATTCATTATAATTTGATTTTTGTGTGTGTTTTATCAAGGAATTATAAAGAGAAGAAAAAGCAACTGATTGAGATTTTGTGAACGCTCGCGTATTCACCCCAAATCCCGCAATATCTCGTTTTCAATTATCTTAACTTCCATTCATCTCGGGAATACAAATAAAGATTCTTACATTACAGAACGAAATTGCCATCAAAACAATACCATTCCCAGAAATTTGTGTTTAAAATTGTTGAAGTACTTGTGATTACAAAATTTGTATACAGCAGCTAAAATAACGACAAATTACGTAAATTTTCCTTTAAACATCAAAATTTTTAATTCAAGATCATTTTGCAGGATCAAAGCATGTTTAAACATTTACGATTAACTAACAGTTTACGAACAAGAAATCAGTTGCCTGTGAATTATGAATGATTAAGTTGCAAATTATGAATCCTTTGTGTGCTATTTCATAAACATTAAGTCAGGAGTTGCAAGTTTCCTATCCTTCTATACAAGTTCTTGGTTTTATACTTTGCTGTAAGTGTTTCGTCAAATAAATTTGCATATATAATTAATCTTCTACTTTTACCTTCTCCGTTTAATTCATACGCATGGCAAGCATCGGCTTCTATCCCATTTATCGACTATACCAAGCGAACAATGGCACCATATTCAGTTATTATCATGAAGCTAAATGTATCGAACCAACCAGTCATATATATGTCATGTTTACATGTATGTAATAGGAATAAATATATTTGAAGTGTAGTTATTATGAAATAAAAGTAGGAAAATAGATCTGATATTTGGAATATTAAGCATATAAACTTTATATTGTATCGGCCTGATATGATACGTGTTAATCCTATTTTTCTACACAATCAACTTACATAAATAATCAAATAATTTTATATTAACTTATTTCTTTAAAACACATGTTTTATTAATGTTCTACTGAATCGTACACTATTCATATACTAGATTTCAGACAACAACGCTTAGTGGTAATAGACTAAACATCTCGTAATAAAAATTAATAATTACGTCATGTGACAGAACACTTCAATTTGCATATGCTTATATGACAGATGTCTACCTAGTTGGAACGCTTTATTTTATATTTACGCTTAGTATAATGCCACTGCTGATATCTGTTGGAAGGTTAAAGGCCCCACTACAACGACCCTGAAGACAAATAACTTTCGAGTAAATATATAAATGGTAAATGGTTATATCTCCTCCACCAATAAAGGAAATATGTATTTCAAAATCCATTGGGAAGCACCAGTTCATTGTTACAGTGTGCCGCATAGTTTTACCGTAAGCTCAGTTTACTATACCAAGGTAAAGGAAGATCGGTAAATCTATCATAAAATAAAATTTATAATAATCCCTGCATCTTGTTTTACATATTTCATAGCTAAACAAGTGAACAATTTGAAATATATGCATATTAATAATGCTGATATTCAAAGGTTTAGACTCGAAACTGATATTTATCAGCATTACGACTATTTCTGGGAGACATTTAAGTGCCAATTTAGGGCATAAGAAGATACAAGCGTATTCTGGAAACATTCAAATGCACTTCGTATCTAGACTATAAGTCTATTGTGATGCAAGGCGAGGTCAATACAGGCATGTTACACACATCATAGTCTCGCTGTTTGTTACCGCATTTCTGTCAAAGTGCATTTGGCAAAGCTCCATGATGCCCATCATTGCCAACAGAAACACATTCCAGTCTCATATTATAGAAATAAAATATTATAGAAGGATTTTGTATATATAGCAAGGGAGCTATGTTTATTCGTGTAATCAAAAATAGAAAAATTGGTGTAAAACAGGAAAATCGATATTAAGAGTTCATTTACTTATAATTGGCTTGCAGCGCACAGTTGCAATCTTAAAAAATAAAATGACCCCAATCTCTTGGCAACCATATTTGAATTCACAGTAAACCAAATAACATTTTTCATACATACCATTTCTTTTAAAAATCGACTTTTTCATACTTTATAGTTCGTATTAGAGTTGCTGCTTGGTAGGTTTTAAATCAATAAGTCACAAAATTGTTATTATGCAATTGTTCAGACACAAACTTGATGAACAACTAAAACCAGCTGCTAGATGTTTATATATAGGCAGAAACAGAGACGTGTGAGTAGAGTATGAGCCATCTTAATATGTCAATCTTTATCAAACTTGTATTAATCACAAGTTGTTTAGTGTCTGTTAATTGTAAAATTTGTTTTCTTGCTTCGCCTTATCGTTTTTTTCTTCAGTATTTTCAATTTGAATTACACAATAGTTTCATATAAAGAATAGGTAATTGAAATGCTTGTTTTTTCCATAAAAAAGGTCCTCCGTGGCCGAGTGGTCTAAGGCCCGTCTGAAAATCACTTACCCCCAACGCTAAGTTCGTAGGTTCGAGTCCCGCTCGCTCCAAACACTTTACGTGAGATAGTTTCCAGTTTCGGAAAACCGGGGATTAATGGATATGCCATATAAAACCTGAAATGTGTGAAAAATGGCGTTGAAACCAATTCTTTCATGAAATGTTTGACAGCACAATTTCTTCGTAATACTTCATTCAAAAATTAAAATTAAAAATGAAAATTATTGAATAAATGTCACACTGCATATAAATCACAAACATATTATAAATGTGACGATATTTCGGCATAATATCAATCGTAGTAATGTATAAATACCAGATTGCCATAGAAAACCATTGTAAACACATAGGCTAGAACGAAAATCACATAAATTCAATTTTAGAAATTAAAAATAAAAAGATCGACTGAAGTAAGCAAATACCTGTTTTATCCAACAATGTACATGTATAAGTTTTATCAACACTTTAAAAATGTTTTGTGGGCCAATTGAGGAAACATGTTGAATATCAGTATTTGCTTAAATTGTTAACTAACACAAGTATATATAGTAGAACTTCGTTGAATCGAACACGGATGACTAGAACACCTCCTATAGTTCTAACCACTTACCTTATCCCAACTGAATTCCTATTTCGATGTATATACATGCACATGTACGGTATGATGTTGAACACTACTTGGCTCGAACAGCCCTTAACTCGAAATATTTTGACCGGGTTCGAGTCATCGAAATTCTACTGTAAGTTCTTCAGCAAGATGCTTACTACTGACCGACCCAAAGTGGCGACCCCTGGTGTGACATCTTCTTTAAATGTGTTTTGCACCTATTATGGTTATGTTATGTATCTTTATGATGCACATGCTTTTTATGAATGCTTGACCATCGCTACGTCTATTATAGGTCATATTAGTATTATTTGTGTGAGATGAGTACAAAGAATGTAGTTGAGTTATTATGTACATCGTAAATGTGTCACAACAGTGACGGTGTAACCTTACAAACATAGACTATTGGCTTAACAATTTCAACACACACCAATCGATACTGGACATTTTACTCATACTCACCTCACTACGTGCGCTTTACGGAATACTGTTTCATTCATCAATAATTCATATCTAACATTCGTGTTACATGTATGTGACGTTTGAGACAAATCGCCAACATGTCAACACCTCTAGTCACCATCTCTCACACAATCTGCATTCTCAGTGCCCCATAGCACGTTCATAGTACGTTGGTATGTTTATTTTATCTCATTACTTAGTCGTTTTTCTTTTGATAGGATTTGTTTTCAATACACATTAACTGACGGTAAATAAAAATGAGCATCTGGCATAGGGGTGCATTTCGCAAAAGAAAACGTACGACAAAACTCAACAATTATTGATGATATTTTACATTTATACAAATGAATCAACACTTGACTCCAATCATGCGAAAAAAAGTTATGAACATACCACGAAGAAATTGTCAAAATGACTTAACAGCTAGTTTTATCTCAAGTCAAAAAAGACCAGTGCGAAAAAGGTCCTAAGTTATATCTTAAACCAAAAGGTTGTTAATGTATTAATGAAACAAATGTTCTTATTTTCCAACATATCATTTTTAATGTTAATTGTAGATATGATATTAAATATCATAAAGGTTACAAAGGTTAATTTTATAATAGGTTTACTGTTCAAACAGCTAACACAGATGTCATAAATATACATGTAAACTTTGATGTGACATGTGATATACTAGATGCGTTACTCACAATCACATTATTGTAAAAGTCATTATTGCCAATATATCGTTTCTGTAAAAAGTGAAACACCAAATTACGTATTTAATATTTAGTAAGGTTTTACACCAAACCAACCACTATAGACTTAAGAGAAAAAATCTCCTGAAGTCGTTTGACAACATAATTTTCTTATACTATCATCTGCTGTGTCAAATTATATTTATTTCTGTTTGATTTTTGTTTTAGCTCGAGCTTAAGTCTATAATTTGTTGAGATTGGTGTGTCCCTTTAAGATTAATGTATATATATATAGCGAAAGGATACATACCTATAAACGTCGACAGTTAAAGGAACAATAAATGTATTGCATATAAAGTCATTTTTCATTTTCTAAATTAAAAAATAAAACAACAAGATAAGGAGTTGTTGCACAACATATTCATCAACACATAGAAAATAATTATCAAACCAGTTTCAGATATGATCGATTATATATTTTTTATCACTTATAATAATTTAAAAATGAATAATTTGGTTTTATTTTATAGGCAGCTTGCACGCAATTAAGACAGAGTGTCGTTTGCCTAATAATAGATTCATACATAAATGATACATTTTATTAATCCGCGTTCATTTGGTCACTGATAAGTCATCATGCAATAAGTCTATCCTAGAACCTTTTACATGTATCTCCCGAATCAGGTCTATTAACCCTCAATGAAAAAGTAAATGAATTATGTGCCTCCCCCATAATTCAAAGCAATAGGACGCTTATTAAACTGTGACGTCATTCAAACTTTCAGTTGAAGCAACTGACCAATCAACGTGCTCAAATGTGGCTTTCCCAACATTGCTATTCAACGGACCCAGTAGGGAGAGCTGGGTCCGTACTACAGACCATCATGCAGTTAAACAAAGTATGATTTATAACTTCTTAGAACGTAGAAGCAAATTATATATACTTATTTTTTATAGTGCATGTATATTTTTATAGGCTATTTTAATAGTTTTGTTTAATTATGTTTGTTTAAATTATGTGATATATACTTAATTGCTGGAACTACATGTACTATGTATTACTAATATGTACATGTATATTACAGAACTAATAATATTTCCATATTATGAAGTTTATCTATAATGAAATAGAAACAGTAACTATGGCAAATGGATATGATAAGTCACGACTTTAATACCGTTACACGTTAGATGTATTCATAATATGATTGGTGTTTAACCTAAATTTCTATCCAATCAGCTTGCATCGATTTGCATGAACGTATTTCGTTAAAACAGGTTATGTCGGATGTTTATTAAATCAATTGTTCAGGGTTCAGACATATAGCCATGTTATTAGCCACGTATTTGTATAAACAAATTACACACGTTTCATTTTCGTGTTATCGGGAAAATTCCAGCACTTTACATGAACAAATCACCTGATCTGGCCTGAAACCGTACGGCCCCTATTAAAGGGATTATATTGGCAAGTTACACAAACACGCTGTTAATCCAGCCTATTCCTGTATGCAGTGTGCACAAAATAATGCTTATGTATTGACGTATAACCTGTATTTACTTGAAAGTTATCAAATTAACAGTAATTGAATATTGGCCAAAACTTTATTACGTCCCGCAATAAAGTATTGCGCAATGTTTACATTGAACTTCGTAAACTTCCCGAACAAAGCCTCGAAAACGAGATCGGGAACGCGTCTTCACGATGTTATCCGATGATTGATCGGAAACCCGAAAGCGGTTCGTTGAAAATGGCAAATGTAAACAAAAACGTGGCTTCAAAAGCCTGATGTTTGTAGCAAAGAAGTTATGCGATTTGACCATTTAGACGCGTATATCTCCAAGTTATAAGTGTATCTTTATGCTGGGCGTGTGCATTTAGGACAGGGAATTGACGGTAATATGACAATATAAACCCTTTAACAATGAGGCACTATTTTTATAAAAGATACCTTTAAATAGAACACTATTATGTAAGGTGTAACTGTACTTTGTGAAGTGACTACCTACACGAAAATAAACATCAGGTTGTGGAAATTGTGTTAAAGTGTGATAGTTTTGGACTGAAATTGAGGGGCGTTGAAACGCGTTTATATCAGGATAGAATGAAAACCGTTATGGAAACAACCCCAACAAAAATAATAGCACTCATGCGGGATGCATTTCTTATAAGATGATAACCCATCCCAAACCCAGTCCCATCCCGCTTCAACCATCAAACGTTAAAATGGAAGACATACTCTCCCCACATGTGCCTTTCTGGTGGTTACATACGCAGATAAAATGTACGTAAACTAGCAAAGTTACGCGTATGGCAAAATTGCAATTTGCGACATTTCGAACGAAAATTACTGTTGCCAAGGAATCAGAGTCATCCAATATATATCAATTTAGACGCAGACGCTGCATCATACCCAAAAACATATAATGTTTATTTCACAAAATATAAGGTCAGTCAACAAGGAAAGTAATACGTATGACAATATTGCAATTTGCGAAATATCAAACGAAATTACTGTTGCCAGGGAATCGGAGTCATCCCATTTATATCAATTTAGACGCAGACGCTGCGTCATACCCTAAACAATTAAATGTATATTTCACAAAATATAAGGTCAGTCAACAAGGAAAGTAAAACGTATGACATTATTGCAATTAGCGAAATATCAAACAAAATTAATGTTGCCAGGGAATCGGAGTCATCCCATTTATATCATTTTAGACGCAGTCGCTGCGTCATACCCAAAACAATTAAGTGTAGATTTCACTCAGTTATATCACTTTTTGTTCAACTGTATGTCATGTATATATAATGAATATGTCATTCTTTTCTGTTCCCTTGATACATGCATAACCATCCTGCTATAACAGTTAGTTTCGTTTCAATATATTTGAGGCTGAAATGTGTTTTCACTGGCATTGATGACCGCCATGTGCCACGCAGCGCTGCCAACTTCACATTGCTAGAATAACTATAACAAACACTATATTACGTATATGTTATTGCCTCACCATACGTAACACCAGTTTAAAAGTATAACTACAAATTACACTTGAATGTCTCCAGATCTGACTTGTAGCTTCTTATATCCATAATTGGGACGCAAAAGTCTCCTAGAAATAGCTGTAAAACAGATAAACGTCCGTTTTTAGTCTAAGTCATTTAATATCAGCAATAATAGTATGTAAATATTCAATTCTTGAAGTCATGAAATATATAAATTATAATAAAGGAAGTGAATTTAACAAAATGTAATCTGAACAGAGAGATAGAGACTATTAATCTGGCATTATCATCACAAATTTGTCATAATGTAGTTGAAATATAAAAACTATACAATGCATGTTTTACAAATACGCACCTGATCCAGTGTGTTGTACAATGGAAGAGCATCAGCTCATGGCCGGGGGTGGGGGTGATCTTCCACCACGGCTATGTGTAGTGCCATTGGACAAGCCACTGTATCCGCAGACATCGTACGTGATATGTTATAAGAACTTGTTTTGCTTTGCAACCGATGTAAAATAAATAAGCTTAAAACATGAGTGAGCAACTTAACTAACAACAACAAACTAATGTCACGTCATTTCCTTTTTAAAGTTTTGACGTTACGTCATTTTCTGTCAGTTATTTAGTTAAACTTTACAGAATGGATGTGACATAGTCTTTAAAAGACTGCGATGTACCTGACGAAGGCGAAAGCCGAAAATTTGTGAAAAAAAGAGTTTAATATAGACATTGAAAAAACTAATGACCTTAACATAATCATGAACTGACAGCAAAGACAATTAAGAAGAACGTATCTTAAAAGGTCATTATTTAAATTCAAAGCCAGCAGGGTGATATTACACTGTATTCTAATCCTTAACATAACTGCTCGTAAAATATACCAAATATACATGTGTTATTGTAAAATTGATATAGCCGGTGTTACAAATTATGGAGTTTAAAACAGTATGTATGATATAGCGCATCTACCACTATAATAATAGTTTTCTAAACAACGTATTGGTAAATGAACTAACTATATGTATCATCATGGCAAGCGACAATGACAACATAAATTGATCGATACAGGGCATTTTACTCATTTACACAGTTTATGCGCTGTACCGAATACTTCTTTTGATAATTCCCTTCGGTCCACATATTAAGCATATAAACTATTCTACCTACATAGTCATCATCACTCACACAGTAAACACTTTCAGTACATTACAGCACACCAATAACTTTTTTATTATCCCCTCACATCTTGAAAGGACATAATGTAGCCACGCTTGTGTTGTTGTCCCACTTTTGAAAAGGCATTATGCAATTCTATTATCAAACGTCACGACTTGTATTGATTTATAAATCAAAAAAAGTACTTGAACACCTTCAAATAAATCTTAGAGCTTCTTATATCAATAACTTGGCGACAGATCAAGTTCAGTAGGAAGAGCGTGGGTTGCATGGTAAGTGTGTGTGTGTGTGTGTGTGTGTGTGTGTGTGTGTGTGTGTGTGTTTATGTGCAATCTTTGTTTTATTCAACAAATGTAGAACATCTGATATGAATTGTGTATATGTATGGCGCTATTAAACCTGTGAAAAACATTAAACAGAAATTCGACAATACATATATGCTTGTGCAAATATCGATAAACAAGTTTAATATTTGGTTAAGAATAGGGTCGTCTTAACATAGTTCCTAATAGTAATACAGGGTACAAGTGATATGTTTTTCAATAATTCGCCCTTAGTTTTCAACTTATTTATTTTGCATCGTCTCAATACGTTGAACAATTAAACTGTTAATACCAGATAACATGGTATTAGAAAAAAACATTCAAGCAGTTAAAAAGACAAATCGATCTCGAAGTCTTCCTGGGTAGAACCAGTACTAAGCATACGCAGATAAAGTGTAGTGCTCAAAGACAATACATATAGCCGAGGGAATGATTAACAGATCAGTTTAATGAATAGTAATGAGCGTTTCAGTCCTTATAAGAGCTTTGTGTACCTTCTAAAACATGAAAGTTGCTGGAACAGTCTTATACTGAAATCAGCTAAACGTTTAAGTTGTCTTATTCATTTTCTACATGTCATATATAATATACATGACAGTTGCACAATATCGAAAAACTGTGAAATTTGAAAAGTATCAATGTTTGAATAGCTACGAATGCTGCATTTTTACATGTATCTACTTATAATATTTCACCATTTGCGTTATGAATAAGCAAGTGCAGATTTCAGAGAATGAAAATAATGAAGGTAATATTCCCAAAGAAAATGATAGTTTACCATTTTATAAGTATCGAGTAGTAAGTAGATATACCATTACAACGCACTATTACGATCACAAAAGCCTTCACCGTTTGCTCGGAATGCCTGCAATGGTGTATTTAGGATTATCTGTCACATTTACCTTCATAAATCAACAATCAGTCATATATAGGAACATATAACAATGGTAGATAGCATGTATAAGGGAGCTCCGACCAACAATTGTCAGTGAATTTATCATGATATATACATATTGTCGTCACACTTACATGTACCAGTCGTTTAAGTATTTTTACATTAAAGGTCATGTCCGCTTTTTATTACTGTTTTTGTAGTAAACCGGATTTAATGTATCATACATATATCAATAAATAACGAATATGTGAATATATCGTCTCGACATGACAAAATCCCTTGGCGGCAAATACTTCTAAATGTATTGGGAAAACAAAGCAATGAACGCATTTCCGCTATTACTGTTGGTGATATTTATAGCAGGAGTGGGTACCCTTTTATAAGTGAAATAAAACAAAACACATCCGAATGTTTTGTATTCTATGTGCAACTAACACGCGAGGAAGACATCAAGTATCGCCGGTCAGCTGATGGAATTTATCGTGTATTGATGATACATTTAATATATAAGAGATAATGGAAAACTGGTAAATCGTATAATGATTCTAATAAAGTTCGTTTTTAACAGAAGTTTTATGACAAGAGGTATTATGACAAGGAACAAGTTACAGAGCATAAACGACGTCTGAGGCTCGGTGATTGTGTTCATTCGAAAATTTAGGTTCGGGAAATTGGAGAATTTAGTTAGATTTATAATATGTTAAGGAAAAAGGCAATTCATTGGGATTTAGAAAAGAATGTGGTGTGTTAGATATTTCTTTTGTGTATCTGTATAAATAATCTCCTGTAAACAATACAGAGTCCATATCAATACTTTTCCAACAGAAGCTATCAAACGATTTTAATAATGCATTTGCAAAAAAGCTAAACAACATCGTACACACTGTGTTCCCTGTGAAAATTGACTGAATATTTGATCACCCTGGTGAAAATTGCAATTTACTGGGAATTTTGTAAACTGGTAACGCGGTGGTCCATGCTTCCTTTCCACATCTCCACATAAATGTTATCAACATGAACAATCTATATGAAAGCTTGACAAACAAACCTTCATATTCTGACGTTTGACTTTTTGATAGAGTATTGATCGACACATGCTGCCCAAAAAAACTACCAATTTGACTTCTCCACTGATCAATATCTATCCCCATAATTTCATCAAAAAAACAAGAATGTACCGCTTTAAAATGCCTTTTAATCACCAACAGTCAATGAATTATTGTTTATTTAAAAAATAGTTAAACTCTTAAAAAAAATTAAAAAAAATATACAATTCAAATGAGTCATCTGAACGATTCAACTCTAGGTATACATTATGTTTTAACTTCAACTCCAGATTTTGTTTTTACATGAATCATCTTCAGTCTGGCAATCATATATTTTGTGCTACAACTCCAGTCAATTTTAAATCTCCAGTTCAATAGTTTAACGGAACGCATTCAGTACAAAATTTTCCTGAGTCTCCGAGAATATACGACACATCAATAACTCTTTGTCCAGAACAAAACAAACATGACCTACTAATATAGATTTGTGTGTATATTTACTTTAGTTATGTTTGATTCTCAAATAGCTTTCAATCAACAATATAAATAATCAATAAATAGCATTATAAACGGTTTTGCCTGACCTAGATTTAATCAATCTAAAAATGCAACACAGAAACACAACAAACATAACGGACAGATGACCTAATTAACGGTTAAATATGTTTGGATAAAGTAATTAGCAGCAAAAATTGAGTAGCAATACAACAGTATTTGATAAGGGTTAATATATTATGAATGTATATTTAAATCGATTACTTTGAGCGGTAGATCTATTCATCAACATCAAAACACTGCTTGCATAAGATGGCAGTTTGTGCGTTTTTCTATCAACACCAAAAATAACTCCGAATCTTATTTCTTTATTTTACTATCAAAATCAAAAGAGGACATTCCGTAGTGAATGAAATTACACTAACAATTACTATTTACTGAAACTACGAGTTATTATATCGAAAACATGTCAATATTTCACCCCGTTAATAACTACAACTGATTACAATCGAAAAAAATTAGAGATTATAGCCACAACTAAACGGATTAACCTGTTGAAATGTACTTGGAAGATAAAACATGTACAATAAAACATGATTTTACATATATAATAAATATTTTTAAAATTGAATAAAACGATTTCCATATAAGTTCACTGTAAGATAAACTTACAGGTGTAACATAATTAACACGAGTTTCGGGTGAAAACGCTCATATGTTACCGTTTACGCTAAGAGTGAAAGGGGACACCGTTTACACTTGTTTTAATAATCGCAATTTTATCTCGTTGCTCCAATGCACAGAATTTTATGAACCTGTCCAGCTTTAGATGTTAATACATCTTAGAGTTTGAGTTACGTCACTTATATATAAATTCACCATTTCTAGGTGTTAGACCAGTCATTTTTTCGCCTTAATATTTCAACCGAAATTCTGTAATACTGGATTTCTGTCACAAGTTTAAAGACGTTCCTACATATAAAGCACAAGTAAATCCATACAGGAGACCCATTTAGGAGTATTTCTGTTCCACTGTTTCACTATATACATTCGTCGCTTCATTTTTTCAAACCTGTCATTGAAATGCTAGTGGCCGAGGTACATTCAAGTTGTCAAAATTATCCTGTACCTTTGCAAATAAAGCCTTAAACTTTCACATGGGGTGAATCACAGCAAATATACACATAAACACAAATGAAATGCCAAGTTTATATTTTTAACCGGACTATTTTAGCAAACAGCGACCTCTTGAACAAGAGGTCAAAGATCTTTACACCATCCATATTAGTCATTAACCACCTTCCTCGCACACTCTTTATTTAAATGTAAACGTATCCGGACATGAAACACAACTATTTTGAGTTTCTTTAGAATTATGTTGTAACACTGGCCTATATTTCGATGAAATAGAATCCTCTAATACCTTGACGGCCGGTGACATTTTTAAAATCTGCACAAAGACTCAAAACAGAAACGAAATAAAAGCTTGCCAACTGTTGAACTGACGTTTCAACACGTTTAACGTGTCTTCTTTAGCAGGTGCGTGTAACGTAGGTCCCCCTCTTGAAGATGATTACCTAAGTACATACGAAAAATGAATTTAAATTTTAAATGACAAAAACATGTTTAACATGTTATTGTGATAGCTTGCCAGTTTCACTTTTCATCAAACAACAATTGAAAAGAATAAAAAGCAATAATAACTTCCCATTTCATATCCGTTGCCTCATTCCGATATTAAAAAGAACATCTCTTGACAACCGTTCTTATATTTCGACTGAAACCTCGTCAACGTATCATAGTATGTATCGTTGTTGTACTTTTAAGAGTAAATGATGTTTACATACGCCCTGGAATAAATGAAAGATAAAGGCACGGGCTTACCAAACATTCATTTAATGTAAGCATATGCATATTAAAATGAAGGCATGGAGCTACGATATAGTATTTCAATTTAAATATATAGACGTATAAACTAAAGCGCAGAGTCACCAACCATTATATCTATATGTAAGCATATGCATATATTAAACAATAAAACTATTAAAATAGTTCAGGATGAAAAAAAAAGAATTATATTATATGTTGCTCCATTTTCCAAATTGTCCCACCCAAAGACACAATATTTAAAACCACAGATATATGCAGAAACACTGCGCACATTAATCACAAAAGTCCATCAAATGTTTGACTGGAGACGTGTGTAAGGCGTGTATTTCGTTGATGTGGTAATAACCTGGGTTTTTTTGCATACCGAACAAGCATTTACCCGTATTTTTACCGTGTAGAGAATTTTCATCCTACATTTCCCTCCTGCGCCCATCCTACCCTGCTGTGACATTGAATGGGGTAGGTTATTGACATTCAGTTTATGACGTGACGTATTAACAAATATGAAGTAATATATTTAATTTAATGTCTTAAAATCCATTGTGGTAATATTTGAAAATAATTTAAATTAAAATGAATTTGCAATATATTTAGTATACAAGAAAAATAAACTGACATGGTTGTTTCGGTTCAGATGAAACATTCCGTACCTTTGGGATACCTAATTTCGCCGGAACGAGACTAAAACAGTTATCTCTCGGGATGGAATTTTCTATCCAAATCTCTAACCAATGTAAGATCCTTTTAATCCTTTCTTATCAAGTTACAGTAGCAATATTCAAGAGAAATGTAAAATATATATTCTAATTCAAATGTGAATCAATCATTCAAATATGCAAACAAAACCTATGTTTTATTAACGTGGAATCGAGTTTATTTCATTTAAGATTATTATTGGCGTCTGGTCTTCAAAGAAAAACTAAATCAATGAAATAAGATAGAAAGAAAACTGTTACGGTAAAAAAAGCGACAAAAATAATAGCACTATTTCACGGTGCATTTTTATAAGATTGACATCAAATGATAGCAGATAACCTACCCCATCAAATCACGTTTAAATATTCAAAGGTTGAACCCAAATACATACTCTCCTCACATGTATCTTTCTGGTGGCTATATAAACAAAATATAAGGTCAGTCAACTAGCAAAGTAATGCGTATGACAATATTGCAATTTGCGAAATATTAAACGAAATAACTGTTGCCAACGAATCGGAGTTATCCCATTTATATTATTTTAATCGCAGTCGCTACGTCATACTCCAAAACAATTAATGTAGATTTCACTTCTCTTCATTTTTGTTAAACTGTACGTCTTGAATATATGAATATGGTATTTCTTGCTGTTGCCTTGATACATAAATAACAGCCTTATACAACATTTGGTTTCATTTCAATATATTTGAGACTAAAATGTGTTTTCGATGGCATTGGTGAGCGTTATGTCCCATGAAGAGCTGCCAACTACACATTGCCAGAAGAACTGTAACAAACACATTGTTACGTGTATGTTATTGCCTCGCCGTATGATACACTTGTTTCATGGTGTAACTACAAAATACACTTGAATGTCTCCAGATCAGACACTTGTGTCTTCTTACATCCATAATTGGGACGTAAATGTCGACAAAAAATATCCAAGAAATAGTTAAAAATATATAAACGTCCGTTTCCAGTCTAAGCAATTTAACAACAGCAATAACAGCATGCAAATATATAAAGATTGATAAATCAACTGAATGTAAACAAATGTAGTAGGAATACATTAATGTGGCAATGTCACATACTATAAATAATACCCATGGCTGGGTGGTCGTGGGTTCGATCTTCCGCCACGGTTATATGTAGTGTCTTTAAGCAAATGTCCGCAGACTTTGTACCTGGTGTGTCAAAATTGTACATGTAAGAACTTGTTTCCAAACCGATGTAAAATAGATAAGGTCAAAACATGGGTGAGCACTCAACGAACAACATAAAAACAAATATATTAAACTATACATACACATGAATCGACGGCAGAGATCAATATAAAAAAAGTATCTTAAAGGGCCATTATCCAAACACTGTATCCCGTATCAGAATTGCCCGTAAACTATACCAGATTAACATGGATTACTGCAATAATGATACAGATAGTGTTACACATTTAAATAATTTACGCTATGATATATAATCGTAGTTGCTTAACTAATTGGTAACTCAACCAACTAGAATCATTTTTATAGCACGCGATACCCCGGGGGCATTCTTAACACGGACGCGACTCGCGTTTGTGACTTTCTTATGTTAGCGTTTTCCACCATGCAAATTATAAAATATTGATTCGAATGAGAAAATAGTATGTCATTTTTATGAGTTTGTTCGCCAATATCAAAATAAAGAATTATTTTATTGAGGAATTTCAGCGCAAATGTATAAAAACAGTGAAAGTCAAACTTTACAAACATGTATAGGTCAACAATATCCACACGAATCGATCGATGTACGGCATTTTATTTATTTACACATTCTATGCGCTGTACCGAATACTTCTTTTGACAATTCCCTTCGGTCCCCATTCATAAATAATGCATGTCATCTATTCTTGCTATGTGACAATTCAGACATGTCTCTATTATTTTAACACATATATAATCATCATCACTCACACAATAAACACTATCAGTGCATCACAGCACGCCTATAACTTTACTTTTTATTATCCCCTCATCTCGGGAAAGAACATAACGTAACCATGTTTGTGAGTGTGTCCCACTTTTGAAAAGGCATGATGTATTTCTATTATCAAACGTCACGATTTGTATCGATTTATAAATTACACAGTAGTAGTGGAACATCTCCAGTTCAATCTTAGAACTTCTTATATCAATAACTTGGCGGGCGGTAGACTAATGGATAGAGTGCTGGCCGCTCACGCCAGAAGTAGTGGTTTAGATCCCCAGCTCGACCCGATGCCTCTCATAAAACAACACTAAGTACTGGTTCTCCCCAGGAAGCAGACCCGAGAGTGGTTCATATAAGCTCAGAGCTTTCATCGCAATCGAGCTAAAATAGATAAGTATCAACTAATAACGTTGAGGGTTGATGCAGATAATGTCCAGAAGACCGTTGTGTGTGTGTGTGTGTGTGTGTTAAGTTCAACAAACGTAGAACATCTGATACGAATTATGTATATGTATGACACTATTAAACATGTGAATTGAATTAAAACAGATATTCGACATTACATATTTGCGTGTGCAAATATCAATAAACACGTTTACTTAAATATTTGCTTAGGAATAAGGTCATCCTCAGATATTTCCTAATAGTAATACAGTGTGTTATGATATATGTTTAAATAATTCGCCCTTTGTTTATTAATTAATTTTGCATCGTCACAATATGACCAACATTTGTTTCAGGTAATATGGTATTTCAAAACCCTTCCGGCAGTTAAAAAAAGCGCATATGAGTTTCAGGTTCATGCAACTTATACAAATCGCTCTCGAAGCCTTCCTGGGTAGAACCAGTACTAAGCATATGCAGATAAAGTGTCGTGCTCAATAACACACATATAGCCGAGGGGATGATTATACGATCAGTTTAATGAATAGTAATGAACGTTTCAGTCCCTATATAAGCTTTGTGTACTTCTAAAACATGATAGTCCTCTCTCTGATGTATAAAAACAGCGAAGGTCAAACTTTACAAACATGTATAGGTTAACGATGTCCACAGGAATCGATCGATGTAGGGCATTTTATTAATTTACACTTTCTGTGCGATGTACCTAATAATTCTTTTGACAATTCCCTTCGGTCCCCATTCATAAATAATGCATGTCATCTATTCTTGCTATGTGACAATTCAGACATGTCTCTATTATTTTAACACATATATAATCATCATCACTCACACAATAAACACTATCAGTGCATCACAGCACGCCAATAACTTTACTTTTTATTATCCCCTCACCTCTGTAAAGAACATTATGTAGCCATGTTTGTGCTGTTGTCCTACTTTTGAAAAGGCATAATGTAATTGTATTATCAAACTTCACGCTTGTATTGATTATAATTCATACAGTAGTACTGGAACATCTCCAGATATGTCTTAGAGCTTCTTATATCAATAACTTAGAGAAAGATCAAGTTCAGAAAGAAAAGCGTGGGTTGCATGGTTTTTATGTGCACCTTTTTAATCAAGTTCAGAGAGAAGAGTGTAGGTTGCATGATAGTGTGTTTTGTTGATGTGCAATCTTTGTTTTATTCAACAAATGTAGAACATCTGATACGAATTGTATATATGTATGGCACTATTAAACATGTGAAAAAAAAATTAAACAGAAATTCGACATAACATGCATGCTTGTGCAAATATCAATAAACAGGTTTAATATTTGGTAAGGTTGTCCTAACATATATCCTAATTATAATACAGGGTACTAATGATTTAGTTTTCAATAATTCGCCCTTTGTTTTACACCTATTTATTTTGCATCGTCTCTATACGGCCAACAATTGAAATTTGTGCCAAGTAACATGGTATTAGAAACCCCTTCAAGTAGTTAAAAAGACCGGATATGAGTTACAAGTTCTTACAACTTATACAAAGCCCGCTCGAAGTCTTCCTTGGTAGAACCTGTATTAAGCATATGCAGATAAAATGTCGTGCTCAATGACACAACATATAGCCGAGGGTGATGATTTAACGATCAGTTTAATGAATAATAATGTACGTATCGTTCCAATCCCTATGAAAACTTTGTGTACCTTCTAAACGTGAAAGTTGCTGGAACAGTCTTATAATGAAATCAACTTAACATTAATATGTCTTATTCATGATCTACATGTCATATATAATATACATGACAGCTGCACAATAACGAAAAACTGTGAAATTTGAAAATTAATCAATGTTTTGAATAGCTACGAATGCTGCATATTTACATGTAATCTAATCATATTTCATTAATCGCGTTATGAATATGCTAGTGCTGATTTCACAGAATATAAATAATGATGGTTATTTTCCAGAAGAAAACTATTGTTTTATTAGTATCGAATAGTAAGTAGATATACCATAACAACGCTCACTAATTACCATAAAGGCATTCACCGTTTGTGTGGAATACTGTATTTGGGATTATCTGTCACAATTACCTTCATAAGACAACAATTAAGCATAAATAGAAAATATAACAATGGTAGATTGCATGGTTTAGGAAGCTCCATCCCGCAATTGTCTGTAAATTTATCACGAGATATACCTATCACCGTCACACTTACCAGTAGTTGAGGTATTTTTACATAAAAAAGCGTATAATGTTATTTCTGCTATTTATTACTGTTTTTGCAAAAAAAACAGGAGTTTACATGTATCATAAACATATATCAATAAATATCGACTATGTATATATCTTTTCTCGACGTGACAAAATCCCATTGCGGCAAATACTTCTAAATGTATGGGGGAAAACAAAGCAATAAACGCATTTCCGCTGATCATATTTACAGATGAGTGGATTACAAAACAAAAAAATATCCAAATGTTTTGTATCGTATGAGCAACTAACACGCGTGGAGGACATCAAGTGTCGTCGGTGCGCAGATGGAATTAATCGAATAATAATGATACATTTAATTTAAAAGAGATAATGGGAAACTGTTAAATCGTATAATAATGATACATTTAATATATAAGAGATAATGGGAAATTGGTTAATCGTATAATAATGATATATTTAATGTATAAGAGATAATGGGAAACTGGTTAATCGTATAATAATGATACATTTAATATAAAAGAGATAATGGGAAACTGGTTATTTAATATATAACATATAATGGGAAACTGCTAAAACGTATAATAATGATACATTTAATGTATAAGAGAAAAATGGGAAACTGGTAAATCGTACAATGATTCTCATAAAGTTCGTTTTTAACAGAAGTATTATGACAAGAGGTATTATGACAAGGAACATGTTACAGAACATAAACGACGTGTAGCGGATTGAGTGTATCATAAATGATTACTAAAACTTTTGGGTAGTATTAAAACGGTATCCACAAATCAGTAATAACGACCTACTGCCTTACATAGTTAGGTCTCACTACACATTTGAATTTTGTTCTTTGTTCTTTATAAAATAAGGCCTAGGATTTCACTGGTAAAAAAAGAATTCCACATAGAATTTTTTTAAAAGTATTTTTTTTTCACAGCAGGAATGTATACACACATAAAAATGCAAAATAACTGGTAGGTTGACCACGTTGTTTTTTTTAAAAGAGGGTGCAGTGACACCATGAGCTTTTTTGAAAAAAGAAGTCCTCAAATGCACATAAATACATGCATAAGTAGAAATCCTATAAAAGTCACATTTTTAGTTCCAGTGATGTCTTATTGCAGTATATGCTATGCCAACTTTTGCTCTATTAACCTGCAGCAAGAAATTACAACCACTATGAACCATTTTGAAAATATTTCATAACCAAAGTACATAGACCTATT
Source organism: Panopea generosa (assembly GCA_029582155.1). Lineage (NCBI taxonomy): Eukaryota > Metazoa > Mollusca > Bivalvia > Adapedonta > Hiatellidae > Panopea > Panopea generosa. The sequence continues at coordinate 2,237,039 of CM055901.1, forward strand.
TTTTTAAGAATAAGAATCCTGCTACCGTGGAAAAAAAACGAGCATAACTGTGTAGTGAGACGTATAACGTTATGGTCGGCAGGTCAAGGCTGTCACGATTGGACGATAATTAAAAGCTTATTATATATCCATGCGAGAACGTAGTTCCAGTAGATGGCAGGGTGGTGGATGGTTAGTATATATTCAGCGGAGTATGTGAGGTACCGCTATATGTCAATTGTCAACATGCCAATGTTTACTAAATAAAGCAATGTATTCAGATTGTTAATTAATGGAACTAAAGAGTGCTAATTAGGTATTGGGAAGTTGCTATACAATGAGAGAGAGAGAATGAGCGTCAGAGTGAGTCGGGAATGCCGCTCGAGAGATGGTTTTGAGGTCACACGAGAGCCGGGGGGTTGAGCGAGAACATAGGTTGTGCTAGTTTTGGTGTCATACATAGCTCTGCGGTGACTTCGTTTTGATTTGAATTGACTTGTAATGAAATCATCATATTTTGGTACATTGTGTTTGTGTTACCCGCTCCGTTACCGACGGTACATATCTGTCAGTAGCTATTCATAGCTAATGTTTGTATTTGTTCCGCAATTACATTTTAAACAGGTGTACAATGAAACATTGACGTTATCGTTAATTATTCTAAATTTCACAGAAAAAACAATTGTACATTATATTAAAAATCTAGCCTACATTAAATGATCAATTTCATTTTTCACACATTTTCCATTATAAAATGATTACATAAGTTAAGGAAGTTATTTTTAAATTTCAAAATTTTCTTATAAGCATTTGCCAGTTTGATTTTTCATCAAACATAAATTAAAAAGGGTAACTATAAAAATTAATGACTTCCAGTTTCCCATCCGTTGCCTGGCGCCCGTTTCACTACATATCTCAAGCTGAGTTTTTCAAAAAAATTTAAATCTCTCTTAATAATTACTCGAAAGCATTACGCGTTTTTAAAGGTAATTTATCAGGATTTTTTAAAATTTTAAAAGTGGCTATAAACAATTTTTCCAAAAGATCATGAGATATATAATCATTGACCCCGCAAATCCATTATGATTCCCAAGACAGTAGGTAATGTTGCAACCTACTTACCACATTAGGAACGTTTCCTTCAATGCCCACACTTTTCTGCAGCTTATCTGCCCTCCACTATATCAGAATAGAACAAACAACATCGTGCCAATCATTCTGCTGTTTCCGTCTTGTCTTTCAAACATTCTCTGAATTTTAACAAGAAGATATTTCCAAAATTTTACTATAATGTAGAAGAAAATCGACAATTCAGCATGCGCGGTAAGTACACAGCAGTTCCTTGAAAGAGCATCATTAAACATAGGTAAGTTTGTAATACTCACAACTACATTAGAAATGATACATTGCATATAGGTACCTTTGTAAAACACACAACTACATTAGAAATGATTCTTTGAATACAGGTACCTTTTTTATACACACAACTACATTAGAAACGATGAATTTATTATAGGTACGGCAAGGACATCATGGGGTGGAGTTTGTTGACGTTGATATTTAGTGCATGTGAAGAGATAGTTATAAGTATCCTCAGTTTCACCGCAGACACAGGTAGGGCTTTCTACTATGTTTTTGGAGGACAGTATCATTTCTTATGTAGTCATGAATATTACATAGACACCTATATTCAATGTATCATTTCTAATGTAATCGTGAGTATTACAAATATACCTATATTCAATATCATTTATAATGTAGTCGTGAGTATAACAAACGTACCTGTATTCGATGTATCATTTCAAGTGTAGTCATAAATATTACATAGGCACCTATATTCAATGTATCATTTCTAATGTAGTCGTGGGTATTACAAACATACCTATATTCAATGAATGTATCATTTCTAATGAGGTTGCGAGTATTACAAACGTACCTATATTCAATGGTTCATTTCTAATATAGATGTGAGTATTATAAAAGTACCTTTATTCAATGTGTCATTTCTAGTGTAGTCATGAATTTTAAATAGGTACCTATATTCAATATATAATTGCTAATGTAGTCGTGAGTATGACAAACGAACTAATATCGATTAGCATCTAAATTCAATGTATCATTTCTAATGTAGTCGTGAGTATTACAAACGTAGCTTTATTCAATGTATCACTTCGAATGTAGTCGTGAGAATATCAAAGATACCTATATTCAATGTTTCATTTCTAATATACTTATGAGTATTACAAACGTTACTGTATTCAGTGTATCATTTCTTATGTAGTTGTAAGTATTGCAACGGTACCTATATTCGATGTATCATTTTATTCTGAGCTTGACAGACGTTCTCCTATTCAGTTATAAATAAGTATATTGCGACTGAAAATTAAGCATAGCTTTTATCATTTAGGTACTTTTAATGGTAAACGAATTCAATTATTTTCGGGGATGGTGGGGTTGTACGATCTGTAAAGAATAAAAGATAACGGGTTGTAGTTACCAAACATTTTACCAAAGTAAGCGTATGAATACATACTTTTATAAAGGGAGATAATTACTTTCACAATAACGGAATTTGAATTAAACATATGTGAATTCACTGTATCTATATAATCCAACGGGTTTATAAATCTGTCCTTAATATAGCATGTGAGTAATCATGAATCCTTAACTGGATCCTACTCATATAAAGCTATCAGTTCATGTATGTAAATTTGTTCACCCTGTCCAGATGTGTTGCATGTAATTCCATAATATATAAGTCATGGTCGACACCAAATTTATTGGTTTGGCAGAGGCCTTGATATTGTATCTGTGGTTTGCATTGTAGCTAGGCGCAATTGCCGTTGTTTGGTCTGTACATTTATGTCTTGGTTATTCACAAATAAGTATCTCCATATATATATATCATGCATTGTGAATGAGCATCCGAGAAGATCCCAAAAATCGTAAATTCCGTCGTTGTGAATTTAATTATCTCCATTTATATATATAATACTATATATATATAATACTAGAATACTTTGCAGAATATAGAGCAGTCAGAGAATAATAATTGAGGGCAGAGCAACACGGAGATAATGACAAGTTTCCAGCGCCCTCTGCCGGTCTAAGATTTAGAAAATATTGACTTTCATGGAGATTCCATTCCTTCCGGTAGTCAACTGTAAAATGGGCCAACCACTAGACATGCAGAACGTTGTAGGATCATAGGAACAAATTAATTTATGATAACAATTTTTGGTATGTTGCCAAATTTGGTTTTAGTTTTATAAATTTGAGACCGAAATGTGTACACACTGGTATTCACGGGCTCCACACGAGGCATTGCCGCCTGCACTCTACTAGTTTATACCAATACTATGATAAGATGTAACTCGGCAAACATTACACTGTTCCCATAGTTTAAATACAAAGTACATACAGTTGAATGTCTTCAAATTTGGATTATGTCTTCTTAGATCCATAATTGGCACACTGTCTAAGATCTAAGAAAGAGCCATAATGCAAATAAACGTCCGTTTTTTAATCGAGCCGATATAATAACAGAAAGAATAGCATGCAACTATTCGGTTCTCGAAGCTCAGAAATATATAAATCAATATAAAGGAATTTGAACAAAATGCAATTTGGAAACAGAGATAGCGACATACATCACAAATGATGATAGGGTTTGTTTTGTAACTTGAAACTAAACTATGTCCCATACGTAATATGGTTATATAGGTAATAGTTAAATATACTTCAAATTAATAAAAATGAAACTATATCATATCTTTTAACTATAAAGATGAAATATATATAGACATGTTCACGTTTTAGAAATGCTAAGCTTTTACTAATACAAAACTTTTAAAATTACAAAGCCAACATTTTATTTGATTTTAATGCGCTTGCTACATATTATGTTATATCATTCGCTCGATATTTACAATAAGAATTATCGCATAGGTGTCCTATGCTTACATAACTTTTTGTTTGTCTGTGTGTTGTTATGGGTTTAATAGTATTTCCAACAGTAGTTCAGCTGTATAACGTCGGCAAGCGTAGTAAACCACCGTCCCTTTGATCCGTTTAACCATCGTCCCTTCGATCCGTTAGGCGGTTAACACAATTCATGATAAATATTCGCCCTGATCATTGTTTCATTTAGTCATTTAGACAAAATTTTTATGTGTTTTATGTGTTATATGTGTCATAACGTATTAAGTCAAATAACCTTTGTATAAGTTTGACTGAATCGCTCCGTTAGTACAGGTTGTGTAAAAACCTCTACAGGAACTAAATTCTTTAATAAAACCGAAATATTGATTGGTTGTTACCTTCGTATCAAACGTGTGTGGCCGCAGTATTTTATATTTTAACAGAACATCTGTCAGTTAATTGTTTGACCAGTCATCGGTTGACATAAACTCTCATTAGAAAACCCTGCTTCTTATCAGAATATAGTATTTCAAATGTATACATATAGTGTTATAAGTGGACTTGTTTGCAATTTTGAACCTGCATATAGAAAGTTCATTTTAGAACTGTAAAAATACACGATTGTATTACTTTTCCTTGAAACCATACAGCTTGATGAACCTCAACAGAATCCTCAGTTTCATTGTATTGCATATCTCTGCTATCTTATTTCCAATGTAAACTACTGCCAACTCTCTGAACAAATGATAAACAGTGTACATGTATATATGTCTAAACAGTGGGCTCCCAGTGGTCGTATTTCCGCTAGAAAATAGCCAAACGTTTGTTTTGCATGTATTAAATGCCAAGATATATAGTATATATTCTAGATAAGTCAAAATCATTCACATTCGGATGCACAAATTCGTTCCCTACAACCCAAAATGTTAATAACAAAACAGAGAGCGATCGATGTTAGAATTACATTGATCAGACTTTGCGACATCTGCAACATCTCTCACTTCACGAAGTGGCCATGTGTAAAGCAAGTTTGATTAACGCGAACGATCTGGCAGTGCCTCAATCGTATGTTTGGATGACAAAATGTATCTTAGTGACAGGATGACAGAAAATGAAATTGATTCTATCAAAACAAAGAAGCGATAATGATGAATGTCCAAGCGTTGCTATGGAAACTGAACTAAAATTGATATAAAATGGAATTCTGGCAAATCTATCTATATATAAACATTATAAATGCCAAACGATATGACAGAGTATATTTTGTAGACAAATATATACAAGCTGTTATGTCAAGTACTTTGTTTTTTTTTGTGTTTCCTGGGAAGACAGTTCCTCTATCAATAAGATTCAAAGATTTGGTTGTTATAAAAATAACTTTCTATTTAGAAATTATTAAACAAACAAGTATGTGGAAACACATTCTATATATTCCCGTAATTTGAAAGATTTTTTTTTTCGAATCGTCGTTGATGGTTCTGACAGTTATAAGTAAGTAAGTAAATATATTATTTAATTCTATATCTGTAAGTGTATAGCCGATCACCTACCCTATATGTTACTTCGTGACCGTACACTATGTAGAAGTGTATTTGATCTAATAATTTTATATTGTACAGTTCAAAATTCAAGATGGCGATTAAAAAAAAGGAAATAAATTTTGTAGAAATTTCAACGATAAAAACAAATAACCGATAAAATGTTCCGCATGACGATCGGGACGTTGAGGAAATCCGAATAACATCTGCCGCTCTCATGGTTTATTTATTTAAAAGGATCTCGATTTCGCTTCACTCTTTTGATAAACTATTTCGAGGTATATAATAAAATTGTACAATACACTGTAAAATAACCTTAAAATAGCGACATGTGTATGACATACATGACAAATAAGCAAAACACAAAAAAGATAAATAAACAGCATCCGACCCAGTGGGCCTATACATTTCCTACAATTATTTTAGACAATATTTATTCGTTTTCAACATATAAATATATTCAAATATACAGCGATACATAACGATAGAATTGAGAAGAAAGCTATTTCTAGCTTATAAAAAGTCTCTCTTCTCAATATCTTGCAAGGACTTTACAATGGTGTTACAAATGCAATGAAAACAAATTAATTACTAGACAAACGGATTATAAGCAGTGCTCGAGATGAAAATAATAAATAAGTGCAAGTATCTTGATCGTTGGGAATACAGATGTAGCTGATTAGGTGTATATATAGGCTGCGGCGTATGCAATGCTTCAACTACTGAGAGTTGTGTATACCGGCATTGATCAATAATTGCCGTATATAACTAAAATTATTTAAAAAAAAAAATATGTGAGTAGAAATAAATTGGAAGGGGTAGATAAAGTAGATAGACAGAAACAGGAAAAAAGAGGTATGATCACAGGATGCCCATTGATGTGTTGTGGGTCACTCTTATGGAATAAAATATAGTTCAATTCAATGAATAAAACGTTAGTCTTCGGAATGTATGTTTGGACATGGTGAAATATTTTACGATTGACATCATCAGAAAGAGTGTCGTTGCCAAACAGTAGTGTGTTTAGGTCTAGACGAATAATAGGATGAAGGACGTCATGGAGTAGAGTTCTTTGGCGTTGATATACAGGGCATGTGAAGAAAAAGTGATACGTATCCTCAATTTCTGCACAGACACAGGTAGGGCTTTCTACAATGTTTTTGGAAAACAGGTGCTCTTTCAAGGAACTGCAGTGCATCCGCAACCGCGCATGCTGAATTGCCGAATCTCTTCTGCCATCGTAATAAAATTTTGGAACAGTCTTCTTGTTAGAATTTAGATCGTGCTTGAAAGACAAGACGGAAGCAGCAGACTGGGTGGCAGGGGGTAGTTTGTTCCATTCTGAGATAGTCGAGGGGAGGAAAGACGCAGAGAAGTGTTGGGTATTGAAGGAAACGTGACTATTGTGGTCAGAATTGCGTAGGCCGTAGGTTGCAACATTTCCTACTGTCATGGGGATCATATTGGATAAGTAGGAAGGGGTAGAGGGACTGTTGAGCATTTTATAGAAGTGGATCAATTTGTGTTTCCGTCTGCGGATTCTTTGTATATACGTTAAGTGATACCAGGCTTGTTGCTCCCGTATCGATTCTAGCTGCTTCGGTTTGGATTTTTCGAGGTCTTCTTCTTCTTCGGCTTTTGTTATATTAGCCCAAACGGCGTCAGAATATTCGAGTGTAGGCCTGATGAAAGATGTGTAGATAGTTTCAAGTGACCGACGATCAAGAGTGAATTTGAGAGAGCGCAGAATGTTGACTCGATTCCAAGCTTTTTGTAATGTCTTCAATGTGTTTGTGCCATGTGCCATCGTTAGATAGAGTGATTCCAAGGTATTTGTGATTGTCAGCGTCCTGTATTTGAATAGAGCTCATGAATATGTGCGGGTGCTGGGGTTTTGACGTGTTTGTGAGAAATAAGTAAAGATTTAGTTTTAGCAGGATTAAATGTTACTAGCCAGGTTGACGCCCGGTCATTGATCTTTTTGTTTGTCAGAATTTTGACGTAGAGCAGCATGTTGAGGATTATCGACAATAACATAAAAGGTTGTGTCGTCAGCAAAGAGGCGAATTGCAGAACCTATTTCAGAAACAATATCATTGATATAAACAAGAAATAATAATGGACCAAGAATTGAGCCTTGAGGAACACCAGCCGATATTGGAACCGTGTCAGATGTGGACCCGGAAAAGATTATACATTGTGTTCTGCCAGCTAAATAATCCTTGAACCACAGAAGAACAGAGGCAGAAGTACCACTGCATTCAGGTTTGAATAAGAGTCCCTTATGCCACACGCGGTCGAAAGCTTTAAATATATCACAAAAGACAACTCGAACCTGTTTACTTCCATCTAAAGCATTGCAAAAGGTATAGTAAATATATGTAAACTGATTGACAGTAGAGTCCTTGAGACTGAAGCCAGACTGAAAAGAAGAGATGAAGTTGTTGTCATGGAAGAAGTTAAATACATGTTTGTGGATAATCCTTTCGAAGACTTTGCTGATTGCACTGAGTAGGGAGATGCGCCTGTAGTTGCTAACACCGTGAGGGTCTTTCTTCTTGTAAATTTCACAGACGTGGGCTAGTTTCCATTGACGGGGAACTTTGGAAAGATGTAGGGAGTAGTTGAAGAGATCAAAGAGAGGTCGGGATAGTTCGTTTGAGAGTTCTTTGAGCACTATATTATTGATGGTATCGGGACTGGTGGCTTTCCCTGATTTAAGAATTTTAAGGGCGTCAGTAACCTCTTTAAGCTGAATGTTAATGTTGGTGAGTTAAGGACCGTGAACGCTGATCGGAAGGTTTGGGAGGCCTTTATTCATGTCAATTAGGAGAGTTTATGCTTGAAAGAATGTGAATATACAATGTACACATGAATGTACTGAGTGGTAATAATTATACTTGTGGCTACATATGACTACATAAAAAAATGTTTATATATTTGTGAATGAAATCAGTTTAAAAGTTAATTGAGCACAAAACACGAAATATACGAGTAAATGTATCAATAAAATATATCAATGTACAAAACTATCTACAGTTTTCAAGTTTAATGTCTCATGCTATAAAAGCGCAACACCAAAAATAAAATATTCTGAAACATTAAAACAGAAAGCAAAGAAGGGTAATGAACATTATAGTATATCGAATGGTGTTGAAAATATAACAGAGGCATTCAATATCAACATAATTATTATGTTCAAATATCAAAATTCTCTCCCATCCCCCATCGTCTTCGACCGATAAACGCGAATGGAGTTGAAAATGGAGTATACGAAGGAGCAAACAAGCTATTGTTATAAAAAATAACGGATGCCATTAAATTTGTATCATCACTATTTCGAAATGCGAAGTAGTGCACTAGATCCGCATATATTCGTGGGCAAACCACTTACCCGAATGTTACAGAAACGCTTAAAAATAGTAAAACGGTCCACCATCAGACTGGTATCCTGCTAAATACAAAGAGCATGACTTGACACTTTCTTATGCATTTCATTTTCTGCCGTTTTCGTTTAGCTTTCAAATACTGAGAGAGAAAATGCGTCAATGTATTGATATTAAAACCAACCTAAACAAAGAGTTAGAGTCTTTATTTCGGAAAAAGTTTGACACCACAGAAAACGACTAGCAAATCACAAAAAAAACGACAAACAAATATCTAATCATACAAATTAGAACTAGACAAAGAAAATATTGCGTTGATTGAATCGAATAGTGTATGGATTAAAGAACGCTTCCGCTGCTCCTCTACAGTACGCATATTACCGGAATTAGGCGTAATCTTCTAAAGCAGTTGCGGTTTAAAAAACAGAGAGATACAATAAATCTCAATTTTCCGCCGTTTTAATTAGCTCCAGGATGCTCTTGCACGCGAACAAACACTATTTTGCTATTTTGTTTCTTGAGGTTTTTCGCGTTCTTAGTTATTATTATTGACGCGTAGGGGAAATAGAGGTAGAGAATTAAGACTATAAATCAAAATTTGGAGTGGCAAAACCAATGAGATTTCTGAAAGTACCGAGTCAATTTACAAAATGTTTTTGATATTACCACGCATTTCATTTTAGGTCGCTATGATCGCATGTTGTTCTTCTCTTCTTAAGATTTATACACTTGTTTATTTGTTTAACGTAAATATGCCGACATTTTATTTCACCTTTTGTACTGTTCGTATTCGTTGTCTTGATTAATAGTATTAATGTGTCGTCTGAAAAGAAAGGCATTGATTATAAATCTTCTGAAAGTACTCCCGAAAAGGTGACTTAAAGTAGATTTATTGTTATCATGAATTTCTTTGCCAGGACCTTTCAAGAGCAAGCAAGCTTGTTAATACAATCCCTCATTGGTATTTGTACGTATTGCGAAGACTTCGTGTTTACAAATACAGTTTAAGCTTTTTTAAAAATATATATGCATCAGTGAAGTTAATATTGGAGCAGTCATGTAATGATACAGTTTTGTAAAATTATTCCGACATTTTCTTGTTTTTACACCATTTTATGATAAAATCGTTTGCAACGCTTTCGTGCTGAATTAATATTAACAGAGGTTTGCTTAACTCGTTCTAACCGGATTGTTCGAGTTGCAGATCCAGTATCTGTTAGACAATCACGCAATTGTACTTTACATGGATTTATGTTTTCAGTGTTTGTAACTACCCATACAACATGAACGGTGTAGGTAACATGGACGTATCTGTTTTATTATCTAAACTTATTTGGTTAAATGGTTCTTAGAACTTAATTTACGTTATATTTCCTTTGATTAATTACAAAACAAACAACATTAAAACTAGTGTTATTGTGTGTAGTGTTGTTGTTTTTTTTCAGCGGAACATATTTTACGAATTATGCAATATATTCATAAATAGAGGCTATAACTGTAACCGGCACCTTTTTTAAAAATTAACTAAACGTAGTTACTCTTTAGATTTCTCTATCATCCGGGCAATCATCCACTTGTGCATTCTTGGTGGGACAAACGGCAAAGTTGGTGAATTTTCACTCAGTACATTATCATGGAGGGGAAAATCAATATATAACAAAACGATTAAATTCAGTTTCGTCATTCGGTTTCTTGTTTTGAATTAGAAATATCTCTTTTTGATTGCGAAGTACAATTCCCCATCCCTATTTCTCATGATTTGTGTTTTCCGTGACAATTTGTGTACTAAGATGTGTTTCAGTTTTGTTTATTGCTACCTTTCTAAAGGGAGAAATGTTTTTAGGAAATATTGTGGGAGGGTCTTTTTCTTCTTTTATTGTCAAACGGTTTTTATTCTTCGTGCATTTAATACAAACAAAACCTGATCTCATGGCACTCTAGGGAAAAAAACAAATCTGTTCTTTATATTAAATAATATCGTTAATGATCTTAGAGACAGATCGGTAGTCAAATATGAAAACCACTAACGAACTATTAAAGAATACTTCATACTGTCTAATACCAATTGCATCAAGAATATTGAATCGTCAAGTTCTGCCTTCAATCATAGACTAAAACGCGCTAATAATTTTGTTGTGGACAACACTAACGTCAAAAAAACATGAACCATACTGTATTGTATGATTCGGTTTACATAAACATATCAATTTTGTTGATTCCGTTAGATTGTTTCAGATATCTACACGTTTATCTCGTGAACTTTGAATATGGACAATATTGTAATAATGTATGTTAATAAATGTCGTTTGTGATTTGAATTGCTACATTCATGATTTGGATATCAACAAATTTGAACTTTGAATATTGATTATATTGTTGTAATGTATGTTAATAAATGTCTTTTTGCCATTTGAATTGCTACATTCATGATTTGGATATCTACAAATTTGACCTTTGAATATTGATTATATTGTTGTTATGAGTAGTATATATAATGGGGGCTTGGCACACTGTTTTCGTCATCCAAATGTCGACCAATATCTGGATGACGAAAAAAGTGTGCCAAACCCCCCATAATATATACTACTGTAATGTACGTTGATAAATGTATCTTTGCTACATTCATGTTTTAGATATCAACAAATTTGAGCTTCGAATATTGATTATATTGTTAATAAATGTGTTTTTGCGATTTAAATTGCTACATTCATGTTTTGGATATCTACAAATTTCAACTTTCAACATGGCATATATTGTTGTAATGTACGTTAATAAATGTGGGTTTTTTTGCGATTTAAATTGCAACATTCATGTTTTGGATATCTACAAATTTGAACTATGAATGTTAATTATGTAGCTATTGTTTCTGTTGGCGGATATGTTGTTATTATTATTTGTGCCTGTGTTTTACAATTGAAGTTGCAACAGTTTTGGTAAAGGTTACTCCCAGATGTGATAGGAAGGGGATACAATTACCAAAACAATTTTTATGTATTCACAAATTCGATTAAAGGGTCGACAATGTGATTTAATTTGAAGTACATAATTTAATTTGAAGAAGAAAATCTATTTACCACAACACAAATGTAACGAATATTTAAAATTCAAATTGCCTCACTCGTGATTTAGATTGCCACATTCATGATTAAGATTGCCACACTCATGATTTAGATTGTCACACTCGTGATTTAGATTGTTACACTCGTGATTTAGATTTCCACACTCGTGATTTATATTGTTACACTCATAATTTAGATTGCCATACTCGTGATTTAGATTGCCACACTCGTGATTTATATTTCCACACTCGTGATTTAGATTGTTACACTTGTGATTTAGATCTCCACACTCGTGATTTAGATTGCCACACTCATGATTTAAATTGTTACACTCGTGATTTAGATTTCCACACTCGTGATTTAGAGTGTTGCACTTGTGATTTAGATCTCCACACTCGTGATTTAGATTTCCACACTCGTGATTTAGATTGTTACACTTGTGATTTAGATTGTAACACTCGTGATTTAGATTGTAACACTTGTGATTTAGTTCTCCACACTCGTGATTTAGATTGTTACACTCGTGATTTAGATTGCCACGCTCGTGATTTAGATTTCCACACTCATGATTGAGATTGCCACACTCGTGATTTAGATTGCCACACTCATGATTTATTGCCACGCTCGTAATTTAGATTGTTACACTCGTTATTTAGATTGCTACAAATGTGAATTATGAATATAGGCTGAATTACTGTATTTTCTGTTTATGGATTTGTTGTTGTTAAAGGGTTGTTGTTGTTGTTGTTGTTGTTGTTGTTGTTGTTGTTGTTGTTGTTGTTGTTGTTGTTGTTGTTGTTGTTGTTGTTGTTGTTGTTGTTGTTGTTGTTGTTGTTGTTGTTGATGCTGCTGCTGCTGCTGTTGCTGGTGTTGTTGTTGTTATTGTTTGTGTTTTTTTCTGTTTTAAATTACTGTTTATTGTTAATTTTGCCACAGATGTAATTTTGATTAAAATAGATAGGATTCAATATGATTTAAATTATGATTTGATGCCAAATTATTACTAAAATTTGACAAACTTGATTTAAAGTGCCAGAAATGTTATTAAAATTGATATATATGATTTAGTAAGAAAAAGAAAATATGTTATGGAGTGACACAAATGTAATAAATCTTTAGTCAATTTAACTATATTAACCAAGCTTAAACTGCTAGTTAAAAGACGTGTTATTTTTCATGCTAGAATCCAACATGGCATCATTAAAAAACATAAGAAATAATTCAACGTTTGGATGGTAAAATATATTTTTAAAATTTAATTTAATAATATTTTATTGCAAATTTTACATGTTCAAAACATCAATTTATAGCACAAATCACGAAAAGAATGCAAAAGGGTCGGGGTACAAGTTTTAGCAATATTAGTTACCGCCCTCCCAAGTACGCCAAAATGCACATACAAATTAAAGTAACGATATTTTTGCAATAAAAACGAACACATATACTTCCAAACAAGCATATCACTCTCTTCCACACGCATACAAACACACCCACTCGCAAGAGCATGCACACGCACACACACACACATATGCAAAGAAATAGTAGTAACTACTCTGCTTGAGTTTTAGTGATTATAACAATGTTATAATTCCTGAAACGATAAAAAGTAAATACGATGTTGATTAAAATGTACAATAATAGATATGGTAATAATAATTCCAATTTTATATAAATATTATTATATCGTATGGCTATGAGAGACGTGTAATGTTATCTTTGTTTCTAAAATTGTGATTATTGTAACAACCGCCTACAAGGCGTTTACAAAATAACGTTTAATTCCGAAAACTGCAATAAACGCTCGAAACTGGTCTCATGACACCCTAGAAATTGTTAGACGATATAACAACCAAATCGATTCTTGAAATCCAATCATATCGTTGGAAGATGATGATTCTTGTGGGAGATTTGTGGTCAAATACTGAAATTCTCCGACGAAATATTCCAGAATCATTCAAACTGCCTTAAACAAATTGTGTCGAGAATATTGATTCGCACTCGTCCGATCCTCTTCGTTATATTTTTATATTGGGTTCAATGCAAAACTCAATAAATAAATGGTTTTGCTATTTACATCACTTACGCCAATAAAATATAAAAAAAAACGTGTACGTTTCAGATTTCGTTAACAATCAATTTTGTTGGGCCGTTAGATTGATCTAGATTGCTACAAATATGAACTATGAATATTGGTTATATTTGTACATTTTCTGTTTATGGGTTGTTTAATCTTGAGCTTTAAATTACCGCATTCATAATTTTGATTGCCATAAATGTGATTTAGATTGAATCATATATGATTTAAATCGGTGGGAAATTTGATTGCCGCAAGTTTCATTTAAGGTTGCTTAAATGTGATTTACACGTGCCAAAAATATCATTTAGATTGAAACATGATTAAGTTAGAACACAAATCATGTGATAATTATTGTCGCAAATCGACTAGGGCATCAAGGTGGTATGTACATATGAAACATGACGACATATAGCATAGTGATGCCCTGACGGGTCGAAATATAGTTAAGATTGTCAAAAATCCAAATCATATTATCCTAATTAGATACAAATATTAAAATATACAGAAATGTAGTTACTATTTCAAAATGTGTGATAAAAATATAATTTACAGAAACGTAGTAACAATTTCAACAAATGTGATTAGAATATACAGAAATATAGTTACAATTTCAACAAATGTGATTAAAATATAATATACAAAATTGTAGTTACAATTTCAACAAATATGATAGGAATTTACAGAAATATAGTTACAATTTCAACAAATGTGATTAAAATTTAATATACAGAATTGTAGTTACAATTTCAACAAATATGATAAGAATTTACTGAAATGTAGTTACAATTTCAACAAATGTGATTAGAATATACAGAAATATAGTAATAATAAAAATGTTGTTGTTGTTGTTGTTGTTGTTGTTGTTGTTGTTGTTGTTGTTGTTGTTGTTGTTGTTGTTGTTGTATGGTGTTTAACTTCGCTTTCAATAATATTTCAGTCATATCATGACGGTGTCTACGTGCGGCAGTATTCCCAGTGCTGTCACGCTGGGGTATCATGTCACAGACACATGGTATGATACATCCAATAAATCACATTCTGCTGACACCAGGCAGACCAGACTTAGAACTATCATCTTAATGCTGAGCTTCAAGCGAGAAAACTTCCATTTGTCGTTCTACCACTAGACCACGGCTGTGGTGGCTGTATTACTCATATACAGGAATAGGATTTCTTATTGCTGTGAATTTATGCTTTATTGTGTATTCTGTTTCAATGGTATATAGGCACAGTACCACTACTGGTAAAAGGAAGTACTTCCGTGGGATAGTCACATAATGGCGGTTATAAATACATGTAATCCTTGTTTCTTCTTCTTTAAACGTGCATTTTCCCTGTGTTAATGCTCATTTTTTTATTTGAATGACATTATTGATGTACATGTATGATCATTTTCTCATCATATTTTGGTTATGCAGAGATTAACAAGCAGTAAAATGTAAGTTTCACTACTTTTATTTGGGTCTCTCTATCAATGACAAGCCTTCAAACATTTATATTTACTATACAATAAAGAACAGAACTGTTTTCTACTTTGTGTATTAAAATAGTTAGTTAATTATTTTAACGTATCCAGTAGTCTATCCAAGAGGCTGATACCTCCCAAATCAATCTATTCAGAACCCCGAATTCTATGCCTGTCCCACAATTCATAGCAATTGAACGTTTACTAAACAGTGATGTGATGTCATACTAACTTTCCCTGAAACATCTGACCAAGCAACGCTCTCAAATTCATCGCTATTAACGGAACAAATAGGGAGCGCCGTGACCGTTCTAAAGACTACGTATCCATCTTACAAAAAAAACGTTCTCACAACTAGCTCACTTCCACCACGGATGATTGCACGGGGATTCACCGCGCCTGGTCAGTGTTAGACGATCAGTGGCTCCACTATATAAACCACTCAGCAGACACTTACGCTTGTGTTTGCTGTTTCTAAAATACCATTTCCCGTGCGGAGGTAAGCAATAAATTAAACACTATGTCATGTAAATCCGTTTCCTTGTCCCATGCTATAGATGTATTTGATAATTTGGAATTTTCTCATTTTATCTTATGTCGCGTTTCTGCACTCTCAAATACAAATGATACAGAGTTGTGGATTGAATATCAAACACACACACATGTGCTGACCTTGTAAGCAAATTATGTGTGTAATGTCAAATAATAGGATATTTAGAATTTGAAACCTCAAACTACAATCCTTATCCCTCACAAGCCAAAAAAGATGTTAAACATTTTTTTTAAATATCGTCTTTGTACTATATTAGCCGGTCCCTGTTAGCTCAGTCGGTAACGCGCCTGACTATCAATTAAGGGGGTCGTGAGTTCGAATCCCCGCCCGACAACAGTCTCCGTGATTACTGATATACGTCATTGTGTCTTATTATCATCTGTCTCTCACCGTTGATTCGGGTGGGAAAGTTATCAGTTACTTGCGATGGAATGTGCTCGAGTACTGGTTAACATTTCAGGGTCCCAGAAAACAGTGGTTAGGTTAACTGATCGTCTGAAAGCCCTCGATGGCATAAAAATGACTCTAAATATTCAATCAATCAATCAGTAAATTGTTCTACATTGACTTAAATAGAGGATTAAACAAGTAAAAGTTACAGTATCATTTTTGTAACATTAAGATAGTGTTCAATTGTTCAAATGATTAAATATTGGTTAGTATTACATTATATGCAATAAACAAGTAGTAGTAGTAGTAGTAGTAGCAGTAGCAGTATCAGTAGCGGTAATAGTAGCAGCAGCAGCAGTAGTAGTTGTAGTAGTAGCAGTAGTAGTAGTAGTAGTAATAGTAGTTGTTGTAGTAGTAGTAGTAGTAGTAGTAGTAGTAGTAGTAGTAGTAGTAGTAGTAGTTGTAGTATTTGTAGTAGTAGTAGTAATAGTAATAGTAGTAGTAGTAGCAGTAGTAGTTATAGTAGTAGTAGAAGTAGAAGCAGTAGTAGTAGTAGTAGTAGTAGTAGAAGTAGTAGTAGTAGTAGTAGTAGTAGTAGTAGTAGTAGTAGTAGTAGTAATAGTAATAATAGTAGTAGTAGTAGTAGTAGTAGTAGTAGTAGTAGTAGTAGCAGTAGTAGTTATAGTAGTAGTAGTAGTAGTAGTAGTAGTAGTAATAGTAGTAGAAGTAGCAGTAGTAGTAGTAGTAATAGTAGTAATAGTAATAATAGTAGTTGTAGTAGTAGTAGTAGTAGTAGTAGTAGTAGTAGTAGTAGTAGTAGTAGTTGTAGTAGTAATAGTAATAGTAGTAGTAGTAGCAGTAGTAGTTATAGTAGTAGTAGTAGTAGTAATAGTAGTAGTAGTAATAGTAGTAATAGTAGTAGTAGTAGTAGTAGTAGTAGTAGTAGTAGTAGTAATAGTAATAATAGTAGTAGTAGTAGTAGTAGTTGTAATAGTAGTAAGAGTAGCATCAGCAACAGCATTAGTAGTAGCAGTAGTAGTAGTAGTAACATCAGCAACAGCATTAGTAGTAGTAGTAGTAATAGTAGTAACAGCAGCAGCAGTAGTAGTTGTAGTAATATAAGTAGTAGCAATATTGGTAGTAGCAGCAGCAAGCAGCAGCAGCAGCAGTAGTTGTAGTAGTAGTAGTAGCAATAATAGTATAGGAATCAGGAGAAGTAAAAAAAAACATCATCATGAAAAATAATTTCGATTTGAAAAACTCTATAATTTGTGCCACGTAGCGTGCAATGAATTCGGTACGTTCAATCACAATTGAGGAACATAAGATTTATCAATGTCTTTCTAATACTATCAATATATCATTATTATATCTATCACTCTATTTTTTACTCTTCTCTCATTTTAAAAACAAAATTCGTCTACGTTATTTCCTCCCTAATTTCCTAGACTATAACATTTGTCATTGTCAATGGCTGCTGTTTCAAATCGGCAATTTCCAAAATATTTCAAATAGCGCAACCAACACCAGATATCACAATTGATAAAATTGCTATATTAAACATGAAAAAAAACAATTATCCGACAAATTCAATAATAAAACTGAATATTTCTGACTTTGCATTAGCGCAATGAATTTTGAAATACTTAGGACATATTAACACAAAATGGTATTCATCTTCTATGTCATTCAATTTACATAGAGTACAGTGACGCAAGTTACGTTCAATTCTGTTCTGTGCATAACAACCGGTTTTAATTTTCAAAGCCGGGCCCGATTAGCTCAGTCGTTATCGAGTCTGACAATCACTCCAGGGGTGGTGATTTCGAATCCCAGCTCGATCACAGTCTCCGTGATGGTCGATATACGACATTGCGTCTCATTATCATTCATTTCCCACTGCTGATTCGAGTGGAAAAGTTATCAGTTACTTGCGGAGGTGGGGTTTGCTAGAGTATTTGTTAACCGTCCAGGATCCCAAGAAACAGTGGTTAGGTTAACTGATCGTCTGTTAGTCTTCGATGGCATAAAAATGACGCTAAATATGCAATCAATCAATTAATCAATATTTAATTGATGTGTCAATAGCCCTAATCTTGACATACGGCTTTTACTCCAACATAACGATATGTTTAGCCAATATTAGAAGTTGAAAATACAAGTTACCGTACAGTTGTTTTTATTACCTCACTAACAACATAACGTCTTTGAATATTGGCGTAAATTGTAGGTTTTACAAATACGCCAAAATATTTTAATTTGTTTACATATAGTATTTTATTAAAACTAATACACATATGCATACAGACATTTATAAATGTCCTGAAAAAGGTCATTTTGATCTTGACTTTAGCCATTTGGGATTTTAAAAGAAAAAATCATCTTCCGAGTGACAATTTTTGCAAGTTTCTAATAAAGATAGAGTATTGATAAAATTTACAAGTTTACAATCTCATAAAGGACTCTCTGGTGCCATTTGTAATTATATAAGAATACACTTTACCGCGTAATTAGAGAAAAAAGCTCTGAAAGTATGTCATCGTTAAATAAAATGCAGTTGCAAAAATAACTTAATAATCTTATTTGTATAAACAAATTAAGATTTCTATATTCTTCTAGATATAAATCTAATATTAAGGTTAAAATAAACATGCGTTATTTTCTCCTTATTTGATAAAAAGAACACACAGGGTAACAGAATAATGCAATGGATAATTTTAACCATTTTATTGAATAAAGCAATGTATAAAGGCACTAAAATGATAATTAGCCATTTGTTTGTATTACAGTGAACAACTTAACCTTTGTTTTAGTAATTATAAATTATAATCATATTTAAGTGAGTTCTAGTCATTCAGTTCGTAGCATTAGATACAGTCAAACCTGTGTATGCGGTCACCTCTATTAAGCTGCCACTTGTCTTACGAAGCCACAGTTGTATTTCCCGTGTCTAACCTGCATTAAGCAACAACCTGTCTTAAAAGGCTAGTTTTGCTCCTTCCCTTGGCTGGCTGCTAAAGACAGGTTTTACTGTATATAGAAAAGTTCCACGCCTATAAAGGATATAAATGAAGATATACTACTACATTTTAGAGGGTTTATAAAAACAATTTATTTATTTTTTATCTAAAAACCCATTAAATTTCTATTTTCTATTATTTGTGTACAATTCAGAGGCAAAGTTTGTCATACAAATTGTATAATGTCTGTTTTCAATCTTTTAAGTGCAGTGCTCTGGAATCTTTTGATAAATCTTGCTAGTCAATAACCTTAATGGAATTTCTTGGTAATTGTAGAATGCTTTACTAATTTTCTCTATAATTTTCAAGAGTTTCGGTGAGTTTCGGTGACTGCTGTTATGCTGAATTTTGATTTATCAGCCATTTCATCTGTGTTCCAATCAAGTCGGGGCTAACTTTGAATTATCAAAGAGGAATGGCGTATAATCGCTTTCTGTGATTCTTCATTATTTTTTATTTTTATTATTCAAATTGCCTGGTTGCTTTGGGAAGAGTTTTGTTGATGACATTGGGTTTTGTTTTTTTAATGAAGATATTTTATAAAAACCGACTGTATCAATATGTTAATAGATAAATGTATGTTAAAAATGTATATTGAAAAAAAAACCTTTACTTCATATAGACACCTTTGGACACCTCTAATATAGAAGGCTTTTAAATTATTGGGTGAATTATGTTTATATTAACTGACAGAGTGGAAAACAGTGCAGGAAGTGTTCAGATTGCTCGTTACGAGCAATCTGAACTCTTCCTGCACTGTTTTCAAAGGCCTTCTGTGATTGGTGTGGGAAAACGCGTGTCTATGGTGTAAAGGGTTAATTGTAAAAATGTAATTTATATCCTAGATGATTATATTCTTTAAAGATAAATAGTACTAGTATCTATAATGACTTACAAACAGTACATGTTAAGGATTGTTACAACTTGTTTCATTATTGTCTATTTTCAGACCGTGTTCATTGTTTCTGAATAAACGATTAAACAAAAAGACCACACTCTTATTTATGAACACGGCTTGAACCTACAACTGCCGACACGATGCCAGAAGTAGCCTGTCCTATTCCCGGCTGTGAGTACAAGACAGATGACCTGGATGCAGCTATTTTGGCTGCAGTCATCACGGCTGACTCTGTGACTCACAATTCAGGACCTAGTGCTAAAGTTGAAAAGGTCAAAAGAACAACAATCACTGCAGCTGGTACTTGCGAGGAATGGACATACGTTCAGTCAAGGTGAAAGGACTATGTAAGCGCCACGAAAATAGTAGGTCATGATAAGGTTGTGCAGCTGTTAGAATGTTGTGATGAACCTTTACGAAAGGACCTGACACGTTCTGCTGGTGGTAGTCTCACAGATCAAAGTGAAATACAAGTTATGGCTGCCATTAAGAAACTGGCTGTCCGTGAAGAGAACACTATGGTAGCTAGGGCAGCTCTCCATAATATGCGTCAGGACCGTGATGAGACAATGCGTAGTTTCGGGGCTCGTCTTTGCGGCCAAGCAGGTGTGTGTAAATGTATCATGAAATGCCCCAGTTGTGACAGTGATGTTAATTACACAGATGCTATCCTTCGCGATGTGTTAACTAGGGGAATAGCCGATCCAGAAATCCAGCTAGACCTTCTTGGTGACAAGAATCAAAACATGAGCCTAAAAGAGGTCTTCCAGTTTGTTGAAACTAAAGAAGCTGGCAAACGTTCCGCTTATAGACTTTTAGATTCTCATCCAGTGGAAGCTGCAAGGAGCACTTACAGAAAGGTCATTATTACCTAAGGACAAATCAGAAATGTGCACCTACTGCGGCAAGAGAGGTCATGGGAAAAGCGCTCCAGCTGGTATTCGTCGAAATGAGTGCCCAGCTTACGGACACATTTGTAGATTATGTAATCGTAATCATCACATGGAGAGTGTCTGTCGTAGTAAAGAAAACCCCAAAGCTAGAGACAATGATACATTATCTGGCAATGCTGCTGTTTTTTATGCTTTGTGTACTGTTAGTGATGTTGTGAATGTATTTGATGATTCTTGTATGTTAAATGACTCTGGTATTGAACGTTCACTTTGCATTGCTCATCATGTATATGACAAACTATCAAACTCTTGAGTTAAGCAACGATCTAAGTCACAACCATTTGTAAATGTTGTAGCTAGAGTCTCACCTGAAGATTACTCCGCCCTTGGTTTTCAGTTGACTCATCTACGTACAATTTCAGCTATTCTTCCTGCCATGGCAGACACAGGATGCCAAAGTTGCCTTGCTGGTTTGAAGGTCATCTATCGCCTCGGTCTTCGAGAGTCCGACCTTATTCCTGTAACCATGCAAATGCAGACAGCCACAAATCTTGGTATCAAGATCCTCGGTGCCACAGTCCTCTCCGCTTGAGTGCTAAAGATCACAACGGTGAGACTATTGAAACTAGGCAGATGACGTATATCACTGACGCTTCAGACAAACTATTCCTCAGCAGAGAGGCTTGCACCGCGCTAGGCATCATTCCTGATAATTTCCCTGCATTAGGTGTCCAGTCAACAAATGACCCAGACCTGAACTCATCAGTACAAGAGCAGTTTGACACATGTAGCTGCCCTCAACGCCAGGGACTCCCACCACCCTCACCAAAATTGCCGTTTCCAGCGACTGAGGAAAATGTACCACGTTTAAAGGCCTTCTTGTTAGATCATTACAAGTCCAGTACCTTCAACACGTGTGAGCACCAATCCCTGCCTTTAATGGATGTCCCTCCCATGAAGCTGATGGTTGACCCTAATGCCGAACCTGTAGCTCAACACACTCCAATACCTGTCCCCATTCATTGGCGTGATACCGTTAAAGCTGGACTTGACCAGGACGTACGTCTAGGGGTTATTGAACCAGTTTCGGTCGGTGAGCCCGTCACATGGTGCCACAGAATGGTGGTTTGTGCCAGGAAAAACGGTCAACCTCGACGGACAGTTGACTTTCAGGCACTCAACGCTCATGCCACACGTGAAACCCATCATACACCTTCACCATTCCATCAAGCCCGATCTGTCCCACATGGTAAGAAAAAGACTGTATTTGATGCCTGGAATGGATATCATAGCGTACCTATTCGTGAGGAAGATCGTCATCTTACAACATTTATCACACCATGGGGACGATATCGCTACAAGACCTCAGGGGTACATTGCGTCTGGTGATGGATACACGCGACGATATGATGAGTTGATCTCTGATATTCCTAACAAGACTAAATGTGTAGATGATGTGTTGCTATGGTCCGACTCTATAGAGGAACGCTTCTTCCAGGCAGTTAATGGTTAGACTTATGTGGTAGGAATGGAATCTCACTAAATCCAGAGAAGTTTGTGTTTGCTGAAGACACAGTCGAATTTGCCGGGTTTGAGATAACATCGTATAATGTTCGTCCATGCAGGAAGTTCCTTCGAGCAATACTTGACTTTCCAACACCGAAGAACATTACTGACATCCGTTCCTGGTTTGGACTGGTCAACCAAGTGGCGTATGCCTTCAGCATGACTGAAAAGATGCTCCCTTTCCGACAGATATTAAAGCCAAACACGCCATTCTACTGGACTGGTGAGCTACAAAGCTTGTTTGAAGA
Organism: Panopea generosa; assembly: GCA_029582155.1. NCBI lineage: Eukaryota > Metazoa > Mollusca > Bivalvia > Adapedonta > Hiatellidae > Panopea > Panopea generosa. The sequence goes on from CM055901.1 coordinate 2,260,032, forward strand.
ATCAAAACGTGTTATTGCAAGTGAAATTGAAGAGGGTGTTCAGATCTTTGATCCAGACAGACCTACTTGTCTCGCAACAGATTGGTCCAAAGACGGAATTGGCTTCTGGCTACTACAGAAGCATTGCTCTTGTCCTAAATTTGAACCGTTTTGTTGCAACGACGGATGGAAGATTACACTTGTTGGGAGCCGTTTTACGCATGCAGCTGAATCACGGTATGCCCCAATTGAAGGCGAGGCAATGGCTGTGGCAGACGCTTTAGACAAGGCCAGGTACTTTGTGCTCGGTTGCAAACATCTAATTGTTGCAGTTGATCATAAACCACTGTTCGGAGACAGGTCACTTGAGAACATCTCCAACTCACGTCTACGGAATTTGAAGGAGAAAACACTGCGATACAGGCTCCACATGGTTCATATACCAGGTATTAGACATCGGGCCACTGATTGCCTATCCCGTCACCCAACAGTTGTTGCTTACGGATGATGTGGCCACCATACAGTCACCCCTGGCTGCAATCACACACTGTTCCTCATTAATGTATGGACTTCGTACCCCTGCAACAGAGAGCTTAATTGAAGATACTGTTGCTGTATCAGCAGTGTCATCCTTAAATGCATTAGATCTCAAATCTGTTACATGGAACAGAGTACGCACAGCTACATCTAGTGACGTTGACATGCAGACCCTCATGGACCTCATTGAATCTGGCATGCCCGAATATCGCCATGAATTCCCACAGACACTACGGGACTACTTTCAGTTTCGAGACAATTTACATACCGCTGACGGGGTGATTCTATACAAAGATCGTGTTGTCATCCTACCATCGCTTAGACAAGAAATTCTGGCTTCTCTTCATTCAGCACACCAAGGGGTAACGGCAATGACTGCAAGAGCAGAATCATCAGTCTTCTGGCCAGGGATCACACCTGCTATCAGCATGTTGCGCACTACTTGTCAGCACTGCAACCGTATTGTCCCCTCTAATCCTAGTGCACCACCCACCCCATTGACAAATCCAGATTACCCTTCCAGTGTGTATGTGCTGATTACTTCCATTACAAAGGCTTTAATTACTTGTTAGTAGTTGACCGTTACTCAAACTGGCCAATTGTTGAAAGGGCTCAAAATGGCGCTAATGGCCTAATAGACTGTCTTCGTCGCACATTTGTCACCTTCGGCATCCCTGATGAGTTGGCCTCTGATGGTGGACCAGAGTTTACATCTGCTTCCACACGCAAGTATCTGAAGGATTGGGGAGTTCATCATCACCTTTCATCAGTTGCTTTCTCTCATAGCAGTTGCCGAGCAGAAGTTGAAGTCAAGACTGTCAAACGGCTGATCATGGACAATACAAATCCAAACGGAGGTCTTGAAACAGATTCATTCCAACGTGCCATATTACAATACATGAACACACCTGACATATATACCAAACTTTCACCAGCTATGTGCGTATTTGGTCCCTTATTCGCGACTTCATCCCTATCCCACCTGGCCGATACCATCCACATAATACCTGGCATGAAACACTTGTAGCAAGGGAAGAAGCACTGAGGAAGCGTCATATGAAAGAAGCAGAACGTTTATCTAAGCACACCAAGCGACTTTTACCACTTTCTGTCGGTGACCATGTACGTATTCAGAACCAGATTGGCCTACACTCTCTTAAATGGGATAAGACTGGAATATTAATAGAAGTTCGCCAATTTGACCAATATGTGGTTCGTGTTGATGGATCAGGACGAGTTACTCTCCGTAACAGGAAATTTCTTAGACGATATGTTCCTGTCAACCCCATACCATCACGCCTATCAATTGACAAGGACATTGGCGTGTGGAAGCCTGACCCTCCTTCCATAAGACTTGAGCCTTTGGGTAAAACCAAAGAAAATCTACCGGGCTCTCCAGGGCCTCTGACTATCACAACCAACCTGACACCTGCCTTGACCCAATCAAAAGCTGGTCAGAAGTCATCAATTTTCAATGACAATAAAAGTCGTCGTCGATTAGTACTGATTAACGATCCGCAACCAGCAAACACAGAGGGACCTGATACTACTATTGGTGAAAGGCCTGTCGAAACGAACGCCCCGCTGACACCACCAGACATGATGACATCGAATACTCCATCTCATGAGCATACACCCCAAACTGACAGCCCTGTCCACCCGCAGACTGTTCGGCGGTCAGGCCGCTCTACAAGACAGCCAGTATGGCACAATGATCATAACATGTGCGTTTTGGCTGTAAGCCTATATAATAAAAAAAAATAGGCATTTATACCTATTGACAATTGACATTATAATTACTATACATGTATATACTCATTTATCAAGGAAACTATTGATTTCTTGCGTTTAATTTTCAAATGTTTGTACCATCATTTCAGTCTTTGTTTGGAATCAGTTACCAAAGACTTGGGGGAGATAGATGATTATAGTCTTTAGAGATAAATAGTACTAGTATCTATAATGACTTACAAACAGTACATGTTAAAGATTGTTACAATTTGTTTCATTATTGTCTATTTTCAGACCGTGTTCATTGTTTCTGAATAAACGATTAAACAAATAGACCACGCTCTTATTTATATCCCTCACATATTTCAAAAGAATCAATGATGATCATTTTCAGATATAGGTTACATACGGCAAGCAAAGTCAGCTATTATTCATTCAGACATCAGAACAAAATAATATTAGCTGAGTTATTATTCTTGCACATAGACGGACGCGCGCATCTATTTTGATAATATACAGTCAAAACTGTCATAAGCAACCAGTCAAGGGAAGGAGTAAAATGACCGTTTAAGACAGGTTGTTGCTTAATACAGGTACATTTGCTCTGAAAACATAGAAATGGGAAAAAGCAAATGTGGCTGCTTTAGACAAGTGGCTGCTTAACCCTTTACTTCATATAGACGCCTTTTGACACCTCTAATATTGAAAGCATTTATTCACCACGTATCAGCAATGGGTGAATTATGTTTATATTAACTGACAGAGTGGAAAACAGTGCAGGAAGTGTTCGTAACGAGCAATCTGAACTCTTCCTGCACTGTTTTCAAAGGCCTTCTGTGATTGATGCGGGAAAACGCGTATCTATGAAGTAAAGGGTTAATATAGGTGACCACTTATACAGGTTTGACTGTATATGAAAAAAAAATTGTTGTTATTACGTCAAACATACAGATTATTAATGAGTTTACGGGGATTTGTCTCCCAATAAAGTTTCTTGCGTAATTTCGTAAAATCTCTTTAATTTTTATTAACAATCTCTTTCCAATTTTACTTTAATCCCTTGCTTATTTTCTATTTAGATTAATGCTGCGTGACAAGAGGTACTTAATGTTTTGCAGAAAATTACTTTCGCAATTTCTTATACATTCAATTAAGGTCGATTTATCTATCTGGTCATACGAGTTTAGAATAGATTTAGTTCTGTATCTGTCATTTCCGACGCGGATTATTACTGCTTTATTCCAAAAGCGGCACTTTGATACGTTCCGTGTATATTTCCGGAATATGTATGGCGGACGATTTAGAATATTTCCATTTGCTGTCAAGTTAGAGAAGATGCGATGAAACTGATTCTCGTCAACAAAACTTTATTATAAAAGTAAAGTAAAGTGTTTGTTTATTTTAGTGTCACGCCTGTTGAAAGGGCCAGCCTTACTGGGCTTATGAGACACTTTTATGTTATATCTCATTTCATGGCGACTCCAGCTTCAGGTCGGTTATAAAAAAAAACGACAAAAAAAGGAATTTTCCAGATAATCCATTTTTAATCTTGATTATATTTTATTGCAAAGCATGTATTTGTAGCATTAAGTTTACTTGAATTGCAAAATGTAATATTATCAAGATCTATATTTTGTTTTCACGATTTTAAAGTAACTGACCAATCAGCATATTCGTAATAACAAGGATTGAACGGTACTGTGGGAGAGAGAGCCAAAACCGATTTTAGTCTATTTCAAATCCTTGGCATGTATCAAAAATACAAACGCAGCCATTTCCACGCCTGTCCAACAAATCAAAGCGTATTATATTGTTAACTTAAGTATGGTTTAAATATATTTATCCATTTTCAATTCACAAATAACGTTAAAATCAAGACAATAACATTCAATAGGAAATAGGCCAAGGAATTTTAGAAAAAACTATTTCAAATAAATAAGCCAAAAATCAATGGAAAGGAATAGATATGGGGAAAAACAAAAGTAGTAATAAGACAAAGAAAGAGAGAAAAGACATATAAAATCTGGAAGTGCTGTCATACTATCGTTCCTGTGTACTGAAGGTTGAAAAGTGATGGAATAAGCGCCAGGGTCCTTCGTAGCCGAGTGGTCATCTGTCGCTGAGTGGCTTTCCATGGCCGAATGGTTCCCCGTGGCCTGGTGGTTCCCCGTGGTCGAGTGGTCCCCCGTGGCCGAGTTATCCGCCCTGCCCAAGTGGTCCTCTGTGGCCGAGTGGTCCGTCTTGGCTGAGTGGTCCCTCGTGGCCGAGTGGTCCTCTGTGGCCGAGTGGTCCCCCGTGGCCGAGGTATCCGTCGTGCCCAAGTGGTCCTCTGTGGCCGAGTGGTCCGTCTTGGCTGAGTGGTCCCTCGTGGCCGACTGGTCCTCTGTGGTCGAGTGGTCCCCCGTGGCCGAGTTATCCGTCGTGGTCGAGTGGTCCTCTGTGGCCGAGTGGTCCCCCGTGGCAGAGTGGTCCGTCGTGGCCGACTGGTCCGTCGTGCCCAAGTGGTCCTCTGTGGTCGAGTGGTCCCCCATGGCAGAGTGGTTCTCTGTGGCCGAGTGATCCGTCATGGCTGAGTGGTGCCCTGTGGCTGAGTGGTTCCCTTTGGCCGAGTGGTCCTCCGTGGCCAAGTGGTTCTCCGTGGCCGAGAGGTTCCTCGTGGCTGAGATGTTTTCCGTGGCCGAGTGGTTCTCTGTTGCTGAGTGGTTCCCCGTGGCTGAGTGGTTCTCCGTAGCCGAGTTGTTCCACATCGCTGAATGGTGTCCTGTGGCCGAGTGGTCCTCCGTAGCCAAGTGGTTCCCCGTGACCGAGTGGTCCCCCGTGGCCGACTGGTCCGTCGTGGCTGACTGGTCCATCATGCCCGAGTGGTCTCCATAGCAGAGTGGTCCTCCGTGGCCAAGTGGTTCCCCGTAGACAGGTGGTCCTCCGTGGCCAAGTGGTTCCCCGTGGCCGAGTGGTCCTCCGTGGTCGAGTGGTTCTCCGTGGCTGAGTTGTTCAATGTCACCGAGTGGTTCCCTGTGGCCGAGTGGTCCTCCGTGGCCAAGTGGTCCTCCGTGGCCGAGTGATCCATCCTGGCCGAGTGTTCCTCCGTGGATGAGTTGTTCTCCGTGGCCGAGTTGTTCCACGTCACCGAGTGGTTCCCCGTGGCCCAGTGGTCGTCCGAGGCCGAGTGGTTCTCCGTGGCCGAGTTGTTCTACATCGCCGAGTGGTTCCCCGTGACCGAGTGGTCCTCCGTGGCTGAGTGGTTCCCCATGGCCAAGTGGTTCTCCGTGGCCGAGTTGTTCCACGTTGCTGAATTGTTCCCCGTGGCCGAGTGGTCCTCCGTGGCCAAGTGATTCCCCGTGGCCGAGTGATCCCCCGTGGCCCAGTGGTCGTCCGAGGCCGAGTGGTTCTCCGTGGCCGAGTTGTTCTACATCGCCGAGTGGTTCACCGTGACCGAGTGGTCCTCCGTGGCTGAGTGGTTCCCCATGGCCAAGTGGTTCTCCGTGGCCAAGTTGTTCCACGTTGCTGAATTGTTCCCCGTGGCCGAGTGGTCCTCCGTGGCCAAGTGATTCCCCGTGGCCGAGTGGGTTGCCATGGCCGAGTGGTACTCTGTGGCCGAGTGGTTCCCTGTGGTAAGGTGTTCCTCTGTGGTCGAACGGTTCCCCATGTCTGAGTGGTTCCCCTGGTCGAGTGGTTTTCTGTGGCCGAGTGGTTCCCCTTGGCCGAGTGGTTCCCTATGGTGGTGTGGTTCCGAGTGGCCGTGTGGTTCCCCGTGACCGAGTGGTCCTCCGTGGCCAAGTGGTCCATCGTGGCCGAGTGGTCCTCCGTGGCCGAGTGGTTCTTCATGGCCGAGTGTTCCACGTCGCTGAGTGGTTCCCCGTGGTCGAGTGGTCCTCCATGGCCTAGTGGTTCCCCGTGGCTGACTGGTCCTCCGTGGTAGAGTGGTTCCCCGTGGCCGAGTGGTCCTCCGTGGTCGAGTGATTCCCCATGGCCGAGTGGTCCTCTGTAATTGAGTGGTTCCCGTGGCCGAGTGGTTTTCCGTGGCCGAGTGGTTTTCCGTGGCCGAGTGGTTTTCCGTGGCCGAGTGGTTCCCGTGGCCGAGTGGTTTTCCGTGGCCGAGTGGTTTTCCGTGGTCGAGTGGTTCCCCGTGGCCGAGTGGTCCTCCGTGGTCGAGTGATTCCCCATGGCCGAGTGGTTTTCCGTGGCCGAGTGGTTCCCCGTGGCCGAGTGGTCCTCCGTGGTCGAGTGGTTCCCCGTGGCCGAGTGGTCCTCCGTGGTCGAGTGATTCCCCATGGCCGAGTGGTCCTCTGTGATTGAGTGGTTCCCGTGGCCGAGTGGTTTTCCGTGGTCGAGTGGTTCCCCGTGGCCGAGTGGTTCTCCGTGGTCGAGTGGTTCCCCGTGGCCGAGTGGGCCTTCGTGGTCGAGTGATTCCCCATGGCCAAGTGGTCCTCTGTGATTGAGTGGTTCCCGTGGCCGAGTGGTCCTCCGTGGTCGAGTGGTTCCCCGTGGCCGAGTGGTCCTCCATGGTCGAGTGGTTCCCCGAGGCCAAGTGGTTCCCTGTGGCCGAGTGGTCCTCCGTGTTTGAGTGGTTTCCCCTGGCCGAGTGTTTTTCCATGGCCGAGTGGTCCTCCGTGGCCAAGTGGTTCCCCATGGCAAGGTTGTCTCCGTTGCCGGGTGGTTCCCCGTGGCCGAGTGGTTCCCCTGGCTGAGTTGTTTTCCGTGTCCAAGTGGTTCTCCGTGGCCAAGTGGTTCCCCGTGGCAGAACTCACCTGTGGCAGAAAATGCCAAAAGACGTCAATTTTTGCCGGTGCTAGAGTGCAAACAATGTCAAATATGGCATTTTTAATGTTTCAAGGGCCAAAACTCAGACATTAGTAATCCGATTAGACCAGTTTGTCTGAGATAGTATTGTTATATAACTACTGTGCAAGTTTAGTGAATATCCAATGAAAAATGCGAGTGCTAGAGTGCACACAACAAAAAATGTCACGGACAGATGACGGACAACAGCTGTTCTGATCGCCTGTTGTTCGTCATCTGTCCGTGACATTTTTTGTTGTGTGCACTCTAGCACTAAAAAAAGAACCAATACTTAACATACATGGGTAAATTGTCTTACTCAAGAACACAACTATTGACTGTAGCGAGGTAACAAACCCAGAACCACATATTATTTTGAAACACTAAATCCAGGTACAGTTTATACAGTGCACGTGGTCAAGTGGTAATGTTTCGGACCCAGAGTCGGAAGATCATGGGTTCGATCCGCCACCACGGCTATGTGTGGTGTCCTTGAGCAAGACACTTTATCCACATATACTTAGTACTGGTGCTACCCAGGAAGACTTAACGTGTGATTTGTCTAAGCTGTAAGAACGTGTTTCTATCAATGTAAAATAAATAAGTTTAAATCTAAACGGAGACCCCAGCGTGGTCTAGTAGAAGAGCATCTGCCTCGCATGCGGATGGTCGTGGGTTCGATCTCCAACTGGGTCTTACCAAAAACTTTAAAAATTGTACTAGAAACTTCATCGCTTGAGCATAATACTCCAGTTTGGCAGCGCTCAGAATACTGTCTCAAGTAGACACCGTCGCGATATGATTGAAAAATTGTTGAAAGCAACGCTAAACACCATACAACAACAAATCTAAATGGATATAAGACAAATTGAAACATAGTGTATAATTATTATAATTTATTTAAAATTACGTCAGAAAAATTTCAACACAATGTCATAACAATATTTAGATGATTGTTACATAATATAACGGTGATATTCTCTAAAAGTATATGTACACTTTGTAATAAATATAGTTAAAATCAACATTCAGTTGTTAAAATTATGATAACAATACGAGTATATAACAATACAGACTGTTTACACCAATAAATATGTTAAATATTTGCTCTATAGCACACCTACACGAAATGTAAAGTTTACACAACCTTATCTATAATGAAAGGGTTTAACAGATGGCTATAGACTTTATAAAATGTTAGCTCTTATATAGCTTATAAGGTCATATGAATAATATTATGTCAAAGCAATGTAGGTACATACCAGCCTGCCAGTACAATGTAGTAACTGTCAGTACTTGATCAATGTTATCATTGCTTGAGTCTAAGTTTGTTAATTTTGACGAAACAACATATCTTTAGTGGTGGAGGAATCGCTCAAAACCAAATATGAAAGAGCATGTTACGGAAAGTCAGCAGCGGCTGTGTAATTACTAGAGTGTTTGCCGCTTTCACCAGAGGTTGCGGGCTTGATCCCCAGTTCAACTCTAGAAACAGGTCTCTAAAACAATAAACACTTAGTATTGGTCCTACATAGAAAGCAATCTTGAAACTGGTTCATATAAGCTTTGAGCTTTCTTCACAGTTGAGCTAAAATAAATTAGTTTAAACTACACTCAGCAAAAAAGGTTTTAGCACCATAATGTGAACATGATAACTGAAGAAAAGTGTGATGATTTTCAGCAGATGAATTCAAACAAATCGCGAACAGTACTAAGCATATGTCATAAAAAATGTCTTGCTCAAGGAAACCACACATAGCCGTGGTGGAGGATCGAATGGGTTCAGTGCTTTACCACTAGACCATGCGCTCCACACTGATACCGATATACTGACGAAGTAGAGAAAAGCCTCAACCTAAATCAGACAGGATATGTTTTAAATCAGATTCAATTCCTATACAACAAGTGTTGTCAGAAAACAACAAAGCTCGCCTATGGGATCAAACTCACCACACATGCAAAGATTGAGATTGGAGGCAAATACAAAATGCAACTAAACACAAAAACTAAACCGGTGTGTCTACAGATGATGCCGACACCGGGGTCATGGCAATAACTCTCCTGGACATTTGTCTCGGCGAGCTAAAAAGAGACAATGTAACATTTCTATTTTCAGCACATTGACAAGAGCATTTTAACAAGATTAACTCAGGGCTTCTCTAGCAGAGGAAGCCTTGTGTTCAGTTTTATGTATTGATATTAATGATTTCCCAACCAATGGTTAATGAAGCAAAGGTCATAGCTATAAGATGTAAACTCAGAGAAGGCTCGGTCTAGAGCAAGGTTAGTAGACCAACCTCGACAATGTGAAATAGAATCATTGCTTTATTTGGAATCCCCCCCCCCCCCCCCCCCCCCCAAAGATAATGCTAATGACATCTATAGTAAAACATACTGTCCTTAACTATGCAAATTATTTATTTCATTTTGCCTTCAGATTAAGAAATGTCACCTTATGTATAGATCTAAAAAAAAGTAAATGCAAACATAAATAAAATAAAGTGTGTGCTTCTTGGTAAATCTGATCTAGTTGATTTAACAGGTATATTAATTGTTCATGTTGACACTACATTCATATTTTCATGTATTTGTGTAGGTTATACATATTTTGTATATTTAATTGCTGAATAAAGATATATGTGTTTGTATTTGTATAATAAAACACTTTTTCATGCTCAACCCAAAATTTGTACTTAAAAACAATACCCAGGATTCCATACTAGTATAATTATAAACATTAGGTCATGATAAATCAATTGCTACATTATCATCTCTGTCTGCCCCTTTATTTTCATGCTGCCCAAAACACTTTTATTTTCATAAAAAAAAAATTAAAAAATAAAAAAAAATAATAAATAAATCCTCCTCCCTCTCCCTTTTTTAAGAAATATTTGGATGATAATCTAGCAATTAATTTATAATGGCCTTAAATTAAAGCACAAACACTTGACTCAACCTCAAATTTGAAAGTACTTATGTAGATTTGAGGTAGAAAGTTACTGGCAGGTATATCAATTCACTTGGTTATGGTGAATCCAATCAATTCTTAGTTGAGCACGAAATCTTTTGAGTTTAGTATGGAGCAAAACTCAAAGTTATATAACCTTTGACCCAGCATATAGTCATAATTACTGAATATGCAAAAACACCAAATCATAAAATTTCAACCTCTCATTTGAGTGCCTCAAGGGGGTTTTGCTTGTTAAAACGAGTTTCTCATTTAACTTAGGTTGAATAATTACAATGAGGGAATAATGATAGGCAATACTCTTATACTAGAACTAGTCAATAAAAATATAAAACTTAAAATGTTTGTTTTCTTAACAAAAATCAGCCAAGAATAAATTTGGATAAACCCTTGCTTTCTTGTCAATACAGCAAAACCTGTTCAAGTGGTCACCTCTATTAAGCAGCCACTTGTCTTAAGCAGCCGCAGTTGTTTGCTCCCATTTATATGCATTGAGAGCAGATAACCCTGCAATTAAATATTAACCGGTCTTAAAACTTCAATTTTTCTCCTTCCCTTAACTGGATGCTAAAGACAGATTTGACTGTATTAAACAAATAAGAATATCGAAGTAAATTTAATATACTTCTACCTCAATTCCAAGCACAGAATACGTTTAATGTTTAAATCTGGAGATTTTATAACATGACCAGACATACAATACTGCAGTTTCGTGAACACACTATTAAGAATCAATATTTAAAGTGGATTTCAGTTTATCTCTGAAGTGGAAAATTTAATTTTATTCGACTTGATTTCACTTTCGTAAACTTACAAATTTAATCAGTGTAAGTATGGTGCTTTACCTAAAACAACAGACAGACAAAGATTGAATGCCATCAAAAATGCATGCAATAACATTTATTTTATATTTATCTGTAAAACCTAAGAGAATCATCAAAAAACAAAGCATGTTATATTTGCACTGGTCTGTAAATTAAATGTCGCTCTCTACTGAATTTTACGATATTCCTTGTTTACATTATACTTACAACATTAAGTAAATTCAATACGAGCTGTCTACCATTGTAAATAATTTTGGTGTTAAAATGTAGCCAGAACCTTCTGCATATTATTTTAGATCCAAGTTGTTTTGCATCTCTCTCGATATTATTTTAAAAAATTCACTCAATACAGAATAGGCTCTAATGTGTTTTCACCACCGAGGCTCCGTGCGATTCCCAGAAAATATATTTGATAGGCTGGAAATAAACCATAGACCATTAACTGATTCTTTTTCTTGGGAACTACCAAGATTTTAATACCGGTAAGTCTATCAAACATAACATTGATTTAACATCATTTCAGAAAAACATTGTGTTATCCTTTGCACATAATTTTCACATCACATAATAGTATTAAGCTCATAATATTTATTTCAAAACCTACAGTGAGATAGAACTATCATGCACCCCTAGCAGTTCAGCTATACTTGTCTGGTACTCAAAGGAAGTGAAAATTGTTTTTCAAAAATTATAAAACAGGTATCGGACGGACGGTATAACAAAAGAATACATTTAATGTCATTTTCAACACATTACAGGATATAAATGCATATCAGTTTTACTGGTGGACGAAGATCTAGCTAATATTCTGAATAGAAACGGCATCCTTCCTCAGATTTCTTCACACACAACTTTTGAACTGAGCTGAGCTTAAACCCAATTCCTCAGCAGTGAACATAAGTAGCCTGGAAACAGTGACCACTCGACCGTGGAGGATTCGTTCCTCAGCAGTAAACATAAGTAGCCTGGAGACAGTGACCACTCGACCGTTGAGGACTCGTTCCTCAGCAGTGAACATAAGTAGCCTGGAGACAGTGACCACTCGACCACGGAGGATTCGTTCCTCAGCAGTAAACATAAGTAGCCTGGAGACAGTGACCACTCGACCACAGAGGACTCATTCCTCAGCAGTGAACATAAGTAGCCTGGAGACATTGACCACTCGACCACGGAGGATTCGTTACTCAGCAGTGAACATAAGTAGCCTGGAGACAGTGACCACTCGACCGTGGAGGACTCGTTCCTCAGCAGTGAACATAAGTAGCCTGGAAACAGTGACCACTCGACCGTGGAGGATTCGTTCCTCAGCAGTAAACATAAGTAGCCTGGAGACAGTGACCACTCGACCGTTGAGGACTCGTTCCTCAGCAGTGAACATAAGTAGCCTGGAGACAGTGACCACTCGACCACGGAGGATTCGTTCCTCAGCAGTAAACATAAGTAGCCTGGAGACAGTGACCACTCGACCACAGAGGACTCATTCCTCAGCAGTGAACATAAGTAGCCTGGAGACAGTGACCACTCGACCGTGGAGGACTCGTTCCTCAGCAGTGAACATAAGTAGCCTGGAGACAGTGACCACTCGACCGTGGAGGACTCGTTCCTCAGCAGTGAACATAAGTAGCCTGGAGACAATGACCACTCGACCGTGGAGGACTCGTTCCTTAGCAGTGAACATAAGTAGCCTGGAGACAGTGACCACTCGACCGTGGAGGACTCGTTCCTCAGCAGTGAACATAAGAAGCCTGGAGACAGTGACCACTCGACCACGGAGGATTCGTTCCTCAGCAGTGAACATAAGTAGCCTGGAGACAGAGACCACTCGACCGTTGAGGACTCGTTCCTCAGCAGTGAACATAAGTAGCCTGGAGACAGTGACCACTCGACCACGGAGGACTCGTTCCTCAGCAGTGAACATAAGTAGCCTGGAGACAGTGACCACTCGACCACGGAGGACTCGTTCCTCAGCAGTGAACATAAGTAGCCTGGAGACAGTGACCACTCGACCACGGAGGACTCGTTCCTCAGCAGTGAACATAAGTAGCCTGGAGACAGTGACCACTCGACCGTGGAGGACTCGTTCCTCAGCAGTGAACACAAGTAGCCTGGAGACAGTGACCACTCGACCACGGAGGACTTGTTCCTCAGCAGTGAACATAAGTAGCCTTGAGACAGTGACCACTCGACCACGGAGGACTCGTTCCTCAGCACTGAACATAAGTAGCCTGGAGACAGTGACCACTCGACTGTGGAGGACTCGTTCCTCAGCAGTGAACATAAGTAGCCTAGAGACAGTGACCACTCGACCGGGGAGGAATCGTTCCTCAGCAGTAAACATAAGTAGCCTGGAGACAGTGACCACTCAACCGTGGAGGAATCGTTCCTCAGCAGTAAACATAAGTAGCCTGGAGACAGTGACCACTCGACCATGGAGGACTCATTCCTCAGCAGTGAACATAAGTAGCCTGGAGACAGTGACCACTCGACCACGGAGGACTCATTACTCAGCAGTGAACATAAGTAGCCTGGAGACAGTGACCACTCGACCACGGAGGACTCATTCCTCAGCAGTGAACATAAGTAGCCTGGAGAGTGACCACTCGACCGTTGAGGACTCGTTCCTCAGCAGTGAACACAAGTAGCCTGGAGACAGTGACCATTCGACCGTGGAGGACTCGTTCCTCAGCAGTGAAGATAAGTAGCCTGGAGACAGTGACCACTCGACCGTGGAGAACTCGTTCCTCAGCAGTAAACATAAGTAGCCTGGAGACAGTGACCACTCGACCGTGGAGAACTCGTTCCTCAGCAGTAAACATAAGTAGCCTCGAGACAGTGACCACTCGACCGTGGAGGACTTGTTCCTCAGCAGTGAACATAAGTAGCCTGGAGACAGTGACCACTCGACCGTGGAGGACTCGTTCCTCAGCAGTGAACATAAGTAGCCTGGAGACAGTGACCACTCGACCATGGAGGACTCGTTCCTCAGCAGTGAACATAAGTAGCCTGGAGACAGTGACCACTCGACCGTGGAGGATTCGTTCCTCAGCAGTGAACATAAGTAGCCTGGAGACAGTGACCACTCGACCATGGAGGACTCGTACAACAGAACAAGTATAAGAATGACGTATACTAGCATTTAAATATGAAACCAGAATCAACAATTATGCTGTTAATGATGTTTTTTTTAACTTATCTATTTTAGTTGAATTGTAAAATAAGTTATTACAACTTATACAAAAGTCATGCTCCAAGTTATCCTGGGCAGAACCAGTACTAAGCATGTGCATATAAAATGCCTTGTTCAAAGCTATCACGCATGGCTGCGACAGAGGATCGAACCCACAACCCTCAAATCCTGAATCAGATGCTCTACCACTGAATTATACACTCCACCAAAGATGTTATTGGAACCAAAATAAAGCAAATCGATCATTTTCACAATATAATGCCGTTTATTTGACTTCATTTTCAATATTTAAACTTTAAGATAAAAACATAAAACAACAGATTGTTCTATATTTTCTTATTAATACATTTAAATAAACAAAAACAAGTACATCTATAGTCAATTTCTCATCATCATTACATATATATTTCCTTAAATTTCATTGAAAATACAACACATGCTTCCATGATTTTAGAATAGTTCATCATTATATTTAAGGAGAGTTCAAATATTCTATTTAATTACACCCTAACATTGTGTGTATATTGTATATTAATTGATTGATTGAATATTTAGCATCATTTTTATGCCATCAAGGGCTAACAGACGATCAGTTAACCTAACCACTGTTTCCTGGGATCCTTTAAGGTTAACCAGTACTCGAGCACACCCAATCTCCGCAAGTAACTGATAACTTCAATTAGCAGTGAGAGACGAATGATAATATGACACAATGTCGTATATCAATCACCACAGAGACTGTTGCCAGGCAGGGATTCAAACTCACCCCTGGATTGATAGTCAGATGTGTAACCGACTAAGCTAATCATGCCCAACTCCAATGTAGATAAATAATCTATATAATTGTACATTGTAATTTGTGAATGAGGAAGATACATGTCAGTTAAAATCGAATAAACATTTCTGTATATGGCAGAGATCTTGATCTGTCAACAATTATCATAGATATTTATATATTACCACAGAAGAATTTTATTTGTACTATGTTGTTCTACATGGCCATACTATGTGTAAGTCTTATAAATCACAGTTTAATTCCGATCTGATGAAAAAATTGACAGGATTCCAATTACATAATGTCTGAGGCAGTTTATTTATTTGCTGCAAGACCTTGGCAGCGACTCTATTAGTTGAAACTTATTTATTTTACATTGATTGTGAAAAGTTTGTTTTTTTATTTTTAGACAAATTATCCCTTTTGTGCAATAAGGTATCAAGTGTATTAAAATAAGAATGCACTTGATACCTTTTTGCATCAATGGGGCAAAATAAGACTGAAAGGAATCATAGGTAATGCCTGTAGTAAGCATGTGCAGATAAAATGTCTTGTTCAAGGACACCACATGTGAATGAGACAGAGGACTGTACCCACGACATTCATATCATGGATCCTGCTTTACCAATGGGTGCCACACTCTATTAACTATAGTTTTGTCTACAAACCTCAGATGGACGAACGACCGGACGACCAGGGCATAAAAACTGTATCGAGTTGTGTATATAAGTGTTAAACAGAATAGCCATACTTGATTGAAAATGAGAATATTATAGAATCAAAAGAGTTGTTTAATTCAGACATATCTATAATGTCCTCTCATACTATAAATATAATGTCCCATTACAGCAAACCGATGCCAAGTATCTGCTCATTCCATATGTACTTGCTATCTGTCTGCACTAACATGTTGAATAAATATTTGGATAAATAGACAATGGCCTACAATATCATTATTTCTCACAAAACTAAGATAATCAGGAAATACATATTGAGGGCTGTGCAACACTGCTCTATCTACATATAAATAGACAATGATATAGTGCAGTGTTGCGCTGAATCAATGACATGTTCAATTTACCATATTACATTTATAGCAGGAACTATTGAGCAAAAAGAGAAATAATCTCACATTTAAACAAGTAATGTAGGTTTATAATAAAAACATTACAATAAAACAATCAAATAAAACCTAAATTTATTTTTTTTTAATTTAACATAAAACAGCAATTTCTATATTAAACAGCTTTACAATATATACATCACCATTCTGACAGAAGAGATAGAGAGAGAGCAAATACTACATATACGTGTAAATAAGAATAACCAAAGACATGTATAATATCACTAAGCAAAGTTTCAGCATAATCTGAATATGACATTGGTTCCAAATTATGTAACCAATTTTTCCAGGAACTCTACAAAAATTTGAAACGTTTCTGGACATATCACTTACTTTATAAGCA
Organism: Panopea generosa; assembly: GCA_029582155.1. Taxonomy (NCBI): domain Eukaryota; kingdom Metazoa; phylum Mollusca; class Bivalvia; order Adapedonta; family Hiatellidae; genus Panopea; species Panopea generosa. Next base: position 2,276,278 of record CM055901.1, read on the forward strand.
AATGAACATGTCTAAGTATTTTTGAACATTTAAATGTAATTTTCTCTTTGGGGAGGGCTGTTGCTAATGTTGTTGAAACTTGTAGCCTAACCCATTTGCACTATATATAAATATAATTGTAATGTTATTATTCGTGTAAAACTAAAAAAAACTATTTTTGTAATTTAAACAAATATGCCTCAATGGCCTGCTCTATTAACAAGGTAATGGAATGTCAATTTTTTAAATGTTTTAATGCTTTTTGCAATTTAGTAATAAAATGAGAGATACAGTTGTTAGTACAAGTATAGGCAGGCCCTTTATTCATTAAATTTTGTATTTAATTCTTATCTTTTTTTTTCAAGTCACATGGTACACCCATTAAGCAGAAAGTCGCTGTATGTACTATTTATAGATTTATGTACACGAACAAACACAATCAAATAAACTTAACTTTCTACAGAAATGATCTGACAGCTAAAAAAAAACTTCTCTTAAACCATTAATATTTCTAAAATGATGTTAAAGCACATTGTAAAAAATCTTACCCTTAAAAAATCATAAAAAAAAATGAAGTCAAAGTTTGCTCTGAAGAATTATTGTGCTACACGTTATTATCACATTTTCAAATTGAAATATAAAGTAAAAAAACTTTAAGACTCAAAAGACTTTTGAAAAAAAAACACAACTAACTTTCAACAAAGTAAGCGTCAGTAATCTTGATTTCACCGGTTAACCTTCTGGCAACAGTGTTACTTGTTACAAATGTAATTATATGAATTTATTTACAAATTTAAAGATTAAAATTATATTTTTTTAATGATTGTGGAAGAGATTAATAAATACAAAAAGGTAAAATAGATGAGATTTTTTTAGGAGGTAAATAAGGTCATTCTGCCATGTGACAGCCCAAAATAACTATGTATACTAAGAATAAATATAGCCCTGCCAAAAGGTCAAAGGCATGTAAAAGATGAGTGTGGGGATTGGTTGACCAACATCAATTTGAATATTTAGTATCATTTTAATGCTATTGACGGCTTACAGACATCAGTTAACCGAACCACGCTTTCCTCGGATCCTGGAAGGTTAACCAGTACTCAAGTACACATATCTCCTCAAGTTACTAATAACTTCCCCACTTAAATCAGTGGTGAGAGATGATTGTCAATGAGACAAAATATCATTTATCAACCATCATTGAGACAGTGGTGAGATAGATTAGACAACAATATGAACTCACGACTTCTGCAGGATTTATTTTAAAATGGGGTTTAACGCCATTTTCAACACATTTCAGCTATATATGGCATATCCAGTTTTACTAGTGGAGGAAGACCACAGACTGAATAGAACCACCATCTTTCCGAAAGAAACTGGAAACTTCCTCGTATAAAGTTTTTGGATCGAGCGGGACTTGAACCTATAACCTTAGCGGTGATATTTAGTGATCAGAGTTGTAATAAAATTATAATGTATTTAACAACACAATCTCCTACAGAAAATATGTTAGTATGGTACAATTTTCAAAAAATAACTTTCATAAATCTAAAGATATCTTATTTATAAAAAGAAAACATGCAAGCTAGCAAATATTTAAGCATTTTAGTCTTTAATTATTTCTGTTATATATCCTAAAAAAAAAATTGAAGTTTACAAGATTTTTTTAAAATTGTTTTTTATATATGCCAAGTTATTTTCAATTTCAAAGACTTAGAGGGAAAGTATATCATTTCTTTTCAAAACTATTAAAAATGGCCAAAAAAAATTATTTCAAATATATCATGCCTATGTATACTGACAGACCCCATCTTGCCAAAAGGATATCTAATTTAAAAATGCCAAAACAATATATCTACAAGAGATTTCCTAACTTGGACTACGCACCTAGGTTAGACAAAAAATAGATTTTCTGCTTAAAACTGCAACACAATATTATGTTGAGACGTATTTAATGAGTCATGTGACTTTATTTTTATTTCAATTTGATAAGATAAATGTTTTTCATCTAAAAAAAGTCTGAATGACGATGTGAAGGTCATCAAGCAGTATTTTAGTGCTAGCTATTTTTAGATAATAATTTCGTTTCAAGTTTACCACTCTTATTCAAATTTCAATTTTGTCACATTTGGTGGATTTAACATACCAAACCATTCTGATTTTATTTATGAAGAATCATGAGATGGTTTTTATTCATTTTAAAAATACTTTATTTTTTAAGATATTTATAGTGGTTTTTTTCTGATATTCTCCCGTAAAAATGACATAAATCGGTGCAATTTTTATTGCCTATCTGATTAGATAAGTCACTTACACGTAGTAAAAATGGTTTCATCTTAGAAAGAGTCTGAATAACAATATGAATGTTGTTAAGCAGTATCAAGTGGAGTCTATTTTTAGAATGTGGATTTTGTTTCAAGTTTACCGCTCCAATTTAAATAACAATGTTTATTTAAATTTGTTTAATTTTTTAAGACATTTATAACGCCTTTTCCCGATATACTCTTACACTGTATATTGGATGCTTCTAATTCTAATGTAACATCTTTAATACTTTTAGTCATTATAATGAGTACACACACATATTATAAAGTAACAACTGTACAGATACACTGCGTGACATACACAAAACAAAACAACACAACACGCACTATTATATACATCAACTTCTTTTTACACCTTTACAACACTACAACACTAATGTTGGCACTATAGTTATGGTCAGGGAAGAAACATTTCATGTAAAAATAGATCCTACTTATAATAAACAAATACAAAAAGTATGTTGGCGAGCTGAATGACACAGATTACAAGTATGCAATATTTACAACTGTTAGTGCTAACACTTTAAGCCAATGTAAAGTTGGTAGCACTTTGTAAGGAAGAAGAAACAATTAAACACCACACACACAAACAGTAATCAAACTAATAGGATGCAGGTATGAAGAAGAAAAATTTATTGATTTAAATTATTACAGTTTCTCATCTTGCTGAAACTTCATTCTGAAATGAGCAATGTTAGTGGTAAGTGTCACATGCCCCTCAAATGGTTTTTGAAAATAATAATATATTTTATAATAGGTAGAGATGTATCCATGTATATCAAGAGTCACGGACTTACGTTTCAGACTGGACACGCAATTTCTTGGGGTTTTTTTTACATTACAGTGCGACCTTGACATTTGTGTAACCATGACCATCTGATGTAAAGGTCTGGGTATTTTTACAGGTAAATGCAGGCGACATATCATCATGATTTATGGATCACTTGTGTTAAGCTATTTTAAAATCCCTCCATGTATGACAAAGTTACAGACCATACATGAAATATCAAACAACCTGAAAGGGTGACCTTGACCTTTGAAGTCAGGTTCTAGGTCTTACAAGCGACAAGTTGTCTTGTCATATTGATCAGTTGAGCCAAGTTAAGACAAAGTTACAGATCAGACACAAAGTATCAAACAAACTGAAAGTGCAACTTCAAATCTCAAACAGACTCAAGGTGTTGTAAAACAAACTCAAAGTGTGACCTTGACCTTTGAGGTACAGGTGTGGGTCTTATGCACAGCACATCATCATTTCATGCTGATGAATTGAGGCAACCTTTTTTTAAAACTGATTCATAGGTGACAAAGTTAGAGACCGGACATGAAATATCATATAGACTCAAACAAATTTGAAGTGTGACTCACAACATAGTGTTCAAACAAAGACTCAAAGTGTTGTCAAACATACTCTAGTGTGACCTTGACCTTTAAGGTAAAGGTGTGGGTCTTACGCGCGACACATCATGTCATGCTGAAGAATTGTGCCAAGTATTTTTTAAATTTATCCATAGGTGACAAAGTTACAGACTGGACATCAAATCTCAAACAGACTGAAAGTGTCATCAATGTTAAATTGTGACCTTGACCTTTGAAAAGGGAGTTTGGGTGTTGCGCGCAACACATCGTCATGTTTTGTTGATCATTTGTAACAATTATTTACAAAATCCATCTTTGCATGACAAAGTTATAGGCCAGGCGCGAAATCTCACATAGACTCAAAAGTATTGTCAAACAAACTCAAAGTGTAACCATGACCTTTGAGGTACAGGTGCGGGTCTTCCGCGCAACACATTGTCATGTTATGTTGAACAGTTAACTTAATTACTCAATTTCCTATTAGTGATCCACTGTTTTATCATCACATTACCAGTATAAGTGATCCACTGTTTTATCATCACATTTCTAGTATGTTTTATCATCACATTACCAGTATTAGTGATCCACTGTTTTTATCATCACATTTCTAGTATGTTTAATCATCATATTTCCAGTATTAGTGATCCACTGTTTTTATCATCACATTTCCAGTATGTTTAATCATCACATTTCCAGTATTAGTGATCCATTGTTTTATCATCACATTACCAGTATTAGTGATCCACTGTTTTATCACCACATTTCCAGTTCTCAAATTATAACATTTTGTATTAAAATATAATATGACCTGAGTTATAAGACTGATTAATGTAACTCGACTAAACAATGTAAAATAACATCCTTAACCAAACCAAATTATGTCAAGGGAGAAAACTTTGTTAATCTTGGATACAAATATGAAATATTGGATTATGCCCCTTCTCAAAATGAAAGTTGCCAAGATAACAGTTCACCTATATCAATAGAGAAAATTAGATTATAATGAAATCAGTTTCATTAAGAATGTTTTTGTTTTTTTAATAACTGCCGGAGTCTAACTTCCAGAGTCTGATTTCATGAAACTTTCAAGTCTTCATTTTTATTAATACAACTTCAGTCCAAGAACCCATTTTTCAACTTCAATAAACAGTACTATTTTTAGTAAAACAAGTGAATATTTAGACATTATTTGTTAAAATATGACTGTTATTTGTAATTTAAATTTTCATTAAAAATATCACTGTAATTTGTAATTTAATTTTTAAGTCAATATATCACTATAATTTGTGATTTAAATTTTGAGTGAAAACATCACTAATTTGTAATTTTTAAGTCATAATATCACTATAATTTTAATTCAAATTTTGAGTCATAATATCACTGTAACTTGAAATTTAAAGAGATTTTAAGCCAAAGTTAAGTTTTAGAATCAAAGTTACACAAACTTAGTGTCTTAGTCACATAAATAAATATATAGGAATAAAACAAAAACGAAACACCAATATTCATATATACATCATTTTGATTTTAAACTCTTTTCCTCAAACTATACTTCAGATTGTAATATGCTTTACCATCTCTATTGTTCAAGGTGTATACCTGTCAGAGCAAAAGAAAAATTTAGGACTTTAATGTTACAAAAATAATATATCATAGTATATCATCTTTTCAGCATTAAATAAAAAATACTTCATATTTGAATATTAACAAATTATTTTTAGAAATATCAAATTAACACAAAGTGCTCGTTTTATTTAGGTGGTGAAATGTCAATAGCAAAATTTAGTGATAAATCCTTTTGTTTCACTTTTAATAACATCCTTTAAAACTGAACTTAATTTTGACTGGTTATAGATATATTCTTTAATCAATGTCAATGAAAGCAAAAAAATGCAGTGTTTTCTAGAGCCAGTCTAATATCATTCATGTTTTTTTTTTTCATTTAACATGTTGAATATATAAGAATATAGTAAAATATGTGGGTTAAAATGGAACCAGAACACTGACCATCTGACAAATTAATTGTTATATTTAATTTCAACTAATGTATATAAACTTTAGCTAAGACAGGCATCCTGAACAACAGAGCACAGTAAGCAGAGCACAGTGAACAGAGCACGGTGAATAGAGCACAGTGAACTGAGCACAGTGAACAGAGCACGGTGAACAATCATGAACAAATGTTTATTTAAAGTTTATTTTAATATAAATAAATAAACTGCTGTGTCTGAAATGAAATTGAAAGATAAAATATTCTTTTAATTCATAATAACTGTCACCTAAATCATTTATAACAGGGATGCTACATAAAAATATACTGATGGAATATTTCAGATTTTTTTTACATAACTTACAATAAGAAGCAAACACAATTACACACAAATTATACACATGGCCTGCTGAATACTGAACAATAATTGTTTTGATGAAACATCAAGTCACAAAATTTATAACATTAATATTAATTATGCTCACAATTCAATCTATTTCACAATATCTGATAGAAATAAAACAGCTGTTTTTTTCTTAACATTACTATACAAATATTAATGAAATATTATTGAATTACAATGTAAAAGGGCAGACAAATACGCAAAAGATCAAAGCAAAGTGTAATTTCTAAAGTTATGTTCTTTTCTCTTTCTTTTGTTTCTGAATGGGTTTTATTGCTACATACAGTAGTTTATAGATTATGTTTAGCATCCAGATTTAATGGTGGAGGAAGACCTCAGCATGAACATAAGCTAACGATCATCAATTTGAAAGTTACTGGCAAATTCTCTACAATTATTGTGGAATAAGCAAGACTCTAACCAATGACCTCAGTGATGACAGGCAAGTGACCTTGAGACAGTTCCCTAAATCACTTGGTCACTGAGTTCTACTTATGGTAGTATTAGAATACACAATGTATGGCATTTACGACAAAATCATAAAACAAAAAAGAAAAGTTATTGAAAAAAAAATTATAACGGGACATGTTGATAAAGAACTACTTATGCTAGACAAAAATGTCACATGTCCTACCCAACTTGGTGATAGAAAATCAATGTTAAAACTTTATTCGACATACATGTATTGGAAATTAAAAAGGCCTGCTGCTTATTAGCTTGTCCTTGTACATCATAAATCAACTACAATATACAATTTATTATTCTATGAACAGTTTGTCATATTTTCTCACTTTTTGGTCCTCATTTCCTTTTGAATGATGGTAATGCAGACAAATATTGATTGCATACACAATACATTCAAAACCATCACGTGTCAAGAATGTTATTATATCTATCGTAAGCAATATCAAACTATTACAGATATGTGTAAAACAATAAAAAAAGCAGTTGTAGTTAATTAGCTCTTTATTCAAATCAAAACAATAGCCATTTTTTTTTCTTATGGCCATGCCCTTAACATGCATTTTTTGTGGGGGTTTTTTATGGAGCTTAATATTAAAGGTTATATACGGCAACCATTTTTATTGATGGAAGAAGACCTCCATACAAATCTTGAGTAGAATAACCAAATATACCAAGGCTTTTTATTGCCTAACCAAAATTAAAATATGCAAATATATTCAAATGTATTCATTAAATCTCATTTAAAATCATTGGTTACTTTATCACGATTACTGACACTGGTAAGAGACAATATAATTGTATTCTATTTCTTAAGAGGTAGTCTGAATAAAGATAACTATTCATGAATAAATTGTATGTGTTTTTAGAATCACATTAACACCCCCCCCCCCCCCCCCCCCAACCCCATCACCACCCCCCACACAAACAACACACTATTCTTTATCCTAAAACGACTGTTTAATTAAACATATCTGGCGTTGCTTCTGCTGTAAATACAATAATGATGTTTTTTTGCAAGCAGTATTGTTTGTTTTGTTAGAATATTTAGCATAATTTTATGCCATCGAGAGCTATCTGATGATCAGTTAACCCAACCATTCTTTTTTGGATCCTGAAAGACAAGCTAGTACCCCGAGCAAACCAATCTCTAGTAATAAATAACAATCCCACTTGAATCGGCAGTGACAGACGAATGATAATGAGACGCAATGTTGAATACCAATCATCACGGAGACTGTGACCGGAAATTACTTTGACTATCAGACATCCTACTGACTGAGCTAACCGTGTCTGGTAGAACTATTTATAGATACAATGCAGTGTGTACAGAATTTAACAGCAAACCAGTACAATAGTTCTAAATATCTGCTAGCATTAATTACTTTATTCACACAATCAACCCAAATCCAACATTAACATTATGGGTGGGTAAAATCCGATTTTTCGTCAATTATTTTTCATTGTTAATTTGTCCTTGTACTTTCAATTGAGATAATCAAAGCAAAAGATCAGACATACCTATTTTCAACAAAATAAGCCAAGGAATACAGATTCACACTGTTTATTAACTAAATCTTCCAGCTTGGGTACACATGAAGCACCCAGAGAACACGTGTATCTGTAGTTTTTCATTCATTTCTGTTTCTGTTATTTTTAAGCAAATAATTTACTGCTTCATACTTCATTTGTACTTCTCTGGTTTCTACGCATTTGAATTTCTGTCAATTATGAATGTTTCACAAAATGTTACTACTACTACAAATTACATATCTGAAACAGAGGTAAGAACATAACTCATTAAATCTAGCCATTGATCTCGTCCTTGAAGCTGTTTGGTCTAATCATCAATCACTGATTGTTTTTTTCTTTCATATCTCATTTTAATGTAATGCATGCAAAATATGCAATCATTGTTTCATAATCAAAAATCAATTATAAAAACAGAAACGACGATTAACCTATCATTGTTTCTTCACAAAATCTACAACAATTTCATTGATTTTTGCAATAGAAGTTTCTGTGAATTTCTTCCTCTTGATTATATGAAGAGTCAACTGTTATCATTCCCTCCGTTGAAGTTGAATCACATTATTTCATCTCCGATTATGGCCATCTTGTTTCAGACGCAACAATCTCCTCTATATCAATCACAAACGTATCTGAAACAAGAACGCATGGCTGTCTGACATTACCCTGTAGTACATCAGAGACAGATTCCATCTTAGCAATATCATCGCATGACATTTTAATTATCATGTCAAATATGGTTGGATGGATTTTCTACTGTCTCGTCACTTCTCCTCTGACTTTATTTTTTTCATTTAGTTGAGTTTGTTTATAGCACTTGTTCTCCATTCTTGATTAAAGGTTCTATGGCATCGTCATCTCTGTTCATTCCTGAAATGGATTAAAAATGACCTTTTATCAAATATAATGTGTGAAATCTGACAGACCAATAATAAGTAGTTTTATAAGCAAGAGGATAATGTCTTACACAGTCAAATCTGTCTAAAGCAGTCAGTCAAGGGAAGAAGCAAAAATGGCCATTTAAGACAGGTTAATTTGCTCTGAAAGAATAGAAAAGCGAAATAGCACATGTGTTGCTAAAGACAAGTGGCTGCTCAATAGAGATGATGACTTACACAGATTTGTATGTATATACTATAAAGTAAATGGGGTTTAACACCATTTTCAACACATTTCAGGTCATACATGTATATGACATATCCGGTTTGATTGGTGGAGGATGTCTCTGAGTAGGACCACCATCCTTCCAAATGTAACCGGCAAACTTTCTCACAAAAAAGCGAGCGGGACTCAAACCTACAACCTAAGCGGTGAGAGGTAAGTGACCTTGAGACGACACAAAGACCATTCGGTGACGGAGAACCCAACTTCAAGTGAAGCTAGAAAGAAGTCAAACTATTGATACAATACCAAGAATGGACAAAAAACATCAAATAGAAATGCATTACCATAGCATGATGTTTGTCTATTAATATTCAACAATGGAGATTTTAGCACAGAAGCAAAGTTAAATTGTGTATGGGCCAAAGCTTATTAACAGTATAGAACAATGTCAAGGTCATCCAAGATAAAACTGCAAGTAGTTCTACCTATTACACAAGCATGTCCCCAAATTTGGTGACGGTGGCACAAACAGTTCCAAAGAAAGCTACCGGTAAATAATGAAACTCTAAGCTTATTATCTGTAGAGGCCAAGGTCAGTCAAAAAAAGTTTTGAGAAGATGTATCACTCACATAGCTATGAACCTAATTTTGTATAAACTTTGTTTCAAAACAGTTTTGTACAAGTTAAATGTGTATTTAACATTATGTAGGTTAAATAAATCATTTGTTGAAGTCAAGGTCATCAAAAACAAGAAATGTCACTGGTAAGTGTCACATGCTCCTCAAATGGTCTGTGAAAATAATTATATATTTTATAATAAGTATCCATGAATATCAAAAAGTCATAGACTGACGTTTGAGACTATACACGCAATTTCATTATTTTTTTTATTTTTTTTACATTAAAGTGTGACCTTGACCTTGACATCTAATCAGACTAATGTAAAAGTCTGGATATTTGCAGGTAAATGCAGGTGACACATCATCATGAAATTTGATCACTTGTGTCAAGCTATTTTAAAATCCTTTCATGTAAAACAAAGTTACAGACCAGACATGAAATATCAAACAAACAGAAAAAGTGACCTTCACCTCTGAGGTCTTAACATGACACTTTGTCATGTCATGTTGATCAATTGATAAATTGTGCCAAGTGATTTTGAAATCCATCCATGTATGATATAGACTGGACTTGAAATCTCAAACAGACTCAAAGTGTTGTCAAACAAACTCAAAGTATGACCTTGACCTTTGAGGTACAGGTCTTGGTTTTACATGCAACACATCGTCATGTCATCTTGATCAATTGAGCCAAGTTAAAGATAAAGTTACAAAACAGACACGAAATTTCAAACAAATTGAAAGTGTGACCTTGATCTTTGAGGAAAGGTTCTGGGTCTTACACGTGATACGTCATCATGTCATGTTGATCAACTGAGCAAAGTGTTTTTTGAAATTTATCCATAGGTGATAAACAAAGTTAAATTGTGACCTTGACCTTTGGAGTGGGAGTCAGGGTGATATGCATGACATGTCTTTAAGTTATGTTGATCATTTGTAGTAAGTATAAAATCCATCAATGCATGACAAAGTTACAGGCCAGACACAAAACCTGGGGGAGGAGGGGGCATAAAAATGCTGCCAGGTTTTGAGTATTTGTACCCAGAAAATAGCTATAAATCAAATTTTGAGACACTGTGACCAACAGTTTTAAAGAAACAGAAGTTGTCTGTAGAGACCAAGTTCATCCAACAAACACAATTAATGAACACAATTTGCTGACTTTTTGGCAAACAGTTGCAACGTAACAGGTAAATGCAACATATAATTTTTTTTTTGTAAACAAAGTCAATTATCCATAGAGGCCGTCAAAAAAAGTATGTATAGGACTCAATCCATAAAATTACACAAACACTTAAAATAATGTTACTAATTCTAATTATTTGTATTTAACAATATCATCCAATACTAGACCATATTATTTCAGAAATTTAGGGGAAGATCTCAGAATAAATCTTCCTTCCGAAAAAAACTGACAAACTTTCTAACATAGAGTCACAAGTTCAAATCCTCGCCCAGTCACAGTCTCAGTGACGATCGATATATACGACATTGTCATTTGTCTATCACCACTGATTCTCACTTGCATTGACGGATGTGCTCTAGTACCGGTTATCTTCCAGAATCCCAGGAAACAGCGGTTAGGTCAACTTATCATCTGTTTGCCCTGAATGTCATAGAAATTATGCTTAATATTCATTTAATCAATCAATCAATCTTACTTAAAGTCTGTGGATAGAGCCCAACTTTAGGCCTCAGTGGTGAAAGTAAAGTGATTCTGAGACAGTTGCTTGGATCATTCTGTCATACCTGACCCTACAGTTAAATGGCTTTCCACACTAAATTGTGGAGAAGAGACCGTGACTGTCAGGGTGTTCTATTTCAGTTTTAGTTACCTTGCTCAATCTTAGCTTGTTGCATCTGTAAGGAGCTTTTAGATGAAGATTTCTTCGGGTGTGGACTATCTGGTATGTTTATGGCTACCAACATGGCTATGATCACCAACACTGCACCGAATGCAAAAGGAGGACCGGGGATAACAGACTGCAACAAGAATAATAATAATTTAAAGTTAATATTTTGTAATTATATAAAACAGTACAAGTCATTATAGAGTTTTATTGCTACAGATGTTCATACTTTCATTAAAGATGATTTGCTTTTATTACTCAAAATATGATGGTTTTATGAACACTTTCCAATATGAAGGTTTTACAAATACTCCCCAATATGAAGGTTTTATGAACACTCTCCAATATGAAGGTTTAATGAACACTCCCTAATATGAAGGTTTCATAAACACTTTCCAATATGAAAGTTTTATGAACATTCCCCAATATGAAGGTTTTATGAACACTCCCAGAATGAAAGTTTTATAAACACTCCCAAATATGAAGGTTTTATGAACACTCCCCAATATGAAGGTTTAATGAACACTCCCTAATATGAAGGTTTTATAAACACTCCCAGAATGAAGATTTTATAAACACTCCCCAATATGAAGGTTTTATAAACACTGCTCAATATGAAGGTTTTATAAACACTGCTCAATATGAAGGTTTTATGAACACTCCCTTATATGAAGGTTTTATAAACACTCCCCAATATGAAGGTTTTATAAACACTACTCAATATGAAGGTTTTATGAATACTCCCCAATATGAAGGTTTTATAAACACTCCCCAATATGAAGGTTTTATAAACACTGCTCAATATGAAGGTTTTATGAACACTCCCTTATATGAAGGTTTTATAAACACTCCCCAATATGAAGGTTTTATAAACACTACTCAATATGAAGGTTTTATGAATACTCCCCAATATGAAGGTTTTATAAACACTCCCCAATATGAAGGTTTTATAAACACTACTCAATATGAAGGTTTTATGAACACTCCCCAATATGAAGGTTTTATAAACACTCCCCAATATGAAGGTTTTATAAACACTCCCCAATATGAAGGTTTTATAAACAATTTTCAATATGAAGGTTTTATGAACACTCAAAGATATGACGGTTGTATAAACACTACTCAATATGAAGGTTTTATGAACACTCCTTCTCCCCAGTATAAAGGTTATATAAACACTCCCGAATATGAAGGTTTTATGAACACTCCCCAATATCAAGGTTTTATGAACACTCCCCAATATCAAGGTTTTATAAACTCCCCAACTCGGAATAGTTTACAACAGCTGTTTTCTGTACCTGTCAGTTTCTGTGTTAAAATACACCATTATTCAACTACTTCCAGTCTGCCGAAGGTGGATATACACAGATATAAATGTTTATTTGTTTATAATTAAGCATGCATGAACTCACAAGATCCTCCCTAGAAGTTGAAATTTTTTGGCAGTTAAAGTGTTATACATTTTTTTTCAACTGCACTTAACAAACACTTTTTGGAAACTATATTTTTGCCAAATAAATATTTTAGCAATAATCTAGTAGTATGCAAAATATAACAAAAACAATCAATCAAGCGTGGACAATTCCTGGACATTCTCCAGATAAATTGCTAATCACAGACAAAGTGAATGTCAATATGACAATTTCTGTACTCACATCTTTGGATGAAATTGCTTTAACCATACTAGACTTGTTTTGTACATGGGGATGCAGTTTAGAGACAGCTTTCACATCTGTTGTTTCATTTAAATCTACATGGAACAGGAAAAATATAAAGCCAAACAAGGCTGGACCAAGACCATTACATAGTCCTCTTATACCGGTTACAACACCTTGTGCCACACCTGTAAATATACAGTTATCATGTATGAAACACTTGTAAATATACAGTTATCATGTATGAAACACCTGTAAATATACAGTTATCATGTATCAAATGTTGGGTAGTTATCTGAAACAGAAACAGTTTTCCAATAAAATATCAGATACAGTATCAATGTGGTAAAATTGTAATTGATGACAATGTTCAACCCCAAAATGGTAAATATTTTTAAACAAGTTGAACAGTATGTTGGTGTTGAAAAACATGTTCATTACCTCATTTTTGGTTAAATAAACCGACGGAAAATTTAAGTATTGTATACAAAATTGTCTCTCCTGTAGGTCTGCTTTAGAATGTGCAGAATTTATCTTCTTTACCGCGAGTCCGACACAGCAGAGTCGTCTACAGTGCCGCCATCTAATGGCAACTTACATCCCACCAATGAGGTCATGGGTTCACGCCAAGCTCAGTCTGAAAACCTTCATGTGTGAAAGTATGACCAGTTACTTGCATAAGGATAGTGGTTCTACTCATATTCATTCAGAGTTCTTTTCTACCAATACAACTGGATATATAACCAGTCATGTGTTCAAAATTGTGTTAAAACTCATTCTACTGAATCCTTTACAGAACTGCCTCCAAATGTTTTGATATAAAAGCAATAATGGCTGAGGATGCCTAACAGAGTTACCTTTCTTATATATATGACCTGTACAACCATATGATAGTAGGCCTGATTTATGGTGATGTGATAAAAATTACATACTTGTCTCTCTTGCTGATGTGTCTCATATGAAGAAGATATCAACATTATTGATCTGTCTCTGTACAGGAGTTATTTATCTTGTTGATCTGCCTCAATATGTGTTAAGAGTTACCTAACTTGTTGATTTGCCTCAGTATGTGTTAAGAGTTACCTAATTTGTTGATCTGACTCAGTATGTGTTAAGAGTCAGTTACCGTGTGATCTGACTCAGTATGTGTTAAGAGTCAGTTACCTTGTTGATCTAACTCAGTATGTGTTAAGTGTTACCTTACTTGTTGATCTGTCTCAGTATTAGTTAAGAGTTACAAAACTTGTTGATCTGACTCAGTATGTGTTAAAAGTTACCTAACTTGTTGATCTGCCTCAGTATGCGTTAAAACTTACACAACTTGTTGATCTGCCTCAGTATGTGTTAAGAGTTACCTTACTTGTTGATCTGACTCAGTATGTGTTAAGAGTTACCTAACTTGTTGATTTGCCTCAGTATGTGTTAAGAGTTACCTTACTTGTTGATCTGCCTCAGTATGTGTTAAGAGTTATCTATCTTGTTGATCTGACTCAGTATGTGTTAAGAGTTACCTAACTTGTTGATTTGCCTCAGTATGTGTTAAGAGTTACCTAACTTGTTGATCTGCCTCAGTATGTGTTAAGAGTTACTTAACTTGTTGATCTGCCTCAGTATGTGTTAAGAGTTACCCAACTTGTTGATCTGCCTCAGCATGTGTTAAAAGTTACACAACTTGTTGATCTGCCTCAGTATGTGTTAAGAGTTACCTTACTTGTTGATCTGACTCAGTATGTGTTAAGAGTTACCCAACTTGTTGATTTGCCTCAGTATGTGTTAAGAGTTACCCAACTTGTTGATCTGCCTCAGCATGTGTTAAAAGTTACACAACTTGTTGATCTGACTCAGTATGTGTTAAGAGTTACCTTACTTGTTGATTTGCCTCAGTATGTGTTAAGAGTTACCTAACTTGTTGATCTGCCTCAGTATGTGTTAAGAGTTATCTATCTTGTTGATCTGACTCAGCATGTGTTAAGAGTTACCTAACTTGTTGATCTGCCTCAGTATGTGTTAAGAGTTACCTAACTTGTTGATCTGCCTCAGTATGTGTTAAGAGTTACCTAACTTGTTGATTTGCCTCAGTATGTGTTAAGAGTTACCCAACTTGTTGATCTGCCTCAGTATGTGTTAAGAGTTATCTATCTTTTTGATCTGACTCAGTATGTGTTAAGAGTTACTTAACTTGTTGATCTGCCTCAGTATGTGTTAAGAGTTACCTTACTTGTTGATCTGACTCAATATGTGTTAAGAGTTACCTAACTTTTTGATTTGCCTCAGTATGTGTTAAGAGTTACCTTACTTGTTGATCTGACTCAGCATGTCTTAAGAGTTACCCAACTTGTTGATCTGCCTCAGTATGTGCTAAGAGTTACCTAACTTGTTGATCTGACTCAGTATGTGTTAAGAGTTACCCAACTTGTTGATCTAACTCAGCATGTGTTAAGAGTTACCTAACTTGTTGATCTGACTCAGTATGTGTTAAGAGTTACCTAACTTGTTGATCTGCCTCAGTATGTGTTAAGAGTTACCTACCTTGTTGATCTGCTTCAGCATGTGCAGACACAAAAGCACTGATGGCTGGGTAAGTGATACTGGACATAGCGGCTATACCACCTGCACACCACATGATCCTACAATTAGAATACATATAAATGAATCACAGAAACTCAGACACCTGTTACATTTAATTTGATTTTATTATTAGAATTTATTCAATTTTTGTTTGTTTGAATGTTTGGCGTCATCTTAATGCCATCCAGAGCCGAGAGAAAATCATGTGACGTAAACAATCTTTTCTGGGATCCTGCAAGATTAACCAAAACACAAGCACACCCATCTCCCCAAGTAACTGGTTACTTTCCCACTTGATTCAGCTGTGAGAGACATGCGACAATGACGTACAATGTTGTATGTCAATTATCATGGAGACTGGTCAGACGGGGATTTGAACTCGCGACACATGGATTGATAGTCAGACGCTCTACCAACCGAGCTAATGGACGCAATTTTTTTTAAATAAAAGTACAATGTACCAGTTGGAAATAAAGTACTGAAAAGAAATACTAATTATATGGTACACTACAAAATATCAATTGGTGTAAAATGGCATATGTCGTTTATGTTCCACAATGCATGTTTACACAACAAGTTAATAGATATGTCTCTTTTAGAATTATACAACTAATTAATATACTTTTCAAAAAATTTAAAATACGGTTCAATATATCTTATTAAACAGATTTTATGTAAATTTACAAATTCACATTTTAAATCACAATACGAATCTTATATTCACGAGTTTATTGATTTTAAATTTAAGTCTTACCATTCTTGAGATCCGAAGCCATAGCACGCCAATTGCACTGCTTCAAATAATAGACCAAATACTATAGACTGCTTATGACCAAGATACTTCATTAATAATGCTAATATAATTGTCTGAAATATAAACAAAGCATGGAAATCATTAACTAACACATTAATTTAAATTAGTAAAGGTATTGTAACAGAGCTTCTCCAAATAAAGACAACACAAAATCTTCAATTTTCATACGAGACTGTCGTTGTTCAATAAATTTTAGAAAATGACAACAAAAACTAACAAATCATCTTTACATAATAATCTTGCATCTTTATTGAGCTGGATAAGACACCCCACTCAAGACATTTTTTTAAAAAAGTCTAAGTTGCCTTATATATTCGCAATGCAAAATTACAGGATTTTACTATGAATCAAAATGTGACATAGTCAATGCCAGTTCAGTCTTCAAGTACTAACTTGACCAGGTACATGGCAGGTGCTGAGCCAGCATTAAGGTTTATTTTACGGAGGCAAGTTCCGTCAATAAATTGTACCTAGCCATGTTTTGTTTGTTGTGAAGTCATATTTATGTGTTAAGAAGGGCACATAAATTTGTTTCGTGTAAACAAACTGACTGTGTTGGTGTTTGAATACGGATAACTGACAGGTTATATCAGAGCGAGTGGGCATCACTAAAGTCTTAAGAAGAGAGAATATAAACTGATCAATAAATGTCACTGGTTGATTTCACTTTATCATGAAATAGGAAATCTCTCATCAATTTGGAAACACTTTGTACATACATAATTAAAACATCAATTAAAAACTAATTCTAATTTGAAATAATTGTTGCCGCACTGGTGAGAATTCCTCAATCAACGAAAAGTAAGATTGATCAATGGGTTTTTTTTTATGGGATTTAACACCTTTTCCAACAAATTGCAGTGTTTATATGGTAACCAGTTTATTTATGGCCGGTTGCTCACCCAATAACTAGTTAAAGTGAGGGGTATTGAATGTCTAACAGCCAGACAGACGCCTGGCAATAATAACTTTCGGGAGGTAACTGTGTACAACATACATGTGCCTCATAAGCCCAGTGTGGCTGGCCCTTTCAATAGAGGCGACACTATGATAAACAAATTGTACATTCATGGCGACGCCAATATATGCGCTATTTGCGCAACGTTTTTTGGCGTTGTTGCGGTGGTGCAGTCGGTAGAGACGTCGTCATTAATGTGCTAGGCGCTGACGCCGCAGGGGCCGTGGGTTCGAATCTCCAAAGTGGCAAAAAATATTTCCGAAATTGTCCGTGGTCAGGTGAATAAGACATGTGTCGCTCCTCTCCATTGAGTCATTAAAAGTAGGAATAATACAAAATATTGAATGTAAATATTTAATTTTACTTGTATTACAACAGTTATGTTTTTAATTGGGACTGCAACACCGAGTCACCTACCTGGGCTATAACAGACAGCACTCCTACTATGGCTATAAATACAGCTACCTCTTCTTGGGAAAAACCCATTATCTGAAATATTGGGAAAACACATTTATATTACCACATGTACCGGTATTTATAAATTAATTACCTTAAATAGCAAGGCACGTTGCATACATAAATTATAATCCCAGTAAACTATTTACAGCCTTGCACTGCTTATGAAATAAGAAACCAGTCATGCATACAAATGAATTATGTAGAGATAAAGACTGAAAACAGATGCAGCTCTCCCTGCTGGGATCTGTTGTATGGCAGTGAGATTTGAGCATGTTGTTTAAGGTAGTTTGCGGCATTCCTATTGGATTTTTTGACAACTGACATAACTTATCAAGAATCTGTACACTTATACTATGAGTTATCATCTTTTGTTTTAGCTTTGCTTTTTAATACAGTCTCGCAGAATCTCGTTAACAGCACTCCTAGCGGTACGTGTTTTTGGGATGATTTTCATTGTTTTTTCCCTATAAAATGGTCAATATTAATTGAAAATTGTTTTTTATAACATTATCAAATTACTTATTTTATTCTTTCTGCATGAAGGTTATAATCTTATGACAGGAAATAAAATAAGACAGTGATTTAATAATGTTGTCAACAATGATTTTTTATCAATAATGATTTGATAGGAATGCCACAAATTTTCTTAAATGACAACACAGTTTGGTAAACTTTAATGTACTATAATCTGTGGGATAGGCATAAAATTCTCTGCTTTTTTACTGAGGTTTAACAGACCCAAATCAGAGATATCAGTGACTGAGATAGACTACCTTAGTTGGTTAAAAAAAAAATTGAAACATCAAAGATATCTACGCAATACTGTAGTCAGTGGGATGGTAGTCTAATGAGCTTTCATCGCAATCGAGCTAAAATAAATTAGTATAAACTTATACTGTAGTCAGCAGTATTTTTAAAATGATTCTGATTAGCAATAAATACATTTCATCACTTAATTCAATACAATTATAAATTATGAGCATGTTTAAGATGAATATTTAAAAAAAAAGTTCAATTTCCTTACTCTACGAGGTGACCCCTATATGTTAATGAGACGTTAAAGTGCAATGTAATTTAGAACAAAGACGATACTTACTAATCTTAAATATACAAAGAAACAAGAATATTCCCCAGCTTCAGGTAGATAGGATAAAAACACAGTTATACACAATAATAATATCAAATAGTCAGCACCCATCTTCTTTAAGGCCTGAAATAAACAGATAGAATAGTTATCCAAAACTGTTATAAGTGTTGTCTTCAAAGATGAAGAAGAAGGTTTATAACGTTATTATAAAAGTATAATTTTTATTTTATTTTTCATTTTTGCCAAGTTTA
Organism: Panopea generosa; assembly: GCA_029582155.1. Classification (NCBI taxonomy): domain Eukaryota; kingdom Metazoa; phylum Mollusca; class Bivalvia; order Adapedonta; family Hiatellidae; genus Panopea; species Panopea generosa. The sequence goes on from CM055901.1 coordinate 2,295,692, forward strand.
TTGTCAGACCAAATTTCAAATTCAGAAATTCAGAAATAATTCTTACAATGTGAGGAAATATTCTAAGCATACATCTAGTATACAAGTTACTCTTTGAACTATTTCTTGAAAATGTGTGCATGCATTCTCAAGGTCATAATGAATTAATAGCTAGATAATCATCCCCGCCCGCCACCTAATTTTCATGCCTATATGTTTATACTGACACATTATTAAATGTATATAGGTGATGGGTTTGAATATCAACACATCATAGACTGCAATTAATGATAATTTTATTGATGGAGTAAGACCTCAGAATGGTGCGTGTTACTAGAACCATTTATATAAATATGAGAAGAAACCTTCCTTCCAGAAGTAAAGGGTAACCTTTCTCACTTAAAATCTTTGGACATACTTCGCTCAGAATCAACAGTGAAAGGAAAATGACCTTCAGAATGTGCCTTTCACTATTTTACCAAGATGGATCAATTTTTAAACATAACAGATACAGACAAAAAGGTGTAAAATAAAATTCTCTGTGGTAGATAATATACTCTTATAAAACATAGAAGTATAGCATATTAAAGTCTACTTCAATAAGTACTTACAGAAAAGGGGTCAACTTTCTCCCATGAAATTGGAGATCCCCATGAGGCTGGCCTCACTTTTTCTGGTAAAGATTCTGGTATAAATACCATTATAAACAAAATGTCTAATAAAGCTATAGCTGTGGCCAGCCAGACGACCAAATTCTCACTATACACTGTTCCTAAGTAGGCTCCTATCGCCGGACTTGTGACTAGACTCGCGGCAAATGTTGCTGATACCTGAAACACGAACAACAAGAAATATCACTACTAAGTGACAAATGTCACTGAAGTGGTCTGTCAATGTAAAGATCTGTCAATGTACCGTTTGACTACATTTAAGATTTTTAATAAAAAATGTGATCTTGACCTATTAACCTAGGTCTTGCACATGACACGTCATTATATTATGGTTATTATTTGTGCCAAATTATTTTTAATTCCCAAAATGAATAGCTAAGCTAAGCTAAGCTAAGCTAAGCTAAGCTAAGCTAAGCTAAGCTAAGCTAAGCTAAGCTAAGCTAAGCTAAGCTATGCTAAGCTAAGCTAAGCTAAGCTAAGCTAAGCTAAGCTAAGCTATGCTAAGCTATGCTATGCTATGCTATGCTATGCTATGCTATGCTATGCTGTTTCTTTCAACTGATTTACTTTTCATGGAGATTTTCAAGTAAAACATTTTTAGAAACAATATAATTTAAATGCTGAAGTAAAACGGAAAAATTGTGTATCCCCGTCACTGAGAGTAAAGACAAAATATAACACTTTAATGTCACTGAGAGCAGAGACAAAATACAACACATCCCTGTCACTGAGAGTTGAGACAAAATACAACACATCACTGTCACTGAGAGTAGAGACAAAATACAACATTTTACTGTCACTGAGAGTAGAGACAAAATACAACAAATCACTGTCACTGAGAGTAGAAACAAAAATAAACATACCAGACCATAAGCCTGACTTCTGTCATCTTCTGTGGTGACATCAGCAACATATGCGAACACAACGCTGAACGTGACAGCAAACAGGCCCGACATGGATATCATCGTAAAATACCACCTGACAGTAAAAAAGGATTGTGTGAAATTGACTGTCAATGCATGGGTATCGTGAAAATATTACCTGTCAGATAAAAACAAGAGATCTGTCATATTTTCAGAATTTAAACTTCTATTAAGTTTGATTAATCTTGACAGTTTAATATCAATATTACCAGGTAACAAGTAGTTTTTAGATGAAAAAATCTATGGCTACAGTGCCGACAGTTTAAAAGAAGACAGATATTGGTTTATGACTGCTTAAAAGGTCATAAATTGATGTTCTGACAAAAATTTTGCTATTGAACTGAATGCAGAACTCTTTTTTTTTCCAGTTCACTTTTAAATTTCATAAATCTTTAACTAAAACTTAAACGGACAGCTGAATATTTTTATATCACTAACTTAAATGCATTTTTGTGACAGGTTAGAAAACATTAAGGTCAGCAACAAATACACACAGAAGGGTCGAAATGACCTCATGTACAAAACAACTTAAGATTCTTTTTCTTAAGATATTGAAGTGTCTGGTTAGTCAGCGGTATAAATAATTCACACTCACTCCACTCAAAACTTTAAATGTTTTCTTTATATCTTGTTACAGTATATCTGTAACATGCACAGGTACAATAGTAAACTACGCAACTGGGTAGTTTATAATTGTTACCGATGTACTGGAGTAGTTTATAGAATAAATACTGCAGGCACTTAGTTAGTTTAGTTTATACTAATTTATCTTAGCTCAATTGTGATGAAAGCTAAAAGCTTATATGAACCGCTCTCGAGTCTGTTCCCTGGATAAAACCAGTAATGAGTGTTGTTTTATGAGAGGCATCGGTTCAAGCTGGGGATCAAACCCGCAACCTCTGACGGGAGTGGCTAACACTCTATCCATTAGACTACCGCCCTGCTTGATTGTCTTTGATGTCTTGGCTTCTAGTTCATCTGTATTATATGCTGCATGTATCTTAAAACATCTAAATGAGATTGATTGTTTAAAGCTGAAAATTCCTCTCAACACAACTCTTTCTAAAAAAGTCACTTCTGTCTACATGTCTGGTCCAGTTTAGGCCATAATAAATTAATTGCTAGATTATCATCCTCGCCAACCCCAACCCTTTTTATCTATATAAAAACTAAAAAAAATCAATCTTCCCCCTGGCCCATTTTAAGAAAAATTTGGATGATAATTTAGCAATCAATTTATAATGGCCTTAAGCATTATGGTACAAGATAAATAATCTGTTGTCAACCCGACTAGAACTTACATGGGACTCAACTTCATGAGAGGTATGGGAGCACATGTAAAGGACACGGTGAGTAACAGGAAGGGTTTTCTGCCCCATACGTCTGATAAGGCACCAATCAACGGGGCACTCAGGAAAGACAGCATACCCTAGTGGAGGAAAACATGAGGACAGTGGAATCAATACATTATATTGCATTTCGGTTAAAAAAAATTTTTTAGATAAAATTTCCAAATTAAAAAGTTTACATCATGAATGTTTTTAATAACTCTCATTTTATGAGCAAAAAAAGTGAGTACTTATACAGGTGGATACGTATACAGTTAAAGGTTTAAAGATTAAAGGTTAAATTTTAACTCTTCTTACCAACATAAACTATCCAACCGGCAATAACAAATATTAAATCATCAATTTTAGTTACCGCTAAAATTAGAAGTGAAGGTATTTAAGGAGTAGATACATGGTTTTTAAGACCTGGCCCTAAAGTTATAAAAAAAATTTACGTTCAACTCAAAATCATTTCCAAAATTCATAAAAATACAAATTTAAGTGCTTACACTTGACATGGCCTTGAATTTGCAAGTATTAAATCTGTTCTGAAGTAAACAGTTACAAGTATTTACATGTATTTTGTCGTAACGAGTCCATTCATTTTCGATTTAAGTGTGAACTCTCGAGTTGAGAATGAACATTTTTTAATAACCTCGGGACCTAATTACATTGATGATCTTCAATATGAACATTGTTCTTAAATGTGAAAAGCACTTAATAGTTGTTCTTCCTATCAGGTATGTACACATATAAATGTAAGGATTGAATACGAGGTTGAGCTTACCTTCACGCCTTGAATCAGGCCATTCATCAGAAATGTATGGTTGGGGAAAGTATCATTCAAAACCTGCAAATATAGTTAAATCTGTGTAAACAGTCACCTCTATTAAGCAGCCATCTGTCTAAAGCAACCATATTTATCTCAATTCCCATTTCTAAATTTTTAGAGTAAATTAACATGTATTAAGCAACAACCTGTCTTAAAAGGCCACATTTGCTCTTTCCCTTGACTGGCTGCTTAAGACAGGCTTGACTGTATATAACAATATTAATTGAGCTGTATTTCAACAAATGTGTGTTTGCCATGCTCCTTCCTACCCACTCAAATTGCAGTAACCCAAACATTTTTTATGGACTTCAAAAATTATCCCCCAACCCGTAATTAATATGTACATTTTTTAAAAAACGACTTTACTAAATCAAAATCTAGAAACAAAAAATAGCCACCTACATACCCTCATCAAAAATACTGGGCAGAAGCACAGCAAACGAACTTTTTATAAGATGTCCAATACATTTACTAACAAATATAAAATGTTCTGTAAGGTCAGCAAGCAGAGAAACAACCGTAAATGACTATGTGTACTGTATACTGTATTTAGCTTGGACTTTTGTAATATCTCTGAATATTAGTATCTTCTACTTTGATTTTGATTTGATTTTAAACTGATTTACAACTTGGAACTAGTACTAAGCATATATGCAGATAAAGTGTTTTGCTCAAGGACACTGCAGTCATGGCAGAGGATCAAACCCACGAGCCCCGGATTCCAAGTATGATGCCCTACCACTGGTCCACGCGCTCCATGTATGTTTTATGAAAAACACTGAACAGTATATACGTACCTGCATTTTTAAATTTAGATTGTTACTAATTTCAACCTCAAATGATATGAATAACATGATTAAAACTGTTTCAACTGAAGGCAGCTGTACATGTAATGTTTGTATAATGTTTGTGTTACCACCAGACAGACCAGGGCCCAGTTTCTCAAAAATACTTAAGTCTGATATTTTACTTAACCTCAAATAGTATTTAAGTATAAAATTGAGCACAATATCGAGTTTAAATAAAATAAAAGACCTAGTATTTTTGTGAAACCGGGGCCAGTCCTGGAACTATCCCCTAAATGCTGGTCATCATTTCTACAGCATTTGGTATGACCCAGCCAGGGATAAAACTTGTCTCTCCCATTTGCAGAGTGGACACTACTACTGAGAAACTACATGTATAATGGTTTTTCTATATATTGCCACAGTAACTTACTGTAATCATGGGATTGGTCAGGAGACCCCAGGCAAAAAACTCCAGGAAAATAACAACAAGGGCATGGTAGACACTGGGCTTGACACCAGATGACTGAAAAACAAACAGATGTCAATATTAATGAAATTTACATTAACAATATTAAACATAATGGTGTATGTGGCAAGCAATTTGCTTTTGAAACAACAAAGCAATACATGTATATCAAAATGTCTCATAAATTAGTGAATAAATAAATAAACCATTCTGAGTTTTTTTGTTTTTTTTAAAATGAATGGTAAAAGTAAGGTTAAAAGTAACTTAGACTGTCTCTTCCTCATATGTAACAATTGTGAGAATTATTAAAACTGGCCCATTTTAGGACTGTATAATCATCGAACAGGAATATTAAATAGAAATGCACAAATACATTTTGTCCTAATCTCCTTGTAAGAAGATTTCATTGAAAAGTAAGTGTTGATTCAAGAGAAGAATCAGACTAAATGTTTAATTCCAAAATGCAAAGGGCCATAACTCATTGAACCAGAATTAAAAAGGAATATGTACAACCAGACACCAGTTTCACTTAACATCTCAACTTTCCTCAATTTTTCCTCATCTTAGAAGTTTTAAATGTTACAACTCCATTTACATTAATCATTTTGCATGTTTTCCTCTACCAGATAGTTAAGATTTGTTCCTACTTCAATTCTGTGCTGTCATTTAAGGCTTTATGAGTTCAACCATATGTTAAAGAGAAATTGAGAATTCCAAGTTGAGGAAAATTTCAGGTTGAGATGTTTAGTGAAATTGGGGCCAGACATCATACTGATTTTTCAAGTTAGTCTTATCTAAATCTGACCACAGATGGCAAAGTAGTTCTCTGGACAAGTTTTTAATTCCAATAATGCAAAGCCGGGCCCGAATAGCTCAGTTTGTTACGTGTCTGACTATCAATCCGGTGGTCATGAGTTCGAATGCCCCGCCCGGCAACAGTCTCCGTGATGATTGATATACGACATTGTGTCTCATTATCATTCGTCTCTCACCACTGATTCAAGTGGAAAAGTTATCAGTTACTTATGGAGATGGGGTGTGCTCGAGTATTGGTTAATCCCAGGAAACAGTGGTAAGGTTAACTGATCGTCTGTTAGCCCTCGATGGCATAAAAATGACGATAAATATTCAATCAATCAATCAACCAATAATGCAAAAGGTCACAACTCTGTCAAAAAACATCGAATAGGAATGCAAATGGACATGCACAATGAGACCTCACACTGATTTAGTTTAGGCAAAATCTGACCGAAGATAGTGGAAGAGCCCTCGACCTGACAAGATTTTTATTCCATAAATACAAAGGGCCATAACTCAGTAAAAAATCATTGAACAGGAACGTAAAAAGGGGGCCAGATATCACACTGATCCCTCCCAACAAGTTTTGACTAAATCCAACCACAGATGTAAAAGTTATCTGCAAACAAATTTGTGACAAACTGAAGGACGGAAGGATCATGGACCAAAAGCACAAAAACAAGTTGTCTCCCAGACATAAACAACATCAGTACATTATGTACTAATATTACAAGCATGAAAATTTTGGCTTTATACTATAAAGAACATTTGAATTATACCAATTACGGTTAATAATACACCAAAATCAGAAAATACTTGAAATGTGGCCTATACCGTTCCTGAAAATTAGCATTACACATATTATTATACATGTGCCATGCATGACTTTTATGTGTTATAAAACACTTTTAAATTATTCCAATAATAATATGTTTATAGTTAGGCAATAATCAATTAATTTTTAGATTTTCATCTTCCCCGCCCACATTTTTCAACCTGCCCCGACATATTTGATTGCCTTTTCCAGATCACAATTTTCTTTTTTACAATGGAAACCGTAATTTGTTAAACCGGCGCTGTATTATTAATCTTTTGATATTAATAATGTCTATTCTTTCATGGCTTAAATTAGTATCTGAAAAATAAAAATGCACCCACTTCTATTAGGATGAAAATCTCTGAATTAATTTATTATGGCCTATAGTTAGTTGTTTTTATTAAGGCCATTATAAATTAATTGCTGGATTATCATCCAAATTTTTCTTAAAAAGGGGGAGAGGAGGGGGATTTTATCTTTTTTTTATTTTTTATTCTTTTTTGTTACTGAAAATAAAAAGGGTCGGGTGGCATGAAAATTTAGGGGGCAGGTTGGGATGCTTATCTAGCAACTAATTTATGATGGCCTGAAGCTGTGTACTGTGTTGAATTGTTAAGCTATATACTGATGAAAACATGCAGTAGCAACCACGGTAAGTTGATAATGATGTTACAAGCATTGTAATAAAATAAGCTACATGTAAAAGCACTTTAAATCACAATCACTTGACCTAATCAAACTACCTTATACAGTAAAGAGTTGTTTTATTAATGCATCATAAAGGTATAACATAATCATAATTTACACTATTCTTAAAATATAACCATTACCAGTATCATTATACACTTTTTGACATCATGTTGTGCAGATTAGATGTCGGATGTTTTCACATCTGTGTTGTTTGTTAATTTTTGGCTTCCCTCCATAAATTATCTCTAAGTTTAAAAAAACAAATTGCTATTTCTTAAATTAAAGAAACCGCAGTGGTGATCTAGAGGTAGAGTGTCCACCGTGCATGCGGAAGATCGTGGGTTAAATATCCGACTGGATCATACCAAAGAAAGTGGTACCTAGAAGCTTCCTTGCTCGGTGCTCAGCTCTAGGTCTGGTCGGCCCGGTGTCAGTATAATGTGACTGGGTGAGTACAACACCATGTGTCTGCGGCATGATACTTCAGTGTGGCAGCAATTACAATACTTTCTCCAATAGACACCGTAGAAATATTACTGGAAACTTGTTAAAAGAGACACTTAACACCATACAACAACAACATTAGATTAAAGTTTTACTCCAAACTTTTGCAACTTTACTACTTAAAATGCATTTGATGTGCCCAGTTCAGATTGTTTGATATTATATTATAAAAAAAAAAAAAAATCGGTCTTTAACAATGAGTTTTCACACTTTTTCGTCATCTTTTGACAAATATATATCATATTTTGACAAAAGAAACATTGCAATGGTTTGTCAAAACTTGAGTAATAATAAACAGTTGATGGAATCAGTTTCAGACAGAAATATTGATCAGGGGATAAAGTACTGTTCCCAATTCCATTAGTTTCAGGCTATATAAGGAGATAAATGTCACCGAGTCCATCAATATACTACAGCTGATTAATAAAGCATGGCACATTAATATTAAATTCTATAAATGAAGCTAGATTTGATGTACAAAATGTTACCATGCCTCTGGTGGAAAAATGGAAGTCTATTACCCAATCTCCATGTGATTTGATTTTTTTAAATCTTCCATACCCACTTTTGAACAGATCAACTTGCAATTTTTAATAGAAAACTTAAAAAAAACAAACTTGATCAGTCGGTACTGCATTAAAAGGGAGTCTATCACAATAAACGCTATAAATGTCTTAAAAAATAAAATAATTATCAACATGGATAAAAAGCATTTCATTATCAGTTATAAATATAAATTAAATGGTTTAGTACATGTACCTGGTATGTACAATCCACTAAAATGTGACAAAATCAATATGTTAATTGGAGCGGCAAACTTGAAACAAAATCCCCATTCTAAAAATAGACAGCACTTAAATACTGTTTGATGACCTTCGCATTGTCATTCTTACTTCTTTCTAAGACGAAACAATTTTGACTTGGTGAAAACCTGTATTAAATATCAAATTGATACAAAAAAAACAACATGCGACTCATTTAATATGTCACAAAATATTCTGTCATTTTCTGGAGGGGAAATCTATTTTAGTCTAACCTTAATGCATAGCCCAAATTAGGAAAGTCCTTTCAATACATTATTTTGGCATGTTTAAATAATTGTTGTTTTTTTTGACAATATGGGTCAGTCAGTATATATAAGCATGGTATAATGGGAAAAAATATGGTTTTAAATTTTGAAAATTCTGTTATTCCCTTATGTTTATACATAAACCAAACTGTCATGCACATGAAACAGATCAGCCTGACATGCATCATGCAAATAAAACAGATCAGCCTGTTAAGCATGTAAAACAGTAAAACAGATCAGCCTGTCATGCATGTAAAACAGACCAGCCTGTCATGCATGTAAAACAGACCAGCCTGTCATGCATGTAAAACAGACCAGCCTGTCATGCATGTAAAACAGACCAGCCTGTCATGCATGTAAAACAGATCAGCCTGTCATGCATGTAAAACAGATCAGCCTGTCATGCATGTAAAACAGACCAGCCTTTCATGCATGTAAAACACATCAGCCTGTCATGCATGTAAAACAGATCAGCCTGCCATTCATGTAAAACAGATCAGCCTGTCAAGCATTTATAGAACAGATCAGCCTGCCATCCATGTAAAACAGATCAGACGGCCATGAATGTACAACAGATCAGCCTGCCATCCATGTAAAGCAGATCAGCCAGCCATACATGTAAAACAGATCAGAAGGCCATGAATGTACAACAGATCAGACGGCCATACATGTAAAACAGATCAGCCAGCCATACATGTAAAACAGATCAGCCAGCCATCCATTCATGTGAAACAGATCAGCCAGCCATCCATTCATGTGAAACAGATCAGCCAGCCATCCATTCATGTGAAACAGATCAGCCAGCCATGCATGTAAACCAGACCAGCCAGCCATGCATGTAAACCAGACCAGCCTGCCATCCATGTAAAACAGATCAGCCTGCCATCCATGTTAAGCAGATCAGCCGGCCATGCATGTAAAACAGATCAGCCAGCCATACATGTAAAGCAGACCAGCCTGCCATCCATGTAAAACAGATAAGCCAGCCATGTATGTGAAACAGATCAGCCAGCCATGCATGTAAACCAGACCAGCCTGCCATCCATGTAAAACAGATCAGCCTGCCATCCATGTTAAGCAGATCAGCCGGCCATGCATGTAAAACAGATCAGCCAGCCATACATGTAAAGCAGACCAGCCTGCCATCCATGTAAAAGAGATCAGCCAGCCATGTATGTAAAACAGATCAGCCTATCATTCATGTAAAACAGATCAGCCAGCCATGTATGTAAAACAGATCTGCCTGTCATCCATGTAAAACAGATCAGCCTGTCATTCATATAAAACAGATCAGCTGGCCATGTATGTAAAACAGATCAGCCTGTCATTCATGTAAAACAGATCAGCCTGTCATGTATGTAAAACAGATCTGCCTGCCATTCATGTAAAACAGATCAGCCTGTCATGTATGTAAAACAGATCAGCCTGTCATTCATGTAAAACAGATCAGCCTGTCATGTATGTAAAACAGATCAGCCTGTCATTCATATAAAACAGATCAGCCAGCCATGTATGTAAAACAGATCTGCCTGTCATCCATGTAAAACAGATCAGCCTGTCATTCATATAAAACAGATCAGCCGGCCATGTATGTAAAACAGATCAGCCTGTCATTCATGTAAAACAGATCAGCCTGTCATGTATGTAAAACAGATCAGCCTGTCATTCATGTAAAACAGATCAGCCTGTCATGTATGTAAAACAGATCAGCCTGTCATTCATATAAAACAGATCAGCCAGCCATGTATGTAAAACAGATCTGCCTGTCATCCATGTAAAACAGATCAGCCTGTCATTCATATAAAACAGATCAGCCAGCCATGTATGTAAAACAGATCAGCCTGTCATTCATGTAAAACAGATCAGCCGGCCATACATGTAAAACAGATCAGCCTGTCATCCATGTTAAACAGATCAGCCTGTCATTCATGTAAAACAGATCAGCCGGCCATGCATGTAAAACAGATCAGCCGGCCATACATGTAAAGCAGACCAGCCAGCCATGTATGTAAAACAGATCAGCCTGTCATCCATGTAAAACAGATCAGCCGGCCATGCATGTAAAGCAGACCAGCCTGCCATCCATGTAAAACAGACCAGCCTGCCATCCATGTAAAACAGATCAGCCGGCCATCCATGTAAAACAGATCTGCCTGTCATCCATGTAAAACAGATCAGCCTGTAATGCTTGTTATTACAGATAAGCAGTTGCTGGTCATGCCGTAAAACACAGATAAGCTCAGCACGGTCATGTACATAAAACACAGATAAAACACAGATAAGCTGACCATGCACATAAAACACAGCCTGCACTGCATGGAAACCATAGGATGTTAAATATAGCCCTTTGTTGACTAGCCTGCCGTGTGTTTAAATCAACCTGCACAGGGGCAAATTGTTTAACTTTGAATGCCAGTCAATCAATTCAACTAAACCATGACAACAGAAAGCTCCAAAGATGATCCACTATATAAATTCAGCAAGTATAATTACTTAATGATAAAATTAAGCTTCTGATTGCTGGGGTTTTCTGTAACAACAGTCGGAATTTGGAGTGCTTTCCATGGTTATTTAGCCCATAATAACTAAACAGGACACTGACAGCTTGATTTATTTACATTGATCACAGTACAATCCAGACATACAGCAAAATCAATGCTGTTGGTAATAAAAGTTGAGACCCTATTCAGAATGAGATGGTAGACAAAAAGATACGAGTGATTAGGCGTGTTGGCGGACAGGCTGGTGAGCAGGTTGATGTTGTTGTTGTTGTTGTTGTTGTTGTTATACGGTGCCTAGCATCTCTTTCAAAAAGATATAAGTTATATATTCTGAACACTGACACACTGGAGTATCATGCCACAGACACTCAACCCCTGGGCCATGCGGTGATATGAGCATGTTGACACCGAATGATTGTAGGTGATGCGTAGTGAATAGAAATGAGTTGTTTGTGTTTTGCAGCATGACAACATACAGATTTTGTTACTCCAGACTACACACCCGGGTATGTGGCCGAGTGAATGGTCTAAGGAGCTGAGGTCATAGGGTTGAGCCAAACTCAGTTAAAAAATTTTAAGTGAAAAAGTTTGCCAGTTTAATTTTCTGAGATCTTGTCCACCAAAACAGCACGGCATCAAACTCTATTAAAATAAAAATGATAATAATAATAAAGAAACATTCCCGCATTTTTTATAAAGATAAGATCGATTGATTGACTGATTGATTGATTGAATACTTATCATCATTTTATGCCATCGAGGGATATAAGATGATCAACTAACCTAACCCCTGTTTCCTTGGATCCTTAAAGGTTAACCAGTACTCAAGTACACCCCATCTCCGCAAGTAACTGATAACTTTCCCACTTGAATCAGCGGTGAAGGACAAATGATAATGAGACACAATGTTGTATATCAATCATCACCGACTGTTGCCAGGTGGTGATTTGAACACATGACCCCTGGATTATTGACTGAGCTAATAGTGCCTGACTATAAAGATAAGAAAACAAACTACAATGTTATACAGGCATGGATACTTTAACCACAGTAATGAACATGACAAACAAGAGTTGTCAGAAGACAACAAAGCTCGCTGATGGGATAAAACTCATTGCCCATGCAAAGATTGAGATTGGAGGCAAAACACCAAAACTTAAACGCAACTAAACGCAATAGTTAAACCTGGGTGAGCGACCAAATCCTATATAAGGGCGAGTTAAGAAATTGACTCTGGGCGCTGCCATATTGAAAAGTCACGATCACGTGTTAAAAACACGGCATTTGCCACATGGAGGTCGCCATTGTTTTTCTAAACCATGCATCATGGGAATGTACAAAACGTTTTTTGATATAAAACCTAGTCATGTTTCAACCACTTTCCGGCTAAAAGGAAAATTCAAATGCAGGGTGTATGATAATTGATTGTGACGTTTTAATGCACTAATTGAGATCACTATGAATTGTTCTTTGCATATTTAATTAGGAAAAAAATGGTAATGCCTTAAATCAAGGAATTTTCCCAAATTCCTTGCTTAAATGAGGTCTTGAAACTTATCTTTTTTGACAATTTATCACCGTTTCTGACAGATTCCTACAGAGTTAATGTAAATAATTTTCAAATAACCATTTATATACTCAATTATTATAATATGCTGAACCCATAACAATGAAAATAATAACAAAATTAAACATCTACAGTTGTTTATTTTATTCGATACAACAGAAATATAAAGATAGTTTACCGGTGTGACATAATTTCAGCACGTTGTCAGAATCAGATATATCGCCAAATGCACAAATTTTGGAAAAATATTAATTTTTAACTGTTGTTTTTAAAAATAATATATCCACAAATTAATTTAAAATATGGATACGAATTTTTTTTAAATATATTTTTTATCACAGTAGTAAATTGTATAGAACATAGCAGTAAGTATGTTAGACAATATATAAGGTAAGTTTGTTTTTTAAATACATTATGCAAATGGCAATACATAATGATACATATCAGTACATTTAAACATCAAAGTTACTATCAGGCACACCTGCAGCCGGGAATTCGCTGTGTCAGCCGGAACCTTGTCGGGATTTGGTATCACCCATGTATTGTACCCTGCACAAGGAACCAAACTTACACATTCATTCATTTTAATTGCCACATCGTTTATAAGACCTAACCATTGGATGCTTTTTAAAAGCAGCCCACTTGTTTAATTAAGGGAGGTGTGGAGGTTGGGACGGGTGGGGACAGATTTTGCCTGCTTTGGTAGAAAACATTAATTTTTATGTGCAACAGGAAATTATTATTTCCAAAGCACATATAAAACACTGGACTACTGGGAGACAAAAACACAAATAATCAAATTAATAAAACTGAAGCGAAGAAAATATTACAGTAAATAGCATCAACACTGTATTATCACACTAACTGTTTCCATGGGAACTATCCACCAGCACTAAAATTTATAAATGATGTGGTAAGGAGACAACAACATTAACATTGCTGTCATGTTCTGTTTGACTTTCCTATACATGTGTAGTTGACTGTTTATTATACAGGAAACTAGTGAACATGTCGGCACATTGTTGCAAATAAGGACCAAAATATATTTGGCCGTTATAAATTAATTGCTAGATTTTCATCCAATTTTTTCTTAAAATGTGGGAGAGTGGGTGAACGATTTTTTTTCTTTCTCTCTCATGAAAATGAAAAGGGTCTGGGTGGCATGAACATAAGGGGCTGGGCAGGGATGATAATCTAGCAATTAATTTATTATGGCCTTATTTGGTTTTCTCTTCAATTTGACATATTCTTAACAGAATGCTATCTTAAAAAAAGCAATATAAAACCACTTTTTGTTTTATTCAAAAATTAAAAAAATAATAATTAAAAGGGCGACTTTGACATTCCCTTCATCCATAAAAATGAACATGTCCCAGCTGTTGTGAACAAACAAGTTCTCATTACACAAAATCAATTGAGCACAACATAAAGTTCATGTTTCTGCAATTCATACTTTCATATTTAATTTTATGACATAGTTTATAATCTGTTATCAACTTCTAATAAATCCTAAGTAGTTACCCACAGTTATAACATCAGACCTTCCCTACGATTATGTATTAAACGGAGTAGTGGATATTTTAGAGGTAGTATCATAAATAATGCTTTGTGTCTGAACAATTTGATAAACCAAATTCTCCAAAACATGACAAATAACAATATTTTAATCATAGTGATAACTTAAAACGAACTCCCCATTCTAGTAACAGATTGCACATAAATACTGCTTGATGACCTTCACATTGTAATTCCAGTCATTAAGATAAAAAGAATTAAAAACTGATATGACAGAACAAATGGAAATGAAAACAAACTGTGACACATTTGATACTAACAAAAAAATTATAAACTTAAAACAAAATCCTCTATCTAAAAATAGACTGCACGTAAATACTGCTTGATAACCTTTACATCATCATTCAGACTCTATCTAAGATGTCACAATTTTTACTACATGAAACATGTATAACGGATCATATTGAAATCAAAACAAAACCATGTAATTCATTTAATACGTCACAAAAAGAGGGAAATCTATTTTAGTCTAACCCGGATGCATATGCCAAATTAGGCAATCCATTTTAATATACAATTTTGGCAAGTTTTAATATATAACCCACATGGGCAATACAGGGTCAGTATAGACATATAAATTATGTTTTAAGCAGTTTTAAAATTTTGAAAAATTCTGATATACTTCCTTTATGACCCGATATACATGATTTACTTCTCTATAAGACCTGATATACATGATATACTTCTCTATAAGACCTGGTATACATGATATACTTCTCTATAAGACCTGATATATGATATACTTCTCTATAAGACCTGATATACATGATATACTTCTCTATAAGACCTGATATACATGATATACTTCCTTTAAGACCCGATATACATGATATACTTATCTATCTTGTTTTAGTAGAAAGAAGCATGCAGGATGTGAGGTCTAACAACAAGCATTGAAAGATTCATATACCAATGATAACAGTTATATTTATTTATACACCAATGATTGATTGAATATTTAGCATCATTTTTATGCCATCGAGGGCTAACAGACGATCAGTTAACCTAACTACTGGTTTCCTCGGATTACCCAGTACTCCAGCATACCCCATCTCCTCAAGTAACTGATAACTTTCCCGCTTGAATCAGTGGTGAGAGACGAATGATGATGAGACACAATGTCGTATATCAATCATCACGGTGACTGTTGCCTGGCAGGGGATTCAAACTCACGACCCCTGGATTGATAATCAGACGCGTAACCAACTGAGCTAATCAGCCCGGCTAAAACACCAAGAAAATTAACTAATTTGTTGACCGCGGCGTGGTCTAGTGGTAGAGCGTCCACCTCGCATGCGGAAAGTCATGTGGTTCAATCCCCGGCTGGGTCATACCAAAGACTTTAAAAATGGTACTAGAAGCTTCCTCACTCGACGCTCAGCATTTAAAGGAGAGTTCTAGGTCTGGTCATGAAGCTCGGTGTCAGTATAATGTGACTGCGTGGGGTATCATACCATGTGTCTGCGGCATGATACTCTAGTGTGACAGCGCTTACAATACTGTCTCAAATAGACAAAGTCGCGATATGACTGAAAAATTGTTGAAAGCGACGCTAAAGACCATACAACAACATTAACTAATTTCTCAAATTTTGCTGAATAATATTTTTTCTATCTTTTGTGTCTTTTAAATTTATTTTTTTATTTTAAAAAAAAAACACTTTCACAGTTAATTCTGAGTGAACCTTAAAACGTTTCATTATCGCAAGAATCATAAACAGAGCCAGTACTACGTACACTCCGAAAAGCAGGTTCCAACTTTTAGTGCAACCAAATTTAGAAGGTCAGTATCCTGGCACTTTGATGAAACAAACAGGAATTGGTTTTGTATGTGTAAATAAACTAGTTAAACTGACTTTTCATCCATTCATTTTAAGATTTTTTCTTATAATAATATTATGAGACAACCTTTTTTCCAAAATCTTTAATGTTTTATTTATTCGTGTAATGTTCTTGATTTTCAGTTTTTGATCAGACAGGCATGTAGTTAGTGGCAATGAATGAAATTACAATCGTCATAAATAAATCAATCAATCGCTTGCTGTAAAATTTAGATCATTCATATTCAGTTTCAAATTACAGATGCGCGGTCAATACCAAATAAATGGTTGAATCTTGAATAAATTACATGTTCCTATCCACGAAAACTCCGTCATATTTCACTGGCTATTGGTTAGGTTTTCAACACAGCAGGATCGTTGTATTTTCCATTTTTATACAGTTTTTTCAAAACAAATTTGAAATTAGAGAAAATGCACATTTAATAAAACGCACTTAACCAAATTTCATGTTTTCAAATCATAAAAAATCTATGTTTATCTCGGAGTGAGTCTTGTAGTTTTTACATTTTTTGGGACTGACACAAACAGAATACAAACTTATTTGTGTCTAATCTATGTTAATACAATACTAATTATAAAACAATAAACACTTAAAGATACGAACAATAAAAGGATTAGAAAAACGCAAGTAAGTGTCATAAACAACCGCGGATGGGTAATTCGCGGTTCAGTATATTCATGTCCACCAGCTACAGGACAGGTGGTATCCATAGAGACACACTATATGAGCCATTTTAGATTTTTTATCGCCTTTGGCCTTTGGCGACTGACAGTTTGAGCACTGCACAGTTTCATGGCAAGTTGAAAATGCGGCTTATCAAAATATGTCTATTGACACCTTTTTAAATCAGGCTAACTAGTTCATAATGTACTTCATCATAAATACTTCTTTATCATATAGAGCTTAACACACATAATACAAAAATGAATACTGTAATTATATATATATATAAATCACAAAGGTAAAATATTGCAAAAAAACATGTTGCCATACTTCCTGATTTACAAAATCTTTTTCATACCTGAATATTTATCACAAAATTTACATTTACAAGTAAGGTGATAGAGGGATGAAAATTGTCAAATGTTATAAAGCCACAAACTCAGAATCTGTAGATTGTAAATTCTCCAGGAGAAAGCATGTTGTGTCAATAACCCAACTCTGAGAACTGTATATGTATACAGAAACTGTTATTTCGTCTTTAACAATTGATATAAAATAGATACCGCTATAAGTGAATTTAAATTTATTAAAGAAGAAGAAAAATGAGGTCAATGTCTGTCATGAATAGCAAGCAAAACACAAGTCCCTACAATAGACACAACAATTTTACAACAGTGTTATAACATTTGTTTAAGCACAGCACTATGGTTTGAATATTTGATTTGCTTGTTTGTTTGGATCCTGGAAGGTTAACCAGTACTCTAATACATCCATTTTCACAAGTAACTGATAACTTTTCCACCGAAACCAGCAGTGAGAGACAAATGACAGTGACATGCAGTGGTGTATATCAATCATAACGGAAACTGTGGCTGGTTATAGGTGTAAATTCACAACCCCCGGATTGATAATCTCGACTAGCTGAGATACGCAACCGAATGAACAGACTGGGCCTGGTTTGGAAAAATGATGAAATAAGACTTATATAAATGTTTAACTTTCCATAATGCATCTTTAACTTTACTCCATAGATACGCGTTTTCCGGCACCAATCACAGAAGGTCTTTGAAAACAGTGCAGGAAGAATTCAGATTGCTGGTAACACTTCCTGCACTGTTTTCCACTCTGTCAGTTAATATAAACATAATTCATCCATTGTTGATACGTGGTGAATTAATGCTTTCAATATAAGAGGTGTCCAAAGGCGTCTAAATGAAGTAAAGGGTTAAATATATACCGTAAAATATAATAATAAAATGAAATCAGCAGTACTGGGAGGCTTTTACAACACACCAAAGTGCAAGCTTGATAAACATCTTTTAACATGAGAAATTAAAAAAAATGCTATTCAATGAAAAAAAAACAACATCATTATTATGTGGATCAACTGAATTCAGTGGCATTTTAAATGATTAAACAAACTAATTTAGACTAGAAATTTATCTAGATTTATCTAGATATTTTGATAAGTTTCAATTTTGAAATTTAAAACAATGGCATCAAAAAGAGGGCAGTTAGGAGCCTATATAGGGGTTGTAATAGGGGATTTATGATTATCCAAGTGGGGGTCAAACTACAATTTCTATTCCGCCATGAGATCATATAAAACAAAAAAGTGTCACGTACAACCTGAAAAGGTAATAGGTGTATGAGGGAAGTTGTCTGACCATTTCGATGAGGTACAAACAAGTTTGGCCACAAGATAAAATATAAATTGTACACTTAACTGCTGACTGTGTCATCTATAACGACAATTGCGTAAATGTGTTTATACCTACATATAATCTGGGGAAAACTTAAAAGTGTGACACACATTTCAGACAAAGTCTATTCATCTCACTACCGCAGTGATTGAATGACTTATTGGTTTAAAGATTAAATTAATCATAAACAGTGAATGGTTTATTAGTTTAATGGTTTACAACAAATTTATTTAATAAAGTGACTTGGGGGCACAAATACATTAGTTAAATTCTTACAAATATCAACAAAAGAGTTTCATTGAAGTGGAGAATTCTCCACGGCCGAGATGTCTTAGGTGTTGTCATTTAATGACCAGTTACCTCTCATCGCTGAGGTCATTGGTTCGAGTCTCACCTGCTCCAAAATCTTTATGTGAGAAAGTTTGCCAGTCACTTGTGGAAGGATGGTGGCTCTTATCAGATTCGTTGTTCGTCCACCAATAAGAACTGGATATGCCATGTATAACCTTTCATGAGTTGAAAAAGGCATTAAACCCCATTAGTTCAAATCGACTCTCACCCACAGCTATCACTCATCACAAAGTGAGACTATTAAGAAATCCAGAGACCAAAACCGCAATTTTTATTTGTGATTGATAAGTAACTCTCATACACAGGATATGAATTATGATTAATTGTCAGTGAGTATTAGGCAATGATACAATGTCATGTACATGTATGAATACAAACAATCTAAAACTGATAAGGAGTATACACACTAGTCTGATCACAATCTTGTACAGTGAGTTTGATCTTGATTTATATGGGGTTCACTTGATCAATTAATTGATTGATTGATTGATTGAATATTTAGCGTCATTTTATGCCATCGAGGGCGAACAGACGATCAGTTGACCTAACCACCGTTTCCTCGGATCCTGAAAGGCAAGTAACTGATAACTTTCCCACTTGAATCAGTGGTGAAAGACAAATGATAATGAGACACAATGTCACATATCAATCATCACGGAGACTGTTGCCGGGCAGGTACTTGTTGAAAAACAAAACTATGTTGTTATGTTCATTTTTCAACAAGCTTTTCACTTCTGGCTCATAGCTAGACTATTCTTAGAGTAATGTTACCATAAAATTAAAAAAAATATATCATTAAAACATTTTAATGGTAATCTAAGAAAAACAAGAGGCCCAAGAGGGCCTGAGGACGCTCTACTGACTCATAGTGGCCATAGCACTTTTTGAAATTCTCCTTTGCAATTGAAACATCAGGTTGGGGTGCTTTTGTGAAAATATAGGCAAAATCACAATAACAAAAATATATATATTATATTGACATGTGTCCCCTAATTGAGCTTTTGGGGCAGGGGCATTTTTAACCCTAGGGACACAAGTTGAACAAATCTAACAAAACTATAGTTGGTCATCAGTATTACATAAACATTTTGAAAATCTGTTGGACCGTTCATGAGAAGAAGGTTTTTTAAGTTTTGGACTATTTTTAGTAATGGCGGCCATCTTGAATTTCAGATCGAAAAAATAAAATCTTCTGTATAGTCTCCTATGCAATAGAAACACCCACCCCAAAAAATCTTATATTGATATGTGTCCCCTAATTGAGCTCTTGGGGCAGGGTCATATTTAACCCTAGGGACACCATTAAAACAAATCTGACATACCGGTTCTTAAGAAAACGAATTTAGTTATTCCCAATTTTTACACTTTTGGGGCCCCTCCTGACCCCTTAAGACAGTGGAACCCGGTCATTTTTACAAATCTGAACCTCCTTCACCAAACAATGCTTCTGTGAAGATATAGGCAAAATCATTCCACTTTAAAAAATAAATAAAAAAATATTATTATATTGACATGTGTCCCCTAATTGAATCCTAGGGGCGGGGTCATATTTAACCTTAGGGACACCATTTGAACAAATCTAACAAAAGTTTAGTTGGTCATCATTACAACATAAACATTTTGAAAATCTGTTAGGCCGTTCATGAGAAGAAGGTTTTTGAAGTTTTGGACTATTTTTAGTAATGGCGGCCATCTCGAATTTCAGATCGAAAAAATAAAATCTTTTGTATAGTCTCCTATGCAATAGAAACACCAATGCGAAGTTTCAGTTTAATTGGCCAAGTGGTTTCAGAGAAAGTGCTGCTTACAGACGACAGACGACGGACAACGCGCCATCACATAGTATTAGAAAGTTGAGCATGCGTGTCTCGATACCTTATAAAAACAAAACAGGACATTTAAAATAAAAAGTTTCTCAGAATATATCTATCGTCTGTAAATTTTATTTTAAACAGTAAAAAAAGTTTCACGATTTCCACATTTTATCTTTATATACCAATACCTAAAACAGTGATATTGTTGCAGCATATGTTTGTTCTCAAAGATGTTTTCTTCAAATTACAAAAAACAATGAACTTGAGATTTAACCCGACAAGTGAGCGTATATTACATAAAAATAACCTCAATATGTTGTTGAATAGGACTTTTAACCAGCGATATACTTAAAAAAATATAGAGATAACTCTGGGAATTACAGGTATCCCTGCGGAGTTGGTGTCCCTTTAGTCTATCCCAGATCCTGATATCTCCCGAATCAGGTCTATTAACCATTAATGAATTCTATGCCTGTCCTTCAATGCATAGCAGTTGAACACTTACTTAAACTGTGACGTCATCAAAATTTCTATTGAAGCAACAGACCAATCAATGTGCGCAAATGCGGTTTTCCCAACATTGCTAGTTTATGGACCCAATCGGGAGAGACTAGTGTCCCATCAAAAAGATTCAAGCATCTTAGTGACATTGTTTATTAATTACACAGACTGGATTACGATTATAACCAGTAAAACTTATCACTCAGACAGAAACGAGTTGAATTGAAACCATTCAGCTAATTTTATTTACATCAATAAGTGGAGAAATTAGTGCAATGAAGACCGATTTTCAGAGAATATTATAACTCATGATAGAACTTATTTACGCATATATAAAAATTGACTTAAGTGTAAAACTCATTGCTTATACGTAATTGATACACACGTAAAACAAGTAAAACAAATTTGGGGTGTTTCAACATTTTTTTAATGTGTCATATACACAGATACACATCTTATCTGGGGCTCTGGGTGTAATGGAGCTGATATATAACCTGAACAAAAAAAAAAGAAACTTCTGCTGTGTTTATATATCGAAATATGAAAACAAAGTTTAAATTATATTTGTATGTATCACCAGAGTATTCTAAGGTGCATGATAATGGGAAGATTATCGATGTACTGTAATGGGAATATTATGAGTGTACTGTAATAGGAAGATTATGGCTGTACTGTAATGGGAAGATTACATTATGGCTGTACTGTTATGGGAAGATTACATTATGGCTGAACTGTAATGGGAAGATTACATTATGGCTGAACTGTAATGGGAAGATATGGGTTTACTGTAATGGGAATATTATGGCTGCACTGTAATGGGAAGATTATGGCTGTAATGCAATGGGAAAATGATGAAGTTATTGATACAAGTGTGGAACCAGGGGTTGAAAACAAAAATCAGCTGCAATTAAACATAGATGAAGTTTCTTTTTATTGTTCAGAATTAAATGGCACGTTTGTGTAAATTCTGTGGAACTTTGGTCATATCAGAAACTAGCAAAACAGAACAAATTTTAATGCTTTTCAAGCACTTTTTCTTATTGACAATAAATCAATAAAATCAGACAGAAAGTTTTATTTGATATACATTTAACATACTGGTCCATGCATGCACGTGAAAATCAACTTTTACATCTATTTTGTCTAATGTGAATGACTCTGCTAGTTACAATTAACTTTATATGACATTTAATTTTACATGATTTGTCCATTTATAACAAAAAAAAGACATGTATGGAAATCGAAAGTTTCTTATTATGTTCAATATAGATAAAGCCTCATTAAAACATTTTATAATTATTAAAAAAATTACCAAATTTTGCCAAATAAACCAAATTTACCAAGAATTTTTTGCACATATAGTGACAAATTGATTTCCCCTGGCATGCCTCATTTAAGATGTTAGTAATTCTGGATCACAAACTGTATCCATAACAACAAATAAAAATACATGTATAACAAATAAAACACCGAAACTTGCTTCCCAATGTCTGGTGACTCAGGTTAGGTGTATAAGCTTGTACGGGTGCAGTAGATGCAAAATAAATATCCACCAACCAAAAAAAAAAAAACAGACCACATTGTGCTACACACAATACCTCATGGACACTTATTTTTGAATAAAATCGCCTTGATTACATTTTAATTTTTCATATTTTAACTTTTATTTTTACATACCACCAATACCTACCTACCTCTCTCTCTCTCTTCTCTCTCTCTCTCTCTCTCTCTCTCTTTCTCTCTTTCTCTCTCTCTCTATAATGTGGCTGCTTAAGAAAAGTGGCTGCTTAATAGAAATAGAGGTGACAGCTTACACAGGTTTGACTATATGAAAACAACATACCTAGGCTACAATTAATATGATAATTAATGGACTTTATATATGTCATTAATACATTAATGCTACAAATAAGCTTTACGGAATTTTTTCAATTAACTTTGATCCATTCTAAAGTGTCCATGCGATAATTATGTAAGCGCAGTATATTAGCTGATAAAAGCCAGTCAGTTTTTCTTAATTTGAAAATCACCCAGTGATATGTTGGCTAAGTAAATTAAGAAATGGCATACCAAGTGCTTTGCTATTTTGTCACTGACTGAACACAAATAACTCAGAAGCTGAATGGATAGCTGGAAAGATACAAGACAATTATCCCTCATTTTTCATTTCTTGTTTTTAAATGTCATGTCAAAAGTCATTTCATACCCTGGAAATTTCAAAAACCCAAGTCAATTTGTACCAAATCCTGGGAGTCTCAAACATACCCAAATGCTGGTCGATTTATACCCCAGCCCTGGGGTGGTATTCACCAACTATTCTCAAGAATATTCTTTGACTTGAACTAAAGAATGAATTTTGAAAAACACATTTAGAGACCGTTTTTTTGCGGCAAAAACTTTGCAAACTTTGCAAGCATACAGAGACACCTAATATATAGTCAGATAAACACTTTTAACTATTCTATATGTCATGGTAAACTAAATATCTAAGGTTAAAATTTGGATTTTCAAGCTCAAGTCTAAGAATATTCTCAAGAATGGTTGGTGAATACGACCCCTGGTCGATTCGTACTCTAACCAAGGTTGATTCTTACCTTATACAATTTTTCATACACTTGCCAGAACCATTGTTATTTATCTATAATTGAATAACTTGAGAAACAATGAATTTTACCAAAATTATTTTTAAATAAAGTTTGTATGGTTTAATTATTTTCGTTTGGATGTTGTAAATAATTTTTCACTTTTCAGTTACACATTTACTTTCTGTAAGCAGTGGCATGCAGGACAAAATTTTGTCTTTGCAAAATCACTTTTCCTGGGCAAATATTACATTTTCTTTTTCCACAATAAACTAAATCAATGATCTAAATCTATGAAAAACATTCTGCTACCTAACTAATAAAAGATACTCAAATATGAAATCTCTTCTTTTTTTTTTCATCACACTAATGTATCATTATATATATTGCCGGATTGTTATTATTGTAGATTAAAATAACCCATTTTGTTCCTCTAAAAATGATATCTAAAATCAAGGACTTGTATAGAAAGATAGGAAACTTGCATCTCCTGACTAAATGTTGATGAAACAACACACGAAGGATTCATAATTTACAAATTAATCATTCAGAATTCACAGGCAACTGATTTCTTGTACATAAACTGTTAGTTGTATGTAATGTTAGATGTTTACACATGTTTCAATCACGTAAAATGATCTTGAATAAGAGATATTGAGGTTTGAAGGAAAAATTACCATAAATTGTCATTATTTTAGCTGCAGTATACACATTTTGTAGTCATAAGTACTTTGAACAACAACTATAAACACAAATTTCCATATGGTATTGTTTTAATGACAATTTTATTCTGCAGTGAAAGAATTTTGATCAGTGTTTTTGAGATGAATTGCAGTTAAGTTAATTGAAAACAAGATATATGCGAGATTTTACGTGAATACACAAGCATTCAGAAATCTCAATCAATTGCCTTTTCTTCTCTATATAATTCCTTGCTAAATCAAACACCAATCATCCTATCATGCATGTGCAGCCTCACATGAAAAAAATTACAATTGGAAAACACAATTGTGTCACAGATCAATTTTACGGTAAAAACTAACCGTTTTGCTGTAAATCTTCTGTTTGCTTAGAAATGAAGCGTCTGTGTGACTGATAGCAAATGCAGTGCTTCAATAAAAGGACAGCCCGATGCCCGGGGCTTGTCAAATCTGGATCCCAGCATGTGCTTTTTTCAAAATTACTTGCCCGTTGGGCTTGTCTTAAAAAATCGGACAAGCTAGTTTTCACAATACACAGTTCTGCAAATATCTCTATTCGATAATGCACAGGTCAAACCGTTGTTTATAGACCGTAACTATAAATCAGTAGAAACAATTGACCCCAACGGTGTTTATCACATCAAATGCCCAATTTTGCGACTTGCATATTCAATTATATAAATATATTTTTATTCCTCTTATGTGATTGGTGGATAGCTTTGAACATAAATTAATCTATTTTTAATAACCGCTCTGATTGGTCGGATATCTATGACCAAGGTACACATTTCTTACCATGCACATGAGCAAAGATAAAAAAATAGAAAATGATGTTATTCGCGGTGTCCCTCAAATCCTGCATTATGAAGAGTATAAAATTATCTCCCTTGCCAAAATGGTGACAATTTCTAAAATCTGATATGTTTTTGCAGATAATTTGCAATTGATTGCGTTATGTATAATGTCAGCGTTAGGTTCTGGTTATTTTATAAATATTTCGTAGATTTATAATAATCGGAACTGAATGTATATATTTTTTCTTCTGTGAAAGCTGATATTTAAATCAAGTTTATGGTAAAGAAAAATGTGGGTGGGGCATTATAGTAATAAACGTAATGCTTTTTGGTTGTGTAGTTTTGGCGTATACTTTTCTTTGGCATGATTTAAATATAGTATTGAAAACAACAATTAAGATCAATTATGTGTTTTTTTTAATATTTGAAATATAGTTGACTAGTTGCACTTTCTAGATATCTGAAGGCTTTCATAGATTGCATTTATTTCTCTGCCACAGAGTCAATAGAACAGAAATGATAGTCAATAAAGAACAAAAACTAAATAAAACATAATAAATCGGGCATACTGATAGAGACATAGTCACTTCTCCCTGAAATTCTCTCACTTCTTATTCAAACTCTTATACTTGTGATTTAGACATGCATAATGTTAAGGGGAGCTAAACCTACATAAAAATTAATACATTTAAGTCTATGTTTACATATTTCATATTATACGCAATTTTCCAAAGTGTATTGGTAATAAAAATCTAGGCATGTGAACCGTTGATCAGGGCAAGTTATTTTTCAGTCAGGGCAAGTAGATTTTTTCAACCTACTTGCCCAAGGCTAGTCCCCAATTTTTTTTTCTTGAAGCAATGAAATGTTTCGGAAATTCTAAGAAAATCAACAGGTACTGTTACAAGATAACTATTGCTTCCTACCAAGTATATTTTGATTGTAAAATGTGTGTTCACATATGAAATATGGAATATCAAGGGCTTAAGAAAACGGTAATTTTAGAAACAACTGGTCACCTCAAATGACTAGGCTGTGACTTATAGCACCAAGTGAATGACTTGTAAAATGAAAAGTTGGTAAATGTATTTTATAAAACGTTTTATAGCAACAAGTCCTAGTCATGCCTCCACAATGTACCAGCTTAAATTTTTAATTTTACACCAGGTTGAGTATGGACAAGGGCACGAATCAATCAGGTTTGGGTATGGAACATCCAGGATTGGGTACAAATTGAATTGGGTATGAAATATCCATGGTACCCCTATCAAAATGTGATATGAGTCAAATGTGCATAAAGCACAGAAAAAAAAGCTCCCACCCCAGCCAGTTCCATTGATTTACAGGGTACCACATCTCAATATCAACTTCTCAAAGCTTCATTAAACTTCCAAAATGCACACTTTTTGACAATAACAAAAATGATTGCAATTAAATGTGTTTATAGTATTACTAAAACCATTCCTGTATACCCCTTATTGACTGTTTTTAAAAAAGCGAGAAAATAAATAACTTTGATTGAAATGTTATTTTCTTAACCAAGCAGTCCGAATTTATAACTGTTGTTTACATTTCTGTAATTCTGTAATGACCTGGTTGCTTTCCAACTGTATATCCGTCAATGTTCAAAAGTACACAAAGGAATACTGCAGTGGAAGTGTGCGGATTAATACTGTTAGATAAGGGTTTCAATAACACGATTAGAAAAGTTATGGCTTCACTAATGTCATGTATCAATCTAGGGATTTCATTTTTTTTAGATATATATATTGATGTCTGCAATAAAACTGTATCAAACTAAGTACACACAACATTATTTATACGCACTGAAAAACAATGAGTGCGGAATACTAGTTTGGTCTAGTAACTCTTGCTCAAAATCCTACCTTGCATATACGCGGCATACTATTGCCATGCGCTATTACGTCAAAAATCACTTTATCACAGTCAATATTGAGAGGCCACCAAGGGTGGTTTGTTAAGTACAATAATTAGGAAAAAAAATAACTTTATATGCACGATTCGTCGCCTACATGCAATAAATTAGCTCATGGGTTCCAGTTCATTAATACCCTGAGAGGAATAAAGGGGATGTTCTTAAAGACTATCTTACAACAAGCGTTTTTTTAATATTAAACCGCATCCCCTACAATTCCCAATACTATGTTTCTCTCTGAAGTGAGTTGATCATATATTACCGACCGACACGTTTCCGAATAAGCTTTGGAAGTCTCTGTTTTCTGACGAAGGTGTTTTTCGGAAAGAGAAGAACATTAATTTGTAAACAAAACCAGTTTTTAATTTTTTTCGTTTGCAAAATCTCTCATTGATCAAATAAACATCTTGGAGAGTGAAACTGACTTAAATTAAAACTAATAAGGACAGTTTCGGAAGTTTAATGAGCCTTTAAGACGCAGAATGATACACATACTGTTTTACATTGGTCCATATTAAATTTTTATTTGTTTATTGTTATAAATTACAGCCAAAGAATGTCACATTTAAGGTACAAAAAAGTTTGTTCTGAATTTTAGGTAGAAGTGACTTCCAGAGAAACAGAGCTATGGAAGTCACAAAAAAATTTGGGAAGAAATTATGAAAGTGGGAGTTGATTAAATTATAGATATATAATCTATGTTTACATATTAACAGTGGTTTATCCAGCTGACATTATTTCAAAAGTTATTGTACACATGCATATATGTTTTAAATGAAACAATTTCTTTGTTAAGACAAAAACTGCCATTAGAAAAGTTGACATTCAATGAGAAAACTTAAAAAGAATTAATAAATATGAAAAAAGGAAGAAGAAAAAGCAAAAATTACATGTAAACAGATGAAATAGTTTCAACTTACTGCGCCATTTTCTTTCAAGTGACTTTTTCTAGGTCCCCAGATTATCTTGCCGACTATTCGCTTTTTTTTTCTTCCGATCATTATTCCAAATAGTCTTGAAAATAACTGTTTAACTCAATATTTTCATTTTGATGCAGTTTTTGGGATGGTCTGATTTCTAGATACAGTTTCGCAGTAAATGACACTACAACTTCCGGTCAAATAAAAAACAAAATAAATTCGCTGTATGGAAAATAGTAAATGACACAAATATATAGAATGGTCAATAGAATACTTTAGTGTTTTTTTTTATAAATCAATAGGCGTTATATCTTATAAAGTTAAAAATTAATATTAAAAACAGCTCAAAAGTGTTTACATAGAAATGCCTATGTACGCCTAATATAAAACAGACAGTGGCATTCTCTTGCCGAAACTGGTATACCCTCAACTTGAATATTATCACCAGTGGTTAAAAATTAATAATTTATGTAAGAGCAGGAAGATTAGATATAGAAGGAAGCAAAGAAAGGAAAAGAATAAAAGATTACAGAATTTAAGAATAAATGAGGGGCGAGTGAGGGTCTTCAAGACCTGGGTCTTGAAGGAATCAAGCGACTCTGCCACACAGGTGTGAGCGGGGAGCTGATTCCACCGCACAATGGTTCTTGGGAAGAAAGAAAATCGCGTGTAATCCCTGTCTGCCCGTAGCTCATGATATTGTTATTTGTGTCTACCCACACGCCTCTGGTGAGGTAATCATCTTCATTTATAACTACCAGATTGTTCCGAATTTTGTAAAGCATACACAATCTGGAGTCTGCTCGTTTTTGCTCTAGAGATCTTCACTACAGACTATGTAGCATGTCAGTAACACTCAATGTGTTATGATACCTGTCCATAAACCATCTTGCAGTCCTCCCCTGGACCATTCCGAGCTGGCAGATTAGTCTGTGATTAGATAGGTCACCTTCCTTGTCCTTGGTGGTGCACTTTGGGTCCCGAAATGCGGAACAGAATTCCAGTTTGGGAAGAGCAAGGTATTTATAGGCTCTTTCTTTGACAGTATGTGAGTCGATTTTGATGTTGCGCTTCATAAAACCTAGAGTCTGATTGGCATTAGAGGAGACAGGGTTAATGTGTTTATTCCGCTTTAAATCGTGGCTAATGCTAAAACCAAGATACTTCATCACGACGGATGAGAGTATAAGACCATGAAGAGAATAGCTATATAGAATAGGGGTTCTTTTAGTGGTGGTATGAATCACCTCGCACTTGTCAGGGTGAAAGGACATCTACCCATCTTTCAAGATTTTGAGGATCATCTTGCAGCCTGTTGCAATCGCGTGGACCGTGTATGGATAAATACAACAGCATGTAACCTGCAAAAAGACGGATTGTACTGTGGTTGACATACTCCTGGAGGTCGTTTATATAGACCAGAAATAGAGCTGGTCCCAGGACAGAGCCCCAAGGGACGCCTGAAAATACATATACAGATGAAGAGCTTCCCCCTCAAGTACAACTCGCTGGGAACGCCCTCCAAGAAAGGAACCGATCCACCCGAAAGCTAAACCATTCACTCTATAAGATGAGAGTTTGTAGAGAAGCATATTGTGTGCCACCTTATCGCATGCCTTGGCAAATCCATCACCACAACATCATTCTGTTGGCCTTTTTACATGTTAAAGGCTATGTCATGTACAAATTCAATAAGTTGGCTTTCACCGCTACGTTTTTTCACGAAAACCATGCTGGAGAGGATATAGAATGTTGTGATGATTTAGATGCTGCATAAGGTTGCTACATGCAATGTGTTCCAATAGCTTACAACAGAAACAAGTTTATAATTAGATGGAGTAGTCGTTTCACCTTTTTTTGTAGTTCGGGGTTACATTAGCCCGTTTCCATACATCGCGGAAAGATTCCTGTTGAAGTGAGGCATTGAAATGTAAGAATGCAAGTTCCACTTAGAGACCCTTCAGCACTGCCGGACTAATATTATCTGGGCCTGGCGCCTTGGACACTGAAAGGTTTTGCAGCAATTTTTGCACCCCGTTTTCAGTTACCTGTATTTCGGGCATGTCTTCACAACATGACTATGGCATGTCCAGTTTTATTGGTGAAGAAGGCCTCGGGCTAATTTAAGTAGAATCACCGTCCTTCCGTAAGTAACGGTTATAAGAATCAACCACAAGAGACACGCTCTACGACACCCTTATAAGTAACATCCACGGGTCAGACCACAACCTAGGAGTTTGGCCTTCTTAAAGACAGATCTAAGCAGATGTCCACACTACTGTAGTTTTCCCTACAAGAGATCTGTCAACTTTAGACCTCTTTGCACCAACAGACCTTCCCATTTTATCAACCTGTAAACCACTACCTGGCATCAGTGATCATGATAATATTGTACTTGTTGAGTCAGATATAAGTACCAAATACAGACGTCCAGTACGCAGGAAGGTATATCTGTGGAAAAGAGAAAACATGCCCAATTTAAAAAAGACATGAACAGCTTCAACTCTGACTTTATTATCAGATACAGTGCTGACTCTGACATAGACACATTGTTGGATACTTTTTCAAAATCAACTTCCAGTTTGTTGGAAAAGAAAGTACCAGCAAACCTCTAGACTCCATTAACTCACACACGGCTATAGGACCAGATGATATATCAGGCATGTTCCTGAAGACTTTGTGGGTGGAAGTAGTGGGTATACTTACCATGATATTCCAGGCATCTCTTAACCAAGGCCGTATTCCATCTTCGTGAAAACAAGCGCATATTTCGCCAAATGTCAAGAAAGTGGATAGAAGGGGATAGAAGCAAAGCATCCAATTACAGACCAGTTTGTTTTAACGTCAGTATGCTGGGAAAAAAATACTGAAGTACATTATACATAGTCCAGTCATCTCTCATCTAGATGTCATAACATTCTCTCTGACGCTTAGCATGGGTTTAGGAAATCAAGATCATGCGAGTATTAGCAGCTACTAACCATACACGACCTCGCCAACAGCCTAAATGCAGGGGAACACATTGATATGGTCTTGCTCGATTTTAGTAAAGCATTCGATAAGGTCCCACACCAGGGACTATTGGTCAAGCTGAAGCATTATGGGATACACAGCAGCCTTTGCTCTTGGATCGCAGATTTTCTACAAGATCGGCAGCAATCCGTCGTACTGGAAGGATCCAAGTCATCATCATCATCATCATAAGTTACTCCTGGTGTACCCCAAGGTACCGTCCTTGGTCCGTTGTTTTTCTTAGTGTACATCAATGACATGCCTACTTGTGTATCCTCCACTGCCAGACTGTTTGAAGACGATTGCCTCTTGTACAAAGCATACAATCCGCCAGGGTAGCAATGCTCTTCAAGATGACCTCACCAATCTAGAGACATTTGTAAAAGAAATGCGAGGTTATACGAATCACCAGCAAACGTAAACCACTCCAATCTCCTAACAAGATACACAAAATCCAACTACCGACATTAAAAGTAACCTAGCATTCATCCGTAGAAACACATACAGTTGTCCATAACATGTCAAACAACAATGTTTCTCCACTTTAGTTTGATCATCCATTGAATATGCATCTGTAGTTTGGGACCCGCACACACAGAGGAGCATCAAGAAGTTGGAACAAGTCCAATGGAGAGGAGCCAGATATGTCACTGGTTATTACAGGAGAACAAGCAGCGTCACGTCAATGCTGAAGACATTAGATTGGGATACAGTACACTGCCACTTGTAATGATGTACAGGGTAGTGTACTATCTTATTGCCGTCCCTTCAGATATATACGTGGTACCCATGACAACAACCTATACAAGAAGGCATACTTCAAGATTAACGATCCCACAGTCGAATGTTAATTGTCACCTACATTCCTCCTTCCCTTGTACCATCAGACTCTGGAACATCCTTCCTGCCGGACTGATAGCATCTCCTACCTTACCATCCTTCAAGTTGGGGTTGCGTGATGCCATAAAGTAATCATCCTAGAACCCAGTATTTTTAATATGCATATATATGGTATTTTAACTAAGCACATAAAGTTCTGGAGTATTCTTTCCCAGCCTGGAGTCCTCATGCGATAAAATAAGATAATTTATTTCCTCCAAAGGTATAGTCCTGGGAGCATAAATATATATATTTTTAATGAAGAATATATACTATTTGACAAGCTATAGTATTAATTATAAACACGGTGCGTACATGACGATATAAAACACAACAACAAAACACACTAAATATAATCATATGAAATTTAATTACACAACTAACATTATATTAAGTAACCTTTTTTTACCGCCTGATGATTTGTAGTTACTTTAAACTAAAACGTACTATGACTTTTTTATGTCATCATTTTGTACACTATATTTTTTATTGTCACTAGCAATGACAAGTAACCACTGCAGAATGACATTTAACCACTGCCAAATGACAAACAACCACTGCCGAAAGACATGTAACCACCGCCAAATGACATGGCACCACTGTTGAATGACAAATAACCACTGTTGCATGACAAGTAACCACTGCCAAATGACACGGTACCACGGTTGAATGACAAATAACCACTGTTGCATGACAAGTAACCACTGCCGAATGATATGTAACCACTACCAAATGATGTGTAACCACTACCAAATGACTAGTTGCCACTACCAAATGACAAGTAACCACTGCCGAATGACATAAAACCACTGGCGAATGATGTGTAACCACTGTCGAATGACAATGAGGAAACACTGCCAAATAACATGTAACCAGTGCATATTACCACTGCCGAACGACATGTAACCACTGCCGAATTACATATAACCACTGCCGAATGACATGTAACCACCGCCAAATGTTATATAACCACTGCCGAATTACAAGTAAACACTGCCTAATTACAAGTAACCACTACCGAATGACATATTACCACTGCAGAATGACATGTAACCACTGCCGAATGACATAAAGCCACTGCCGATTTACAAGTAACCACTGCCGAATTACAAGTAACCACTGCCGAATGATATATAGCCACTGCCGAATGACACACAACCACTGCCGAATGACATGTAACCACTGCATATATAACCACTGCCGAATGACATGTAACCACTGCCGAATGACATATGACCTCTGCTAAATTACAAGTAACCACTACTGAATGACAAGTAACCGCTGCCAAATGACATATAACCACTGCCGAATGACAAGTAACCGCTGCCAAATGACATATAACCACTGCCGAATAACATATAGCCACTGCCGATTTACAAGTAACCACTGCCGAATTACAAGTAACCACTGCCGAATGACATGTTACCACTGCCGAATGACATGTAACCACTGCCGTATGACATATAGCCAATGCTGAATGACATATAACCACTGCCGAATGACATGTAACCACTGCATATATAACCACTGCCGAATGACATGTAACCACTGCCGAATGACATATGACCACTGCCAAATTACAAGTAACCACTGCCAAATGACAAGTAACCGCTGCCAAATGACATATAACCACTGCTAAATTACAAGTAACCACTGCCGAATTACAAGTAACCATTGCCTAATGACATATAACCACTGCATATATAACCACTGCCGTTTTACAAGTAACCACTGCCGAATGACATATAACCACTGCCCAATTACATGTAACCACTGCCAAGTGACATGTTACCGCTGCAGAATGACATTTAACCACTGTCGAATGACATGTTACCACTATCGAATGACATGTTACCATTGCCGAATGACATATAACCACTGCCAAATGCCATATAACCACTGCTAAATGACATGTAACCACTGCCGAATGTCATGTAACCACTTCCGAATTACATGTAACCACTGCCAAACTACAAGTTACCACTGTTGTATGACAAATAACCACTATTTCATGACAAATGACCACTGCCGAATGATATGTAACCACTACCAAATGATGTGTAACCACTACCAAATGACTAGTTACCACTACCAAATGACAAGTAACCACTGCCGAATGACATGAAACCACTTGCGAATGATGTGTAACTACTGTCAAATGACAAGGTGGAAACACTGCCAAATTACATGTAACCAGTGCATATTACCACTACCGAATGACATATAACCACTGCCGAATGACATGTAACCACCGCCAAATGTTATATAACCACTGCAGAATTACAAGTAAACACTGCCTAATTACAAGTAACCACTGCCGAATGACATATTACCACTGCAGAATGACATGTAACCACTGCCGAATGACATAAAGCCACTGCTGATTTACAAGTAACCACTGCCGAATTACAAGTAACCACTGCCGAATGATATATAGCCACTGCGGAATGACACATAACCACTGCATATATAACCACTGCCGAATGACATGAAACCACTGCCGAATGACATATGACCTCTGCTAAATTACAAGTAACCACTACTGAATGACAAGTAACCGCTGCCAAATGACATATAACCACTGCCGAATAACATATAGCCACTGACGATTTACAAGTTACCACTGCCGAATTACAAGTAACCACTGCCGAATGACATGTTACCACTGCCGAATGACATGTAACCACTGTCGTATGACATATAGCCAATGCTGAATGACATATAACCACTGCCGAATGACATGTAACCACTGCATATATAACCACTGCCGAATGACAAGTAACCACTGCCGAATGACATATGACCATTGCCAAATTACAAGTAACCACTGCCAGATGACAAGTAACCGCTGCCAAATGACATATAACCACTGCTAAATTACAAGTAACCACTGCCGAATAACAAGTAACCATTGTCTAATGACATATAACCACTACATATATAACCACTGCAAAATGACATATAACCACTGAATATATAACCACTGCCGTTTTACAAGTAACCACTGCCGAATGACATATAACCACTGCCCAATTACATGTAACCACTGCCAAGTGACATGTTACCGCTGCAGAATGACATTTAACCACTGTCGAATGACATGTTACCACTGTCGAATGACATGTTACCATTGCCGAATGACATATAACCACTGCCAAATGCCATATAACCACTGCCAAATGACATGTAACCACTGCCGAATGTCATGTAACCACTTCCGAATTACATGTAACCATTGCCAAATTACAAGTTACCACTGTTGTATGACAAATAACCACTATTTCATGACAAATAACCACTGCCGAAGGATATGTAACCACTACCAAATGATGTGTAACCACTACCAAATGACTAGTTACCACTACCAAATGACAAGTAACCACTGCCGAATGACATGAAACCACTTGCGAATGATGTGTAACCACTGTCGAATGACAAGGTGGAAACACTGCCAAATTACATGTAACCAGTGCATATTACCACTGCCGAATGACATGTAACCACTGCATATAACCACTGCCGAATGACATGTAACCACTGCATATAACCACTGCCGAATGACATGTATCCACTGCCGAATGTCATATAACCACTGCCGAATTACAAGTAAACACTGCCTAATTACAAGTAACCACAGCCGAATGACATATTACCACTGCCGAATGACATATAACCACTGCCGAATGACATATAACCACTGCCGAATGACATAAAGCCACTGCTGATTTACAAGTAACCACTGGCGAATTACAAGTAACCACTACCGAATGACATGTAACCACTGCCGAATGACATATAGCCACTGCCGAATGACACATAACCACTGCCGAATGACATGTAACCACTGGCAAATGACATGTAACCACTGCATATATAACCACTGTCGAATGACGTGTAACCACTACCGAATGACATATAACCTTTGCCAAATTACAAGTTACCACTACCGAATGACAAGTAACCGCTGCCAAATGACATATAACCACTGCCAAATGACAAGTAACCACTGCCAAATGACATATAACCACTGCCGAATTACAAGTAACCACTGTCGAATTACAAGTAACCACTGCCAAATGACATGTAACCACTGCCGAATGACATATAGCCAATGCCGAATGACATATAACCACTGCCGGATTACAAGTTACCACTGCCGAATGACATGTAACCACTGCATATATAACCACTGCCGAATGACATGTAACCACTGCCGAATGACATATGACCACTGCCAAATTACAAGTAACCACTGCCTAATGACAAGTTACCGCTGCCAAATGACATATAACCACTGCCAAATTACAAGTAACCACTGCCGAATAACAAGTAACCATTGTCTAATGACATATAACTACTACATATATAACCACTGCAAAATGACATATAACCACTGAATATATAATCACTGCCGTTTTACAAGTAACCACTGCCGAATGACATGTTACCGCTGCCGAATGACATATAACCTCTTCCGAATGACATTTTACCACTGTCAAATGACATATAACCACTTCCGAATGACATATAACCACTGCCGAATGTCATGTAACCACTGCCGAATGACATGTTGCCACTGCCGAATGACATATAACCACTGCCGAATGACATGTTACCACTGCCGAATTACATATAACCACTTCCGAATGACATATAACCACTGTCAAATGGCATATAACCACTTCCGAATGACATGTTACCAATGTCAAATGACATGTAACCACTGCCAAATGACATGTTACCACTGCCGAATGAAATATAACCCATGCCGAATGACTGTTTACCACTTCCGAATGACATGTAACCACTTCCGAATGACATATAACCACTGCCGATTGACATATAACCACTGTCAAATGACATGTAACCACTGTCGAATGACATATAACCACTGCCGAATGACATGTTACCACTGCCAAATGACATGTAACCTCTGCCGAATGCCATATAAACACTGCCGAATGACATGTAACGAATGACATATAACCACTGCCGAATGACATGTTACCACTGCCAAATGACATGTAACCTCTGCCGAATGCCATATAAACACTGCCGAATGACATGTAACCACTGCCGAATGTCATGTAACCACTTCCGAATGACATGTAACCAATGCCGAACTACAAGTTACCACTGCGGAATTACATGTAACCACTACCGAATGTCATATAGCCAATGCTGAATTACACGTAGCCATTGCCAAATTACATGTAACCATTACCGAATGGCATGTTACCATTGAATATACATGTATACATGTGCGAATTACACTTAATGATGTATGACAACAGATTCCTGTTTATAAATGCAACATATATAATTGTACCAGTTTAAGTGCTTTTTTTTGTTATGAGTGCTGAAATAACATACAAATGTACATATATTGTGGGATTATCAATGCTTTAAATGCTTTGAACAGATCCTGAAGAATCGTACTATAAAGCAGGTAGCAACAAGGGTAAGGAGAAATATACTTTTAAATTTAAATTACATTCGATATCAGTCAGCAAGAACGCCAGTCGTTGGTGGCGGCGTCTCTCCTGTAGGGGTTGTAACTCGAGCTTCTGGAGCATGTCGGTGACGCATCCTTCCTGTCGGGACCTGTAATCGCCTGTGATGAATCTGGCCGCAGATCTCTGGATCCTCTCAAGACGGTCAATGTCACTCTTGTTGATCCATTTCGTCTAAATCTATTATTCAAATAATGTATGGAAACAATTCGTAAAATGTATGCATTCGTAGAATTGTATAATGTCGCTCGATAAATAAAACTACACGTGTTCACCACATTGAGTTTATGAAATCATTCCTTCTCCAGCTAGTAGAAGTGTTTACATTGTAGCAGCGATATAGAACCTGACCGTACCCGAAATACTAGACAACAAGTGATCCAAAAATTTACTGATATTTACTGTTTGAGTGAATTTATCGGGTATAAAACTCGTGTTCGTCCCAAAACCATTTAGAACTGAACTCGTTGTCAACAGATTTAACCATGCATGACTAAATAATCGACATGGCTTAGTTGTTATTTAAACCTCCGCGCCAATTAGACATTATAGATGCCAATGTGGCCGAGATTTTAAGAAAATGGAGGCGTGAAATGGAAGTTTACATGTCTGCAAGTGGAGCAACAGAAAAAGCTAAAAAGGTACAAATCAGTATATTACTGCATTGTGCACGCCCCAAAGTCATCGAAATATACGACCAGTATGTTTGGGTATCGGCAGATGACAAACATGACCCAGAAAAAAGTATGTATGTAATACACATATTGAAAAGTACTGCAATCAACGAAAAATTTAAGTGCTCGAATCGTATAGATTTTGGAGCACTAAATTGGAAGACTACCCATCGTTCGAACATTTCCTTACAGGGCTTCGAAAACACGTAGAATCATGCATTTTCTCTGAAAAGGATTGAATGATTCGTGACAAAATAGTGTTCAGTACAAGCGGTAAACTACAGGAACTCCTGTTAAGAGAAGATAAATTAGAGCTCGACAAATGCATTCAAATTGCAAGGGCATATGAGCAATCTAACAAAAATGTACGAGAACTGAGAGACACATCAGGACAAAAGATTAACAAAGTCTACAAATCTTAAGGTAGAAAACAGAAACAATCTGAAAAACATTGTAATAATCAAAATATGCCACACAGGATAAGTTACAATGAGCACAAGAATAAACAAACTATGAAAGAATGCAACTATTGTGGTTATAAGCATGAACATAAAAAAGAAAAATGTCTAGCCTGGGGCAAAACATGTGACAACTGCAAAGGCAGAAATCATTTCAAGAGTAAATGTAGAAAAGTCCATCAAGTAACAAAATATGACATGGATGATCAGGAGGGAGACAGTGGTGATTACTGGTTAGCCTCTGTCGAGTCTGGACCGAGAGAAGTTATATCTGCAATGATGGTTAATGACTGTCAAGTACATTTTCAGCTAGACAGCACGGCAGATGTCAATACAATATGTCAAATGTATGTACGTCAAGAGAAAGTACAAACAACTGAAATGTGTCTGCGAATGTGGAACAAATCAGTATTACAACCATTAGGGGGGACAAAGCCGAAGCTGACTAACCCATGTACTCATGTAGAAAATAGGGTTTCATTTATGGTAGTTCCAAACAGTTACTCTTGTCTACTAGAATTAAAAACTGTAAAAGAAATGGGATTGATAACTATAAATGATGATAAGTTCATTAACCAGATCAAAACAGCACCTCTAGGAAACTTGGGTAAAGCTACTCTGAAAGTAGACACAACTGTACATCCTACGAAGCTTTGTAGTAGAAAAAATCCACTTACAATCGAAGATGATGTTAAACGGGAACTCGACACCTTAGTAGAAAGAGGCATATTGATACCTGTTACACAGCCATCGGCATGGGGAAGCAAAATGGATGTTGTACGAATATCTAATGGAAAACTTAGGATTTGCAATGATCCACAACCACTGAATACGGCGCTTATGAGAGAGCATTACAAACTACCGACACTACATAACGCGAAAATTTTCAATAAGGTAGATACTGGCATTACATTATAGCTTACTGAGGAATCGAGTGAGCTTACGACGATGATAACTCCTTTCGGCATATACAGATGGAGCAGAGTGCCATTTGGTCTTAAAGTCTCGAGTGAGATTTTCCAGAGGAAGATAAATTAAGCACTCAATGGTCTTGATGGGGTATTTACTATTACCAATGTAACGGTTGTGAAATGCTTTTGCGGAATTGTGCAGTACATGGCAAAATTAATGCCTGATTTAGCCAATATACGGGAACCCATTCGAGCATTAACGCGAAAGGATGTCAAATAGAACTGGTCAAGCCGAGTTTACAGATTCAAGTAGATAGCAGCAAAGATGGCATGTGTGTTGTACTGCTGCAAAATGGGAAGCCTATTGAATTTGTATCAAGAGCTTTGAAACCAATCGAGAGAAATGAGCTCGAATTGAAAAGGAAGCGTTGCCAATGCTTTTTGGTCTTGAGTGCTTAGACCAGTATACATACGGCAGAAAAGTGGTCGTCCAAAATGTTCACAAGCCACTAGATGCCATATTAATAAAACCACTTAGTCAAGCTCCTAAGCGCTTACAAGATATCTTGATGAGACTGAACAGATACAATGTTGAATTTGAATTTGTGAAAGGCGTGAACCTTGTAATTGCAGACTGTCTCAGTAGAGCATTTCTGGAAGAGTCATCAGATCTGAAGTCGGATAGGCCAAGGATTTTGAATACTAACGCGTTTGAAAATATTCCAGATGCGCGTGTAGTAGAAGTTTAAAATGCCACTGCGAATGACAAAAACCTACAAGAATTGATAAAATTCATTACTAAAGGATGGACGGAATCTAAAGAAAGAAGGAGTAACATTCTATGTTATGGCGTACTATGACATGCGAGAGACACTGAGTCACCAAGAAGGAATAGTATTAAAGGGTGAAGCAATTGTAATCCCAGAGTCTCTTAGAAACGATATTAAACATAGACTCCGTAGCGCACACTTAGGATATGACAGCATGGTTCGTAGATCAAGAATAATGGTATTCAGGCCGGGAATGAACACGGAAATTAAGCAAATGGCAGACCATTGTGAAATATACCAGGAAGTGAAGCCTAGCAATCAAAAAGATCGCTCAAACGACCGATCTGAACAAAATCGGACAGGACTTATCTGAGACTGAAGGCAGGCATTACTTAATAGTAGTAGACTATTATTCAAACTTTATTGAAGTGAACCTGATGACAACAACAACTAGCACAAAAGTTATAACAATACTTAAGAAGTAATTCGCAAGATTCGGAATACCAATGACAATTGTATCAGTTGGGGATCCGCAGTTCTCGTTTACTGAATTTGCTAACTTAACAGCAGAGTGGGGTATAACTTATATCATGTCATCACCAGGACACCAGCAAGCAAGTGGTAAAGCAGAACTGCTGTGAAAATTATAAAAAAAAACATCAAAAAGACATTAAAGGATAACCATGATCAAAATGAAGTACTCCTAGAACTAAGCAACGTTTCTCGCCAATACACTAAACAAAGCTTTGCAGAAATTATGTTTGGCAGGACAACGTGTTCGGTATTACAGGAAATCAGAAAACCATTGGAACCAAATGGAAAACGTGTGTCACGAAAAGAAGCGGTTAAGAAATGTTATGATTAGAAAGTGCGAACAAATTAAGATCACCGCCATATTAGGTGTTCGAACATACACTGTCCAAAATCAAAATGGGAGTACCTACCGACGAAATCGTCTACACATGAGACCCACTAAAGTTGAAGTCAACATTCATGTCAAATCACCTTATCGCGAAATCCAAATAAGTCGTGTTCCGACTAACATGAACATGGTACCAATTGTTGCCAATCCAACACCTACGATCAGTGAAAACCCGCACGTAGGAGAACCAACACCAACTAAACAATCATTCGTGCCACGGGATCGCCTTAAACGAAAAAACAGGGAACCAAATAATCTGAAGGACTTTGTTAAATTTTAGTCAAAATTCTAGTCAAAACTCTAGTCAGAATTGTGTTTAAATGAAACAGACTAACTTTGCTACTGAAGCATAATTTCATTTTGTATTTCTTTTGATAATTACACAAAAAAAGTAATTTCAGTATTTTAGTAATATATATGAAAATAGGACAATCAGTATAATTATAAAGTTACTATTATTCATTTGACATTTTGAAAGTATGTATTGTTTAATGTTTAAAGTTTAAAACTGAATTCAATTCTATTCTGTTATTTAAAGATTTGTAAAATTGTCATATTGATTATATTGGATTAGATTTGATTGATCTAATTTTATGACATAAATTTTAGAAAATATCAAACTGACATGTTTTCATTTTCTTGAAAGAAATAGGGATGTTGATTCATTTCGTTTAAATCTATTATTCAAATAATGTATGGAAACAATTCGTAAAATGTACACATTCGTATGATTGTATAATGTCGCTCGATAAATAAAACTACACGTGTTCTCCACATTGAGTTTATTATCATTCCTTCTCCAGCTAGTAGAAGTATTAACAACCCTTCTTGTAAGCGTTCCTGACGATGCTTCCGTACTCAAGTTTGGAGCGAACGAGGGCTTGGTACGCGTTTTTCCTACAGGATTTTGGTCAGTGCCTGAGGTTTCTTCGTAAGAATCCTAATGTGGAGATGGCACGTTTGCAGGTGTTGTTTATGTGGATTTTCCATTTGAGGTCTTCTGATAGTGTTATGCCGAGATATGGGCTGTTAGAAACTTGCTGTAGTATATGGTCGTCGCTATCGTAGAAGAGGCTTGTTTTGTTCTGGTACTGAGGAGGTAGCATTTCTTGGAGTTGATGGCGCGATATAACAGGCAGTCGTCGACAAAGAGGCGGATCTGTGACTTAACCCGGTCTGGGAGGTCATCGATGTGGCAGATAAATAAAAGCGATCTGAGCACCGTTCTCTGTGGCACACCGGAATCATCATCAACCTGGCGGGATATCTCACCTTCCACTATGACACTCATCTTTCGTTGAGTGAAGAAGCTGTTGAGCCAGTTGAGTGCTGAACTCCGTATCCTGTAGGACTCGATCTTGTGGAGTAGCTTGTTGTTGGGGATGGTGTCGAACGCTTTGCTAAAATCCAGGATTACGTGTCGACTTGCGTTTTATGGTCATAGTAGTTGAGTAGATCATGTGCGATGCAAGTATTTGATGGCAGATGATATGTTTGAGTTTGGAAAGGACGCATGTCATTGATACTGGACGATAGTTCTCGGGTGCATGACAGTCTCCCTTTTTGAAGATGGGGTCAATGTTTGTTGCTCTCCAGTTCTTGGGATATTCGCCTGTGTCAACCGACTTCTGGAAGATGCATGTGACGGCCGGTGTCGCTTGTTCAGCACAAGCCTGTAAAATCCTGTTGGGCAGCTCATCTGGGCTGGACGCCTTGTTGACCTTAATGCTGTACAGGAGTTTTCGGACGCCTTCCTCTCCTATCTTGATGGGTGGAAGGTCCTCGTCAACGCGTCTTCTGTCATGAGGTAGTTGGTTGCCGTCGTTTCTGGTGAAGACTGACTGAAATAATTCGACAAGTATCTCTGCTTTGGCCTTGCAGTATGTGATCAGGGTGCCGTGTTTTCTCAGGGGGGCTACGCCGACTTTGTCTTCCTTCTTGGACTTCACGTGGGTCCAAAATGTTGTTGTTCTGCAGGGCTTCGTCAATGGCTGGGTCGATATGCTTCCATTCTGCTTGCCGGATTTTGTGTTTACATTCTTTCTGGTATTTTCTGTAAGAGCTCCACTCGTGCGTTTGCTTGGCCTTCTTGAAGATTCTGGCTTTACGACGAAAGTTGCATTTGACGTCTCGAGTAATCCATGGTCCTGAGTGTTTGTATGTTTTCATCTTTGTTGGGATGTTGCGGTTGATTGTCGATTGAAGTTTTTCTTTGAATGTATCCCATAGAGCATGTACAGATGATCTTTTATTACAGAATTGGGTGATGTGGCCTGGTGTCTGAGTCGACAACGTATTTTCCCGATATAATTATCATTATCGATTATAATAACGAAACCAACAAAACGTATGGCGAAGATTAATGATTGCCAGGTCATTCTTACGGACAATAGAAGTGTACTCGTTACTCCGTACACCAATGAACACGTTTACTTAAGACATCACTGCTCTCATTATATGTACTGTATAGCCAACTTTTGTATGTTTATAACACAACAGTATACATTTGGCAATAACAATAGTCACGCTTGACCATGCGTGTAGTTTTGTATGGAGGGATGTATTATAGTTGTGAAAAGTGACATTTACATATTATTGGAAAATGCGGAACAACAGATACTATTAGTTAATTATATTTATTTTAAGTTTGGCGTTGTTTGACTACGGCTCAATATTTCGGGTTGCCGTCATTCACAAATGGGCAGCACTCAACAACAACAATGGGACCATAACTCCACACAAATCACAATCCCCTTCATTGGGCAAATAAATTACACAAATCACAAACCCCTTCGTGGGGCAAATAAATTACACA
The DNA here is from genome assembly GCA_029582155.1 of Panopea generosa. Lineage (NCBI taxonomy): Eukaryota > Metazoa > Mollusca > Bivalvia > Adapedonta > Hiatellidae > Panopea > Panopea generosa. The sequence continues at coordinate 2,339,960 of CM055901.1, forward strand.
AATCACAATCACCTTCGTGGGTCAAATAAATTACACAAATCACAATCCCCTTCATTGGGCAAATATTTCACATATAAGTTAAACGTGTACATGTTCTTTCCAGTTTCATTTCACATAAAACGATCAGCTAGACTCGTACCTTGCTTTTAAAGTGTCTGCATCCCAATACTCACCATCAATCAGCTAGTAATAGCTGTAATTATGTACTATGTCTATACTTTAGTGTTGACTGTTTATGTAGTTACTTTTATGTTTGATTATGAGGGTGCTGAATCAGTTGTTGTTGTTGTTTGTTGTTGTTTGTTGTTGTTGTTGCTGCTGTTGCTGTTGCTGTTGCTGCTGCTGCTGCTGTTGTTGTTGTTGTTGCTGTTGCTGTTGCTGTTGTTGTTGTTGTTGTTGTATGGTGTTTAGCGTCGCTTTCAACAATTTTTCAGTCATATGGCGACGGTGTCTTCTTGAAACAGTATTCTGAACGCTGTTACACTGGAGTATCATGCCGCAGACATATGATACCCCACCCAGTCACATTTTACTGACACCGGGCCGACCAAACCTAGAACTCTCCTTTAAATGCTGAGCGTCAAGCGAGGAAGCTTCTAGTACCATTATTAAAGTCTTTGTATGACCCGGTCGGGGATCAAACCCACGGCCTTCCGCATGCGAAGCGCACGCTCTACCACTAAACCACGCTGCGGCTCATTCTTAATCAGTACATGAGCGTTAATGACATGCACATTACATACAGAACAAAGCTTAGTTCTTGCTCAAGAATATCAGACATAGGCGTAGTGGAGGATCAAACCTCCGATTATTGGTTCGATGCTCTACCACTGGTCCCTGTTCAACATCATGTGCACTTTTAGGAAGCGTATGTGAGACAAACCGTGGATGAGCTTTGTATGAATTACATAATCTGCAGGAGACGCAGCCGTTAAAGAACAAAACGGGGCGGTAGTGTAGTGGATAGAGTGGTGTCTGTTCACGCCAGATTTGCGGATTCGATCCCCTGTTCGATCCAATGCCTCTAAAAATCACACTCAGTATTGATTCTACCAAGTAAGCGGATTCTAGAGCGTTTCACATAAGCTCTAACCTAATATAATCACTGCCGATCTCTGCAGAGGGGTAGGAATCCTCCGAATGGGTGTCATGTTCATTTTATCATTTTTTTTGTCATGTTCACTGTTGTGGTTAAATTATCAACTCCTGTGTGGTTTCAGTGAGCCATATGAGTGATGGTAAGAATAAGACAACTGTGGCTCATACATGTTGTAAGAAGCGACAATTTGAGTAATACGATAGAATTTGCTGAAACTCTGCAGTTCTGCAGGTATCATGGTTCTATATGCATTTGTTGGTGTATTTTTCTTTTAATCTGTATGTTAATTTGTTGTTTTTGTACATGTAGAGTGAACCTGGAATCTTCATTCCTGTTGGCGTCGAATAACCTATAATGTGTTGGTACGCCGTAAAACCCTATTTATTCATTCACTGGTTCAAGTTATGCAATTATAAAGGGGAAAAGCATACCTTGACCAGGTTTTTTTTTTAAATTCAATGCTTTTGTGATACCTCAATTTCAAGAGTAATAATATGTCAACTATTCGTCCACGATGCGGTTCGAACCAACAATTCTGAAATGACACATAATTGTCCAGAAAGATGGTATCAGCATCACATTTTCAGTGGTGATTTCTTAAATACTGACTATTTAACATTTGCTAGGAATAAATAAATCACTGCTATACAAAGCCCTGATTAAAGAAGAAAAAGAGAACTAAAATTTTATTTCTACCGCCTTTATCTGTAGGTCCGAAGTACTTAAGGGAGATAATAGTGGTGTAAGTCCTTATGTACGTGTGTATATTTTGAAATACAGAAATGTTAAATATGTAAGGAACGTGGGTTCAATCCTCCGCCACGGCTATGTGTTGTGTCCTTTCCGCATATGTTTAGTACTGGTTTTAACCAAGAGAACTTCGAGCGCGAATGACCTAAGCTGTAAGAACTTGTTTCACAATCGAAGTAAAATAAATAAGTTAAAACTACCTAATTTAGGTATGATGAGACGTACGTCCCTAATCAGCGGACGATTTGGTCTCACTACACAGTTGATTTTTGTTCTGTGTTCTATATAAAATAAGGTCTAGGATTTCCATAGTATAAAATAAATTCCACATAGATTTTTTTTAAGATTTTTTTCCAAAACAGGAATGTAAACCCACATAAAAATGCAAAGTGACGTCCTGATTTTTTTTTAAAAAAGAAGTCCTTAAATGCTTATTAATACATGCATATCTTGAAATCCTATAAAAGTCACTTTTTTAACACAAGTGATGTCTTGTATATGCTATACCAACTTTTGCTCTACTTATCTGCAGCAAGAAATCACAACTACTATGAACCATTTTAAAAGTATTTCAAAACCAAATTGCATAGGCCTTGTTTTTAAGCATAAGAATCATGTTACTGTGGGGAAGGGGCGTAACTGTGGAGTGAGTCGCCTCTTTACGTTTGAAATGGAAGAGATCGGACTATTCAACCGATGTTTAGGGAGAGTAGATGAGATGGAGATTAGCACACTTCCAAACATCTGTTTAAGGAATTCACTATCAAATCTGACCAAAAGTTAACAACACATTTGACAGTTAATGTATATAAATTTAATTAACAAACATAAGTCACTATCACATAAATTAGTCAGTACAACAAATATTATTGATAGTACGCATTCGGGTAAATTCTAACTATCATTGGTTTATTCTGCATATTTAAAATGCATATAGTTTAAATTAACAACTATTTGACAAAATAAGCTCTTGCAGTTTAGACAAATACATATATATGTAGTAAAAAGAATGCCAACTAGTAAATTTTACTAGAAGATTTATATTTAAATTTCATAAATGGTTTACAACACATCATTGTGTTACAGACTGTGTTTGTCAAATAAATCACCCGCATTAATAAAATGTGTAACATATTTAAGAACACTGAACTCAGATCTACCCAAACTTCGTTTAAACTTAGTTACAATAGAAAAATGGTTCGTTCCTTCAATTTCAATATGGTGGCAGTCGACCCCTGTTGCCTGGAGATCTTCCGAGAAACGCCATGATTGTCGCTTCAAAAACAGATCTTGTTCTGCGCATATCAGCAGGAACTTGGGTATCCTGTCTGTTGATTTCAGCTTTTTTAGTAAATGTATCGGTGATGCCGACATCCATGTTTTGGAGCAGTTTCCAAAAGTTGGTACGAGGTATAATGGACGCAAGATTGGTCCTTGCAAACAAAATAAATCGTAGACACCTGACAGTGATATGACTCCCTGAAATTTAAAAAAAAATCTGAAATATACATAAGTGAAAAATATGACTCATGCTAATTTCTTTATGTTTTGTAAAATGATTAGATCTGAATTCTTTTTTGAGAAGTAAATACACCGTAAAGTCCATTGCAGTTTGTGGATAAAGCTACTATGAAACTTTAGCGCATGTATATAAATTATTTTAGCTTGATTGTGATGAAAGCTCAGAGCTTATATGAGCCTCGCTCGGGTCCCCTTCCTGGGTAGAACCAGTACTGAGTGTTTTTAGCTTAGGATCGAACCCACAACATCTGGCATGAGCGGCCAACACTCTATACACTACACTGCAGTCCTTTTTCATGACAAAAAATATTGAACATTTCAGATACTCATACTTAGTAATTAAAAATATTTATTTTTTTATAAATATAGCCAATAATTTGATTAAGTGGTACACGCAAATCTAATATACTTTAAAACCTCTCTAATCGAATCAATCTCTTTATGATAACAGTTTTATTTTCTCACGTTCTGAAACAGGTGCTTTGGGTAGGTTTAATTAAACATCTCAAGTCGAGATATTCCTCAATTAAAAAATCCTAATTTCTCTAAATAGTAACATGAACTTAATAGACATTAATTGACCACATATAGTTGAAACCACAATAAGTATTTGAGCTACAGTGAACTATACGAATGAAGTTTTATAGCCTTTTAAGTAAAATTAGTGAAACTGGGGCTAGTCAACAAAATTCTAATGTTCCTTTTCTTAGTGTATTTTACAGGAACACAAACTAACATATTTATATTGATGAGTATTACATTTGTTACATAGAGATAAAACTCAGTCTGTGGCATGTGATATGTTCTGTTTAAACGTTATCAGTATTTAACTATGTTATCATAATAAGTTGGCCCACTAACGTTTGATTTTGAAATACAAAAATGTATCAGTGAAAGGTCAGTTGGATATCAGTTCATGTCCTTATATCTAAGGCAATACGAAACCGTTAAGACAGATAGTGATCAGGTAATATGTCGCTGTAGTTTCTTGAAATAATGAAAATGTTTTCGTTTTCCTTTTGTTGCTGTCTTGATAACACAGGATGAACACTGCTATGTCCACAATGGTGTCCCAATTCAATGCTATGCTTATGGCATATGTAACACTCATCCTTATCAAATAAGGGTTAACAACTTTTAATGAGGTACATGTACAATTATGCTTGATTTTATTCACATCATTAATTAACAGGTTATGTACCTATTTATGTCTAATTAAGATATTATTTCATCTAATAAAACATGTTATTATTGATTTATTAATATAATTATTATTATTACCTTAACATCCTGTGAGGAACATTCAACAGTTGATAAGGTGGCATCATCAAGGACTGTCAATGAAACAAGATGACCACCGGCGGAATGCCCCATCATGTAAATTCTCGATGTATCAAATATACCATTTTCCTTGCCTAAGTCCTTTGCCCATCTCAAAGCTTTAGCAACAACGTTAATTTGATCTTTATACGTTGTGTTCAACCTCGTCAGTCGCCGCCTGAGAATCGTATACTGCGTCACAACCAGTGTTAAAATCACCGCATACAACAGTCGGTTTTGATGAGAGTAGTAGCTTATTGCAATCACTAGTGCCAGTAACATTATCCACATAGCTCTTATGTATTCCTTGCTAAGTTTATACTGTCGTGTCATGGTTGAAAATAATCCAATCTTTATCAGATTTGTTGTTAGCATTAAAAGTAGTATCCATTCCTTTAAAAGAAATAATTGGCTGTTCTGGAAGATTTGAGACCATGACCCAAAGTGGTGAGAAGAAGAGACAGTTTGACAAAAATACACCATACCAATAAAAGGTATGCTTGTAATAAAAACAGTAAGGCAAGATTGCAAATAAGAAGTAAACAATTCTATAAAAATGCCAGGCAATCCAACCTCCGTTAGCGGATATGATATAACTGCACAAGCAATGTCCTTGTTCGACAAAGAACGTCCAATGTTACTATATGTCCCAAATATGCATTGCATGATAACCATCAGGAAATTAACATCAAAATATAAGTAATGTTTCCACCCGTCTCTATCTCCCCGCCTCCATCCGCCACCATGGACAAACAAAACCAATGGCAACTTCCTGTTTTCAAATTCAAATGTTTCATCCTCCTTAACATGTGTGCCATTTTTAAAATCAGCTTCCCTTTCAGAGATACGCACATTGTTACTTCGCTTAGTGTTAAGTTTTCCACGTATATGATACGCATTTATTCCTTGCTCGTTAGAGAATTCCTGATATTGTTTGGAATTTCCGATTACTTCACAAGGTATATCTTCATCCTCACAGTTTTGAACATCAACAGTGTCTTTGACTTCAGTAACAAGTTCAGCTTCAGTTTCTGTATCTGTACCGTCTTGTTTCACATGTGTTTCCAAATTATCGTTGTTTTTTTCAGGCAAATACAGATCCAAATGATAATGTTCCTGTTCATTGCCAGGAACGTTAGCAAAATATATGTTCTTTATAACAGACATATTACACGCTGTGAATACTGCTCACAAATATAAACTACATATGTACGATATTTACGAGGGTTTTGTTGTCGAAAATGATTAATTAAATGTTATTCCTGGTAAATTTATTCGCAGTGTATGCTATCGTGTAAACGTTAACTGGTACAGGTATACTTAATAAGCTATTCATCAACGGCTCACGTCAGTATTAACCACATCGTGTGAGATGAGATGTCGTGTATACATACGTGCTACAGTATTCTGTACATCTCAAGTGCAGTAGCACATCAATTAGCTTAACCAATTAAAATATTTCACACGTGATTTCACAAATTCGTCGTAAGAATGACATCATATTTATTCGTTGACTTGTAATATGTTTAATCAAACGACAACCTCGTGACCCATTGTTACAAAACACCGTTGCAACACAAACATTTAAAGGGTAGTAATACACGCTGGTTTGTACTGGTGACCCGTATAACATATGTTACATATATAATTAAACACACAACACAGTTTATGTAAACACAAGTACATTCAATGCATAAATTCTATTTCCGATTAAAGATAAAATCAATCCAGTGTCGGCTTAACCTGCTAAAATCGGAACAAAAAAAATGATATTTCGAACGTTTACGGAAAAGGCCGAGTGATGGTCCTATTGTAACAATCCAATCGTACATACTCGGCCAATTCCGTCATCTTCGGTATTAGACCTAGGATAATTGGCGAGGTGGTCCGAATGCCTATTGTAACGTTGGCAGTGGATAGTTTCTTTTTTTTCCCACCTCCCGAGATCGGTAGAATGAGAAGGGTTCAAATCCTTATCTAAAGCGGGGCGGTAGTGCAGTGGATAGAATATAAGCGCCTTATGTGGTAAAAGAAGAAATGCGATTCTCCACCACTATAAATGAGGGCTGTTACAAAAAAATTCTGAAAACTACATTTCATTATATACATTGGTTTATGTTTAGTTTTATAAATATCACACATTCTATAGACACTATAGCAACGTCATGTTTACGTGAGCGAGACAGCTACAAATAACACATACATGTTTACAGCTATTTTCAGAAAATTGTCTCTTGCTTAAATCTTGTCAAAACATTTCCTGCATACTTTCCCCATGCATGTATTTATAACATGTTTTGAAATGTTCAACCTTCTATCACTCCTCAATAACGCCCAAATCTCGTCTGCTTTTCCTGACACCGTAGAATTTGCACCGCCCACATAGACACGACGTTGTTATATTGAATATAGAACTTTTTTTTTTTAAATTAAAAAGAGATATTGCACTTTTCCGGAAACTTGTGACATTGAAAATCAAATAATGATCTGTGTTAAGATCGAAGGCTCCAGTGATCTATTCTGATCGTCAATGTCCGTTATCCGTCAAACTCTTCGTTTGTTATATTTGTGCACTTAAGCACCATCGACTTTTTCATAAAAAATTCTTGAACTGTCGCTATCGAAAAACTAATGTTTGATTTATTGTCCTTGAACCTTAGAATACAAATACAATATTTTCCTGTGTGCGCACTCGACCGCCGTTTCCATTGGAACTTAACCAAACCTACACACTAATAATATATAAATCATCATGCATGTCTTTAGACACGTCTACTCGGGTAAATATGTCTAAATTATGGCACTTGAAACATAAATAAATACAAATTTTACATTGTGTGTGGTCTTTCGTTATCTTTCGACTTAACCATCGCCAAATACCCCGGGTAATCCATTACGATACTCCACATTTATCATAATGGATGGGGAGTATCGGAATTGACACCCGGGGGTATCCGGCGATGAAACAAAACAGAGTATGCATAGCAGACGCTTCCTTGAACTGACCGAACCAGAAGACAATTTATGCATTCAATACAGCATGAAATTAGTGTGAATTCTCAATCCATACTCGGAAAATGGGAGATTATCTAGTAAATACGTATTGCAGATACCGTATATTGAGTTACTTCCCATTTAATAAATGCGATGCATTTTCGGTGATTCGACAGTTCCGCCTGTACTCATTTTCCATTATAAAATTATTATTTATATGTGTGAAATGAATAATGCAAAAAAGTGCACCGGCGTTTGATTTTGCTGAGTTGAAATGCTTATGTTAAGGAGCGGTGCAATTTCCAAAAAATACGCTGTTATTTTTTTGGCAAAAACTAATGGGTGTAGAAATAATATGTGTATTGTTGCACAGACTGAAGACTGTCAAGAGAGGATTTAACAACCGAAATTGGTGTATAGGAACTAGCTAGTGACGCTATCATCCACCTTGCAAATAAATGTATATTTGATCTTAACCTTAAATTTATTGTTGAACCGTTTGAAACATTCATGGGACATTCTGTTAACTATTTGTTGTGCATCTATTTTACGTTTTAATAAAAAAAATGATCAATGGCTAGCATATTAACGAACAACGAACATAATAAAAAATATTCAAGACAAATATGTATTTAATTAAGGTTAAGATTTGCTAGTCCGTATCAACAGACGCACATATTTGAAAACGTCCTATTGAAACAGACAGACCATTAATTTTGTAGGTAGGAAGTTCCCCGACACACGTATTTTACTCATACGAATGGCTTCAGCCAGGGAGTGATTTTCTTTTTAAAAACTCGTCACATTTTGAACGTTATTTTACTACAATGATAGACAGTCAAACCTGTCTTAAGCAGTCCGTCAAGAGAAGAAGCAAAATTGGCCTTTAAGACAGGTTGTTGCTTAATACAGGTGAATTTGCACTGAAAGCATACAATGTGGCTGCTTAAGACAAGTGGTTGTTTGATAGAGGTGACCGCTTACACAGGGTTGACTGTACAAGAAAATCTGAACTTGTATCAAGAGAAAATGAGTATTTTCAAAATATGAGTAACGGCAGCTGTATTATTTTCCTTAATGTTCATCTGACACCATCATTATACGCTCGTTTTTGAAAACAACGAAACAAACTGAGTTTTCACACAAGTTTTACGGACTGGCGGGCAGGCAGAACCTGACATCCATTCATAACCTCGAACAAATATTACATGATCGTATTAAATGTGTGCGCAATGATACGCATAACAGTACCTTGCATAGAATGATATTGCAGACTCACACGTGTAATTTTATGTGAATGAGGTCACTCAAAATAGATAAACGGGTCCTTTCTAATAACATTAGTATCATATGGGATATTTTGAATGATGAAATATTGTGTTTAGGATCATAACTTAACCCTTTACTTCATATAGACGCCTTTGGACACCTCTAATAAATACGCCTTTGGACACCTCTAATATAGAAGGCTTTTGAATTATTGGGTGAATTATAATTATATTAACTGACAGAGTGGAAAACAGTACAGGAAGTGTTCAGATTTCTCGTTAATCGCAATTTGAACTCTTCCTGCACTGTTTTCAAAGGCCTTCTGTGATTGGTGCCGGAAAACGCGTATCTATGGAGTAAAGGGTTAAAAAGGGAAGCTTTGAATTGTTATTAAGGTTAATCGGGTCGTCAAGGTCAGTGTTACTAAAATCAGAATCAATATCTGCAGAGAGGCTGAAATCCTAAAGGGCCGCATGGAATATTAGTTTTTAACTAATCCTGCCATCCTCGATAAATAAAGTCGCTTTTCTATATCTGATCCTCAAAATGAGTTAATTTTATCAGATTTTGGTCATATACATACTTGTGGATAATCGTTTAACCCTGTTTGGTTCCAGGGTACCCGATTACAGATAGCAAGTACAGGACCACTGTAGCAAGCACAACTTCACTATCGTATAGAGTTTACTAAATGTGCAGTTCTGTGAGAATCAAGATTCAAGAGCCATTGTTTATACCAAATGCATTTGTTTATATTGGTTGTAGCTTTTTGTACATTGCTATTTTTTATTCGGATGGGGCTTAACGCCATTTTCAACACATTTGGTTATATATGGCATATCCAGTTTTATTGGTGGAGGAAGACCTCAGAATAAATCTGAATAGAGCCACCGTCCTTCCGCAAGTAACTGGCAAGTTTTATCACAAAAAGGTATTAGAGTGAGCGGGACTCGAACCTACGAGATAAGTGATCTTGAGACGGCACCATGACCACTCGGCCTAAGGGAGCCCTACATGGAGAACAAGAAAAAACCTTGAATATTATGCAAGTGTTGGTACACTGCACAAACTCCGACACATTTACGGTCGTTAACACTTTTTCCACAAAATTGACCATTTGGCTGTTTTATTTTAATAAGCAATTTTCACATACAAGTATGTAGTTGATTTTATTTCCAATTGATATTGATCAATGATATTTCAACTACTAGCGTTATTTTGCCCAACGTTGGCTCAGCTGTTATTAAGAATAAACTACATTCTCGCATAAATATACGAAAGCCCTGCTCGTACAATCGCCTCAACACATTTAATTGCTGCATCAGATCCGTCCTATTAATATGGACTTTAATACAGATTTGTTTACATTCTTCAAGGTACCGGAATTGAAAGCTTCCTGCAAAGAAGGCCATTCTTCACCTTCAATATCGATCTTTAGAATGTCAATGGTTTTCTGAAATGAAAATGGAGAAAATGAGAGAAAATGAGAGAAGAAAAGAGAGGAGAAATGAGAGAAGAAATGCGTTTTAGGTTAATACTATTTATCTTTTTTATTTTGTCGTCGTCTAAAATAAAATCTACATGTTATTCTGCCTGAACAATTTTGTAAAGAACACACCTCATATGTTACAGATTGCAATTGCAGAAATCATAACCGGGGATTGTTGACTTGACGTCATACCAACTCCTTTTCCCTGCTCAATCCATGTTAGCAAAGTTTGAAGAAACACATGTATTTGGCCCATTATCTGTCATTTTAGAAAGAACAAAGCGAGACAAACATTGTGAAATGTGGCTGTTGTCATAGGCCATTTACAACATTCTACAACATTCTAATAAAATTTGTGTTTGAAAATAGTAACTTCTTTCATGTATGAATTCTGCTCGCTTCGCTGATAGACCATGTATATATGAATGCTACTCACTTTGCTGATGGGTCAATCATGGGTAAGTTCTGCTCACTTTGCTGATGGGTCAGTCATGGGTGGGTTGTACTCACTTTGCTGATGGGTCAATCATGGGTAGGCTCTGCTCACTTTGCTGATGGGTCAATCATGGGTGGGTTGTACTCACTTTGCTGATGGGTCAATCATGGGTAGGTTCTGCCAACTTTGCTGATGGGTCAATCATGGATGGGTTCTGTTGACTTTGCTGATGGGTCAATCATGGGTGGGTTATACTCACTTTACTGATGGGTCAATCATGAGTGGGTTCTGTTCACTTTGCTGATGGGTCAATCATGGGTTGGTTCTGTTCACTTTGCTAATGGGTCAATCATGAGTGGGTTCTGCTCACTTTGCTAATGGGTCAATCATGGGTGGGGTCTGCTCACTTTGCTGATGGGGAATAAATGGGTTGGTTCTGTTCACTTTGCTGATGGTTTAATCATGGGTTGGTTCTGTTCACTTTGCTGATGGGTCAATCATTGGTGCTTTCTGTTCACTTTGCTGATGGGTCAATCATGTGTGGGTTCTGCTCACTTTACTGATTGGGCAATCATAGGTGGGTTCTGCTAACTTTGCTGATGGGTCAGTCATGGGTTGGTGTGTTCTGCTCACTTTGCTGATGGGTCAATCATGGGTTGGTTCTGTTCACTTTGCTGATGGGTCAATCATGAGTTGGTTCTGCTCACTTTGCTGATGGGTTAATCATGGGTGGGTTCTGCTTACTTTGCTGATGGGTCAGTCATGGGTGGGTGGGTTCTGCTCACTTTGCTGATGGGTCAATCATGGGTGCGTTCTGCTCACTTTGCTGATTGGTCAATCATTGGTGCGTTCTGCTCACTTTGCTGAAAGGGCAATCATGAGTGGTCTTTGCTCGCTTTGCTGATGGGTCAGTCATGGATTGGTTCTGTTCACTTTACTGATGGGGCAATCAGGGTTGGGTTCTGCTCACTTTGCTGAAGGGGCAATCATGGGTGCGTCCTGCTCACTTTGCTGATGAGTCAGTCATGGGTTGGTTCTGCTCACTTTGCTGATGGGTCAACCGTGGTTGGGTTCTGCTCACTTTGCTAATGCGTCAATCATGGATGGGATTCTGCAATTTGTTGGTTGGTCAATCATGGGTGGGTTCTGCTCACTTTGCTGATGGGGCAATCACGGGTGGGTTCTGCTCACTTTGCTGATGAGTCAATCATGGGTGGGTTCTGCTCACTTTGCTGATTGGTCAATCATTGGTGCGTTCTGCTCACTTTGCTGAAAGGGCAATCATGAGTGGTCTTTGCTCGCTTTGCTGATGGGTCAATCATGGGTCGACTCTACTCACTTTGCTGATGGGGCAATCATGGGTTGGTTCTGCTCACTTTGCTGATGGGACAATCATGGGTGGGTTCTGCTTACTTTGCTGATAGTCATATCATGGGTGGGTTCTGCTCACTTTGTTGATGGGGCAATCATGAGATGGTTCTGCTCACTGTGCTGATGGGGCAATCACGGGTGGGTTCTGCTCACTTTGCTGATGGGCCAATTATGGTTGGGTTCTGCTCAATTTGCTGATGGGTCAATCGTGGGTGCGTTCTGCTCACTTTGCTGATGAGGCAATCACGGGTGGATTCTGCTCACTTTGCTGATGGGACAATCATGGGTGGGTTCTGCTTACTTTGCTGATAGTCATATCATGGGTGGGTTCTGCTCACTTTGTTGATGGGGCAATCATGAGATGGCTCTGCTCACTTTGCTGATGGGTCAATCATGGGTGGGTTCTGCTCACTTTGCTGATGGGTCAGTCATGGATGGGCTCTGCACACTTTGCTGATGGGTCAATCATGGGTAGGTTCTATTCAATTTTCTGATGGGTCAATCATGGATGGATTCTACTTATTTTACTGACGGGTCAATCATGGGTGTGTTCTACTCACCATACCCAACTTTCGATATCGGTGTCACATGAATCCGATATTTTTACTATAAACAAAGAAGGACGATATTAATTTAAAGGGTACCGCATGTCAGAACATAAATGGCTATTTATCGTTAAAAAGAAATGTAAATATCAAAAAAATCAACAAATTTTAATTGAACGAAATTTATCAAATGAGAAATACGATAATATGAAATAGGTTAAACCTAAATGGCGAGCGAATAGGTAGATGTCAAACACACTTTTCCATCAGTTGTTGGTATGTAAAAAAAAAAGAGAATAAAACTAAGGGGAAAAGATGTTGTTATTACTTGGGTAATAATTAAGAATAATATTAACATTGCTGGCAGTTCTCGGTTTACAAATGAGGCTCAAAACATCATGCTCTTATAGTGTGTTAAGAGGGTATATTGTTCTTTTGTTGGCGTATCATAAAATAGCATTGTATGTAATTAAAACAGTCAGATAATTCATAGTTATTAAAGTATATTTTATATAAATATTAGCCTTATTAATAAGGCTTGAATGAGCAGTTTGACATTAGGAGACCAGCACATAACAGGAGTTGTCGGACCTAAAGAGCAAATATCCTCTGTATAATGCGTACATTTAAGTAACTTATACTATGTTTAAAAACATATATCATGCTGTTAATTGAAAGGTTAGCCATTATTATATCACCCACCTAAGTTAACAATACAAGTTTGTTTTTGGCATATGCACGCACTTCACAAAGTTATTGATACCGATAAACAAAATTATCACGTCCTTTTAAAGTCCCATGTGTCAGCAGACATCATCATTGTCTTCATGGTTCGAGTCTGTAAGTGTTATTTTACAATCTTCAATTTTTAAACAATTGTGCAACATATAATGTTATACCACTTTGTATTCAACTCTTGTTTTGCATGTACTCCATCGTACATGTTGGAGTAGCAAAATTTGTTGTTTTTTTTTATTTTGACCATGTTTTCCTCTTTTTTTTAACTGATGTTTTCATTATGTCCCTATTGAGTCTGACAGTTTGGACTTTATTAGTTGAATTATATGTAATGTATGTTCCATTTCTGCAGGTCATTTTTTCTGTCAAATTACAAAGACCAGCTGCTATCAAAATGACTGTTTGCTCAGCGGGATAAGAAGCCATTTTATTTTAACAGCATGATAGACTGTGATATTTTACTACCAGAAATGACAATCAAAGATACATGATAGTGATCAGGAAATGGATGAAATTTGTTTATGTGTTGATGCAGATACCTCCCTCTCGAACCTGTTCCAATAAATGTATGGTGATGTATGCTGCAAATGAATAAAAATAGAATATGTTTTTGATACAACTAACGTGGTACCTGGCAGTTATAATTGAAGAAATTATTTTCAAGTATACATGTGCATAAATACCATATATGTCAATATGTAAAAGCTGTTTTAAGACTTAGCGAGTATCATATCACCTACCACCCCAAGTTTGATGTTATAAAAGTATGACAACAATTTTGTTGTTGTTTATTTTGTTTATTTGTTGAAGATGTAGAATGTTTACTCTGTATGTATGTTTGTGCGGGACACGTGTATATTTCATTCAAACCAGAACAGTATTGAAACAATTTAACACGAGTACATACTCAAAGTAAAAACATTTTAAATACAGATAAATGGAAATATAATACTTTGATTACATGATAGTGCTACTAAGTACTGACTTATTTGATTGACCACTTTCATATTTTCCTGCAGGATGCGATGCCGTTAGTCCACATACTGAGGCTGCCCAAGCTGATATTTTTTTCTGCAATATTCTCATCAGTAAGACCATTTTGAATGGCATCATAAATTAACTTATGTGGCTGGTGGTCTGATCTTCAACTCCTGTCTGTACCAAAAAGTGTTTACCCCAAACACTGGCCCCATTACATCTCAGAAATAGGACTGTGTCCTAAGGTTAAATTATTGGGCAGCAATATGGGTGCTGGCTTGATGAGCAGTGAACATTTTGCTACGATCAGTCAAGTCTATATCTGAGCCTGTTGTTTCTTTTATGTATATACCGAGTAATATTCTAAGGGGCTTGAAATGGTATTCTGCACAGCTACCTGTGGTAAAATACGAAGGTAATCCACTCCCTGTATCTTGAATTGTACAAGAGATCGAAGTTCCCTTGCTCTTTGCGACCAGTACTGTGATGTTCCTCGTAAACTTGATCCAAAGTAGAGGATTTTTTTAGAGGTAGAAGTATCTCCTTTTTGAAGTTCCTTTATATCTGAAACTGTTAGATGACGCTTCCAGAGTTGTTGGTTTACAATGAAAGTACTGTTTTCAACTGGTCTCTTTCGCATAATCATGTTATGTACAAAAAATTTTGTTTAGCAAATCTTCCATCTTCATACACAATTAAATGATTTACCAAATCTGCCATAGAGGTTCATGTTCTGGATCGGTTTGAGTAGAAATCCACAGAACTGTATGAGAAAAGAGTTGGGAAACTGGAATGCTACTTCTTGTAGGCCAAGGGATAGATATATATCCTGTTGTTTGTTTTTTTTTCACCTCATCGTGGTTATCGCCAACTGACTCTTTGACTATATCTTCAACTTGTACTCGAATATCAATAACAGGTTCTGGTAAAGTAACACAAAAATGTGTGTTTCCGTCTGTTTCACCAGGATTAGTTTGAGCATCTGCAGGTCCTTTTCCATGGACAGTATCACCTTTAAACTCTCCATCAATTGGTAATTTTTCTAATCTGTCTTTGCTAATTACAATATCAGAGTATGCGATATTGTTGTTTTTAAGCCAATTAAGCGATGATTGAACGATAAAGCGACGGACTCGTAAATCTTTAGAGGTGTCATTTATTCCCTTCCTTCTCGCCTTGATTATTTTTATTTCTTCTGGCAATTGTGGAAATATCTTTGCGGGTTCATTTATTTCCTGCGGAAATGTGACACAGTGGTCACTGGAACCTATACCACCATGTTTTAACATATGTATATTTATGCAATGGGATATTCTTGAGATAAGTTGTTGTTCCACTACTCTTAGGTTTGAAAGTTCCGAGGGTTACTTACAGGGGTCGATATTATTTTCAGCCGAAAACATTTTCACTATGTCAACATCACGATAACTTCGTTTCTGCAAATGTTTTGTGAAGGCATATCAATGCGTCTTTCATGGCAAATAATACAGTTTCGAATCTTATAATACAATTGTTTTAGCTCAAATGCCCTTTTTTAATCCATTGCTTTATCAAAATCTTCATTATTTATTAATGGTGCTGCTTCTGGTATCACACTTCCATCAATTTGATTTTTTTTCATTTGTGTTCTTTACTTTTTATTTTTGTTATCAAGGATGTTTTGATTTTTTTTATTATTAATTGTTTGTGTAGAATCCAATTTTATCCCAAGTTTTCTGCAAATGGATAACACATTTTGAAAACTATTTTTTTTAAGTTTTGAGGTTGCTTTTGTTTTGAAAAGACTTTAATCTATCAGTTTTGGCCTTTAGTGGAGAAGAATTTTGTGATGAAGTGGTATTTTTTTATTTGTTAGACCCTGTTCTTCTTATTTTATTTGATTTTGGAGAATAGAAAAGAATTTTACCAATTCTTTCTTTCTCTGCTTTCTTTTTTATGGACACTGACTTAGTTTGGAAAGGACATTAGTTTTGGCCTGTATTTGGTCGAAATAGAACAGAATAAGTATGATCATCTGTAAATTTGATATCTTCTGTATTGTTATGTTGAAACACGTTATTTTTTTCCATTCTGTCTATGTTGCAATGTTGAACTTTTATCATGTAAGGACATTTTCGGTTTTAAGGTCTGTGCAACATAGTTATGTTCTGATAAGAACATATTTGTGTGTGTGTTTATTGATTCCAAATGAGTTTAAGATATATTGATGTTTTGATAAGAACTTGAAGCTGATTTATCTTGTTCAGTTAAGCTTTTGGTTGATTTTTTGCTATGGGTATTGGTTACAAAATCTGAAAATGACCATTGTCAAGCAACAGAGTAATTGGTTTATATTTCTTCATTTTCAATATTACGGCGGTTCATATGTACAAAGTGTAAACGTTTCTCTTGCACCTTTCAGCCAAACTTTAATTTTTCAGTTGTATAGAAGTGATGCCGCCTCAATTTCACAAGCTGTGGCCCATCCATTTAGTTTCAACATTGAGGTCTAATAGGATCTTGTGGTTATTGACAGGCTATGAAAAAGTCTTGCTTTTTCCTCCCGCTGTTCCCAGTAAGGGAGATTGCATATCTGTGCTGCCTTGCAACTCCGGGGGAAAATCGCCACTGTATATGTAACCGAGACAGTGAAAGAAACAATTTCCATCACCAGGTACATTTTTACAACGAATGCATTGTTGCAAATGTTCATGCATTGTATGAGACTCAAATTATTCATTTTTGTTCACTTAGATTGATTTTACACATGCATCTACATAAATAGATATCTCATTATTTTTGTTTTGAAAGCGAACAGAAAGAAAGAAAAAAAGAAAGAAGAAGAATCATTTTGCAACTTGTAGTTTTACTTAAATCTATTGTTTTAGATTTAGATCTACATTATGTCAATTTTACGGGAAATAGTGGTGACTTAAGCATTAATAACCTGCAGAATATGGAGTGAAATACCCTCTTAACAGTTGTGTTGTTCTTTTACTGTAAACAAACAGAGCAGACGGCGTTTGTTTACTAATTATGCATTGTCAAATTCCGCTTCGTTTCGATTGGCTCACTTCTGGTCATACTCATTTGCATACGTTCTATTTTGTGTCGTTCCCTGACCTACTCGATAAATCGACTATTCATTTTGTAGGTCAGGGAACCAGACTAACGTTCTATTTAACTACGTCATCTCTATAGCAGAAATTTATTTGCGAAATAAATAAATTATTATAATGTACGTTTTGTGTACATTTTAAAGTTTTTAAATATATTATATTGTGTACATAATTATAAGGAGAGATTTGAAATAACTATTCATGATTCAAGATAAAAAGTGATTTTGTAAATCCGGATTTTCGTATAGAATTCCTATATTTTATGTAATCAAATTAAAAACAAGCTATGTATCCGAGTGTTCCAAATTACGCATGAAAATAGAGGGTCATTTCCGGTTTTCAACGTCGGATAGTTTATGTTTGTAAATATATCATTTTTCTTTAATCTTACGTGATACCATAATAGCTCGCATACTCGCGAATGCACGGCTTCGTATTCGCTCGTTATTAAATATCATGATTTCAAGCGTTTCCTAAATATTATGGACGCCTCCATTTTATAGCCCTTTTATGTTGGAGGTTTTCGGTGACGTCATAGAAGCACTTCCGTTCTAGTTCTCGCGAAAATTTAATTGTGTCGGTAATGACTACTCTCTACTGAAATTCTTATGTGTATACACTAATTTACGCAAAAGTTTATAGATAAATATGCAGTGCATTAGTGAACATTGAAGGAAGCCATTAGATGCGAAAACGATTCTGAATTGAAGGACTTAACCCATAAACATTGTATTCTTCAGCGGAATAAGTGGGTGGAGTAATGCGATATGTTTTGTGGGCAGCGTTGTGTTTAGTTTTCCTAATATGTGATTACACAATGCCTCAGTGTCAAGCTTCTGGTGACGTCACGCGCAAATTGCCTATATACTTTTGGGTAGGGCCTTAGATTGCATAATAAAGTGTACCAATGAATTGGCAACCACTACACAAGCATACAATTTCTGATGATTTCAGTACGAAGATTACCATATGTGACATTCATATAGACTTAGTGTATATTATCCAGTGGGAAGCTCTGAAAAATGTTCTTATAACACTTAATAGCTCAACTGATTTCTGAAATTTAATTTGTAATTTTATATACTCTTCCAAAATATTGCAAAATTAATATAGCAAACATTCACAATGTTATAATTGCATGATGATTAAACAGGTGCAATAATCCAATAAACAATAAAAAAGAAGAAGTTAATGCCAAATCATAAGGTGTGAAAACGACATAGTATCTAAAACTTATTATTAAAAGAAAAATAAAAGCCATTTAACTGTGATAGGCCCGATTAGCTCAGTCAGTTACATATCTGACTATCAATCCAGGCGTCGCGAGTTCGAATCCCCACCCGGTAACAGTCTCTGTGATGACTGACATACAACATTGTGTCTCATTATCATTTGTTTCTCACCGCTGATTCGAGTGGGACAGTTATCAGTTACTTGCGGATATGGGGTGTGCTCGAGTACTGGTAAACTTTTCAGGATCCCAGGAAACAGTGGTTAGGTTAACTGAACATCTGTATAACAGTTAGCTCTCGATGGCAAAAAAATGACGCTAAATATTCAGTCAACCATTAATTGTTCATAAACTCATTTTATTAATTTTATAATCAATAGGCAATTTATTTTATTGATATATGGCTTTTCACAGTAAGCTAGGTCATTATTCTTGAATAGACATTTGAACTACCTCTACTTCATAATGAAAAAAGATAAATTAAAACCTTTGTTCCTTTTATTTATTCATAAATATATGAAAATGTACATTTATTTTCCTTCTTATGCTTTGCTATTGTATGTTATTCAACAGTTTTTTACTGTTAAAATAGTGACTGGTATACAATTTCTGAAAAATATACATAAATCATATTACATAATTTTTTACTTGTAAGTTTGCATTGATATTGAACCGCTAATTAACTGAAAATGTTTAAATTAGTAATACGCCATAATACTATGTGATATTACATCCTGTCATAAACCCTGGGGTCATAAAACCTGGTGTGATTTATGCTAATTAGGGTACAATATGTACACTGTGGCAGGGTATTTCTCATTACCACATGGTGTGTATGTGGTGTTGGTGAATTATGAAAGCTCAGCAGGGTGCCAGTAGCTGGACAGTAACATACACTTTGTGCAATATGCCTGTAAACATTATATTCCATATGACACGTCTTATAAGGAGAAACATTCATATATGTTCAGGGAACTGGTAGAATAGATAATCATCATATATCAAATTGGGTAGTATAATAATTTGAATAACCAAAAGACAGTGCCAACTTCAACAAAAAAATCATCAATGCTTCATTTCATTTTACTAAAACGGGTATGAAATCAACATTTAATCAGTCATTTCTCAGTGTGCAACAATGGCCGCACCAGCTTAACACGATAAGAAAAGAGATATATAATTATTTCTTATTCTCCCTTCGACAGGTAAATACATGTATATGTAACAGACTATTTTCCGTTAAATTCCATTCCTGGTCTAAATAGTGTTTCTTGATAATTTATTGACTGAGTAGCAAACAGTATATACCCTGATAGTATAGCATGAATGTGCAGGCTCGCCTGGATCTACATCAACACTGACCGCTAAAAATAATTTTGTTTTCTTTATCAAGCTAAGGATAATTTTACTATTATAAAATTCAATCATCAATGGCAGGCTATATGATAAGATGTCACACTCGTGATTCATGGGTTTCGGGTTCATGATCAGCGTGACTGTTATCATCTTTTTGGGTGAAAGCTTCATAAGACATTGCTGTGTTTCTCTGTAGTTTTTCTGTGATACATTCTAAATCTTCTAAATTTCCAATAGTAAGGTCATTGCAGCTGCAGCACGTATTTTCGTCAGACGAATACATCATTACACAGTTTTTGCAGCTGCAAAAATCTTTCACATGTGTGAACGACTATGCCGTCTCACTATTTTTCTCGTTTTCTAATTCATTTAACTCTGCTTCCGAAAAATCTGGTTCAGAGTTGTAGGCCACAAATCCTTCTCCGTTATTAAAATCCATTTTATTATTCTTGCGAGTACTTTTGCCGGTGACTGTAATTGCACGTTTCTATATCTGCTGTAGCGTATAAATTATTTTTGTTTTAAACCGGAAGTGCAGTTGTGACGTCACGCAAGTGTCCAATATGGCGACTTCCACCACAAAGTGGATGTACGAAAATGACCGTAACAAAACGAGCTGATATATCTTTATGGACTCTAATTTATGCACATTGATACTATTAATAGAAAGCTGAACTCATAGCTATTCATATTATCCTGTTTTATACACAGGGTTGCGTTCCCCTTTAATGCTTAATTACAAATGTTCAATTGAATAGCTTTATTGTATAATTATGTATTCTTATTACTTAATTCTAAATGATAAATTCAAACTTATTCATGCATAATGCCTGATTCTCTTAATGCTTGATTATGTATACAAATTGTATAGTGTTTTATTCTTACTATCTATTTATTTTGTTCCAAATGACACATTCTTCATACCAAATGAATGGCTAACTCTTAATACGTAAGATATAATTCTTATACCAATTTGCGATCAAAAATAGAACTCGCTATGAATTGTGGGATGCAAGCATCTTAGCTTAATTATTCTACATGATATTACACACAAAATTTTGCAAAAAAACGATAATTGTCTAAATGAGGCTATTAATCTGCATGTACGAGTATTTTGGAACGAAAGAACCGCAAGCGGGTGTATAGACGTTAATTATTTATTACTATTGACGTGCATAGTGTGAAAGTCAGTATGACAGTACAAATTTCATCTTTGGTAAAATACTAAATTTATGCAAATAAGAAATATTCTTCGTTGAATCAATAAATAATAAATTATGAAACCACAAGCACCATCACAATAGTTAATGTAAATGTTGTGACACAGCGATTTTAATGCAGCGCTAAGTTTGTATAGACTGGGCAACTTTCACATTTCTTGTTAACAACATGCAGCTTCAAATCCTTATATTTCACTTACTGAACCTCACAAAGAGCTTTAGTGTTTAACCTCATTTGACAACCAATGTATTCATTTTCTCGTAAAGGTCTATGGTCAAGCTGGAGTTGAGTTAAAAGTTGGTGGGGTACGTGCATGTGAAATCTCTTCTTTTTTTCTTTTTTTTGAAAGACAACTAGGAGTTAATGTTGTTTTAAATTAATGTATATGATTATGTTATAAAGTTTGGAAAGAAAGAAAGTACTGAAATAGAGCAATTGTAAAAAAAAAATTGATTTTGAGCAGTTTTGAGTATCTTATCTTTGGTACAGTCAGTCATGTCAAATAAAGAGAGCATCAATTAAATTTTATAATATAGCTCACTATCGTTGTAGATGCAACGAGCATTAACATTTTTATCACTTTTTTTTTGTTTTCTTAGAAAAAAGATGGAAGAAATTGGTCACTGTTATAAATATTTTCAGATTTTTCATTTCTGGCTTAATTCTTTAGTTACTAACCGATCATTCATTTGAACTACCTGCGATCGTGCGTTTCGTGACACCGCACCCGCGTACTCCTTTTGCATCAATTATCAAATGTTATAATAGTACTTGTACACAATCAAATACAATAATTATAATAAGTTATAGGCCTAGGTATTAAATATCAATAAAGACGAAAGTTTGATTATCTATTATATGTTTCGTATATACACGGTAGCACACTGTTTTACGGCTTTGGGTGTCTGTAGAACGGACCCAGCTCTCCCGGATGGGTATCTTACAAAGCAATTAAATGTGAGCACATTGATTGGTCAGTTACTTCAGCTAAAGTTGAATGAGCACACAGTTTAGTAAGCGTTAGACAGCTATGCATTGATGGACAGGCAATACCCTGAAATACCCTGCTTATTCACGGGGGGGGGGGGGGGGGGGGGGGGGGGGGGGGGAGGGGGGGGGTGTTAATAGATCTGATTTGGGGAAATATCATGGACTGGGATATACTACGCTTTTCGTATACTATGATTGCCATTATAATTATAATATATCCATTATAAGGTTTTGAAATATTGTACAATGGACATTCTCAAACAGAATGCAATGCGTCTCAATTTAAACATTACCTATTTGACAGTTTCTTCTACAGGTCTTCTCTATTAGAGTTGTAGTCTTAATCATATGCGACGTTTGCTTGTATAAAAGACAAATGTCTTGACAAGTTGTGCAGAAGAAACGCTTTGATTTGGAAGTATGATCTGGTTGGCTGAAACAAACACACCTCTGCGATGGATATATTATAATAACATTTAGAAATATTTATTCGGATGGAAGTCATGGCAGACTTTTTGTACAAAATCTGTGTCATAGAAAATATCTAATAATAGAAAAATAATGAATATAAAAACAAACATCCAGCCGATACTCTTTTGAAATACTATGGAAATCTCCGAGGTAGTCCGATTTGAATCAATCAATCAAAACGTTATTTGATTTTCGCTAAATAAAAATGAGTTTTATTCTCGGTCGAACTTGTCAAGACGTTTGTCTGTTAGAAAAGCAAGCGTTATGATCAAGACTATGTTCCATCTATGTGAAGACACTCTAAATCTAGACAATGTATATCTATGGTACAGTTTCAAATATACTGTCCATATGTTGCAATTATAAAAAATGACATAAATAATGCAACCACAAAATGAATCAACAACATATGTTTATCTTAATTACTTATTGATTTAGCTGTCCAATTAGCGGTCGACTAGACGGATACACCGGCTTATAAAGTGCGTTCCCTCATTTCCATCACCTGAATTGTATAACAAAAAACACAGTCTTGAGCGTGTTGAAGCGCATGCTATATAAAAAATCAAAAACCGAACTACGTTGATGTTAAACTAGCTGCACCGTATCGCCAATTACTTGTTTTCTACTAAATGTAATATTCTGGGCATATATTTTTTACAAATATTAGTAAGCTTTTTTGATCGATTTTCGTCAGTTGTTCGTCCGTCCGTGCACACGAATGGGTAGTTAAGTGTCTAGGGTTTAGGGTTAGTAATTTTTATGGACGGTTGAAAAGCAGTATAAAAATAATTATGTGACTGTTTCTAGACTCATAAAAACAGCTTTTATATGGCTTTTTTTCTTTTGGGTGGCTAAAGTTTAACCACACAAGTAATAAGCTTGGTGCAAAGAAGCCACTTAAATAACCATTCGTATGAACGTCCGTCCGTCCGTCCGTCCATACGTCAACAAGTTCATGAAGCTCTCCCAAGTGTGTTGAAATCGTGACACTTGGATAAAATTTTGTCCTGTCCAAGGGTTTCATCATTCTTTATATAATTATATATATTTTAGTTTTAGATAAAAAAATATATCCGAAACTACAAAACCTGGATATTTGATTCATGTAGTATCACTTTCTCTCCGATTTGTTCAAGCCATGGACATATAATTAAAATTGGTACATTCCAGGGACATGTCAGTTTAACATATCGACATGGCGGATTTTAAAAATCTTCTTCTCAAGAACCCGACAATTCAAATGTGATCATATTTAATATACATCAGTCATGCTAGTTCAAATAAAGGAGTGGGGTTCTTTACGGTCCAGTATAGTTTTTTAACATGGGAAGGCTATTGGAGAACAGTAAATTCTGCATTGTTCATCTATTTTAGAAATGTTTAATCATCTTGAGAGCTGGAGTATTATTTAGCTATAACAGACTGGTTACATTAATGAAGATTTGGTATTCATAAGAGCTAGCAGGGGCGCTAAATTGACATAAAATGTAAATTTTCAAAACTTTTCTCAAGCCATTTGTGTTCATATTTAGTAAACATGATCCATATGAGCAAAGATTTTAACTTTAGGGCCCGGTAAGAGTATTTTGTTTTTTTATAAGGGAATGCTAGTGTTAAACAGATATTTCTTATTTCCTCATCTATAGGATTTTTATAGCCTAGCCAATTCAAAATTTGAAAAGAAGTCACAGAAGAAATCAAATCAGCAACTTGTTATGAAAATTGACTGATGATGTTCATATAATGTCAAGTGCTACTCTCACACTACCTGGGGTTCCTCTGACAGTCTCAGATGATGTTCTTATAATGTCAAGTGCTACTCTCACACTACCCGGGGTACCTCTGAGAGTCTCTTGTGATGTTCTTATAATGTCAAGTGCTACTCTCAGACGACTCGAGGACCTCCTTACAGTCTTGTGTGATGTTCTTATAATGTCAAGTTCAACTCTCACACTACCCGAGGTTCTCCTTACAGTCTCGTGTGATGTTCTTATAATGTAAAGTGCTACTCTCATGCTACCCGGGGTCTCCCTTTCAGTCTCGTGTGATATTATTATAATGTCAAGTGATACTCTCACACTACCTGGGGTTCCCCTGGCAGTCTTAGGTGATTTTATTATAATGCCAAATGCTACCCTCACATTACCCGAGATTCCCCCTACATTCCCGGTTGATATTTATATAATGCTGATTGCTACCCTCATACTACCCGAGGTCCCCCTTACTATCGCAGGTGATATTCTTATAATGCCAAGATTTACACTAATACTACCTGGAGCTCACACTACCCGAGGTCCCCCTTACTATCACAGGTGATATACTTATAATGCCAAGTGCTACACTTATACTACCTGAAGCTCACACTACCTGAGGTCCCCCTTACTATCGCAGTTGATATTCTTATAATGCCAAGTGCTACACTAATACTACCTGGAGCTCACACTACCCGAGGCCTCCCTTACTATCACAGGTGTTATACTTATAATGCCAAGTGCTACACTAATACTACCTGGAGCTCACACTACCCGAGGTCCCTCTTACCATCACAGGTGATATACTTATAATGCCAAGTGCTACACTAATACTACCTGGAGCTCACACTACCCGAGGTCCCTCTTACCATCACAGGTAATATACTTATAATAACAAGTGCTACACTAATACTACCTGAAGCTCACACTACCCGAGGTCCCCCTTACAATCACAGGTGATATACTTATAATGCTAAGTGCTACACTAATACAACCTGGAGCTCACACTACCCGAGGTCCCCCTTACCATCACAGGTGATATACTAATAATGCCAAGAGCTACACTAATACTACCTAGAGCTCACACTACCCGAGGTCCCTCTTACCATCACAGGTAATATACTTATAATACCTAGTGCTACACTTATACTACCTATAGCTGATACTTGCTCCAAGACCCAGATATCTCCAGTTCGGTTCCCGAAGACTTCGAGCGTGATTTGTCTATGTTGTAAGAACTTGTTTCACAATCGAAGTAAAATAAATAAGTTTAAACTAGTACCTTATTCGGGCGAGGTTCTATGAAAGCTGAACTTCTATTTTAATCAGTGATGCAAATGCCCGTAAACCTCCATTGGAAACGAGACTTCGTGATAATAATCAGAAATGTATTGCTGAAAGTAACGGAAGAATTTAATGTTTACCTTGAAGGGATTCATGTCAAATCAATATGTTCACCTATGGACGTATAACCATGTGACAATATTTATCAGCCAGTGTCATAAACATTAATTCTAGATATTAATTATAGAACCTAATATCTTCCGAATCACGTCCATTAAGTAAGCCCCATCCCAACCCCTTTAAAAAGGAGGGAATTATATGTGTGTCCCACAATTCATAGCAATTGAACGCTTACTAAACTCTGACGTCATTCAAACTCTCCCTGAGGCAACTGACCAATCAACGTGCTCAGATGTGCTGCTATATAATGGATCCATCCGGAAAAGCAGGGTCCAGTCTACAGACTTATTAACAGTTGTTTATATAACCTGATTAAATATAAATGTAGCTAAAAAAGCTTCGCCGATATCGCCGATATTTTTTCGATCTTAGAAATAAAATTGCACATTTAAATATAAAAAAATCATATGTTATAGATGTTCTGTTTAATAACTTATATTGTATTTTTTCTCTGTAGTCTTTAGAAAATTCTTTAATTTTGTTGACCGAATACTAAACCGCATACCGCGATAAAGTCATTCATTGGCCAGTAGCCGGTAGTGCTAAAAATCGACGAATAAAAATGCCGACCGTATTAACGATTTTCTTATAAGTAAGATAAACTACAAGGACGGAATCAACCATTATCTTCAAATGGGACCTTCTTCCTTGTGATTCAGTACACTTTCCATCATTTACTGAACAGAATGTTATAGGTGATGCATCTTTAACACAAACTATGAAACAGCAAAAAGGACGACTTTAAAACATTTACCAGAATTTCCAAAATAAAACATTTGTGGGCGAGCTATGTTGACGCCATTTATGTATCACGTAGGTACATGTATATACTTTTCAAAAACAGTTTTACAGTCAGTGGAATGGTCACAAGTATTTCCTCTATATTTACTTCCAGTATATACTCATCATTTCCGCAACGCTTTTGTTTTTCAGTTCAGCTATTTCCTTTCTTCCTGAAAAAAATAAGTGTTACAGGACGAGAAAAATATGCAGCCAGATCGGGACTCGAAACTGAGACCCTTCGCTTACAGGGCGAATGCTCTACTGTCTGAGCTAACCGAACCGCTTACATAAATTCCTCTCCTAGTAGGTTACGTACACACTGTGACATAAGCACAGCAACACAAAAATACCATTTAAAACAAGAGTTATCGGAGAACATCGTAAACTCGACTATTCTAGCATCTTTTAATATCTCTATAAGTATGTACCGTCAGAAAAAAACAGGCATATTTTTTATGCATTAAATCATCTTTAACATCAGCATACTAGTAGATACATGATTGAATAATTAATTCAAGCAAACATACTACATACAATTATGAAAAAATAGCTTAACCGACGTACACATATAAATACATATATCATTTATCTCAGTCAACGGTTCGGAGGTTAAAAGTTGGGAAGGAGAGATCAATTTATTTTTGCTCAATGTTTCTTTATTTTATTTATTATTATAATTATTACTTTCAATGTAATTTATTAAATAATTCTGTTATCATATTGTCCTAAGCTTTTATTTTGTAATGAACAATTCCCTCAGAATAATGTTGACGTACGTAAGTGTTCATCTGACGACAAAATGATGAATGAGAGTAGATCTGGAGTCACATTTTGATACAGTCAAACCTGTAGAAGTAGTCACCTCTATTAAGCAGCCATTTGACTTAAGCGGCCACATTCACAATTCCCAGTTCTATGTTTTCAGAGCAAATTAACCAGTATTAAGCAAGAACCTGTCTTAAAAGGCCACTTCTGCTCGTTCCCTTGACTTGCTGCTTAAGACAGGTTTTACTGTAAATCTATACTTGCATTGTAAAGTGTGCGGTGGCATTGTCCACCCAACTGACAACACACGAATTCACGACCTTGTGCCAAGTTACATTCACCTAATTGTAAGCATGCATAGTAAACCACAACTTGTACCAAATCTTGAACACAGAGTGTAAAGACAAAATGAACCGTTTCACCCTGTTATATGACCTTGATTGTCAAGCTAGTTGCCAAATATATTACATAACTGTCTCAGAGTATAAGCACGCACACTTATATCAAGACTAAGCCATATAACTGCAAGCAATGCACACTTATAAACAACTTGCATAAAAAAAAAGCTAAAGTTTAAGGCAAAATATGACCTTTCCTCTCTGCATTATTACATTGAAATCAAAGTTAGAAGCCCAATACGTTAGCTACTGCCTCATAGTTCCAGCACGCACGTTTATACCAGTTACATCCATATAACTGCAATGCACATTTATGAAAAGCATCAAAACTGTGACATTTCCATCCTGTGACCTTTCCATAACCTTGACTTTGAATCGAGGAGCAACATATGCTACATACTGCCCCAGAGTATATCCAATACATATTTATACCAAGTTTCATCAATATATCTGGAAGCCATGCTCATTTATGAATGAACAATTTATAAAAAGAATAAAGCAGGTGAGACGATGATGCCGACGCCGGATTGACTGTAAAACTCCCTTATTCATAGAGTAGTGGAGATGTCAAAATGGTAAAGATAACTTCAAATCCATTTAGTTATTAAATCATATAACTAAACATGCACCTCATAACAAACTTTATCTAAATCAGTTTGAACATTTGTTGTCCAGTCTCAATGATATGATTTCTTGCTTGAGCGTGTAAAAAACTTGGGCGGGGGGGTGGGTTGTGTGTGTGTTTTTCATTTAAAAGTTGTTTTTATATGGCCAACATTTTGAAGTCTATGTGTTTTATATGTTTAGCCTGCACGTGTTTAGTTCATGCCACTGACTTCAACCTTCTACTTCCGTTAACGAAATGTGCTCCCCGCGCATGCGGGTTAAGTGACATATTGTCTTATCAGTTTAAACGTATTTATCTTACTTCGATTGTAAAACAAGATATTACAACTCTCGACTGAAGTCTTCCTTGGTAAAACCAATATTAAGCATATGCTGGAAACAACCGTTTGCGGAAGTGCGAACCCACGACCGTCCGAGCCTGGGTTCGATGCCCAACCGCTGAACTACCACTTGACTACGCGCTCCCTCATACTGTTTTTATATAATTTTATATTATTTTGTCTTTTGGCTTTATATCAAGTGTATGAAAAGTCTAAAATATTTAATTCTGACTTATTTTCGTATTATATCATTTGAACTCCACTTTTTAAGATTTTCTTTCTTCCAAAACAACATCTTTTTGACTAATGCGAAGCTTCTAGTACTGATTTTGCAATAAATATTTTTTTAATAATTTAAGAATGAAAAAAAAAACACACAAAAAAAAAAACTTTTAAAAAGTGGTGGTAAGGTGTTATCTGACCTACCGCAATATGACTGAATATATTTTCCCATAATATTCCATATATATTCTGATAAAATAACGTAGCCATAACAAGTGCGCACAATATTCCTACCAACATTGCTTTATAAATAACAACAGCCATCTGGGCAGATAGATAGACAAGTGCAATAGAATTATTGTCAATACACTTAAATACAATTATATCTATATAATAGCAAAAGTGCGTAACCACACTTGTGAATCATGTACGGAACAATAGCAAGGGATGAGCGTAGAGCACGACGTACAGTGTCATCAATAGTGAAGCATAAAAACCGCACATATTGATGTGCCGGCTTTAAAGTGATTTACCTTACATCTATTTTCTTACCAGGAAAACGATCCCAGAAGGTGTGCAGCAACATGCACCATGTAATGATTTAAAACTTCATTTGTTTTTCATTCTCCCAATGAATTCCTTAAAACATATTATACGGATATTATGTTTTTACCTATGATATTGGAATACTTAAATGAATAAACATATGTATATGAGAAAATACAGCAGTGAAGTTTTAAAGATGTTGTTGTTGTTGTTGTTGTTGTTGTTGTTGTTGTTGTTGTTGTTGTTGTTGTTGTTGTTGTTGTTGTTGCATCGTGTTGACCGTCGCTTTCAAAATCATTTTAAGAAAGTTTTCCGAGTGCTGTCATACTGGAGTATTATGCTGCAGGGACATGTTATAGTACTCCACACAGGTCTAGAATATTCCCTGAATGCAGAGCGGCAACCAAGAAAAGCTTTTTGAGTCACTTTTCAAGTTTTTGGTATGTCCCGGTCAGGGTTCGAACCCGCGATCTTCCGCATGCGAGACGGCCGCTCGACCGCCAGATCACCGCTGCGGTAAACCGCGTAAAAAGGAGAGTACATTGTAATTTGTATAAAACAGATACGCATCACAGGTTAGTAATTTATGTTTTAATTTGTTAATCATCAAATACTCATCACTAAATGACGTCAGTTAGCTCAAACTATAAACGGGAGTTTAGTTTACGAAAAACATTGATAGTCAGTTATAGGTTAATATAAATGTCATGGATGTGTCATTGAAAGTCAGTTATAGGTTAATATAAATGTCATGGATGTGTCATTGATAGTCAGTTATAGGTAAATGTAAATGTCATTGATGTGTCGTTGATAGTCAGTTATAGGTTAATATAAATGTCATGGATGTGTCATTGATAGTCAGTTATAGGTTAATGTAAATGCCATTGATGTGTCATTGATAGTCAGTTATAGGTTAATATAAATGTCATGGATGTGTCATTGATAGTCAGTTATAGGTTAATATAAATGTCATGGATGTGTCATTGATAGTCAGTTATAGGTTAATGTAAATGCCATTGATGTGTCATTGATAGTCAGTTTTAGGTTAATATAAATGTCATGGATGTGTCATTGATAGTCAGTTATAGGTTAATGTAAATGTCATTGATGTGTCATTGATAGTCAGTTATAGGTTAATATAAATGTCATGGATGTGTCATTGATAGTCAGTTATAGGTTAATGTAAATGCCATTGATGTGTCATTGATAGTCAGTTATAGGTTAATATAAATGTCATGGGTGTGTCATGTATTTCTGACAATACTGCACAGGTTAATACTATGATAAATTTGTGTATACCATTTAACCATCAAATTTCTGATTATTATCTCTATTGACCGTAGCGTGGTCTAGTAGTAGGGCGTCCGTCTCATATGCGGTGGGTTCGATCCCCGCGGGTCATACCAAATACTTGAAAAATAGTACTACAAATGTCTTAGCTTGGCGCTCAGCATTTATAGGACAGTTCTAGGTCTGGTCGGCCCGGTGTCAGTCTAGTATGACTGGCTGGGGTATCGTACCATGTGTCTGTGGCATGATACTCCAGTGTGGCAGGACTCAGAAAACTGTCTAAGTAGACACCGTCGTGACATGATTGAAACATTGTTGAAAGCGACGCTAAACTTCATACAACACCACATTATCGCTATGCAGTAACGACTAAATGTGGTACCACCTGAACAATAACTGAAATTCAAAACAGGCGAAAGTATTGCATTTTGTTAATTCATATAATAAGATTAATATCTAGCGTATTGGAATATGGAAAGGACCGCCATCAATAAGTCAACTTACTGACCCGCCGTCAAACAACATACAAAACGTACCGGCAATGATTTAAATATTTTATTCTACATGGCCAATCTTTTGAAAGTGTACACACAAATATACAACTAAAATAACATGAAGTACAGACGTATTCATATGATTGCCAGACGACTTTGGAACCCACCATGTGCAATATGTAGCAGGCGATTTTCCACACTTCGTCTGCAGAGAACTTGTCAGGAGTGCATTATTGAAAGACACAGTACGGTTCCCCATTTTACAGTTTCCGACCAATGATCTTATCCGTTTAGAATTTATCATTTTTTCTATATGACAGTCGCACAGAAATCCGTTGTTTGATATGTTAAGTCTAAAGAATGTACACTTCTCCGACTCGAACACAAAACCGATCGAATCCAAAACATTGTTTGATACATCAACCGCAATCGGCAGCTTATAATCAGAAAATGCGTGTGGACTGATAAAACGTATCTTGTTGCCAATAAATGATAGTATTCTGGCTTTTATGCCTATCAGAGAGTCATTGCTCAAAGTTTTCAGTTCATTATATGATAAATCCAGTTCTCTTAGCTTCTTTAAAGTTGAAAGAGGAATTGTGGGTATGAACGACAAGCCGATGTCACGCATGCGTAGTTTTATCAGGCTGTCGTGTACGCCATTGAACATATCGTCATTAATAAGCCATGGATTGCCACTGATATCCAAGGTAGACAATCTGTATTTACCAACAAAGGATCTATTGGTCATGAAGGAAATCCTGTTGTATGAGACGTCCAGATGTTTTAGCCTTTTTAACTCGGACAATGCCATAGTAGGGATGAATGCTAAATCTGACCCGCTTGCATTAAAATGAGTCAGCGAGTTTCTCATTCCAAACAATGCTCCGTTTCTGAAAGACTCGATTTGTCCGAGGAGATTGTTAGACAGATCAAGCACTTGTAAACAATACAACTCACTGAAATCCCCATGACGCACAACCGTAATATCGTTTTGTCGCAGATACAGTTTCCTTAGCAACGAAAGTCTATTTAAAGCGTTCGGAATCCTTGTTAGAAAATTTTCACTCAAATCAAGTTCTCGTAAGTTGGTCAAACCGATGAACGCATGCGCATTGACATCTTCGATACGACATAGTGCCAGTGATAATTTCTTTAGTTTATAAAACTCATTTTCTATGAATAAAGATGGCAGCATTTGTACACCATACTCCATATTTCTTGAAATATCAAGTTCTTCCAAAGAATGTATTTCTCTGAGAAACGCCAGTGAAGTCTCTCTTTGAAGATTCAAGCCAATTTCTCTGGCGGCAAAAACTTTCAACCCAGTCACACATTTCTTGAACAATCCTGTTTCTAGTGAGTTGCCAAGAGGATTTCTGCTGATATCGACTTCTTGAATATACGTTTTTCTTGTAAATGTCATAGACGTAAATGTTATCAAAGAGTTATTATGTATAGAAAATTTATGAATTCTTGTTCCCTCGTTGAAATCCATATAAGGCAGTTGATAAAGCTCTCTTGAAGAACAGTCCACGTGGTTGCTCTCCTGTCTGTTAGCATCACCGCCGTATGACGTAAAACAGCGACAATACTGTTTTACCGTGTTAGGACATGAAAACGATGTGACATAACCGGACAGCGAGATGAAGAGTACGAGAAAAACAATCATGGCACTGATGAGCCTGAAAATAAAAAAGAGAGAGGGTTTTAATTTTTCGTACGCCAAAAGGGACATGAAACAATACGCAGACAGCTTAAAGGGGAACATTGGTGCAAGAATATAAGACAAAATTTTAATATAAAAATAAAGTGATTCCATCGGGATTCGAACCTTCGACTTCCCGCTTCCGAGAGAGACGCCTTAACCACTAGGTCACGGAAGACGGTATATTACTATAAGTTTTCAATTCTATACTATTTCATATAGATCTCTTTCCAATATTTTCGCATTTTTTATATTTTGGTTTATGTCCTTTACTAAGTGATTCGGCAGGCACTATATGTGTAACTCTGACTACACTTCCGGTATGATCAATACTTCCGGTGTGATTTAATTTTGTTCTTTATTCTGAGGTAAATAAAAAAATGTGTGCATGCTTGTCATTCATGGAGAGACCCAAATGAAACTTAGATATTAGTGTTTGTTAACTTCTGCACTACCAAAATATAATGAGAAAAAGTGGAGTTCTTGTAGCATAAGAGGTTGTTTTTTTTCTGTTCAGGGTGTACACTGTTGACAAAGTGAAAGTAGATTTCCGACAGCATGTATTCATACCCCAGTTTTTTTTCTAGATTCACAATTCAAACATGACATTGCTTTCAAATTTTTTTAAAAGACACCAATAATGTCAATCAACATGAACATTAAACTAAGGATAATCATTTTTACCTAACAAGAAACTAGGACTATTAATTACCGCCATTTCTTGTTTCCAATGGTTGTATACTGGTCATATCTATTACCGCAAGGCTAACACCTTTTCAACCATGTAAATAATGGCTTCAATAATAAACAGTAATAAAGTTACTTAAGTGGCCGAATAATAAACAGTTGCCGGTACGAAATGTAAACAAATGCCGACGCTAACAGAAATTGGAGCTTTGCACATATTTTGGATATTGTTATTATGCGGGCATTCGCGGTAATAGGTATATCGCGGTATAAGGTATACAAGGGATACTATGTTTTAATACGTTCGCGTGTACTTTACCATATCAGTTTTGCGAATGGCAACGTACGGTGACCACTGCTGACTAGCTGAGAGTTTTGTTTTCTATGAGTTCTACTCTATAAGAATATAAGTAATGTGCATCGGCTATGAAATAAAAATGCTAAATTAACTTTTAACGACTTTCATGTATGTTTGGATCAGTTACTATCATTATCACTATTTTACTAGATCAGTCGTATATCATTAAACAAAACTGAGACTACAATTTAGATCACATAGTTTTAAGATCATTATTTCTTTTTAATTATTTTTTTTTCTCAAAGGTGAAAACAAAATAAGACGTTTTAATAAAGATGTTCTTCTATTTGAAAACTTAGCTAGACCAATCTTCCACGAACTCCCTAATAAGCAAAAACAATTGCATAAAACATGTTTTTAATGTGTTTATTATTAAAAACATCTTCTTTATTAAATTTTACTGTCAATACTAGCATTGGCAGTATATGCTGCCATCGATGAAATAGTGAGCACTTCCGGATTTAACCGCCGACTAGATTCTTTCTCGTTATTTTCAGTATCAAAGTAATTTCTTTGAAATTTGGACTTGAGTAAGAAAAAACATTTGGGATAAAAATGGCCAAGTCTGCAAGATTGAATTTGCCAGAAAGTGTCGTATACAAATTTTAATAGAGACTACTTAATATTTTGAAAAAGATGTTGGTAATACGAGAGTGGCGGATTAGCTGTTTTGTTCAGTATATATACAGTAAAACCTGTGTAAGCGGTCACCTCTTTTAAGCAGCGACCTGTCTTAAGCAACCATGTTTTCTATTTCACATTTCTATGCTTTCAAGGTAAATTAACCTGTATTAAGCAACAACCTGTCTTAAAATGTCACATTCACTCTTTCCCTTGACTGGTTGCTGAAGACAGGTTCGAATGTATATGGTTATTATTGGAAATACATGAGCGTGAAAATGTATTAAAAGGTCGTTTCTGAAACTTTATTTTAGATCTTAGTTCGATGTGTTAAATATAACTATCATGCTCAATAATTACAATTTGCTTCTCATTTACATAATTATCAATGACCTGAAATAATGAATGAAAACGGAACTCAGGTTACTGGGAGGAAAACGGAATCTATTTTCGCCAGCATCAAGATCCGAACAATTGACAATGGATTCGCGTTTTGAAATTGCCAGCGCGTTAACTGTATTTCATAACAATTTGGTTTTATGTTGTTAAGGAAGTCGGGGAAGATTGTTAAAGTATATGTCGTAAAATAATATAAAATCAGGGTCAGATTGTATTGATTGATTGATTGAAAATTAAGCTTCATTTTATGCTATCGAGGGTTAACAGACGATCAGTTAACCACTGTTGCCTAGTATCCTGAAAGGTTAACCAGTTCTCGAGCACACTGCAATCCATCTTCGCAAGTAACTGATAACTTTCCCACTTGAATCAGCGGCGAAAGACGAATAATAGTGGGACACAATGTCGTATGTCAATCATCACGGAGACAATGGCCGGGCGGGGATTCGAAGTCACGACCACTGGATTGATAGTCAGACGCGTTACCGACTGAGCTAATCGGGCTCGGCTGGGATCAGATTGTAATACTAAATGTAAATACATGGATGTAAGTTGTAATCTGGTCCATCGTTGATATTGTCTTTTAAACTGTAGTTTACAACTTGACTAATGACGGCGGGGATGACAGTCTACATTTCAGATCCTCATTGTAACACATAATTCAGATTTTGGCCCGGGGTTATATCACATACATACATGTATAGTACTTGGTTTCTGATGACCTTTTTTGGGTTCGAGAGAATTTAAATCAAGTATATTTTACAAAACGTAGATAAGGAAGTTGATATTTCCATTATTTTAATTCTTTCATCTA
This sequence comes from Panopea generosa, assembly GCA_029582155.1. Taxonomy (NCBI): domain Eukaryota; kingdom Metazoa; phylum Mollusca; class Bivalvia; order Adapedonta; family Hiatellidae; genus Panopea; species Panopea generosa. The sequence goes on from CM055901.1 coordinate 2,376,087, forward strand.
AATTCCATTCATTTCAATACAGAAAAAAAGATTTATAAAATGGCATGCCAAAACATTTGTCTAAGATAACCCAAGCTGCTCGTCTTGTTAGCTTTACCACATGGTTCTTTTAAAATCCTAAACAGCAGTCCAAAGGTGCTAAAATATTTACAGCGATGTTTAATTCTAAATATAATCGCTGTGGTGGTCTAATGGAAGAGCGCCCGTCTCGCATGCGGGAGGACGTAGGCACGATCCCTGGTCGGGTCATATTAAAGACTTGAAAATAATAGAAGAGACTACATCGCTTGCCGCTCAGCATAAGTCTGGTCGGCCCGGTGTCAGTATAATGTGACTAGATCGGGTAACATACGATGTGCTTGCGGCATGATACACCAGTGTGGCAGCGCTAAGGAACAAGCAGACACCGTCACGATATAACTAGAAAATTACAGCAGCAGCAGCAGCATTAATTCTTAATGATTATAATGTTGTTGTCTTTTTCTTCGCGTTTGTAAAGTAGTGACAAAGTCATTCATAAATGATATATGAATGTGTAGTTCGACCAAGGCGTTTATGACCCTGTGAACCCGTGAATAAGGAACTTTATGACAAGGTAAACGTTACCCCAGAGACCAGTAATCTCATAAATATTACAAGCAAATATAATTCGCTAAATGATAAATATTTTATTTATGCTTTGATGAAACTAAGTTGAAAATATTTTTGTTTTTATTTTTTTATCACGTCTGTAGTTCCAGCATCAAATTCTTATCTAAATAGATACTACTGCGATTTATGGAGAGAGAACAATAGTACCATCTTTTACTATTCACTTTAACTACATGTTTCTTTTATGCTGTTACGAAAACTCCATAAACATAAACATAAAAAAGTTTCTTTAATTTGAATAATTTACCTTTCATTACAAACTTCTACAGTAATCGATGCTACATCAAAAACAGTTCCATATTTAATTATCTATTCAATAAACTAAATTCCAATTGTTTCTGTTTGCTTTTTAGTTGAAACTGTTAATTAACATGCAATTTTCTTTATATAAATATTGTAATAAACTTCTTACAGCTGTCCAAAATCGATGATCATTCTACTAGCGATTACAACTGAATAAAAAAAAGTAATAACCAGAAATAAGAAATAAAAATTAAACCAAGCTTACCTTTATAATGTTAAATGAACACGATCTCCTGACACGCTTACATTTACACTGAAAACATCTTCAGAGAGATTTCATTCCTAGTGCGATCCATAGCCAAAACATATGTTGTTTTCACTTGGAGATATTTCTGGAATATTTATGAATGGTACATCGGTGATTTCTTTAACGCATCATCCGCGTGGGGTTCTTATCAGTCAGACTAGACCGACTCTCGTGACTAATGGTAGCAGTTGTGGCAGAAGCTAGCGTCTCAAAATAATCATTGTTTGTGTAATACTAGAACGAGACAAGTTGATAAGCTGTAAAATAAGAAAACTAGTTTATTTTGTGTTTTTGTTTATCTGTGTACGCTTGTGTTACATCCAGATAAGCGAGTCGTGATATCACTTATGGTATACACATAATTGAAACGTTCAGTATTTGTCCTATCGTTATCCCTATCACTATCAATAGCATTAATATCATTGTCACTATCAGTTTTAAGTTATTTTTTATTATCATCATTATTATTACTATTATTGTTATTTGATTTTAATTATAAATAATTAATTATTATTATTATTTCTATTATTATTATTATTATTATTATTATTATTATTATTATTATTAATATTATTATTATTATTATTATTATTATTATTATTATTATAATTACGACCACTACTATTATTATCATCATCATCGTCAACGTCATCGTCATCGTCATCGTCAACATCGTCATCGTCATCATCAACACCGTTATCGTCATCGTCATCATCAACATCGTCATCGTCATCGTCACCGTCATCATCATCATCATCATCATCATCATCATCATCATCATCATCATTATTATCATCATCATCATCAATATTGTTATTTTGTCATTATCATTTACACACACTAATCGCCATAATAGTTACCATCACTATCACCAACACCACTAACACCAGCACCAACACTACCACTAACACAAACATCAACACTACCACTAACACCAACACCAACACTTTCACTTACACCAACACCAACACCAACACTACCACTAACACAAACATCAACACTACCACTAACACCAACACCAACACTACAACTAACACAAACACCAACACTACCACTAACACCAACACCTACACTACCACTGACACCAACACCAACACTACCACTAACACCAACATCAACACTACCACTAACACAAAAATCAACACTACCACTAACACCAACACCAACACTACCACTTACACCAACACCAACACCAACACTAACACCAACACTAAAACTAACATCAACATTACCACCAACACCATCACCAACACTACCACTAACACCAAAACTAACACTAACACTAACACTAACACTAACACTAACACTACCACTAACACTTACACTAACACTAACACTAACACCATCACAAACACTACCACTAACACCAACACCAACACTACCACTAACACTAACACTAACACCAACACCAACACCAACACTACCACTAACACTAACACCATTACCAACACTACCACTAACACTAACACCAACACTAACACTAACACTAACACCAACACTACCACTAACACTAACACCAACACCAACACTACCACTACCACTACCACTAACACTAACACCATCACCAACACTACCACTACCACTAACACCAACACTACCACTAACACTAACACCAACACCAACACTACCACTTACACCAACACTTCCACTAACACTTACATCAACACTACCACTAACACCAACACTACCACTAACACAAACATCAACACTACCACTAACACTAACACCAACACTACCACTAACACTAACATCAACACTACCACTAACACTAACACCAACGCTACCACTAACACTAACACCAACACTACCACTAACACCAACACCAACATTAACACTACAATTAACACTAACACCAACACTACCACTAACACTAACACCAACACTAACACTACCATTAATACTACCACCAACACTAACACTAACACTGACATTAACACTAACACCAACACTACCACTAACACTTACACCAACACTACCACTAACACTAACACCAACACTACCACTAACAATAACATCAACACTACCAAAAACACTAACACCAACACTACCACTAACACTAACACCAACACTACCACTAACACTAACACCAACACCAACACTACCACTAACACTAACACCATCACCAACACTACCACTAACACTAACACCAACACCAACACCAACACCAACACTACCACTACCACTAACACTAACACCATCACCAACACTACCACTACCACTAACACCAACACTACCACTAACACTAACACCAACACCAACACTACCACTAACACCAACACTTCCACTAACACTTACATCAACACTACGACTAACACCAACACTACCACTAACACAAACATCAACACTACCACTAACACTAACACCAACACTACCACTAACACTAACATCAACACTACCACTAACACTAACACCAACGCTACCACTAACACTAACACCAACACTACCACTAACACCAACACCAACATTAACACTACAATTAACACTAACACCAACACTACCACTAACACTAACACCAACACTAACACTACCATTAATACTACCACCAACACTAACACTAACACTGACATTAACACTAACACCAACACTACCACTAACACTTACACCAACACTACCACTAACACTAACACCAACACTACCACTAACACTAACATCAACACTACCAAAAACACTAACACCAACACTACCACTAACACTAACACCAACACTAACATCAACACTACCAAAAACACTAACACCAACACTACCACTAACACTAACACCAACACTACCACTAACACTAACACCAACACCAACACTACCACTAACACTAACACCATCACCAACGCTACCACTAACACTAACACCAACACCAACACCTACACTAACACTAACACTAACACTAACACCAAAACCAACAACACTAACACCAACACCACCACCACCACCACCACCACCAGCACCAACTCCGCCACTACATCACTAGCACCACTCTATCTTTACCATCGTTAACAATTTGTTTTTATTACAATTATTCATCAAAGTATGTTTTATTTGGCAGTGTTCTTGAAAGCGGAGAAAGACATAACGCTTTTGACATGACAGGTCCAACAGAAAGCACGCAGACCAATTATTATTGGAGAGGCTCGGTGATGCCAAAAGATCGGTGATTATTAACACGAGCTCTCCAAGCTTATGTCAGAGGAAACTATTAACTACCAATCGCAAAAAATGCTTACAACGCAAGCCGATTTGTTCATCTTTTACTTTTTTAAAATGTTTAACAATTCAATTTCAATATTTTATGCACATATTATTAGGCCACTGGCCCATAATACAACATTATATATAACATATGCATGGTATGAACGAGTGATAACCTTTGTTGGTGACATACACTTACATACATCAAACAGTAGCAAAACAAACAGGCATATTGTTTGGTTATATATGAGATCAGTTTGCTGACAACAAACATCACAGACCCAGACCAGACTATGCGCAACCGAAATAGGTTGATGTCTAGTATGCTAATTCGAAAATATTTTTTTTTCAGTACCATATAACGAGTTTTACATACATAGAACAGAACTGGGTATGTTATGGGTGCCAAATTTTCGTGTTACTTATTGCCAGCGGATGACACATGTGCAGTTTATTGTTCCTGTAAAAGATGTGATTTTTTTCAAACGCTAGAACATAAAATAGAAACATTGTGTATAGCAAAAGTATTTGAACTTGCCGTTAATCTGGTGAATGAGTCCTCGTTTCTAAGAGTTTCGGTATTGAAAACAGTTGAGCGTAAATTTCATAAACCCTACATTCAAAAACGAAATGGTATTCCGTCCCATTTACATTGATATTATCTTTTTGGCAGATTGGACAATATCGCAAATTCATCTAAACCCGTTAATATAAGTAAGGAATGCGTAGAACATCTCAATTTGGCTGAAGTTTTCAGGAGTGAGTGCAGATTTGAACCCTTTATATGTGTCTGATTTACTAATTATATTCAGCAGTTCGTGCCATTTATGCAAATAGCACTCACTCACTCTCTGCTTAAATATAAAAAGAAAATAGTATATATCGCTCACGATTTGGGATAACTAAATATAGCCAAAACCATACGAGTACAGTAAGATTCTAATACCAGTGGCCCAGGTTCCGCGTCGATTATCATCTAATGTTTTAGCATTAATAACTATTGACACCCTGCCGTAATTATTTTGTTGTTATAAAGAGTTAAATTCAAGCTTATAATTACCATTTCTTTGAGAATGAATATGTAACAGTTTTAATTAAATACTAGATGTAAACAATTTTAAAAAAAATCGCATTGCTTGTTGAATACACATTATTTCGCCAAATATCAAGGCCGGGTATGTTTATGAGGAGGTAATACCATTTATTCTGTACGGTAACATGGGTTTTTGTTTCTGATATTGCATGAACATACATTAAACTTAAATACTGGATGTTTCATAAAATTCTATCCAAAAGAAAAAAGTGAAAAAAAACTATAAAAAACGTCCTTAAAATAATATATATGCCGCGATGACCCAAGCGGAACACCGTATAGTAATGTTATAGAAGTTCCGAATTTCCATCAAGCTAAACCATATTAAACTAGAAACAGCTTTGTTAAAAACTGCATTTTCATTGTGTTGCCAAGAGCTGTTATTGTTGGCAGCTATTTGTACGGTATATTTCGTCTACCATCAACAAATTATCAACAAAAATGTTGTTGTTGTTGTTGTTGTTGTTGTTGTTGTTGTTTTGTTTTAAAGGACTAACGTTTTATGAACGTACGCGTATACTAATAAATGTCTGGACAACGACTTATTTAACACAAGGTGCGTGGTCAGATTTCATGGTAAAAGAATACTTATATTTACTATATGTCTGATTGTAAATATATTTGGGAGAGTGGAGACTTGAACCCATGACCGCAGTGGCAGGTGACAAGAGGTGCTTTACAAGAACTGAATGTAACAGCAATTATTGAATTACTACAGCAACAATACTAGCGTATATAATCTAGAGTAAAGAGTATGTAACAAAATATTAAATAATGGTTAATAAATGAAATGAACGAATGAATGGGGTTTTACGGTGTACCAACACATTATAGGTTATTTGACGCCAACAGGAAGGAAGATTCCAGGTTCACTCTACATGTACAAAAACAACAAATTAAATACATCAACGAATGAATATGCAGAATGAACATAGAACCTTGATACCTGTAGAACTGCAGAGTTTCAGCAAATAAATTAAATAAGCTTGAACACCACACTTAATCAGTTAATACTGTTTTTTTCTATTTTTTTTATAACTCTTTCAAATATCTTGAAATGGTATATAACGCCCCATTGGTGCAAAAGGGTACCAAATGCCTTCTTGTTTTATATATACTTGGTACATCATTGCACCAATGAGACGATAACATGGTTTTGTTATGTGATGTGAGTACTCTAACAAAAATCATCAAAGAAGGTATTTGATAGTAATATCTTTTCAAATACTGTTTTCGTAAATTGTTTAAACAGGCACATATACACAAGAAATGAAACTCATCTTCTATATCTCTTGAATTGCAACATTAACAATATCTTTCATTTTAAAAGCGAAACTTAAAATAGATACAAAATTGGAGTGCAAAATGGAATGAGATAATTTACTCTTTGTTTTACAAGAAATATATTTATATTATTACAAGCAATACAAACAAAATAAGCAAAATCATTATCAAGAAATTCTCAAAATGTATTTCCAATAGAACATTCATAATGTTATAGCAAGCAGGTAATTTATGTTTCCTTTTTTTTGTTCTCACTTGAAAAAGCGAAATCACATCTCCAAAAGAAATATTTTTCCTTTTTTATTTGCTATTTTTTGTACACTGTACTGTTATTTATATATATATATATATATATATATATATATATATATATATATATATATATATAGTTCGTATTGTTAAACTGTTTAGATACCTGGTAGAAATATAATTTGTTATGTTAATTATTTTATATGTGTTATTAAAGGCTGGGTTTTCGCGGGGAAATGTCTTTACTTTTACATGATGAAAAGCCAAATGTATGAATTGAAAAGATCTCTGTATCAATTTTTTGTTTGTCTTGATCATTTATATTTAATGTAATTGTATTTCATTCTTCTTGCCACTATTGTCTGTTGAATAATTAAGAACTATATCATGAAAAAAATAATATAAAAATCAATCATTCTGGTGGAGATCTTCTGTATAACTGTAAAGACATAAAAAAAAAAAAAAAAAAAAAATATATATATATATATATATATATAAGATTATATTTAATTAGTTGGACCTGAGTATTATCAAATAACTGATGTAAACTTGTCGACTGCTAGTGATAAGCCCCGCCTATAATACTGTGTGTAGCTGCTACCGGCGATGGGCCTTTAATTAACTTGTTTATCAGAAACCATAATATACAGACGTTATAACCTTAAAGAGGCGCCTTACCTATATCGATGATATTTTTTTCGATCTTAGCAGTAAAACTGCACATTTATATCAAACATCGTATATTATGTATTCTGATTAATAACTTGTATTGTATTTTGTCTCTGTAATGTAAAATTCTTTAATTGTGTTAATCAAGTACTAAATCGTGTCCCGCGATAAAGTCACTCATTGGGCAGTATCGGATTATGCTAAAACATCGACGAATAAAACGGAACATTAACGAGTTTCTCATATTAGATAAGATGAACTACGAGGACGGAATCAACAATTATTTTCGAACGGAACATTCCTCTATGTGATTAGAAAAACTCTCCATCATTTACCGAAAAATTTTTTATAGGTGATGAATCTTTAAACGCATATTTTCATGTTTATTTCTAAAATTTTAGAATTAGCAAAAAAACATTTTCCCCAGAACAGCAAGCTTAGACGACCACTTATTGCAATAAAAAAGAATTAAAGAGGAATTTCTAATTTTGGTTTTCGCGCCAAGGTTGGACTTAAATAGTATTTGTCTTAAAATTGCATTTCCTGACGTTTTGATTTTTTAAAAATTTTATCCAATTTATTGATCATGGGTTTTGAAACCTTTTGGAAAGTGTTAAATAAAACTATCATATTGGTCACATAAAAATATTGTCTAAGGAAGAGGTCGAATGATTGGGGATTATCAAAATGTCGAATTCGTCATGTTTTTGGCGGATTTGAAATAGCAAACCGATCTTATTTTATTTATTAATGCTAATGAGGTTGATTTGAATTGAACTGTTTATACATTTATAGTGGTTTGTCCTTGCATACTACATTTAAATGTCAGCTTCCACCACTGATATGGGGGCTGCTGATTGGCTGAATTAATTAACTACGAGGACTTTCTCGAAATACGCTTTGATAGCAATCAAACTAGAATATTTTCCATGACATGTGGTTCCGGCTAAGAATAGTATCACTGTCAATCTCTGCAGAGGGGTAGGAATCCTCTATATGGGTGTCATGTTCATTTTATCATTTTTTGTCATGTTTACTATTGTGGTTAAATTATCAACCTCTGTGTTGTTTCAGGGAGCCATATGAGTGATGGCAAGAATAGGATCACTGTGGCTTATGCTTGTCGTAAGAAGCGACAATTTGAGTAATACGATAGAATTTGCTGAAACTCTGCAGTTCTGCAGGTATCAAGGTTCTAGGTTCATTCGGCATATTATTTGTTGATGTATTGTTTTATTCTGTATGTTAATTTGCTGTTTTGGTTCATGTAGAGTGAACCTGGAATCATCATTCCTGTTGGCGTCGAATAACCTATAATGTATTGGTAGGCCGTAAAATCCTATTCGTTTATTCATTCATTCATGCCATTTAATTTTATTTGATATTGTAATAAAAAGATAAATGTATAGTACTTTGACTTGTATAATCCATTTTATTGAGAGAACTGTAATGACAGTTCAGTAAATTGGTGAACCGTTTGTATTTCACTCCGTGCCAAAACTAACTGCAAGTCGGGTAAAAGTTTTTTAAAATGACGCCTGTCCAAATATTTAGGATTTACGGCAGGGTTTTAAGACTGTCGCCTTGAATGTTTCAAGATTTTTTTTTTATTTATTGGCTACATTCACTTTCTAAGATGAACCACACTCAACAATATAAAACATATATGACACATCTCATTGAAGTCACCTGACTAATTTGATACATAAAAAGTATTGCAATTTCAGAATGGAAAATATATTGAAGTCTAGGAAGTCCTTATTTTATGCGCCCGCCATTCGAAAAATGGTGATTGGGCATTCAGTGTTACAATCGTCCGTCCGTCCGTCCGAGGTCAAATTGGTTTCCGATCAATGTCCATGTACTTTATTAATATTTGTCAACGTCGGCCAACAGGAGATATGGCCCGTTTTCAACTAAATTTTCGGTTTTCGATATTTCTGAAAGGATCTATGAGTTACGGCCCTTTTTCCACTCCTTGTATATTGTTTTCGTTAGTTTTGATATATATTCGTATAGCAATAAAGACACAATGCCAATATTTTTTATTGCAAAATAAAATGCTTATTCTAAAATTTTGAAAAAAAAAAGATATACTTCCTTTAAACAAAAGAGGATTTTTGGGGGGTCTGCGAGACTTAAAACTATTTGGCAAACGTTATAATATACGTGTCTGGAATACGAATTGGTGGCTTCTAACCTAATCGAGGTAGTCATATTTCAAGTATATAATATACACTCGACATCCATGAAATCATATCTAAAGTGAATGAAGTGAGGGGATACAGCTAAGATTATAATACTTCAATTTATCTGTGAAATAGCAATGGCCGGGAACCAATTATCAAAAAAATAGTCACTATCACTGTTATAACAATTAAACATAGTGGGCGTTTGCAATACGACTATCCGACTACAGTTAAACAGTTGAGTAATTTATCTTTCGTTTTCCTGGTGATAAATGATAAAGATTAATACAAACCTTGTGTGGGATCTATCAAGGTATCACCACAAAACACCCAGCAGGCAGTTAAAAGATGTCGGATCTGAGAATATCAAATGGTTTGATTTTAAATACAGGAATTTTGCCAAAAATGCGTCGAATAATTTATTTTTAGTTTTTGTGTGTTGATGTTAGCTGTATTGCAATGAACTAGTGTTTATACGATTTCGCAGAGGTATTTCTCTTCTCATTTACTAATTGCTGACCCCATTTAACTAATAGAGGTATTTCTTGTGTAAACTTTATGTTCAAGAGTTAGGTCAATATTACGTAAAAAACTATTTTCATGCACGAGTTACAGTGCCCTTGAACATTTGACCTAATTATTGATCTATACTGAACGGAACAGCTAACCTGCCACCTGGCATTTTATGTACCTGACAGTTTATGTATTTTCTTAAAAAGTATCGAAGCAATTTCCTTGATATTTGGTCTTGAATACGAAAGAACATTTTGGATACTTAAAAATACATAATTGTCTGTTAATGGCATATACAACTGTTAATAATGCTACTCCATAATTTGACGAAGATATTGGAAATACAAAAGTGACGGGTTAGCTGTTCCGTTCAGTATATATGAAAAGAGAATGGTTTACATTTATACAGGTATGCAGTTCTTTCAGCATCAGATTATGTAGAGAGTAATATGTTAAGACGTTGCCCCCTTCTTTCTCAGCCGATAAAATCGCCTAGATTTTATAAAATAGAAATTCCATTTTACATAAAACATCATGACCGTCAGTAGATGTTAACCTACTTCCTCAATCAATAATATCGCTCCAGGAACGAGAAAGAAGACCAACATTTAAGTCAGTTAGAAGTTACATTAAATTTTCTACTGGTGTCATGGAAGTCCTTACTAAGTGTAAATTGTGCATGACATACACAACGTATTTGGTGACAATCGTGCGTCGAACAAAGTTTTGAGTCTACATCTTAGACTCAAACTCAAAATCTAATATCTCACGTACAGTTTATACCTAATATAGGTCCAATGGGCTGGGTGCTTGTTGTTGTTTTTTTTGTATATAACTTTTTGTAATATATATTGTATGCACATGTCGCTATAATAAAATATTTACTTACTTACTTACTTATTTACAAGAAATAAAAAACATGTTCCTACAAAAACAATCATTTTTAATTACACACTATCATAAAATACCTAAAAATTACATTTTAACTGATATTTTGTTATTGAAAAGTATTTAAAAATCGGCAATTCTGAGTTTACGTCTGAATTTTAGACTGAACACTTTTAAAAGACGACTGTGTCCTTGACCTTTGGTAAACTTACAATACTGTCCATAGTTTATAACTAAACATGTATCCCCATTATAACAGTACACATTCGTCTTCGTTATTTCGAAATCAAATTGTTCGATTGCTCCGTACCGAGACAACACATAGTTTTCCCAATCAGTTTATCATTCTTTCCTTACATTTAAGTTCATATAAACAGCATATCTAAACATCAAGTGACAACTTATAGCAGCGGAGGTAGAGCACCCGCCGCTCATACGGGTACTTGTGTGTTCAATCCCCAGTCGAGATATAAAAATACTTTAAGACGCATGGTACCCAGTAATTTAAAGATAGTTGTATGACCATCAGCTCGGTGATTTGGTTTGGGTACCATACCATATGTCTACGGCATGGTTAGCTAGATGTGGTAGCCATTATGTCTAAATGAGAAACAAGGGTCATACAACAGAAATAATGTTGCACACCACGCTAATACCCCATACAATACAAATTACAATTACAACATCACATAATGACGTCATCTCATATCTCGTGGCAACATGAATTGCCAAAGCTTCATAGCATCGACATTCATCTGGTGCGAGTGCATTGCCGACGACACGCATTGTGAATGACTTGGGCATTGCATGCCGATGCCGATGTGATAACGATGCGATAGTCGATAGTACAATGCGATAGTCAATCGATGCGATAGTCGATAGTACGATGCGATAGTCGATAGTACGATGCGATAGTCAACCGATGCGATAGTCGATATTACGATGCTATATTCGATAGTACGATGCGATATTCGGTAGTACAATGCCATAGTCGATAGAACCATGTGAAAATCGATCGATGCGATAGTCGATAGTACGATGCGATAGTCGATAGTACGATCCGATATTTGATAAACGATGCGATAGTAGATAGTGCCATGCAATAGTCGATAGTACGATGGGATGATTGACAGAACGGTGCGATTATCGATGATACAAAGCGATTCGAAGTCCGATGACAAATCAATCGTACCTTCGGATATCGCATCGTTCCACCGACCATCGTATCATACTATCGGGCATCGCATCGTATCATCGACTAAGACGACATATCAATGAGCATCGTACGAATGTAAGATGGCCCAAACATGACACTGTAGGAAACGATTTTGATTTGTAGCAGACAAAAGTCAGGTTGGTGTTCGTTTTTCGTCTTTCGATATTTGATTTAGTAAATTTTTAAAATTGGAGGCGCTGAAAGTTGCGGTTAAGGTATATTTCGTGATGAATATCGAAAGACGAAACATGACTATCAAACTGCTGTCAACCTTATAATATAGATGTATACATGTTTTATGATATTGTTAAGTAATCAAATATGAACACGACCGATCAGAAAAATACTCGAAAACATGCAATGAGTGTTAACACGTTAGTTGACCTTACACAAAACGTTTCCCCCCGAAATACTGGTTTTTGCTCTTAAGCTATATTAATAGCGTTGAAGGAAGGCAGCTGGGGTTTACTGTTAAGACTTTGGTAAACCGATATTCCTAACGAGCATCTCTACTTAAACAAATGGAGAAAAATGATGGACCCCTTCTGTAGAAACGTAAGTCTAATTATCACAACATTTATGGCACATTAAACCCCCAAAGTACTTAATGGCAATATAACCATTCCATCACAAACACACGCGTAAAATACTTATAATAAAAGCTTATTTCTGCCCGTGATATTTTATCAATTTAAAATCATTATAGAATAACATACTGAAAATCCACAACCTTCATATCTATTATACATGTACTACAGAAGTATTCAGTATGTAAACAGAGCAGTTTACAATGCTCATATTCCTTGATATGAATGTCATTAGGAAATATCTCAAACCAACATGCCGAACTGAACAATAAACAACCTTTCAATTTTCATAAATTGTGCTTTACCTTGTTATCGACTTCATTAACAGTCGGTCCGGTCAGCTCAGTCGGTATCTCGTCTGATTATCAATCCAGAGGTCGTAGAATAGAATCCCCGCTCGGTCGAACCTGACGTGCAGTATTCGTGGAACGTCGGTATGATAAACTGACCGGAGATTTCACCAGCCATGTATTAGCAGCCTAACTGGTTTATTAAAACGGCAAAATTTTATGTTTCGGGTGTGATACAAGCAACATAAATTTCTGTCTATGGTACCGCTTCTCTAAAGATAAGCACATGCTAAGACAAAAGCTGTGTTCTTTGCCAAAAGTATAAGTAATAGACATACGTGATGTTTGCTATGTTTGATAGGAATGAAAAATCAGTGTTTTAGCAGCAGTATGAAAAAATAAAGCGAAATATATAAACGCAAAATGTTGCTGGTTTTATTTCTTGTATGGAGTGGAGTGACCATTACCTGCAGTGAATTTCGTACTTACAGTTGGTTGGTTGGTTGGTTGGTTGGTTGGTTGGTTGGTTGGTTGGTTGGTTGGTTGGTTGGTTGGTTGGTTGAATACTTAGCGTCATTTTTATGCCATCGAAGGCTAACAGACAATCAGTTAACTTAACCACTGTTTCCTGGGATCCTAGAAGGTTAACCAGTACTCCAGCGCACCCCATTTCCGAAAGTAACTGATAACGTTCAAACTTGAAGTATACTTACGTTCTGATTGTTTGATTGATTGATTCAATATTTAGCGCCATTGTTATGCTATCTAGGGCTAACAGACAATCAGTTAACTTAACCACTGTTTCCTGGGATCCTGGAAGGTTAACCAGTACTCGAGCACATCCCATCTCCGCAAGTAACTGATAATTTTTCCACTTGAATCAGAGGTGAGAGACGAATGCTAATGAGACGCATTGTTGTTTATTAAATATCACAGTGATTGCGGCCGAGCGGGGATCCGAACTCACGACCCCTGGATTGACAGTCATACGCGCTAACGACTGAGCTAATCGGGCCCGGTCTTCCAGTTCTGTTACAGTATGTTAATTTTTGTTTGTTTTGTGTTGTTGTTTATTAAGGTATCGCAATAAAACGTCTAATTTTATTAATATTAGTAGAGACATTGTAAGTCAAACAAAGACAATGTTTGTATATATTGGTATATTATAATTCCTAATGGGTGTATTAAATCGTACAAATAATATTTTCATGTATTTCCCAATGTTCACATTAACTTGAGACTCTCTGTCTTGTAACCGGGTTATAATGATGCTGATGATGATGGTGGTGTTGATGATAAAGATAAATATGATATGATGCTGCTTTGATGACGGTGGTGGTGGTGGTGGTGGTGGTGGTGGTGATGGTGGTGATGATGATGATAATGATGATGATGATGATGATGATGATGATGATGATGATGATGATGATGATGACGACGACGATGACAATGACGACGACGAATACGACGATGATGATGACATGTTATCGTCTCACACCACTATTACATTTCCCATAGGGCTCCATATAAACATTTATGTCCAAAACAGAGCGAAAAAATCAAATTCTGCAGTATGTGTCTAGGCTCAAATTCTTCACTGGTTCAAGATATGCAATTAAAAAGGGAAAAAAATCATACCTCGACCTGGTTTTTTTTTTTATTCAATGCTTTTGTGAGACCTATCAATTTCAAGAGTAATAATAGGTCAACTATTCGCCCTAGATTCGGTTCGAACCAACAATTCTGAAATGACACAGAATGGTCCAGAAAGCTGGTATCAGCATCAAATTTTCAGTGGTGATTTCGAAAATACGGACCTAAATGGTCATGCTAGCAAAAAACAAACCATTACAGTACAAAGCCCTGAATAAAGAAGAAAAAGAGAACTAAAGTTTAATTTCTACCTTCTTCATCAGAACTCAAGGGAGATAATAGTGGTGTGAGTCCTGAAAAAACAAAGTGAACTCGGATGTATCATTGAAATTTTGTAAAGAAAGAGTTTTAATCAAAACCGTCGAAAGAGCCCTGGTTATATATCTGAAAACTTCTATTTTATTGAATGATCTCTTCCATACATATGCAATTGTCTACAGTACATGTGTTTCTACTCCGGTATGCAATCCTTCAATGAACAATTGACACGGGGCACTTATCATAATTTAAAACGTTTCAAAGTTAGAAAACAAACACACACATACTTAATTAAACAAATGGATGGAGTTGCTCCGTTAACCTACCTCATGAAATTGTTTTTTCTATACCTTTGCAGTTGCTTAATTAAGGCCTCAATAACACATAACGGAACCCTCGATATTTATTGGTGTTGTTTTTCCATAAAAGCATACATGGTACAAATATGTAATTAAAATGCAGACCCTTAATTTGAAAACTAAAGTTGTAGTCCTGCCCGGTCCAAAAACTGTATGTGAGAAAGTTTGCCAGTTACTTGCGGAATGACGGTGATTCTACTCAGATTCATTCTGAAGTCTTCCTGCCGTACTCCCAGCATGCATTCAAATGTAATACTAAGTTGATTACAATGTTTGACTCTTGATTTAACAGATGAATAAATTGATCGAACTATATCTAACATTTCACCTTGTATACCAAGTTTAACTAGCTTTGACCACAAAGTTTCAGTTACCACATAATCAAACGCTTTACTAAAGTCAATAAAGGCGCAATATAATTGTTGATTGATATTTAACATACATGTGATTAGCCCGTGTAATACAAAATGTTATCTGTTGTCCCCATATTAGCTCTCAATTCTGCTTGGGCCTCAATATATAACGAATAATGTTCAGCCCAATCTTGTAATCTATTATTTAATATACATGTAAAGAGTTTTCCCAATGTACATAGTAACATAACGCTTCTGTAATTACTTTCGTCGTTATTGCTCCTTTTTATGGAGAGGTGCGACAAAGCCGCCGCTGTCCGTAGCCGGTTTATAGTAAAAAATTCGTATTGCTTTTAATTTTGTTTGTTAGTTTTTACGAGCTATGTTTCATCAAGAATGAAATTGTGATGCACGATATCTGATAACCGTATCGATGCATCGTAGGTCTAAAGAATGCACTGCATAGCGATCTATTGGAAGTTTCATTTAACACCCGATACATACATCGGCAGAAAGGTGAATCGCGATCCACCGATGAATCGTTGCACCTCTGTAGCGTAAGGCCATTATAAATTAATTGCTAGATTATCATCCAAATTTCTCTTAAAAAGTGGGAGGGAGAGAGGATTTTATCTTTTCTTTTCTTTTTTTATGAAAATAAAAAGAGTCGGGACGGCATGAAAATAAGAGGGCGGACGGGAATGATAATCTAGCAATTAATTTATTATGGCCTAATAGACGATAAAAATAGTATGTTAACCCTTTACTTCATATAGACGCCTTTGGGCACCTCTAATAAAGACGTCTTTGGACACCTCTAATATAGACGCCTTTGGACACCTCTAATATACACACATTCGGACACCTCTAATATTGACGCCTTTGGACACGTCCAATATAGACGCCTTTGGACACCTCTAATATAGTAGAGACGCCTTTGGACATCTCTAATATAGACGCCTTTGGACACCTCCAATATAGACGCCTTTGGAAACCTCTAATATAGACGCCTTTGGACACCTCTAATAAAGACACCTTTGGACACCTCTAATAAAGACACCTTTGGACACCTCTTATATAGACGCCTTTGGACACCTCTAATATAGACGCCTTTGGACACCTCTAATATAGAAGGCTTTTGAATTATTGGATGAATTATATTTATATTAAATGACAGTGGAAAACAGGGCAGGAAGTGTTCAGATTGCTCGTTAAGAACAATCTGAACTCTTCCTGCACTGTTTTCAAAGGCCTTCTGTGATTGGTGCAGGAAAACGTGTTTCTATAGAGTAAAGGGTTAAAACACATCACATATAAAATAAGTAGCTGTCTAGTCGTCGTCGTATGCATTAATGGAGCAGCTTAATTCGTGTTTCATTTTTCGATAGGTGTGCAATATTCGAAGATGAGAAATGTAGGGTACGGGTAAGTTTCGTGTGGAATATCGAAAACCGAAACACGAATATAAAACAAACCTCAATGGGGGTGTTGTTATAATAAACGCATTAATTAACGGTTTATGAATAAAAGCTACAAAACGCTTGTTTCAATAAAATCAAATTGAAAACGTTGTTGATTACAGACTAACTCTACAAATATGACGGATTTCGCCAAATAGTATTATGTATGATTATGCATAAATAGGACGTAATTCCGGAAACACACGCAAAAAATGCAAATATATTACTGCGTAATGGAGAACTACAATTGCTACAAATAGATGAACTTACCTATTTTCCCGAATTTTAGTGATTTGTTAGTGCAAACAATGAAAATGCGAGGGAAAAAACATGTGTAAAATGCGTGGCCTAATTAATGCCAGATAATGGTTTGTTCCGCGTGATGAACGCCAGCGTTACAGTCAGATTAGACGCATACAGGAAGCAGCAGGCGGACATATTACCTGCTTTTTTATTTATTTGTTAAGTGCCAATCTGAAAACACTTTGGATACTTATCATTTCAAGGACCCGTTATAAAGATAATGTATGTTTAAATAGAACAATAAACACAAAACGTCGTTAGGTGCATCACTTTACTGAACTTAGAATAAATCATGGTTAGGCAAAAAAAAAGTCTGTGATTAGGGCAACAGTATCAAAAAAGCTAGGTAGGGTAGGCATTGAGTTTTTTTGGATTTTTTTTAGCCGAGTCGAAACATCAGATAGCCACGAATGTTTAAGGCAACATTTCTCTAGGTTTAGATATGTACCTAAGTACGTAATATGATTTTAATGATAATCAGTACATTTTTAATGACAGATGCCTGTAACAGCCATCCAGAAAGCATAGCAGATCCAGACTTTTGGCCATGCATACAAATACTAAGTTTAGTTAAGATTGCTCAATAACTTGGGATGCTGGAGTGTTAATGGAGAAAATGCTGTCGACGACAACTGCCAAGGGACGATCAAAATAGTTAATTTTGAGCATGTTCTGCTCGGGTGTAAAAATATAAATATGATTTGTTAATATTTTGCTCCCCATATTTTGCACATAGACTATAGTATTACATACTTTTAAAATTGATTTGGCCAGTTCAAAATCGATCCAAGATATTATTGTCATATAACTACTATACCAGTTTGGAAAAGATAAAATGAAAAATGCAGGTGCAAGAGTGCACACATCTTTAGCATTGATGGAGGGATTATGGACTGGTGGTAGTCAAAATGACTCACCTTAAACGTAAAATGGAAGGTTTGTTAAGGACAGACACAAATACATATTGCAAAATACCTTTATTTACCAATTTTCATTACTAAACTATGATAATTTATCTTTGTTTAAACTAAAGTCTATAATAAAAAGTTCACAAATCTGTAAGAAAATCACAGGATTGTTAACATGAAACAACGTTGTTTCGACTTTTCACCATCATTCTTTCTACTTCACCATTGTTGCATTGACCTTTCACTATAGTAGTCTGTTATTCCAACTTAATATGCCATGATGGCCCCAACAGGATACCATGGTTTCCAATTGAGAATGGGAGAAACTAAAAACATGACATCAGTGAAATTGAAATATTGCGCTCAAGTGGACATAAAACTCTTTCTTGTGAATACAGTCAAACCTGTGTAAGACTTAGTGGTCACTGCTATTAAGCAGCCACTTTTCTTAAGCAGCAACTTTTGCAATTTCCCATTTCTATGCTTTCAGAGCAAATTAACCTGTATTAAGCAACAACCTGTCTTAAGCAACAACCTGTCTTAAAGGGTAACTTTCGCTCATTTCTTTGAATGAATGGCTGCCTAAGACATGTAAACTGTAGATAAAAGGCATCATGATTCACGTATCTGCCGTCAAGCGTGACGCCAAGTATAACACACTAGTACTTTTTTTTCTCAGTTTCATAGAAAATATTCCAAGGAATATCTATTTGTATCTTTATTTTATATCTAATATTTTCAAAGTTAGTACGACTTCACTAATTTTATGGAAAAAAAAATGTTAATACTTTCTTAACCCTTTATTCCATAGATAGGCGTTTTCCCGCACCAATCACAGAAGGCCTTTGAAAACAGTGCAGGTAGAGTTCTGATTGCTCGTAACAAGCAATCTGAACACTTCCTGCACTGTTTTCCACTCTGTCAGTTAATATGAACATAATTCACCCATTGCTGATACATGGTGAATTAATGCTTTCAATATTAGAGGTGTCCAAAGGCGTCTATATGGAGTACAGGGTTAAACAGAGATTTTCTGAAAGAAATACATGGAGATTAATATCTCCATAAGGTTATGTGTTTGTTGTGTATTCACATGTCTGCACGGCAGATTGCATGAAATTACTGAGATTTTTAATAAACAAAGAAAAGCATGGAGTCTACTGTAGAACTACTTAACTATTTTAATTATGGATTTACTATGCAGAAGATAACACTCTATGAATGGAACTATTTAACTCATCGATGTATGATTACCGTTTACTATAAATGTCATAAGGCACTACTAGACTTTGAATTGTATAACAATTGCTGATCTACTCTTTTAAAAAAATCTGGCATATGCACTCTCTAAACTCCCTTATAATATTAAAATGATTAAATCCACTATATTTTTACTGAAAAAAAATGTGATTCATTCAAATTTTGTGTTACGCCCCTTAATTCCCCCCCACCCCACTCTAAACTAAAATCCTGGATCCACCCCTATATTTAACTATATATTTAACAATGTTCATATGTGTGAAGATAAATTTCATGCATAAATACAAGTAAATTTCTATTTCAATATTGCTGTGTGGTCCTTTAAATAGTGCTATCTCAACAAGACAGCCACACAAGATTCCTATAATATCAAATAATCACCTATTTAATATCCTATATATCATTACATTAGAATGATTATCTGTTTCCAGTATCACGTAAAAGCAGACAAATTTAGCTTACATGCAATACAACACATTCTACTTGATCAAGAATGAGAAACGGTTTTCACTCATATTTTGAAATCATTCTTTTCATTAGTTTTCCATTTACAACTTCTGTGAATTCTGTAATGGAATTATTTTCCTATGAAAATATCTTCTTGTCAAACTTTATCCAGTACACATAGGGTAACTCCTGCTATCACCAGAATCATGCCACACATGGTTTCTGAAACAAAAATATATAATATGGTTTTGAAACAAAAATGTAAATTGTTGTGTCTAGGACAAAGATGTAAATGATGGTATCTGAGACAAAGATGTAAAAATGGTATCTGAAACAAAGATGTAAATGATAGTGTCTAGGACAAAGATGTAAATGATGGTGTTTGAAACAAAGATGTAAATGATAGTGTATGAAACAAAGATGTAAATGATTGTGTCTATGACAAAGATGTAAATTATTGTGTTTGAAACAAAGATGTAAATAATGGTATCTGAAACAAAGATGTAAATGATTATGTCTGAAGCAAAGATGTAAATGACGGTGTCTGAAACAAAGATGTAAATGATGGTATCTGAAACAAATATGTAAATGACGGTATCTGAAACAAAGATGTAAATGACTGTATCTGAGACAAAGATGTAAATGACGATATCTAAGACAAAGATGTAAATGATGATATCTAAGACAAAGATGTAAATGATGGTGTCTGAGACAAAGATGTAAATGATAGTGTCTGAGACAAAGATGTAAATGATGGTGTCTGAGACAAAGATGTAAATAATTGTGTCTGAAACAAAGATGGAAATGTTAGTTTCTGAGACAAAGATGTAAATGATGGTGTCTGAGACAAAGATGTAAATGACAGAGTCTGAGACAAAGATGTAAATGATAGTGTCTGAGACAAAGATGTAAATGATGGTATCTGAGACAAAGAAGTAAATGATGGTGTCTGAGACAAAGATGTAAATGATGATATCTAAGACAAAGATGTAAATGATGGTGTCTGAGACAAATATATAAATTATTGTGTCTGACACAAAGATGTAAACTATGGTGTCTGAGACAAATATATAAAGTATTGTGTCTGACACAAATATATAAATAATTGTGTCTGACACAAAGATGTAAATAATTGTGTCTGAAACAATGATGTAAATGATGGTTTCTAAGACAAAGATGTAAATGATGGTATCTGAATCAATGAAGTAAATTATGGTAACTGAGACAAAGATGTAAATGATGGTGTCTGAGACAAAGATGTAAATGATGGTATCTGAATCAATGAAGTAAATTATGGTAACTGAGACAAAGATGTAAATGATGGTGTCTGAGACAAAGATGTAAATGATGGTGTCTGAAACAAAGATGTAAATGATGGTATCTGAAACAAAGATGTTAATTATGGTGTCTAAGACAAAGATTTAAATGATAGTGTCTGAGACAAAGATGAAAATGACAGTTTCTGAGTCAAAGATGTAAATGATGGTGTCTGAGACAAATATGTAAATTATAATGTCTGAGACAAAGATGTAAATGAGGATGTCTGAGACAAAGATGAAAATGACAGTTTCTGAGTAAAAGATGTAAATGATGGTGTCTGAAACAAATATGTAAATTATGGTGTCTGAGACAAAGATGTAAATGATGGTGTCTGAGATAAAGATGAAAATGATGGTATCTGAAAAAATATATAAATTATGGTGTCTGAGACAAAGATGTAAATGATAGTGTCTGAGACAAAGATGTAAATGATGGTGTCTGAGATAAAGATGTAAATGATAGTATCTGAGACAAAGATGTGTGTCTGAGACAAAGATGTAAATGATGGTATCTGAGACAAAGATGTAAATGACAGTGTTTAAGACAAAGATGTAAATGATAGTGTCTGAAACAAAGATGTAAATGATGGTGTCTGAGAAAAAGATGTAAATGATGGTGTTTGAGACAAAGATGTAAATTATGGTGTCTGAAACAAAGATGTAAATGATGGTGTCTGAAACAAAGATGTAAATGTTAGTTTCTGAGACAAAGATGTAAACGATGGTGTCTGAGATAAAATTGTAAATGATAGAGTCTGAGACATAGATGTAAATGATGGTGTCTGAGACAAAGATGTAAATGATGGTTTCTGAAAAAATGATGTGAATTATCTTGTTTGAGACAAAGATGTAAATGATGGTGTTTGAGACAAAGATGTAGATGATGGTGTCTGAGACAAAGATGTAAATGATTGTGTCTGAGACAAAGATGTAAATGATGGTATCTGAGAAAATGATGTGAATTATCTTGTTTGAGACAAAGATCTGAGACAAAGATGTAAATGATGGTGCTTGAGACAAAGATGTAAATGATTGTGTCCAAGGCAAAGGTGTAAATGATGGTATCTGAGAGATGTAAATGATAGTGTCTGAGACAAAGATGTAAATGATAGTGTCCGAGACAAAGATGTAAATGATGGTGTCCAAGAGAAAGGTGTAAATGATGGTGTCTGAGAGATGTAAATGATAGTGTCTGAGACAAAGATGTAAATGATAGTGTCTGAGACAAAGATGTTAATGATGGTGTCTGAGACAAAGATGTAAATAATTGTGTCAAAGATAAAGATGTAAATTATGGTAATGTGACACAAATATGTAAATGATGTTGTCTGAGACAAAAATGTAAATGATGGTATCTGCAATGAAGATGTTAATTATGGTATCTGAGAAAATGATGTAAATTATTTTGTATGAGATAAAGATGTAAATTATGAAATCTGAGACAAATATGTAGGCGCCGAATCAGATATGATTTTCACCACAGTACATACTAGTACAATACATTCATATATTGTACAAAACATTGTAAAATTATCTTTTTATTTTATACCTCAATCTAAAAGAATTTATCGAACAAGTGAAAAAAATCAAAGTCCTTTTAAATAAATAAACCGTGAGTTCAGAGCCATGGGAGCGGCAGTCCAAGTATTCCGATAATCTCAACGTCTCGATCAGCATGCGGAACATTTGGTGGTTGTTTGTTTTTATTGTTGAAATTTCTACTAAATTTATTTTCTTTTTTTCAATCACTATCTTGAATTTTGAGCTGTACTATATAAAAGTTATTGTATCCAATAAACTTCTACATAATATTGTATGGTCACATGGTAACCTCTGGGGTAGGTGATTGGCTATACACTTACAGGTATAGATGGTGCTAGAGTACAAGTGTGCACCGAATATACTGGTATAATACTGACTTGTGGATGAAATTCTCTCTCCCAGCATATGGCCAGAGATGGCAGTGAATATAAACGTCAAGGAGTTTGTGATCGGAACTGCCAGAGACAAGTCTGAAAAAGAAATAATAATATGATAATGTTAACAATCATTTTTACAAACTTGTCCTAAAGTGAAAGAATTTTGCCACATCAATATTTGCAAGATCAGTTTTTAAGAGTTCTTTCTAAACTACTGGTATATATGTCTCTATTCATTATCTTTTAATGTGGCACAAGTCAAAGTATTGTATCTAGAACCTGCCATCCCATCCCCTGTTCCCTGCAAAAACAAAGCTATGATACTTTGACCTGTGATCTGTGGTAATAAAAAAGGAAGTTTTAAATAGATAATTTGTTTGTTTGAATATTTAGCAATATCTTTATGGCATCGAGGGCTAACAGACGATAAGTTAACCTGACCACTCTTTTTTGGGTCCTGGGATGTTAACCAGTACACCGGGTGGGGATTCAAACACATGACTCCTGAATTAATAGTCAGAAGTAATACTGACTGAGATAACAGGGCCCGGCAAATACAATCAGAGTCGGAAAAAGAGCGCTATGGTTCCCAGTTAATATTACACTTATTTTTTCTTCAAAATTTATTATTAAAACAAAAAAGGTATATCCCTTTAAATCAAATGTTAAACTTTCTGTTCAGTTA
Organism: Panopea generosa; assembly: GCA_029582155.1. Classification (NCBI taxonomy): domain Eukaryota; kingdom Metazoa; phylum Mollusca; class Bivalvia; order Adapedonta; family Hiatellidae; genus Panopea; species Panopea generosa. The sequence goes on from CM055901.1 coordinate 2,400,370, forward strand.
TGTTTTGAAGTACGTGAGCATTTAAATTCTTTTTTAAAATGTCCCAATGTATGTCTGAAACCCACCATTAATTTTCGATGGAAGCCAGTTTGAATATGAGATGGAGAAACAAAATTATAATTCAAGAGAGGTTATAAAGTTTAAAGAAGCAGTCCATTATTTTCCTAAGGCCATTTAGTACTGCTTAAACATGTCAATTAAATTAAAAATAAAAATATGTCTGTTGCCCAATTTACAGAAAATTAACATAAAAGGGGCTATAACTCAACTTATATTTCACCAATGTTGACAAAAACTGAAACTAACCTGTATTTGATAATCATACAGGTAAATGTGAAATTTTACTTATATACATGGACCTCTTCAGTAGCAATTGATAGGAAATCGATTTTACCGCATGCACAAACGGACAGACAGACACGGGTAACATTTAATGCCACTTAAGTATTTTTTGAATGGCCCTGGCATAAAAATCAACATAATTATGTCAGCTCCTCTATTAGAGCCATTGAGATACTTAAATTTTCAATCTCTAAAAACATTGAGAAACTTGAATGTGTCAATCACAGGTGTTAACGGTGAGAGTTTCAAAGTTGGTCCTTTTACAGTACCCTGATTAACAACAAAACATTTTTAATACTCTTCTCAAATTTGTACTCAAACGCAAATTCCAGGATTTACATATAAACACAAATGAAAGCCTCAAAACATGACTCTGTCTTGAATTTGAAAATATTGATGCTAATTTGGAGTAGGATGTTATGGGTATTTACTTAAATTTTGTTAAAACGAGTCCATTCATTTTTTAGTTGAGCATGAAAACTGAGTTGAGAAAGTGGGAACAAAGTTTTTTAACCTCTGGCTCTGACAGTATCATTTGTATTTTACCCATGTTTTTTAGATTATCTATATGTTAGTGTCTTCCATGGCAGACCGGTCTAAGGGGCCGTTTTAAGATCACTTCCCTCTCAATCCTGAGGTTGTGGAGTCATATTCAGCTCAGTGTACTTTATACAAATATTTTGAAAAAATGCAAATACTTTATCATTCATTTGCAGGAAGGATTGTATTTTTTTTACTCATACATATACATCTGAGGTCATCCGCCACCAATACTGAATAACATGACATTGTAACGTTTTGAAAATGGTGTTAAATTCCATTAAAACAAAGAAATGTCGCCATTATGTGAAAAATATCCGATAAATTTGGCAATATTACCAGTAGTTTTAATGATTATGGATCTCGACCTAGACATTTCACCAATAAACCTGACCAAGTTTGGTGAACACTGGATTAGAATTACTCTTGTTACAGAGAGGTCATTGACATTTCTGCAAATTTCAAAGAATCCAAGGGCAATAACACAAGATTATTTTATTTAATTACTCGAATCAGAGAGGGGACATTGCCCATTTTACACATTTTGAACAATCCAAGGGTCACCACTCCAGAGTAACTTGAGTATTCTGACTGTGTATCAAACTCGACCTAAGGATTCTGCAAATAAAATATTTTGACCAAGTCTGGTAAAAATCGGATTTAAATTGATTCAGAGGTTTCTGCAAATTTCAAACAACCTTAGGGCCGTAACTCCAGAGCAATAGTAATAAAACTTGGCTGAGATATTTTGGTAATATATATATTATGACCAAGTTTGGTCAATTTTGCATTGAAATTACTCAAATTAATGAGGCGTCATCTCAAATTTTGTAAAATGAGCCATAGCTTCTGAGTTACTGCGACTAATGGACTCATTTATGACCTCCAGATAGACATTCTTCCAATGGAAGGACTGCAACCGAAAATGATATTGCTATATTTCGCCCGGAACAGTGGAATTAAAAACAATAACTACCGGTATAACAGTGAAAATGTATTCTTAATGAATTGCACTTAAAATATAAAATACTGGGATTAAATTTTATTGTTTTTGGTTTAAGGACATATTCATGGGGACTTAATTTCGTTGAAAACAAAATTGAGAAAGTAAAAAGAAAATAAATATTTTGAATTTCAGGCTCATAAAAATCCAAATATCGCGATATATTACATGTTTTAATTGTGACCATCTACTTGCAAACATGGGACATTCAAGGCACTTGATTACATATTTAAATTTGATTTTTATTGATATATGGTAACACAAAGAACACATAAGATAAAAAAAATTAGATAATGAACTTATAGCTTGGAAAATGAAGGCCTAAGTTTTGGGTGTAAAGGTAAATTCTATACATGAATAAATATGGATGTAATTAAATTTTGCTGACGACTAATTAGTGGGATTTTAATTTCATTGTCAAGGCCTCCCCACACAATCAACGAAAATTAATTACAAACAAAAATGAGTAATTTCACAGTAAAATACTGTTCAACTTATGTGATGTCACAAAGCATAACATTATAGGTATAGCAAAGGCTAAGGCCATTATAAATTAATTGCTAGACTATCATCAAATTTTTTTTTAAAATGGGGAGGGCGGGAGGATTTTATTTTTAAAAATTTTAATGTTTTTTTTCAATAAAAAAAAAATTATGAAAATAAAAAGGGTCAGGGCGGCATGAAAATAAGGGGACAGGTGGGGATGATAATCCAGCAATTAATTTATTATGGCCTAAGGGTAATCAATATAAAACTTTTATTTTATCAATCACATTTTTTCACCGTCTGCACTTAATAATTCAAAATTGTAAAAAATAAAATAAAATTAGAATACTTCTTGTTAGTACATCAATGAAACTCGTGCGATCCCCACCCACGTTTATATGTGTTCAAAACAAATAAAATTCCCACCCAAGTCTGGATGATATTGATAAGAAAGTATCAAAATTACCTGCGGATGCCAGGGTTATGTAATAAACCAAGGAACCAGTCTGGTTGATCAGGAAGGGAAGCAAGTACTGAAAATACAGACATTTACACGATAATAAAGATACGGAGGTTTTATAAGTTTGCACTTCAAATCCGCAGCACAGTTCATAATTTGATACTTAAACCTTAAAATAGGTTTATCAGTAGAAAAGACCTTGTTTTTCACCACAGGACTTCCTCTGAACCATTTCTTATCAATGTTACTTAAAATAGCTGCCAGTTGTATGTTTTTTGTTCCAGTTACCTGTAATTCATTCATATAACTCTTTATCTTTGTTTATGGTCACCTGTAATTCATTCATATAACTCTTTATCTTTGTTTATGGTCACCTCTAATTCATTCAGATAACTCTTTATATTTGTTACCAGTCACCTCTTATTCATTCAGATTACTCTTATGTTTGTTAACAGTCACCTGTAATTAATTCAGATTACTCTTTATGTTTGTTAACGGTCACCTTTAATTTATTCAGATTACTCTTTATATTTGTAAACAGTCACCTGTAATTAATTCAGATTACTCTTTATGTTTGTTAACGGTTACCTGTAATTCATTAAGATTACTCTTTATATTTGTTAACGGTCACCTGTAATTCATTCAGATTACTCTTTATATTTGCTAACGGTCACCTGTAATTAATTCAGATGTCTCTTTATTTTTGTAAATGGTTACCTGTAATTCATATACATACATCACACACTAGTGTTAGTGAACAAGTAATGAAATAGTTGAATGTAAAAAAATCTCATATCTTTTGGGGATTTGTGACATTAATAAAGCAGCATTTAACATCGTAGAAAGATTTACAATGGGACCAGACTTCAATCAAATTGACCGTAGTATTCCAAGTACTGGCAGTGAGTAAATGTGAGTCAACTGTAATCTATTTTTAGAATAGATTGACATTATTGTTATTCAATGTTAAATGTATGTGGTTTAACACCATTTTATTTTTATTGGTAAAGCAAGATCTCAAATGCAAAAACATAAAAGCCGGGTCTGATTAGCTCAGTCGGTAGCACGTCTGACTATCAATCCAGGGGTATTGAATTTGAATCTCCCCCCATCCACTATCTCTGTGATGAATGGTATACAACATTATGCCTCATTGTCATTTGTTTCTCACTGCTGATTCAAGTGGGAAAGTTATTAGTCACTTGCGGATACAATGTCCATAATTATTCAACTACCCTCCCAAAAATAATAAAGATATTTAAAGTACACTACAGCCAGGGACTCGCAATAGTTTAAATACTTTAAACAAATTTAAAATAATACCGGTTCAAATAAGGCCATAATAAATGAATTCCTACTTTTTCATCCAAATTTGTTTCAAATAAGGGTCAGGGTTCAATTTTTTTTTTTCAGCTATTAAAAAAAGAAGTGGCATGAAATTGAAGAATGTTGTTGTTGTTGTATGGTGTTTAGCGTCGCTTTCAACAATTTTTCAGTCATATCGCGACGGTGTCTACTTGAGACAGTATTCTAAGCGCTGTCACACTGGAGTATCATGCTGCAGACACATGGTATGCTACCCCACTCAGTCACATTATACTGACACCGGGCCAACCATACCTGGAACTTTCCTCTAAATGCTGAGCGTCAAGCGAGGAAGCTTCTAGTACCATTTTTAAAGTCTTTGGAATGACCCGGCCAGGATTGAACCCACAACCTTCCGCATGCGAGGTGGACGCTCTACCACTAGACCACGCTGCGGTCTTGAAATTAAAGAAAGAAAATCATTGAAAGATCAAAACATTTAAAACATGACACCATTTTGGTAATTACGATTCGGGACACCACCACCCAAAAAATACCATCAATTTTTTTTTAAAATAAATATGCCAGGGTAGGGAAAAAAGCTGAGGGAAGGCGGAGATGAATATCGAGGAATAAATTTATCATGGCCTATTTCTCACAAAACACAAAAATGTTAAAATACAAAATGGTTTCTTCAATCATAAATGAGTACAACAGTGTGTGAGAACATTGCACTGGAAAAACAAACAAGGCATCTCACCCGCCAGTTAGTTATCAGGAACAACAACTCTGCAAAGAACTGTCTTAATGGTGTAGAAGACTGAATGGATTCTATCCCTTTGCTTCCTCTTTTGATGAATGGATTTGTAGACCCCCACAGACAAGCAACAAATATCAACCAAAATGCTATTTCTGGAAAGAAAGCATAATAATTATTATTATAATATATATATATATATCATTTATAACAGTAATTATTCTATATCAGTAAGTATAGCGCCAATCACTTACTCCAGTTATGACCATGTGATCTTACAATATGTAAGAGTTCATTGGATCCAATAAAATATTTCATATTGTACAGTTCAAAATTCAAGATAGCGATTAAAATGATTTTTAATATATATTTCAATGATAAAAACAAAATTTTCCACTTGGTGATTGAGATGTTGCGATAATTCGAAAACTTCCTTCGTCTGCATCTTTATTGTTTTATGCATATTTCAAATGCATGTTTATGAGAATCCTGATTTTTCTTTGTTCTTTTGATGAATAAAAGATAATTTACAGTGTTTTATACAATATGCCTGCAATATCTCGTCCAATATGGTTTTCCCAACAAAACGTACAGGTTTAATGTATTCCCATATTGTACAAAACACTGTGCAATAACCTTAAATTAGTTTAACACATTCTCCTAAAGGCACACTAGGCAATGCTGAAATTGATTTTACTCGTGTTCTCTCTCAAATGATCAGAGGATCGTGGGTATGATCCTCCACTACAGTTTCATAAAGCGTCCTTGAATGAGACACTTTTTACATACATATGCTTAGTACTGGATATATCCAGGTAGACTTAGAGCATGATCTGTCTGGGTTGTAAGAACTTGTTTCACAATCAAAGTAAAATTAATTAAGTTTAAACTAAAACTATTAATGTTATGAATAAAAAAACACATTCAGATATTAATTTCCAAGAATTACTTGAAACTTTATATTTGAAAAATTAAATGATATATTAATTAAAATTGTTTTTCTGAAACTATCAAACTAGTGATGTCATGTTTTTTTTAAAAAATTTCAGTAAAAGAAAATCTTCAAAATATTGATAGACATCAACCAATTCTTTTCTCATTCTTGCCACCCCCACCCACCCCACAGATTAGGTCAAGGTCGTTTAGTACGGTTGTTGTAAATATTCAGATCTTCCTGTAGTCCTCATTTACTTGTCAGTCAATGTGTTTTAATTCATGCCACCTTTAAATAAAATTATTTATCTTGTATCTTTGTGTGAAGCGCATGGTAAAGGGGTAGAGCATCTGACCCAGGATCAGAGGTTTGTGGGTTTGATCCTCCACCATGATCATGTGTGGTGAGCAAGACGTTTTTTTTCTGCATATGCTCAATACTGGTTCTACCCTGGGAAGTATAAGAGCGTGGTTTGTCTAAGTTGTAATAATTTGTTTTGCAATCAATGTTAAATAAATATGTTTAAAGGACTATATAGAGAAGGAAAATGTTGTTGTTGTTGTTGTATGGTGTTTAGCGTCGCTTTCAACAATTTTTCAGTCTTATCGCGACGGCATCTACTTGAGACAGTATTCTAAGCGCTGTCACACTGGAGTATCATGCTGCAGACGAATGGTACGATACCCCACCCAGTCACATTGTACTGACACTGGGCCGACCAGACCTAGAACTCTCCTCTAAATGCTGAGCGTCAAGTGAGAAAGCTTCTAGTACCATTTTTAAAGACTTTGGTATGACTCGGCCGGGGATTGAACCCATGACCTTCCGCATGCGAGGCGGACGCTCTACCACTAGACCACGCCGTGGTCAGAGAAGGAAAAGCAACTGATTAAAATGTTTTCGTGCAAAATCTTGCGATTTCTCATTTTTAAATATCTTTAGGACGATTGCTATATTTTTTCATGCGTACTAACTCCGCGCAAAAAGGGAAGCAATTTTGTTGAGAACTGCAAGAGTCACTACATACCGCTATACTACAACTGACACTATTTCTGATGGTAGAATCATTTACAGATACACCTGAATTTGGTCTCTTATATTGTGTTCAATATATGAAATATGCATACTGTTATAAAATAATTGTTTATAGCAATTTTACCTGAATATGAAATATAATAGAAATCTTAATATATATATACAAATATGCTCAATTAGTATAAAAACATTAATTTTGAAACTGTAGTTTATTTAATGATGACATATTTTAAGAGCTATTTTTTCTTAAATTACTAATTAATTACTTGTTAATTCTTCGCATGCTATATTATTAGCCTGATTAAATAAGGTGTGAATGGACAGCTTTTTTATTATTTTGATTTCTGATCTGCTGTCATAGTCTCGGGAGACGCAAAATAAAAATCTTTAAAAGGCTCCATAGAGACGTGCAATATGTCGCACTAGCTATATTATAAACCTTCCCTTGTATCGACCTGTAAACCACTCCCTGGCATCATAATCATGATATTGTACTTGTTGAGTCAGACATATGTACCAAATACAGATGGCCAGTACGCAGGAAGATATATCTGTGGAAAAGAGCAAACATAACACAACTTAAAGTAGACCTGAACAGCTTCAGCTCTGACTTTATTGCCAGATACAATACCGACTCTGACATTGACACCATGTGGGATACCTTTTCAAAATCAACATCCAGTTTGTTGGAAAAGAACATACCAGCAAAGTTCACAACAAGATTTAGCCAACCATGGGTTAACCGTACAGTTAAGAACAACGCACGTTGTAAGAAGAAGACTTACAACAGGGCCAGACTTTCAAATCAGCCAGGAGACTGGACAGCATACAAGGATGCCAAAAGGAAATGTCAGCAAACCTGTCAGGAGACATATAATTCCTATGTAGGCAACATGATGGCAGACGACCAGAGAAGCAACCCCAAACGGTTCTACAGCTTCATCAAGTCAAAATGGAAGGATGCTTCTGATGTAGCTCCTCTTACAAGTAATGGAACAACGGGAAAAATCAGAGATCTACCAAAGCTAGACACATTTACCCACCCGTCAGTACCTGATATCCTAGTGCATCCAAATGGTGTAAGGAAACTACTAGATTCGGTTAATCCACAAGGCCACAGGACCATATGATATATCGGGCATGTTCCTGAAGACTCTGAGGGAAGAACTAATGGACATACTTACCCTGATATTCCAAACATCTCTCAACCAAGGCCGTATTCCATCTTCGTGGAAACAAGCGCACATCTCGCCAATCTTCAAGAAAGGGGATAGACCAGTTTCTCTAACTTCAATATGTTGCAAAATACTAGACCACATTATACATAGCCAAGTCATATCTCATCTAGATCATCATAACATTCTCTCTGATGCTCAACATGGGTTTAGGAAATCAAGATCATGCGAGTCCCAGCTGCTACTAACCATACAAGACCTTGCCAACAGCCTAAATGCAGGGGAACAAATTGATGCGGTCTTGCTCGACTTTAGCAAAACATTCAATAAGGTCCCACATCAGAGACTATTGGTCAAGCTGAAGCATTATGGGATACGCAGCAGCCTTCACTCTTGGATTGCAGATTTTCTACAAGTCTGGCAGCAATCCATTGTACTGGAAGGATCCAAGTCATCGTCAGCACAAGTTACTTCTAGAGTACCCCAGGGTACTGTCCTGGGTCTGTTATTGTTCTTAGTGTACATCAAGGACATGCCTACTTGTGTATCCTCCACTGCCAGACTGTTTGCAGATGACTGCCTCCTGTACAGATGCATTCAATCCACCAGGGACAGCAAGGCTCTTCAAGATGATCTCACCAATCTACAGACATGGGAAAACAATTGGCAGATGTCATTCAATCCTGAGAAATGGGAGGTAATACAAATCACCAACAAATGTAAACCACTCCAATCTCCTTCCAAGATACACAACATCAAGCTACCGATGGTCAAAGAAGCCAAATATTTGGGTGTTACTATCAGTTCCAACCTTTCATGGAAAAACCATGTTGACAATATCTGCAGTAAAGCCAATAGTAACCTAGCATTCATCCGTCGAAACACATACAGTTGTCCAAAACATGTAAAACAACAATGAATATGCATCTGTAGTTTGGGACCAATACACATAGAGGAACATCAAGAAGCTGGAACAAGTCCAACTGAGAGGAGCCAGATATGTCACTGGCGATTACAGGAGAACAAGCAGCGTCACATCAGTGCTGAAGACATTAGACTGGGACACATTGCAATCCCGACGCCAGCATGCTAGGCTTGTAATGATGTACAGGGTAGTGTACCATCTTATAGCTGTCCCTGCAGACATTTACTTGGTTCCCATGACAACAACCTGCACAAGAGGGCAAACTTCGAGATTCACGATCCCACAGTCGAATATTACTTGTCATCTACATTCCTTCTTATCGAGTACCATCAGACTCTGGAACAGCCTTCCTGCTGGACTGATCGCAACTCCCAACCTACCATCCTTCAAGATGGGGTTGCGGAACGCCATGAAGTAATCATCCTAGAACCCAGTTTTTAACCTGTATGTAATGTGATTTTAACTAAGTGCACTTGGTCCTCAACGCCACATGTACATACACTCAATTCGAGAATACTCAGTTCCTGAGAGATGAATTACTTGGAAGAAGAAGAATTCTATCCTTCTATATTTAACTAAATTAAAGTCTAAACTTGCAGATGTTGAAGAAAAACAAAAACCTGCTGGCTCCTTTTCTATATATCCTTATAAATGTTTTATTTTACATACTAAAACTTAAAATGGTGAAAATATATACGCATGGAAGAGGTTTAAATAAATCTTCTATTTACCAAGAGGCGTCATGATTTTACTTTCACTTAATATACTCGGAATATCTTTGTGTAAGTAAATTTTGGCTGAAGATGTTGCGAAACTGATGTTCAGTCTGGTACCCGACACTATCGTTCATTATGCGGAGTTGATTAGGATACCAGAATTTGAATGAAAGAAGGAGATATAAAATAATCACGGATGCTCAAGAAATGTATTTTGAAAATGAAAATAAATCATATTAATTAGTTTTATTCTAAAAAATAAACTTATATCTAATGAAAACAATATACGGAAAATTACGGAAACTGACGCACCGGAAGGCGTAGTAGCAGGTGCCCGCTCAATTACGGAAATCAGGAAATTGACAATTTTCCTACCAATTTCGAAAAGTTTGTAAACATTATTCACGTGTATTCTTCACCCTGAATCTTTTTACACACCTAAGTGACAATTTGGTATATATTGACAAACTTATAATGATTTCATCTTTTGTATACATTGCATTACACACGAGGATAACGGCTTGAAATATGTAAACAATCGCCAGCTTCGGTTCATCATTTAGAGTGGGTGGGGACAGGGAGACTTGTTTGTTTTTTTCACTGTTGATGTTTTTAACCTGAGAATGAATATGAGTTGAAGCCTAGTAAACGACTCCCTGTTGCTCACATCCCCGTCATTTCCGTACCAGCTTCACGTGTACACAATAGTTCATACGACTAGCCTTTTAAGGTATTTATTGTATATAAGTTGACATCGTAAAATGTTAATGATGTCACATTGTGTTTATCAGCAGACACGGCACTATGATTATATTCTATATTGACACACTAATGTACCATATAATTGGGTTAACACTAGAATTGTATCAGCCAATTTCCTATGAACTTCACAATGTTTTACAAATTGAATGTTCAGTAAATCTTTCACAGTTATAATTTGAAAGCAGATTTATGCTCTATTTTTCCTCTTCAGTGTAACTTCCACATCATGCATTTATGTTTTATGATGGGAACAATTTTCCATATAAAGGTGAGATTTCATAAATAATAACTAATTACTTTTACCAAGGTGACTATCTAGAGCAGTCTGTATTAAATATCAAGGAGGTATTCTGGCAAAGTGTCTGTCTGTCATGCGGAAGGTTGTAGGTTCAATCCCCAGCCATGTCTATCATAGATTTTAAATATGGTACTGGAAGTTTCCTTGATTGACATTTCACATGAAGATGATAGGTTTGGGACTGGTCAGTTTTGTATCGGTATCATTTGACTGGATGGGTGTATATGTCTATGGCTTAACAATGCTTAGAATATTGTCTCAAGTAGACACTGTTGTGAATCTGTTACTCTGGATAACAATGTACAATAAATACTGAAAATTCAACCATCCATGAATCTGTAAGCGCCTGCTGGAACAGATTCTACTCAAGGATCATACCTGTATGGAATAAACGCCCCATTCCCATATATCAGCTGAATTCCTGGTACATTTTATGCAGGAGCAACCTTTTAACAAGTGAATGACATGGTTTCGCTCTCTGACCAGGGCAGTGTGTTTTGTCTTTAAGACGTTTTATTTGCATTTATAGTACTGGTTTTACCTCGAAGACATTAACTTTGAATAAGTTTATTTGTTTATGTTGTAAAAACTTGTTCCAAAATTTGAATAAATCAAATACGTTAAAACTAACAAGTGGTCTGAATCAGATACAAGGTCTTAACGACTCTATTGGCTGAATTGATAGGGGTATTTTAACTGATTTGCAATTCATGTCTTTCATTGCCAGAGACACCTTGGTATGAAATAAATAATGAAAAACGTTTCTAAACTTTCTAGGAAATCCATAAAATATGGTTGTTTGCTGTGCTCCTACCCTGTATTTATTTTTTCATGTGGGTAGGTTAGCAGGTAGCTAAAAAATTGTATTGTAGAGTCCTATATAATTGTGTTGATATAACGTGTAAAAGGTATGTGCCAAAGAATCAATAGATTGCAGGGCTTGAATACCTTATTAAACAGAGGCCGACTGTCGGTGGCGTCCCAATTAAAAAATCATGGTTTTTTCCCAAATTGACGCTTTTTTATATATTTTTCTTACACTAGGGGATAAAAAAACAACTGGATATTAAGTATTATTGCAATATCTGATAAATGTTGGATAGAATATGATCTAAACAGTGTAACGCTTTATTTTCCAGTTTGCTATTAAAGCCGTACAAAATTTCAAACACTTTTTTTTCCAATCTCAGTGGCTTGAGTCTCTTCCCAATTTCCAGACAAAAGGCTCTGGATTGCAAAAATCTTGAAATATAAATCATAATTTTCCCCAACTCACTGCAAGTGATGTTGAGATTAATTTTTTGTAGCTTATTTAAACACTACAATCAAACCTGTGTAAGTCACCACCTCTATTAAGCAGCCACTTGTCTTAATCAGCTAATTTGTTATTTCCCATTTCAAAGCTTTTAGAGCAAATTAACCTGTCTTAAGCAACAACCTGTCTTAAAAGGCCACTTTTGCTCCTACCACTAAATGGCTGCTTAAAACGGGTTTGACTGTTTTTACATAAAAAAGATTTTCCTGATAAAAAATATTTAAGAAAAGTTTCATGATAATTAAATGATCCTTGTGATTAAGACATACCGGTAAATTGTATCATATATAAGAGGGTCCTGTGTGGCCAAGTGGTCTAAAGCCCCGTTTCAAGATCACTGACCTCTCACCGCTAAGGACTTGTGTTGAAGTCCCACTCACTCCAAAAACTTTATGTGAAAGTTTGTCAGTTGCTTGCAGAAGGACAGTGGTTCTACAAGAGATTCATTCTGAGGTCTTCCTCCACCAATACAACAATAAAAAAAATGTCACATATAAAATGATTTTGACAAATACAGAAATGTTGTTCATGTTTTTGATGTATTATAAGTCAACAAGTTTATAATTTTATGGTAGGGTATTATATAAAAAAAGAAGCCAATTTGCATGAAAAATGGTTTGACTATCATGTGTTCAGTTATATGCCCTTCAGTCATAAAAAACCCACTTTTATTCTTGTAAATAGAAAAAAAAAAGATTGAAGGGCTTTTTTTTTATATTTTTTTTATTTTCAAGATGAAAACAAAAAAACACAAAAAAAACACTCAGTAGTGTTTTTTTACACTGGTGGCAGACTAGAGAAAGGTTTATATAAGCTTTGAGCTTTCTTAGCAATCCAGTTAAAATAATGCTTGTATCCAACTAAACAGACACACATGGTCCTTTTGTTAAAAGTTTTCAAAAGATTATTAATGGCTAATTTAATGTGATTATATCATTGTGAAGATGACTTTCTGTCACGTGATCTTTAATGACGCTACATACCACATGTTTCTGGGTATTTGTCCATATCTCTGCTGAGATAACTTCCCCAGACATACACTGGAGGCCCAATGTTCCTACCTCAGATACAGTAACATTCCTCAAGTTGCTCACTGATAACAGGGACATTATTGCATACAACAGGTTATCTGAATAGTTTTTTTTATAAACAAAATGTTGAACTATTACAATATACAGTCAAACCTGTCTTAAGCAGCAAGTCAATTGAATGAGAAAAAGTGGCCTTATAAGACAGGTTCTTACTTAATACAGGTTAATTTGCTCTAAAAGCATTGAAATGGGAAATAACAAGTATGTCTGCTTAATAGAGATGGCCGCTTACACAGGTTTGACTGTATTGATAAAATAGTTCTATTAAACAGTGCTGGGTAGGTAATTTTTCATTACATTGCCATAGTCGTTACTTTATCATTATTTTAACATAAATTCTATCAGTTTACAGTTTATTGGTCAAACCTGTCTTAAGCAGCCTGTCAAGGGAATGGGTAAAAGTGGCCTTTTAAAACAGGTTGTTGCTTAATACAGGTTAATTTGTTCTGAAAGTATAGAGATGGGAAATAGCAAATGTGGCTGCTAAAGACAAGTGATTGCTTAGTAGAGGTGACCACTTACACAGGTTTGACTCTATATTAAAACTTATTTTTTATTGCTACATATACTCATAGTCAGATAATTAATAGTCACAGACTGACAAACATAAAATTGTCTTAAAATGTAAATCATTATTTTTCAAAATTTCAGAAAATGATTTTTTCAAATATTTATTCTCACTGACCCGGTATTGCTTTAAGGATATCTTTTTAAACAGTCTAAAAATATATTGCAAAGGGATTTCTTAACTTCGCCTAAGTGTCAACGTAAGACTACAACAGATTTTCAGGTAAAAATTGGAATGCATTTTGTAACATCAAATGAGTTGCGTGTATAATTTCATTTTGGTTTACATAATTTAGAATTTGGTTCATTGTATAAAATGTCTGAATGATCATTTCAGGGAGTATTTAAGTGATATTTTTAGAATGGAGATTTCGTTTAAAGTTTACCACTCCAAAATTTTAAAATATGGCTTTTGCTTCATTTTTGTGAATTTGAAATACTAAAACACTGGGATTTTATGTACCGGCATTTATGATATAAAAAGATGCTAAAATATCCAATTAAAAAGTAATTGTATTTTTTATGACATTTATATAGTGTTTTTATCCTGCTACGTGACGGTGTATTACCTTACATAATTGTAAACTCCCCACACTCTTTAAAGGGATTATATTGGCATATAACCATCAATTCCCTATCCTAAATACACACGCCCAGCATTAAGATACACTTATAACGTTTTTGTTTTTGTTTACATTTGCCATTTTCAACAAACCACTTTCTGGTTTCCGATCAATCACCGGATAACATCGTGAAGACTTGTTTCCAATCTCGTTTTCGAGGCTTTGTTCGGGAAGTTTACGGAGTTCAATGTAAATATTGCGCAATACTTTATTGCGGGACGTATTAAAGTTTTGGCCAATATTCAATTACTGTTAATTTGATAACTTTCAAGTAAATAAAGTCTATACGTCAATACATAAGCATTATTTTGTACACACTGCATACAGGAAAAATCTGGATAAACAGCGTGTTTGTATTACTTACCAATATAATCCCTTTAAAAAACCACTAAACTTTCATATTATATTAAAATCCACTACCTATTTACTGAAAAACAGACTTTGGTGACAGATTGGAAGCTGTGGTGTGGGAATGGTGGTATTGGGGGATTGGAACTTAGATTCCACTTTAGAAATTGGCTTTGTATAAAATTGATCTTTAATCATACTTAAGATTGACATAGACTGCCTGTATTTTGTGGTGCAGATTGCTACATCTACCCAGATTAAATGATGTGCATTGTTTGTGCTACTAATGTTGATTACTGTCTGACTGTTGTCTGTATTTTAGCTACTTAGGTTAATGACGGCTGTCTTTATCATTCCAGATAGAAGTACCAAGCTATAACAGTTCACTGATGCTGATTTGAAGACGAAATGTCGCTGATTAATGGTAAGAAATGTTCTAGTGATTGTTTTTATACCCCACAAAAGACATTGTGTCTCATTATCAATCGTCTCTCACCACTGATTTAAGTGGGAAAGTTATCACTTACTTGCGGAGATGGGGTGTGATCAAATACTGGTTTATCCCTTTACTCCATAGATGCACGTTTTCCTGCACCAATCACAGAAGGCCTTTGAAAACAGTGCACTGTTTTCCACTCTGTCAGTTAATATAAACATAATGCACCCATTGCTGATACATGGTGAATTAATGCTTTCAATATTAGAGGTGTCCAAAGGCGTCTATATGAAGTAAAGGGTTATCCCAGGAAACAGTGGTTAGGTTAACTGATTGTCTGTTAGCCCTCGATGGCATAAAAATGACTCTAAATATGCAATCAATCAATCAATCAATCAATCAATCGTTCTTATACCCCACAACAGAAGCTCTGCATGCTTCATGTATTGGAGCTATAAATGAAAACTTATATTACTCAAATAAACAGCTTGTATATCATAAAACAATAATTCAAACGTAAAAAATCAATAAAAACAGAAAATAGGCCCACACAAACAAAATGGTAATGTCAAAGAATTTCAGTCAGTAATATTGTTTCTAGTTTGATGAGCAAAAACACTTTGCTATACGTTTTCTAATTAAATTGATTATAAGTGAGACCATCCTTAAAAAAATATATTTGTTTGCTGTTCTCAGACCCAGTTTTTTCATATTGGTAGGTAGCTAAATTTTTTTGTGTGTCGATTTTTAATTTTGCATAACCATTTTTAAGAAAAATTGATAGAAATCATGAAAAAAATTTAAACACTTTGTGGAAGTCAATAAAAAAGTTTGGGTAGCTGCAATTTGAGTGGGTAGGAAGGAGCACAGCAAACGATAAATTTTTTAAGGATGGCCTGACTAGGCGAAGAAATGTCTGCTAAGTAATCGTGGCCCATGTTCCTGTGAACAACTTGAATAACACAATGTGGGTACATCAGGTACTACAGGTTTCTTGTCAGATATTTTATTATGTAGTTGTGTTATTGGATCTGCCTATATAGCTGTATACATTAGTCAGTAAAGAACAAATACTAAATATTGTAACATAAAATGTTTGGTCATGTTAATAGTCGCTTCTCCCTGAATTCCTCTTGCTTCTTCCTATCTTACTCAAACTTTAACACTTGTCATTTACTAAGGAATTATATAGAGAAGGAAAGGCAACTGATTGATATTTTCTGAACGCTCGTGTTTTCAAGCAAAATCACATGATATCTCGTTTTCAAAAAGCTTAACTTCCATTCATCTCAGGAACACAAATCAAAATTATTACATTACAAAATGAAATTCTCATCAAAACAATACCATTCCCAGCAAATTGTGTTTAAAATTGTTGAAGAACTTCTAAGGCCTAAATAAAAATAGTGTTTGTTTCCCCTTGCGCGACCGACCCACGAAAAAAGCACCGACTGAAAAAATTTTATTGGGGAAAATTTCTGAGTTTTTTTTTTAATTTTCGACCGCTCCGGGCTTATCTTAAAAATCGGACAAGCGAGTTTTCACAATACACAGGTCTGCAAATATCTCTATTCTATACAACACATGTGAAACTGTTGCTTATAGACCATAACTAATCAGTAAAAACAATTGACCCCCGTGGTGTTTACTGCATGCCCGATATTGCGACTTCTGAAAACCTCTCATGAATATTCATTTATCTATTTTTACTCCTCTAATGTGATTGGGGGGTAGCTTTGAACATAAATTAATCTATTTTAAATAACGGCTATGATTGGTCGGATATCTACGACCACGGTATACACAGCGTTAAGTTCTGGTATTTTAATAAATATTTCATAGATTTAAAATACAGTATAACTTCCATATATCGAACTTCAATATATCGAATTTCTCGGTATATCGAACTTTTTCTCAAGTCCCAACTTTTTTCCTTCTAAATCTATATGGAAAAACCGCAAATATATCGAAGTTATACATATCGAATTTTTCAGTATATCGAAGTTTTTTCACGACCCCAAAGAGTCCTTTTACACATCATTAACCATTTATGTATCGAATATCGATTACCTGTTCAAAATTTCTTGCGGGAGTGATGTACATGTATTTCACACCTGCGGTGCACCATTGCGATAATCGTAGGAACAAAGGCCCCGCTGATCATATAGCGTAAAGTCCCTTCGAGTGCTCAGATAAATGTTTGTTAGGAGTCACACTTTAATAAACATTTGATTACTTAAAGGCAGAATGGTGATAATTTACTGATAAAAACAATAACTTCGTGTACGCAAACATGGCGGCTGCGTCTGTCATGATTACAAATACGTGATACGTGATTAAATAACGTACGTGTAAATCGCACGCATTGTATGACGTTTAGTTTCGTATCATGTTATCTTACAAGTGTAATTTATGAACATTTATTTATGTTTATTGTACATGTATGTTGATGTTTTATTCATGTGTGTTTGTACCAACTGATGTGCTGATGAAATATTCATGTACATGTATGTGCTTATTTTCGTATACCGGAAGTGCTCCATGTAAGTTTTTATGTTTGTACATGTTTGTAGTGCTATAGTTATAATGATTTTTAAATGACATGCAGGAATTCAATCAATAATAAACTCGATTTAATTCAGTTTTTTTTTCAACTTACCCTTACTAGTAAACGTATGACAGGTAGATCTACGGTTATTTACATGTTGCAATCTCATTAACAATCAAACTTTTACCATTACCATCGAGTGATCCAGACATGCACATATATCGAAGTCCCGGTATATCGAACTTTTCATGACGGTCCCCTGAACTTCGATATATGGAAGTTATACTGTAATTGGAACTGCATGTACGTAAATTATCTTCTATGACTGTGACCAGGGGCCGGCAAAAGCACTCGTCCTTACGACTGGTTTTTGTCTGCGGACGAGTGATTTTTGCCAGTAACTAGTCCGTCGGACGAGTAAACCTTTTGGCAGAGATCGAAAAATAAACAATATGAAAACTGTAAAGAAGGTAATGATCCAAAGTCATTACGGTATTAATTCTTTCTATATTTCATTGCTGTAAATATAATTTGTAAATTTGACATTTAACGATCATCAACGATAACTTATCATGCAATTTCTTGTCAAGTCCCAAGGACATTTTCTTTAGAAACCATTCGGCATAATTTTTTTATAAGGTATCGAGACGTGCATGCGCAGTTTTTTAATACTGGTTTAAAAATCGGACTTTATGGTCTTCGGAATATTTCCCGGTCTCCGGAATATTAACAGTCTTTTTGCGTTTTACATGTTACGGAGGCTTGAATGCATTTACTTTTTATGTTTACCCCAAGCTGTTTGTATTCGGAACAAAAGCAATATATAAACATCAACAAACTTAATGTTTATTGCATTATCATAACGGTTAAAGCTAGTGGTGTACTTACTGTAAATGAAGTAATAAAACTATTTAAGGTAAGATAAGGTTATCACAACGTGCTTCCAAAATAGACACTATTTTACTATAACTTTTTGGACAAGTGAGTTTTCCATATGGATGAGTACTTTTTACCAGTCCACTTGCCTGACAGACGAGTGCTTTTAAAAGTTTTTCCCGACCCCTGTTGTGAAAATGTGAACGTTGATATTTAAATCGAGTATACGGTAAAAAAAAAGTGGTAGGGGTATTATAGTAATACATTTAAATATGATTTAAATATAGTATTGAAAACAACAATTAAGATAAATTGTCTTTTTAATATTTGAAATATAGTTTACTAGTTGCACTTTTCTAGATCATAGACTGCCAAGTTCTCTTGGATGAATTGAATAGCTTTGTAGGCTTGACATTGCCATTGTTGTGTGTTATGACATTTAGTAATCATAAGAAAAGAGAAAGATATTTAAAATAATGATTCGAATTAACACCTGCTCCCACACTCCACAGAGTGACAGAACAGATATGATAGTCAATAAAGAACAAAGACAAAATACAACTTAATAAGTTGGTCATACTTATAGAGACAAAGTCAGTTCTCCCTGAATTTCTCTCACTTCTCCCGGTCTTGTTCAAACTCTAAAACTTGTGATTTACACATGCATAATGTTATAGGGAGCTAACCTTACATAAAAATTATTACATTTAAGTCTTTTTATGTTTAATTATTTTATATTTTATCGCAAAGTGTATTGGTAATAAAAATCTGGGCAAGTGAATCTTTGATCAGGGCATGTTAGTACTACTTCTGGTAGTTTATTTTGATAAACAATGTTCAGAAACTGTATTATTATATAGAATGACTAATACTAGAAAATTTGACTGCAGTTACTAAAACTGTTGCATTTAATAATACCAATGAACTATATTAAATAATGCCAACATATTAATACTTATTATTCTATATACAGTTTCATTTTTTGATATAGTTCTGTAAGCATTTTTAAATGCCAACAGTTTAAGTAACTGCTGTCCGATTTACTTATACTAGTCATATTGTATTCAGTTTCATTTGTCAATCAAAATAAACACAGTTCAGTTTATTACATATAAATGTTATACAAATACTATTCATTTTTACAGTTTTTCTTAGTTTTCAATCCTTCACTTTTACAAGCAATGTAGTTAGTATTGAGCACATTTAATACATGTAATATAAATTATGTTGTTGTATTGGAATAGCCATATCAGTTAATAAAATGTTGAGTTTCTCTGTTTATCAATACATGTATGTTTTTTATGGACTTCAAAAAAAAAAAAAAAAAAGCCTACCTACCTACCCAGTTCTAAAATCTAGGGTCGGGCAAGGGGAAACAGAGATATTTTTAAGTGTGGCCTAATTTAAAAATTTGTTTACTTCAGATTAGTTGAAGATCATTTTTCATGATCGAAATATTTTCAATCATGTAAGATAACATACAACTTACATTTTATGTACAAGAAATTAGTTGCTTTTAAATTACGAATGATTATTTGCCAAATAATAAATCCTTCATGTGCTATTTTATAAACATTAAGTCAGGAGCTGCAAGTTTAAGTCCTAGTCATTTACACATGCCTATTGTTAAGGGAAGATAACTACTAAAAATACGACATAAAAGAAACCGAAAAACAAATTTTGCAAATTAATATTCCAATAACATGCAAGCTTTTCTCCCATTTTATTTCTCCAACCTCTTTTTCCTGATCTAGAAAAAACACTAATTATTATGAATATATACCTTATGTGTTAACCTTGACATTTTAGATAGTGACCAGGCAGCAGAATGCCTCGATCACTTACAGACAATGTTGTGGGAGTCTGGCGACCATTCCCAGGATGAAGATATTACATCGCTCATCTGTATGCTGCAAAGTCCACTGTTTCGACAGCTACTGGTTCTCCAGGACTCCATGCAGGAGTTGGGGCAGGTATGTGATCAATGGAGGTGATATGGGTCATGTATGTTTGTGTTTGGTAATTGGAACAGTTTGGATAAAAACTGTCATCAGGCTAAAGCCATAATAAATTAATTGCTAGATTATCATCCCCATCCGCCTCCTTATTTTCATGCCGCCCCGACCCTTTTTATTTTCAAAAAAAATATAATTTAAAAATAAGAAATGAAAAATAAAGTCCTGTCGCTCTCCTCGTTTTTAAGAAAAATTTGGATGATAATCTAGCAAAAATTTTATAACGGCCTAACCGGTGTGGACTTGGTTTATAACCAGTCTGGACTAGGTTTATAACCAGTCTGGACTTGGTTTATAACCAGTCTGATCTTGGTTTATAACCAGTCTGGACTTGGTTCATGCTCAACTGAGTTTATCCTCAGTTCAACTATTGAAAGACGTGTTTTCATTGTGATATGAATTTCATTTGGTTTGCTCTTGTTCGGTCATTAAACGGTCAAGCATGAATTTTAAATTTCAAGTTTATATAGGGTTGTCAAAGTTAGTTGTCACTGTCTACTCCTATTTTCATGATCCAAGTAATATAATCTATGATTTATTAACTATTTGGTATTTTTGTAGTTCACAACTTACCCACTTTTTATTTGCTATCAATTGCTTAAGGCAGAAAAAAAAGCAAAATTCAATGTGCAAATACAGTTATGTGCAAGTTTTATATTAAGTGTTTGTTGTGATACCTATATCAGTCGTCAAGATCTGTACTTCTCTGATTTCTATTTCATTGCTAAATGGTTGATGCAAAAAAAGAAAAGTGAAGATTCTTTAAAAGTAACATGTGAAAACACTGCTTTTCCAGTGTCAGATTAAGTGTTGTAAGAAACATCAGGCCTAAATTAAATAATAGTGTGGTTTTGGTTTCGTGACCATCCATATTATTTCCCGCCGTCCCTAAACATTTATTTCCTTTAGAAAATCAGCCGTATCTGTTCTGTCCACAATTTTTCGTACCCGGTGGCGACGGTTCAGCTGTATTGTAGGCCTTTAGCTTTTATTCCCAATCGGCGGGAGTGTGGCCTCCAGCAAGTGCTGTCTCGCCATCGTGTATGACAAGTGTGTCCACATACAAACATAACATATACTCACAGAAAACAGATAGTATCGACAATGCAAAATAAATAATTTACCTACCCTATTTTACAAGCTCAGCTCTGTTCAAAAACTTAATATGAGAAAATGCGAGAAAATTTGCCAATTCCTTGTGGAAGGATGGATTATAATGCACGCTCAAAAATGAGATATTATTATATAATCTTTAATTGATATTATGAATAAATGAATTGTGTTTTTTGGCATGTCAACACTTAATTAGTTAAGTTTATACTAATTTTTATTTTAGCTTGATTGCGATGAAAGCTCAGAGCTTATATAAACCGCTCTTGAGTCTGCTTCCTGGGTAGACCCAGTACTGAGTGTTGTCTGCTTCCTGGGTAGAACCAGTACTGAGTGTTGTCTGCTTCCTGGGTAGAACCAGTACTGAGTGTTGTCTGCTTCCTGGGTAGAACCAGTACTGAGTGTTGTCTGCTTCCTGGGTAGAACCAGTATTGAGTGTTGTCTGCTTCCTTGGGTAGAACCAGTACTTAGTGTTGTTTTATGAGAGGCACCTGGTCGACCGGGGGATCGAACCTGCAACCTCTGGGGTGAGCGGCCAACATTCTATCCATTAGGCTACCGCCCCACTTAAAACACTTAATTAAAAGAGAAAGGCATATTAATACATGTTCGAAATTCTTATGTTTTTTCCTTGTTTATTAGGTAAACGATAGCCAAGGTCTTCAAAATTATGACTTCAATTTCTTACCGGAGCTACAACTTGAGTCCAAGGGTGTTTCGAGTCCTGTTTTTGAACCAGAACCTGAGACCCCTGAAGTTCAGGAACCCTACTACCAGCCTACTCAGGGTTACAACCAGGAGCTCCAAAGAGTGATAGAAACAGCTGCCATGGGTCGAGAAGTAGAGACACTGAAAATGTTCAAACCAGAGAAGCAGTCACTGGGGTTCAGTGTTGTGGCCAACCCTGGGGAGATTGGGATATATGTGCAGGAAATACAGCCTGGGGGCATAGCTGACAGGTATGTGTGTTCTCCTATAGTTCACAAAGTCTTAACCTGTACTGATAAACATGCTGGAGTTACTTTTAAAATGGTCTTATAGATTCTTTGTGGCCATAGCAAGGCCCCATTATCTCAGTCGGTAACATGTCTCACTATCAATCAAGGGGTCATGGTTGATACACGACATTGTGTCTCCTTGCCATTTGTCTCTCGCAGGTAATTCAAATGAGAAAGTTATCAGTTACTTGTGGAGACGGATGCGCTGGAGTACTGGTTAACCTTCCAGTATATTCTTTATGTATAGAGGGTGATTCAACAAAGTCAAATCTTCATTGAGGTACATCATAGTTAAGTAATATGCCCCCCCCCCCCCCCCCCATTTGTAAATGAAAGACGAGCCTTGATTTTTATTTATAGTGAAACATGCTAAATATGATGATTTTAACTGATTAATACAAGTTTTACTAGTGAAATGTAAAAAATACAGATTATTTATATTAAAATAATTTTTTTGTGCAAGTCTAAAAGTAAATTATTTAATTAGTACTTGGACAATGATGAAAATATATAGATACATTGAGTATGTAAATGTTGTATTATGTAAATGTCATCTATAGATTAAGGTGAACTTTTTAACATACCAGTGTTGTTTTTTAGCTCACCTGAGCCAAAGGCTCACAGATGAGCTTTTGTGTTCGCCTGGTGTCCGTCGTTTGTTGTCCGTCGTTAACTTTTAGCTTCTAACAACTTCATGTCAGAAACCACTGGGCCAATTTTGATATAACTTCACAGAACTGTACCTTATATGACCCTCTACCAATTTTGTTCAAGTCATCTTGGTTCGTCAAAAAACATGGCCACCAGGTGGCGGGGCAAGTTTTATTAGTAAATATTTAAAAAAGTCTTCTTGTCAGAAACTACTGACTTGATTTTAAAAATAATTTCACAGAAATGTTCCTTGGAGGACCCTTCACCACATTTGTTCAAACCGTAGTGATTCATAAAAAAACATGGCGGCCATATGGTGGGGCTAGTTTACTATATAAGTTATAGTAAAAACAAAAAAATCTTCTTGTCAGAAACCACTGGGCCAATTTTGATATAACTAAACAGAAATATTCCTTTGGTGACCCTCTACCAAGTTAGTTCAAGCCATCTTTATTCGTCAAAAAACATGGCCATCAGGGGGCGGGGCAAGTTTAATTAGTAAAAACTTAAAAAATCTTCTTGTCAGAAACTACTGGCTTGATTTTAAAATAATTTCACAGAAATGTTCCTCGGAGGACCATTCACCAAGTTTGTTAAAAACGTAGTGGTTCGTCAAAAAACATGGCAGCCAGGGGATGGAGTTAGTTAACTTTATAAGTTTCAGTAAAAACTTAAAAAAATCTTCTTGTCAGAAACCACCGGATCGATTTTAAAACAATTTTGCTGAAATGTTCCTTGCGTGACCTTTTACCAAGTTTGTTCAAGCCATTGTGATTTGTTTAAAAATGAGGAGCTAGTTTACTATATAGGCAGCTGAAGTAAAAACTTCAAAAGCCTTCTTGTCAGAATCTTCTAATCTAATTTTGATGTAATTTCACTGACATTTACCATGGGTGAACCTCTACAAAGTTTGTTCCAGCCATTGCGATTCGTCGAAAAACAGAGTTGCCAGGAGGGGAGGCTGGTTTTCTTTATATGGATATATTGTGAAAACTTTCTTTTATATCTTATATCCAAATATCCACACGTTATGGCACAACTCTTCTATACATCAGTTACATCTTCAAAACAAATCAAAATTCAAACAACTTGCCCATCTCGTTTTTCTGGAATTTTCAGTGTACATGTATTATATAATCTACTTAAGTTGGGTGACTCAATGTCACTTAGGTGAGCGATATATGGCCATCTTGGCTCTCTTTTTTCTCTTTTTGGAGATTTTTTTGAGAACAGCTTGTTCAGATGTTTTTCCAGAACAGTTTCTTTATCAGAGATTGATTATAGATGATGATTTACGGAGAACCTTTTATTCAAATCCAGTCCATATTCATTATATATGCAGTAACAACTATCAAACAAATCCAAGAAGTATCAATCTTTTAAATGTAAACTTGAAAGAGGCTAGAATGTTCTATTTTCTATAAATAACGTAGACTGGTTTGACGGAAAGGCGGTTGTTTATTGGTGAATGTGGAATCAATGCAATACTGTTGTCATCATAAATATATATTTATTTACACATATTCCTTTTACGAGTATGGTTTATTGGTGTTCATTTCTATAAAATAAACTACCTGTCTAGATGTAGAATATCTTAAAAAGAAATTGAAATAAATTGAGTACATATAAAACTGTCTTTTGATACCAACCATGAAGGATAGAAGTTATCATCATAGCCAAACAGATCTGTTTCCCTACAATTTCATTGGCTGAAATGGCCCAAGTGACAGTTCTAAACCAATGAAATTGTTGATGATGCATTAGTCGTGTTTCTAGTAATAGACCTTCAAACAGTGCACCAAAGATAAAGTCTCGGTCGTTTTCTTTTGACTGAAATGCTGGAAAAGTGATGATAAAGCAACAACAAATACTCCTCCCCTAGCAGTTATATCACCATACACCATTCCACAGCTGACATCAGATACAATACATGCCCCACCCACTAAAATAGTGATAGCCAGAAAATGACAGTTGTATGACAATGAGAAACAATGAATGACCTGTCGTGTGTGCATTAAATAGAACTATGATCAGACATGCTGAAGGGGTGACTACAAATCTGCTGCTGTAGCGCACTCCATGAAAAACTATTTATAAAATGTTTAACTAAATGTGAAATAGGCTGTGTGTTTTTTTTATTGCTCTCAAATCTTTGGTCTGGATGGCATAAGATAATATCTCCAACACAAAATATAAAAGTTTGATTCTATTTTTAGCTCTACTGGCCAAAGGCCAGAAGTGCTTATGCGATGGCGCGTTGTCTGTCGTCCGTCGTCTGACGTCTGTTGTCTGTTAGCAGCACTTTCTCAGAAACCACTAGGCCAATTAAACTGAAACTTCGGATGGGTGTTTCTATTGCATAGGAGACTATTCAGAAGATTTTTTTTTTCATCTGAAATTCAAGATGGCCGCCGTTACTAACAATAGTCCAAAACTTAAAAAATCTTCTTCTCATGAATGGCCCAAAATGTTTATGTAGTAATGATGACCAACTATAGTTTTGTTAGATTTATTAGAATGGTGTCCCTAGAGTTAAAAATGACCTTGCCCTGATGTTTCTATTACATAGTAGAATTTCAAAAAGTGCTATGGCTAATATGAGTCAGTAGAGCGTCCTCAGGCCCTCTTGGGCGTCTTGTTAAAAGAGTTGCCGTGTCCAAATGTTGCTAATTTGAAAACTGATAAAACAGTAATATACAGCTGTAACATACCTGCAAATGAATTACTAGACTCACAAGCACATGTTGTCCTCAACAGATGGATAACACAATTATAAGTTCTCCATTTGTTAATCTGCTATGTGACCAGAATACTGTCAATAAAAAAACTTGCACACACTAGACACTAGACACTTTTCAACCATCTATTCATTTTGTTACACACTTGAAAGTTTGAAGTTCAGTAGGTAACCTGTTTATGAGGAAATGTCTTGAACAGATGGGGTAAGGGATATTTCTTACAGGATTTAGGATGATATGTAACCCCAGATAAGTGGAGAACAGGAATATTCTACTTCTTTAAGACATCTTCTATTAGTTCTAATGTCAAAAATGCAAATGCTACTTGGCAAGCCTAGTTTTAAGAAAAAAATGCACAAGGATCAATCCTCCAACTGATTAACACATGGTATATTAGGGTTAGACACAACCTAATCATACAACAGACTGGGAACCAAAATGTAGTGCTCAAAACAATGTGCAAGGTCTGATTAGCTTGGGGAGTCAGCCAGTAGAGCACCTGACTTGATCAAGGGGTATTGAGTTTGAACCCCCGCCCAGTCTCCATGTTGACTGATATACAACATTGTGTCTCATTAACATTTTGTCTTTACCGCTGATTCAAGTGGGAAAGTGATCAGCTACATGCGGAGATGGATGTGCTCGAGTACTGGTTAACCTTTCAGGATCCCAGAAAAGAGTGGTTTGGTTAACTGCTCATCTGTTGGCCCTCAATGGCAAAAAATTATGCTAAGTATTCAATTAATCAATTGATTAAAATTACGTAAAGACTGGAATGAGATTTTTTTTTCACCTGGTAGGGTAGATGATCAGCTGATTCTTAAGTTTGAGTTTGGGTTTCCTTGATACTGTTGAACATTGGAAGGGTAGATAACTGTGGAAGCTTTTCCTGACAGTAAACTAATGATTGAGATGACTTGAGTTGTTCAATAAATTTGAGTTACAGTCAGAATTTATTTTAGTTGGTAATCTTAGAGATTAGTTACATTTCAATTATATGAACCAAATCTGATACTGGTGTCCAAGTAGGGACTCAGTCACTGTGAAGTTTTGCTCTCTTTTTTTTTTGGTTAAAATATACAGTCGTAACTTGTCCATGCAGCCACCTCTTATAAGTGGTCACCTGTGTTATCCTATAAAAAGTACATGTATTAAACAGTCACCTCTTTATTGCTGCCAGCGGCCAGACTATTTCATACCAAACACTGCCCGTAAGTGGTCAGGTTCATGCGGTCAGATGTGGCCGCTGACTGTGATCATTTAGCTGTTTTAGCTGGCCGCTATTCCAATCATATTGTATAATCCCGTGATCAATTAACGCTTCTGCTTCTGTTATGAAAACACACCACTTTACCCAGAGTGAGCAAGTAACAATATTTTTCATACCATAATGAGATTGACTGTCAATATATATACAATGTCTGCCGCGAAAAGAAATTGTTTGACTTTGGATGGACGTGTTAGGATGGTTAAACGTCTGAATTCTGGGAAAAGGTGTTGATAAAACACAGATTCAGAATGTGTCCAAACGTAACTGCAAGATAGTTGAAGAATACGAGCTACAAATTCTTTCTGGATTGTAAGTCTGCTAAATTAAAAATCGATGATATAGAACTGGATTAATTTTATGCTAAATTGTAATCTAATGAATTTTTAGTTAAATAATATAAATTATTAATTATTTATTTAAATGTTCTTCTATATAAAATACTGTCAGTTCAGATGTTTTTTCTCATTCACCGCCATACATAATTCCAAACAACTTTCAGGCATTGTACAACATGCACCATGCATGAGTGATCACTTTCTTACATAAAAGAATTATAAACCCTCCATTAAGCAGCCACCTGTGTTAAGCAGCCAGTTTGGACATTACCCTTTGGTGGCTGCTTAATACAGGTTAGACTGTATAATTTTTTAAACTGTCCCCATGTTTTAAAAATGTCCCCCTCATATCTCACTTCATGTTGTTGTTTTGCTCATTTGCTCAGATCCTTGACAGAACATTGCAATCCCTGTAGGACAATCATCATTATTTTTGTTTTGTACTGTACTGCATTACAAAAATGGACAGAAAATCGTACATATGCTGCCTTGTCATTTCCATGATTGGTGATTTGTCTTCAATTATGTACACACCATTCACATATATATTCAAGTTTCTGTTCCGAAGACCTCTAAGTGGCGGAATCAATAATTTGTGATTAGTGGCCATAGAAATGGTATTGTTCTGAGAATTAACTGTCCGTATGTTGTTGTCTAATGTCTGTTTTTCTTCATTTCCCCCGCGCCAATATCACTTGTCTATTGCATTAAGGTGAAATACTCATCATTCTGATTGGTCTCCGCCAAATAATATTGCTTGCTTATCTAACTACCACCGTAATAGAAATGATCATGCAACGAGGACATATTTTCGCTAATCCCACTGCTGAATCTTTTTCAGACGCAGCTGTTGATATAACCATTTCATTCTTTTTTAAATTATTTTCCGTTTCCATCATTTGGGAAATTCAAAACTGATAAATGAATGCTTAGCAGTGTAAAATTGCTAGTCAGATCATATATCTTATTTTCTGGCTTACGTAGTGCAAGGAAATTGGGCAATTTATTTTACGTTTTCTCAATTGAATTATGCTAGAGAAAATGAAAGACACAGTGTTTTATTTGATCAGCTCACAGTATATCTGCGTTCCCAGTCCCAATTTTAAAACCCAGTTACTGGTAGAGCAAGACTGATGGGATTGGTGTCTCGGTGAAGTTGGAGTTGTTTCCCTTTATATTGTAAGGAAGATTAAGTGAGTGAGGGAATGAGAAAAACTGGTGATATCCAGGCTCACCTGGAGGAAAAATCAATATGGAGGACTTGAGCATGATGCTTCTGCAGTGGATAATTCAAATCAAGCACAAGCCAGACAATATACTGGCAAATAAATTCATCCAACCTGTATCACAGCTTCATTCCTTTTATATCTGATGTGTGTTCGGGGTGGGGGGACATTGAAACAGTTTTAATGTGGAACGTCCAAATATATTAATTAATAAAATATCAATAAGATTCTTCAGATGCTACAGATTATATAATATTGTATGACACAGAATACATACCGTATTTACCCTATGTATTGGGACACCCTATGTTTTGGGACACCCTTATTTTTCAGGAAAATAATTATTTTTTTGATAATAAGAATTGGGACACATTAGAATTTTTTAAAAAATCTGATAATTTTTCGTCCCTAAGTTTTGGGACACCTATATTTTTCTTTTTTTTGGACATTGTTATCTCCGAAAAATGCGAAGTTTTATAAATTTTAATCCCAAAATATCCATGAAAAACATTGCCTGTACATCGTAATTTTCTATTTCTGATAATAATTAAAGATTAGGTAAAATAGTTATTGCTCTCTTTATTATTTAAAGTCTATAATTTGCCATACCTGTAACTAAATAATTCCTTTGTTATAAGTTTTAATCCCGAATTATACATGAAAAAAAACAACAACATTGCCTCGGGCATCGTTCCTTTGCATGTAAACGTGTGATTAAACAATCAGGTGGTACATAGCCTGCTTACACAATGCCCCAATTAACTGACCTATTTATATCTAAACACCGATTTTATGACGCTGTTTTGTTGTATGATTGACAACTGTTTACACGACACCACAACAAACTGATATTAATTTATCTTTAAACACATGTTCGTTTCGCCGAAGTGAAATAACACGCGACGTTAAAGTGATGCAAGAAACTGTCAGAGTTGACGTCATCGCATATTGGCAAAAGGTCAAAATTAAATTGTGTCGGTGGAAAAAGAAATAGACATAAGCGTGTAATGTACATACAATTCTTTAAATTTAATGGGTATAGAGACTGTAAGCAATGTATTGATGTTTTATGCATAATAAAATATATTACACGAAAATTTATCGGCATTATTTTTTTTTAACAAATATAACTTGATATAGAATTGTATAAATGCCGGTAGAGAATGCATCACTCGTGTCCATAAGATTAGTACATAACCAATCGAGATTGAAAATTTAGACTGGTTCACATTTATTTATTATACTTTACCGATACCGCAATGGTAATTTTTGTGGAATAAGTCTGACTTTGTTCTATGACATGTTCGTATGATGAAATTGACATGATGCCGTGTGTATTTTATTTATGAATAGCGAGGGATTTTCCAAAATACTTAGTTTTATTTTAAATGATTAATTGGGTCATTTTTGTGCCGATAAAAATTATGAAAATAAGTTGGTTCTTTCTTTTTTGGGAAATCTCTCGCTTGTCAATGGTTAAAATATGTGTTGGGGTGCATTTATGCGCGAGTCATCAAAAGAAGCGCGAGTAAGAAGGCAGCACGATTTCAACCAATTATATCGTCAAAAAGACAACTGTTCTCTGATTGGAAAATGTTATTTTTTTAACCACACCCAGTTTCAAACAAACAATTACCTTTAATTATTTTCTATTTCAATATAAAAAATCTTTGTTATAATCTTAACTATAGTGCCCCTTTATTTAATTCTCAAACTGTGTCAAACTGACGCACATGTATCGGCATACATCAAAAGAGTTTTGGTCGGCGTACTTCAAAGCACGTGGGCACGCTACATCGAGACTGAAGTTTTGCAAAGTATAAAAGGAAATTACAATACAATTTACGGATAAGGGTGTTTTGTATTTATACAAATTGAAAACAAACGATTATGGTTTGTGTCAATTGGATAAAAAAACAATGGATTAAAGAAAACAAATGAAAACACGAACGTAGGTTTGGTAATTGAATTATTTATTTATGTAATTAGTGTACATACCTAATTGCTATGTAACTGTTTGTAGTTATATCTGTAATATTTTATTGAATGCTACATTAAAAGTACGCTTACCGTTATCTATACGGAACATAGAAATACCGAAATTACCGTATTCACCCTATGTATTGGGACAGTAAAAAAAATAATTATTTTTTAAATAATAAGTATTGGGACAGCAAAAAAATTAATTATTTGTTGCTGTCCCAATACATAGAGTAAATACGGTAGTAACATCCCATTAGTGCAACAAGATTCAAATATATATGAAATAAAAAGACAAAGGGAACCGTTTCACACTAATGAGCATAATATTTATCATACTTTTCATCTTATGTCCTAATTTCTATTATCATTCTTTAAGCGGTAGCCTAGACGCTAATGCATATGACAATCAATATAGGGTTCGTGAGTTTGAATCCAAGCCCAGTCACGGTCTCTGTGATGATTGATATACAACATTGTGGATCATTGTCATTATTCTGTCAAGAGACCGCAGCGTGGTCTAGTGGTAGAGCGTCTGCCTTGCATGCAGAAGGTTGCCGGGTCATACCAAAGACTTTAAAAATGGTACTAGTGCTTCCTCGCTTGACGCTCAGCATTTAGAGGAGAGTTCTAGGTCTGGTCGGCCCGGCGTCAGTATAATGTGACTGGGTGGGGTATCATACCATGTGTCTGCGGCATGATACTCCAGTGTGACAGCGCTTAGAATACTGTCTGAAGTAGACACCGTCGCGATATGACTGAAAAATTGTTGAAAGCGACGCTAAACACCATACAACAACAAATTCTTTCAAGTTATCAGTTACTAGCAGAGATAGATTTGCGTGAGTAATGGTATACCTTCCAGGATTCCGAGAAAAAGTGGTTCTAAGTAAACTGATTGTATTGTAAGTCCTCGTTGACATAAAATGCGCTGAATATTCAATCATTCATATAATATTTATATCGCCTATGAACGCTTTTTCACAAATAAACTATACAATAATTATAGTCTAGCATTGTGTTACCCCACTAAATTACAATTCTACACTTGTGGCTATTTTTCTTATTCCCACACTTTTGTCCAGTTGTATAATTATTACATAATTAACTGATGGGCAATGCTATACTTAACTGTTGTTGGAAACTGTCTATTATCAGATTCCCTTATTATTGTCTGGTCTGATAAGTTCAGCACAAATCTCTACACCAATTTCCTATCTACGGTTTAATTAACTTTTGTCTGTCTCGAAAGTTTTTTTTCTCAGATAATGATACAGTGACCTACCAATTGATGATAGTGACTGGTCTTTGACCGTGGCAGCTTCTCGAGGGTAATTGTATTAAGATACATACTGCAGCAACTTCTGCCAATGCTTCATTTATTTTGTTGTCTGCTGGCAAATAACTATAGTGATAGATTTACCCATAACCCTGTTTACATCAGTCATAAATTGTTGCATAACATTCAGTCCTCTGCTGAAATGGTATGAGACATTTGCATTTCCTGTTTTAACCAGTTTTGGGGGAACCCCTTTGTGTATAAATGAGAGGCATTGGTTAGTTGGATGATTTGTTCTTCGTTTCTTTGTCGATGTGTGGAATTATGAGATGAAAATTTGGATGAAAAGTAGATAGTATAGATGTACAAAAAAACATAATTATGAACAAAAAAGCTAGATCTTAAACATTTATACAAATGCCAATTATGGATTTTAGAACATACATATAAATGTCAATTTTAGATCTTAAACATACATACAAAATGTCAATTATAGATCTTGTAACAATCATGCATGTCAATTATAGATCTTATAACATTTATACAATGCCAATTATAGATTTTAGAACATACATACAAATGTCAATTATAGATCTTAAACATACATACAAATGTCAATTATAGATCTTAAACATACATACAAATGTCAATTATAGATCTTATAACATTTATACAAATGCCAAATATAGATCTTAGAACAAACATACAAATGTCAATTATAGATCATAAACATACATACAAATGTCAGTTATAGATCTTGTAACAATCATGCATGTCAATTATAGATTTTATAACATTTATACAAATGTCAACTATAGAACTAAGAACATACATACAAATGTCAATTATAGATCTTAGAACAATCATGCATGTCAATTATAGATGTTAGAACATTCATATAAATGCCAATTATAGATGTTAGAACATACATACACATATCATTTATAGATCTTATAACAATCATGCATGTCAACTATAGATATTATTGCATTCATATAAATGCCAATTATAGATCTTATAACATTTATACAAAAGCCAATTGTAGATCTTAGAACATACATACAATCGTCAATTATAAATTTATAACATTTATACAAATGCCTGTTATAGATCTTATAACATTCATACAAATGTCAATTATAGATCTTAGAATAATCATGCATGCCAATTATAGATCTTATAACATTTATACAAATGCCAGTTATAGATCTTAGGACATACATACAAATGTCAATTATAGATCTTTGAACAATCATGCATGTCAATTATAGATCTTAGAACATTTATACAAATGCCAATTATAGATCTTGTAACATACATTCAAATGTCAATTATAGATCTTAGAACAATCATGCATGTCAATTATAGATCTTATAACATGCATGCCAATGTCAATTATAGATCTTATAACATTTATATAAATGCCAATTAAAGATCTTTGAACATACATACAAATGTCAATTATAGATCTCTGAACAATCATGCATGTCAATTATAAATCTTATAACATTCATACAAATGCCAATTATAGATCTTATAATAAGCATGCCAATGTCAATTATAGATCTTATAACATTCATACAAATGCCAATTATAGATCTTGTAACAAGCATGCCAATGTCAATTATAGATCTTATAACATTCATACAAATGCCAATTATGGATCTTATAACAAGCATGCCAATGTCAATTATAGATCTAAGATCATTCATACACATGTCAATTATAGATCTTATAACAAGCATGCCAATGTCAATTATAGATCTTATAACAAGCATGCCAATGTCAATTATAGATCTTAAATCATTCATACACATGCCAATTATAGATCTTAGAACATACATACAAATGCCAATTATAGATCTTGTAACAAGCATGCCAATGTCAATTATAGATCTTATAACATTCATACAAATGCCAATTATGGATCTTATAACAAGCATGCCAATGTCAATTATAGATCTAAGATCATTCATACACATGTCAATTATAGATCTTATAACAAGCATGCCAATGTCAATTATAGATCTTATAACAAGCATGCCAATGTCAATTATAGATCTTAAATCATTCATACACATGCCAATTATAGATCTTAGAACATACATACAAATGCCAATTATAGATCTTATAACAAGCCTACCAATGTCAATTATAGATCTTATAACAAGCATGCCAATGTCAATTATAGATGTTAGATCATTCATACACATGTCAATTATAGACCAGTAGTACATGTGCAGATTGCCTGTTCAGATGAGCCCAGTGTGATAATATCAATACAGATATAGTGATTATTTATTACTTTGTTTAATACTGAATCATTGATTACTCTTCACCAGTAATGAATGCTCAGGTGGAATTCAATAAAACAGCCATGCGCAACAATAATCAAATCTCATTATTATTTATTGGTCTGTTTTTTTTTTCATATTGAGCTTCCATTTGTCTAGTCGCTGCTTTGACATCGTGTTCCTGTGTGGGCATACCTTTATAATTATGTTACTACTACAAATGGATTGGCATCAGGTATTGTCCGTGTGCATCATCAGTATGTCTCTTGAAGTCCCTGGCCTAGTTTCAGGTTTCTTCTTAGTAGCCGAGAAAACTTCATTAGTCTAAGGTTCAGTTGTGGAAAAGCTTGATTGTCCTAATTGTCATGAAGTGTGTATTACCTTTAACACATTAAAACTGTAAATTTCTGTAGTGCAAGTGTTCAAATAGTCTCACCGACCCTAATTGACACTGTTAATTACATTCATTATAATATTGGGTCGAGCTGGGGATCGGTGTGCAGTGCTCAGAATACTGTCTCAAGTAGGCACAGTCACGATATGATTGAAAAATTGTTGAAAGCGATACCACCATACAACAACGCCGTTATAATAAACTGTTAATTTCCTTTCGTGCAATAAGGCTGTGAATTTCTCTTTTACTATCAGTTTATAAGAATCTATCATGAGTATCCATGTTTTCATCCCCCCCCCCCATTCCTCTCAGTTAAATGATTGACCCCTTGATATTGGCCATCATCACAAAAATATTTTACTTTTTAAAAGTGTGTTTAAAGCACAAAATTTCACATATATATGAAGAAATTGACATTTTAAAGTACATATAAAAGTATGTACCAGAAATAACACCAGTTTATCTCTCCGCACATTGTTTTTTTTAAATAATTCACTTCAAATATAATGTCTACCCTGACCCTGTTCTTGTAGGTAAGCGAGAAGTCATAAATATATACAATGATGTCATTGTTCTGACGTAACGTCTATCTCTTTTTTTACGGGTTCCTACAACAAAATCAAGTTTTAAAATATTTTCATAGGCGTGAAAATAAAAATATATTTGGTTACGATTTGATGTAGTCCAAGATTTTCATCAGGTTATTTGAGAAATTTAGAGTTTTCCTCCATGGGATAAACCCGTATCTTCTGTGAGCAGAAATAGGAGAAAACATAGTCTTGGTGATCCTTATTTACAGGAACTGTATATATGATACATTTCTTACATCAAGGTTGTGTTACTGCAGTAAATATAGCCATAATCTTCCTAAGTTACATAAACTGGTCAATACAGTTATTACCTCAAGGCTGTGGAGTTCTCTGTTACTATATAGCTTTGTTCCTTCCTTACGTTTCTGTGTTACTATATAGCTTTGTTCCTTCCTTACATTTCTCTGTTACTATATACGGTAGCTTTGTTCCTTCCTTACATTTCTCTGTTACTATATAGCTTTGTTACTTCCTTACATTTCTGTGTTACTAAAAAAATTGTAGCTTTGTTCCTTCCTTAAATTTCTCTTTTACTGTGTAGCTTTGATCCTTCCTTACATTTCTCTGTTACTATGTAGCTTTGTTCCTTCCTTACATTTCTCTGTTACAGTGTAGCTTTGTTCCTTCCTTACATTTCTCTGTTACTATGTAGCTTTGTCCCTTCCTTCATTTCTCTGTTACTATGTAGCTTTATTCCTTCCTTACATTTCTCTGTTACTACACTGAAAGGAAAAAGAAAGAATACATTTTGGTTTTTAAAATTATTTCATTATTGGCTAAGTTTATTAATGTGATGGAAAATGAACTGATTTTTCTTATTGTTTTGCTTTGAAATGAATTAAATGTTTGTTTTTTGATTCAGCAATATGATGAAATATAAATATACAAAATTTATATGCAATACATATATTGTTCCTTGACCTGTTGACGTTTGTAGGTATGTATATTTTCTTTTTCCTTTCACTGTATATAGCTTTGTTTCTTCCTTACATTTCTTTGTTACTATATAACTTTGTTCCTTCCTTACATTTCTTTGTTACTATATAGCTTTGTTCCTTCCTTACATTTCTGTGTTACTATTATTGACATGATCTTGCTGGTCATTTCTGTGTTACTATTATTGACATGGTCTTGCTGGTCATTTTTTGTTACTATTATTGACATGGTCTTGCTGGTCATTTCTGTGTTACTATTGTTGACATGGTCTTGCTGGTCATTTCTGTGATACTGTTATTGACATGGTCTTGCTGGTCATTTCTTTGTTACTATTATTGACATGGTCTTGCTTGTCTTTTCTGTGTTACTGTTATTGATATGGTCTTGCTGGTCATTTCTGTGTTACTATTATAAACATGGTCTTGCTGGTCCTTACTTGTATGAACTTTTGCTCCCCATCTTACATCTTTGCGTTGCTATTGTTACCATAGTTTTGATGGGCCTTGTTTACATGAACTTTTGCTCCACCCTTACATTAACCCTTTACTCCATAGATACGCATTTTCCTGCACCAATCACAGAAGGCCTTTGAAAACAGTGCAGGAAGAGTTCAGATTGCTCGTAACAAGCAATCTGAACACTTCCTGCACTGTTTTCCACTCTGTCAGTTAATATAAACATAATTCATCCAATAATTCAAAATCCTTTTAAATTAAGTGTCCAAAGGCGTCTATATTAGAGGTGACCAAAGGTGTCTATATTAGAGGTGTCCAAAGGCGTCTATATGAAGCAAAGGGTTAAACCCCATTCATATATTTATATTTATATACTGAGGAGTTCTACTTACATTCTGTAGTGACCAGCTTTATACAGCCCGTACTGTCAACGAAGATGGAAGTACCAATTGTTTGACTATTGGCTCTACTGGAGCGATTACTTCCTCTGCCTGATCCTGTGTTATATTGGTCTTGGCGCTGTGTGTTCTGCATGTACAAATTTCTAATCAATAAAAAGACGATTCTTTCGCAAAAACACTCACTCTGACTTGACTCAGTGTCTACTCTATGGCACAGATATAAATAGTCAATACAGCAGTGTATTATGTTGGTATATTTGTAAAAAAAAAAAGTGTCATTTTCCTTTATCTCAGCGTGTGCATTGTGATTTGTTTTGTATATTTCTCCGGCCGTGTAAAAGTGGTGGAGTCTCAGTGTAGCATCACTACCCATTAAGGAGATGTTTGACATGGAATTACTGCCGCAATGTGTTGAGTGCTTATATTCGCTGCCCTATAGCAGCCTTGTCTAATTATTATGTTACAGAATGTGTCGGATTTCTTTAGTGCTACTGGATGTTCACAAATATGGAATTTTAGTTTGGTTATGAAATTATCTCTTAATAAGGTAGGTTATAGTCTGTCTTGTCTTCATGCTTTTTTTATCAGGATGATTGCCGAGTAAATAAAAATTCTGTTTAATTTTCTTTCATTTTTTCGTTTCATGAAATATAGGATTATAAATTGTCACATTATGAACTCAGTTCAGGGAATTGTAGGAACATATCTTTTACAAAACAAATGAATTTTTTTGTTAAAAGAATTAAATAATTTATTTTAGAATTAAACTGTTTATTTTAAGGGTTTGTCATTACATTTTATACAAAACGCCCTATGTTATATCTATATGTTAGCCTAGTGGAAAAAGTTGAAAAATGTTTATTGGTCACTTGTGGATTTAGACAGGTGTGGGGTGGGGGTGGGACTGGATTTTAACATGAAATTTATTGTAAAGGAAACTATTTCAGTGGATGTTGTGGACACATAACCTCCATCCACATCGCCTCCACTGGTATTCTGGTACCTCTGAGATCTGCAAAATTTGCTGTAACTTCCTTCCATCCTGCCACCATGAGAATTCTGGGGCCTATCTGATATATATGAAATTAGCAGTAACCTCCATCCACCTCGCCTCCAATTAAATTCTTGGGCCTCTCTGAAATGTGCAAAATTTGCTGTAACCTCCATCCATCCTGCCCCCACTGGAATTCTGTGGCCGCTCTGAGATCTATAAAATTCGCTATAACCTCCTTCCAACTGCACCCTCTGGAATTCTTGGGCCGCTCTGAGATCTATAAAATTCACTGTAACCTCCATCCACCCCACCTCCACTGGAATTCTGGAGCCACTCTGAGATCTAAAAAATTCGCAGTAACCTTTGTCCACCTCGCCTTCACTGGAATTCTGGGGCCTCTCTGAGATCTATGAAATTCGCTGTAACCTCCATCCACCCCACACCCTCTGGAATTCTGGGGCCACTCTGAGATCTATAAAATTCACTGTAACCTCCGTCCTTCCCGCCTCCACTGGAATTCTCGGGCCGCTCTAAGATCATTAAAATTCACTCTAACCTCCATCCTTCCCGCCTCCACTGGAATTCTGGGGCCTCTCTGAGATCTATGAAATTCGCTGTAACCTCCGTCCACCCCACACCCTCTGGAATTCTGGGGCCACTCTGAGATCTATAAAATTCACTGTAACCTCCGTCCTTCCCGCCTCCACTGGAATTCTCGGGCCGCTCTAAGATCATTAAAATTCACTCTAACCTCCGTCCTTCCCGCCTCTACTGGAATTCTGGGGCCTCTCTGAGATCTATAAAATATTCTGTAACCTCCATCCACCCCTCACCCTCTGTAATTCGGGGGCCAATCTTAGATCAATAAAATTTGCTGTAACCTCCATCCTTCCCACCGCCACTGGAATTCTGTGGCTGCTTTGAGATCTATAAAATTCGCTGTAACTTCCATCCACCCCGCACCCTCTGGAATTCTGGGGCCTCTCTGAGATCTATGAAATTTGCTGTAACCTCCATCCACCCCGCACCCTCTGGAATTCTGGGGCCGCTCTGAGATCTATAAAATTCGCTGTAACCTCCTTCCTTCCCGCCGCCATTGGCATTCTGGGGCCACTCTGAGTTCTATAAAATTTGCTGTAACCTCCGTCCTCCTGCACCCTCTGGAATTCTGGGGCCTCTCTGAGATCTATAAAATTAGCTATAATCTCCATCCATCCTGCCTCCACTGGAATTCGGGGGCCTCTCTGAGAATGATAAAATTTACAGTAATCTCCTTCCACCCTCACCCTATGGAATTCTGTGGCTGCTATAAAATTCACTGTAACCTCCGTCCACCCCCCCCCCCCCCCCCCCCCCCCCCCCCCCCCCCTGGAATTCTGGGGCTGCTCTGTGATCTATAAAATTCGCTGTAACCTCCGTCCACCCCACCCCCACTGGAATTCTGGGGCCGCTGTGAGATCTATGAAACTTTCACCTGATTGAAAATCTTGGATCTACCTCTGTAGGTTATGATACAAAAATGATAAAGTACCTGCTAAAACAAATATTACAGACTGGTTGTCTTCGTACTTACTTCACATCTGCAGAGTTGTAATGTTTTCTGTAGTAAATCCTACACTTTTTAGTTCATTTTGTAAGACAGACAGGTTGAAATTTAATTGACTGTTTAAGCACCTCTCTGAGGTTGTAATGTATGCAGATGTTATTGAATTTGGCAAAAAAAATTAGTTTAAACTAATCTTTTTTTGTAATGATAATAACAATATGATTATGGTCTGCAAGTGCATAAAAGTTACACCATTTTTTATTTGCTAAAGAAGCAGTGAAATGCAAGGAATTTAATATTAATCAGTCTAGCATTGCCAAGGCCAAATTTG
This sequence comes from Panopea generosa, assembly GCA_029582155.1. Lineage (NCBI taxonomy): Eukaryota > Metazoa > Mollusca > Bivalvia > Adapedonta > Hiatellidae > Panopea > Panopea generosa. The sequence continues at coordinate 2,440,455 of CM055901.1, forward strand.
CCTTCGTACCCGCCACTGTAGACAGAGAGTGCAGTCTAGTGATACGGAGTCTGTGGTCCAGTGGTAGAGCACTGTTCCCATGATCGGAGGGTCGTGGGTTCGATCCTCCGCCACGGCTATGGGTGGTGTCCTTGAGCAAGACACTTTTCCGCATATGCTTAGTACTGGTAAGACCTTGTTTCACAATTGAAGTAAAATAAATAATTTTAAACTAAACTAGTGATGTCTAACCTCTGGGATCCGAGACAATACAGGTCCTGTTCAGTTGTCTCGCAAGTCTAAACTTGGTCAGAATGTTGTTGGCCATGAAAGGTCACAATGGCCTTGAACTAGCCAAATCTGACAAAAGTGGACAGAGTTATGGCCCTTGATTGATTGAATAAAGCAGATGTTTGCCTTGTTTATACTGTATCCCCTGCAATATGTTTATACTGTATCACCTGCAGTATGTTTATGCTGTATCACCTGCAGTATGTTTATACTGTATCACCTACAGTATCCATATGAGCCAGACTAAACTTGGTTAAAATGTTTATCAGCATGGAAGCTCAAGTTACTGAGTTCTTGATATATGACCTAATCTGACCAGTCACCCAACAGTTACTGCCCTTGGATGATTGGAAATGCAGATGTTTTGTATTTTAAACACCATAGGACCTTCAGTTTTCATGCTATTCAGATAAAACAATTATTGGACTTCTGACAATTGATTTTTATATAACATTTTACTAATAAAACAGGGGTTAGCAATAGTGCAAGTCCAAGGTCAGGGACCTCTGCTATTCATTGTTTGACTCTAGGTCAGTTAAAACTTTCAAAAGTTAAAAAAAAATTTTTAGAGTATAATTTATGGCTGTTTTTGGTGTCATTTCAAATGCCCTTAGGCTAATGTAACCTATCAATAATGAAAAATGCAATGTAAATTTTATCAATAATTTATCAGACCTTTTTTAAATTCTTGTGGGCTTTCCAAATATTTTACTGGAAGTTCTCTGTGAGACCGGACAGTACAATCCATGATTTTAAGCACATGTAAAAAGAGTCTTCAAGTGTGCTTCAAACAATGTTCAATGCCAGAAAACTATTAAAGCCAATCCTGTCTTAAGCAGCCAGTCAAGGGCAAGTGCAAAATTGGCCTTTTATAACAGGTTGTTGCTTTACTTTAAAAACATAGAAATAGTAAATCTGGTTGCTTAAGACATGTTGGTGCTTAATAGAGGTGACTGCTTACACAAGTTTTACTGTATCTTATTTTACATTATGACATAAATGGTGGATGTGTTTAGGTTGCTGTGACCAATACAGAATTGAGATGCCCTATGTGCATATTTTATCTTTTTCTATAGAGACCTTATTATCAGACATTAAACTATGTTATTAACCCTTTACTTCATATAGACGCCTTTGGACACCTCTAATATAGAAGGCTTTTGAATTATTGGGTGAATTATGTTTATATTAACTGACAGAGTGGAAACGAGCAATCTGAACACTTCCTGCACTGTTTTCAAAGACCTTCTGATATAGATGGCTTTAGACACCTCTTATAGAGAAGGCTTTTGAATTATTGGGTGAATTATGTTTATATTAACTGACAGAGTGGAAAACAGTGCAGGAAGTGTTCAGATTGCACGTTACGAGCAATCTGAACTCTTCCTGCACTGTTTTCAAAGGCCTTTTGTGATTGGTGGGGGAAAACGCGTATCTATGGAGTAAAGGATTAAAATAGGTGTTTTTCTGAATATAAAAGTCAGAGGTTTTATGGTTCAGACAGGGATGGTTTACTGCTTCGTAATAAAGCAATACCATATTTTTAGCTAGTGTCTTCACAGCAAGAAGTCTGCTTGAGATTTTCAGTGTCAAAGTGTACTTGAAATCTCGAAGGAGGAGCTTAATTGTTTTTGGGGGAGAGTGCACTGCGACAAAGATTCTTTCAAGTGATAGGCTTTGGGAAGGCTTGTGTTTGAAACTCATAGGAATATTTATTGTGCTGGAACTGTGGATTGTTTCATGAACAATAGTTTAGTCTGATGCTTTAGTTTGAAACCGTTCTTAAAAATAACAGGTAAGTTTTGTGCTGGAACTGGATTTTTATCTTAGTTCGAAGACTTAGGTTTGGAACAGTCTCCAAACGTATAGGCAACTGTAGTAAAAACTTCAAAAGCCTTCTTGTCAGAATCTACTGACCTGATTTTGATGTAATTTCTCTGACATTTGCCATAGGTGAACCTCTACCAAGTTTGAACTCTTCTACGCATCTGTTACATCTTCAAAACAAATCAAAATTCTTACTATTTGCCCATCTTGTTTTTCTGGAATTTTGAGTGTACATGTATTATATAATCTACTTAAGTTGTGTGACTCAAGGTCAGTGAGGTGAGCGATATAGGGCCATCTTGGCCCTCTTGTTTGATGTTCATATGTTTGCACCACCAGTAATGACACAAAGAACTCGTGCCATTTCTCATTATGAAATATTAATTTATTTATTTCTGTTTATCAGTAATGAATCTTACACTAAAATAACTGATGACAGAATGGCTAAGTCTGCTATTTCCGATGTTCTCTTAGCTTGCCAATTATCTGCAAATTGGCTGTATTTGACCAAATGTATATAGATGTATATATATATATACACATACAAAAAGCCGGAGACACTAATATGGGTATATCCGTCCGTCTGTAAACCTGCCCACCCGCCCATCTGTCACACTTTTATTTCCCTGCAATAACTTAAGAATGCCTTAGGGGTTGTGGCATTTTAATGTTGTTCCAGAGCTATGCCCCTTTAATTTATTAAAAATCGTATAATTTTTTTTTTTTTGTGGGGGAGGGGGGTGTCCATGCAAACATTTAAGAATACCTAAATCAAATCATTTGAAATTTAAATACAAGGTTTATAATGACAAAACACAAGCTAAGTTTGATTTTAAGGGTTGTGGCATTTGTCACTCTAAAGTGATGCCCATTTAATTAGCAAAATATCTTATTTTTGCTGGGTTCCATGCTTAAGAATGCCTAAATCAAATAATTTGAAATTTTAATACAATATTTATAATGATAAAACAAGTTCGATTTTAAGGGTTGTGGCATTTGTCATACTACAAATATGCCCCTCTAATTTGTGAAAAAATCGTATTTTTGAGGATGGGGGTCCTGAATGACTGAATCTTTTGAAAAAGCGGGGGACATAAATTCACAGAATTTGCTTGTTTTATTAGTGTCAACAAATAATTGTGAATAGAAAAAAATGATAATATCTTCAATTAGATTCTCTCACTGTGAGTCATTTGAACATTGTGATATCTGATAGTGTCAATTAGCACATAGCAGACCATTGAATTAATTAAGGCAATTTACACATACCATGATTGTATAAACCATGTATTGACCGTACACCCAATGGAATAATAATGATAAAAGATTGATTTCTCACTCTTCCCATGCAGTATGTGAATAATGGAGACTTTTGCTATGTATCACAATTTTAGAGCGACCCCTTTGAGCTGTTCATTGGAGTTTAAATGATGGATGAAGGAGATCACGTCATTTTCTCATTCCAGTATTGACAAAAAATTAACGGAGACTCCTTAAAATACAGGGTATTGTTATGAGGTGATTTTTTCAACAATTTAATCAATAGAGAATTGCTTTCTTGTGTTTTTTCTTGAAGTATAAAGATAAAAACTTGATGTGAGTTTTCTGACAACTTGATGAACATGGTGCTGAATAAGGCCATCTGTATACAAATATTTGTTTACTGTGCTCCGACCCAGTATTTTTCATGTGGGTAGGTAGCAAATTTTTTTTTTTTTGGCTAAATTTTGATTTTGAATAGTCATTTTAAAGAAAAATGAACAGAAATCATGTCAATATAAAAGTTTGGGTAGCTGCAATTTTGAGGGAATAGGTAGGAGTACAGCAAACAATTTATTTTTTAAGAACATCCTAAGGAGTGTATACTATAGTGTCCTGGATAAGAATTTACTGAATATGGTGAAAAACGGGCTGTGTATTGCTTGGCCATTGGCGATACGATATGCATCCCGATACAGGTATTCCAATATGTGATACAATACAATACAAATTAATATTGAAAATGTCATGAAATATCTTTAAACATTAAGTAAAACACCCTCTTACAGGCCATTACAAAATTTCAATTTTCAGGATAGATGATTTTTAGAAAATGATACTCTTCACTAGCTCTGGTATAGCTTTGATTGTATATTGAAGCAAACACAGTACTGAACAGGCATACTTCTGTGTTAGTTTGTTACTTAATACTGTATTGCAATACAGATGATACAGGCACAGCTGATATGATATACCGTATTGCTATGAAGTGTATTGCGATATACCGATATTTCAGTATATTGCTACAGCCCTAGTGAGAACTCTTCAAAATTGAAATAAATGTGTGTAATCTTATAATCAAAGAATTAATTGAGTGATTTTCACTCTGTCAGTTAAAAGTAATCAATTGAAACATGGAGTATTGTCTTAAGGGTTTGATCCTCTGCCACGAATTTGTACTGTGTACTTGAGTAAGAAACATTATACGTAAATGCTTAGTACTGGTTCTACCCAGGAAGACTTCTAGCGTGATTTGTAAGAATTTGTTTCACTGTCTCAAACTCAATGTAAAATAAATAAGTTAAAAAAACTAAAATTAGCTAATAAGCTTCAAAGGGAATATGATAATATCAGGATTACTCAAAAATTTTTTTTTGGCTGAAAATATTTTTTTCCAATATATCATGCCTATATATTTTCACTCGCCCCATATTGCCAAAAGGATAATCTATTTAAACATACCAAAATAACCTATTCTATAGGGATTTCCTAACTTTGGCTAGTCCCCACCTATGTTAGACTTTTTTGTCACATGATCTCACTTTCATATAATGTATTTGAAGCATTCCCATTATTTTAAAGATTTTTACTTTTCAATAAAACCCCATGAGCAAATACTTCACTTGAGGGTTAATAAAGATATTTTTTGTCATCAGGATTGGAATTACAAGGATTCTTTTATTTTTTTTCTGGTTTTCATGCATGTGTAAAGAATGTAGAATCACGCACAATTTGAATAAAGTCTGAAGATAGTATTACTGTATTTATTATTGGTATTGGTGAGGTGGTTATTTATCTTAGATGTATACTAAAAGTGTGTATATTTGTATCAAATCTGAATATGACATGAATGGCAAACCAACACTAAACTTTCTTACCTTGTTTTTCAATTTTATTCTAACAATTTCATCACTTAATAACAAAAATTTAACAAATAAATTGCAGTCGACAGCAATTTATTTGGACACGCCCTCTGTCAGACATGAACCAATATCAAAAAAACTTTAAAACACGTTATAAATGGCTATAAGTATATTTTATGGATGATCTTTGAAATATTTGAACCTAACTCGTCAGTTTAAACTATTTTCCAACTCTTCCATCATCCTTTCTGATAGAAGTTTATGCTACAGTAGCAAGCAGTTTATGTAAGTAATAGCCGCCAGAATCTGAAGACTGTGTTTAACAGTAACAGACGTTATAGTTGCACAACTTACAGACGGTTTTAGTAATAACTGAGGTAGACGGAATACAGTTAAGGAGCACCTGTAAATTTTAACACCAATCTGGGACCATCTGTGCTATTTATTTCCTGGAGATTACGGTGACTGTTGTTAGATAGAAATCGGCCTCCATCATCCAAGAATAGCGTGATCCAAGAATAACGTAAGACCAGAGATGTCGTTTCTACAAGAAAACATATAAAAATGCATAATTGTCTGTATACAAGTGAGAGTTGTCGGTAATTTGTAAAAGAAAAAATAGTTGTGGATCACCAAGGATGATTATTAATCGAGAACACTGATATAGTCAGTTAAGGACATAGCCTACACCCTACAAGGCCAAACCATGGGATATCTCGGGACTATTTGGTGGCAGGACTCAAATCCTTACACCGACACACACACACACACACAATCAGTTCGGAAAAGCACCTTTAGTTTGTTTGAGTGATATGTTGTAGCAAATCTCTAAAAACATTGAATTTTTAATCCTATTTTCTATTAATGACAGTAACAATGATTTGTTGTAACAATTCAAGCCTCTAGTCCATAATACAAAATCTATAAAATAATATAAAAATGAACATGGCCAACATAGAAATGTTGGTGATAATTTGGATCAATTTTGCAAGAGGGTTACCACAGGATTGAAGAATTACATTGCATTATAAAGGGAATTTTCACAAAAATGTCATCTGTATCTTTACTCCCATTTCCATCAAGTTACTATAACTAAGAATTGGACATTTTTTCCTTTTAAGTGGTTGTTATTTCCTTCAGACTTCTGTTCTTTTGTGACTGCAGCATGGTTTAGTGGTAGAGTGTCCACCTCGCATACGGAAGGCTTCGATCCCTGACTGGGTCAGACAAAAGACTTTAAAAATGGTTCATTAAGAGGAAAGTTCTAGGTATGGTCAGCCTGGTGTCGGTATAATGTGACTGGGTGGGTATCATACCATGTGTCTGCGGCATGATACTCCAGTGTGACAGCGCTCAGAATACTGTCTCAAGTAGACATTGTTGCGATATGACTGAAAATTTGTTGAAAGTGACACTTAACACCATACAACAACAACAACAACAACTGTTCTTTTGTCATCATCCTGTATTATATTAGCACTAAAATAGACAAAAAATAATTTGTTTTTGAGCTTACTTAGCATGCCAGGACCACTCAGTGTTGTTTTATAAAGCAGTTAATAATGAAGTGATTTATTGCGTGTATACATTGTTACATGTCTCTCTCAGAGTTTAAATGGAAGTTGCTCATGAGGATGATTTTATTCTTTGATTTTGTAGTGATTTTAATAATTCCCCAAGATTCAATAAGAGTTGTGATAGTTTTGGCATTCTGGAAGGTAAATTAAATTTACTGTGGGGGAAATTTCACTTTGGAGACCAAAATTGGTTGATCTATAATAATGAAAATGGTTGAATGATACACTCAGATGTGTAACTCGGGAGTTGGAATCATTGGCAGGTGTCCTTGCTTACAGCATCACTGCTCTTCATCAGTCAGAGCAAGTAGCCTTTGTTCATGAATCACTCGGGGGTGGGGGGATGTCTGTAGAATTTCATACAAACAAATTGTGACATTTATGGTTATGAATGTTTCATTTTCACGGTATTTTTTGCAAATTCTTTTTATATGGTACAAAATATCATAAAATAATTCAATTCTTTTTTCATAACTTTAAATTTTACCCAAAGAAGTTTGTAAACTTACGAACGTTAGTAAAACAGGCGTAATATGAATAGACTGAACATTTCAACTTCTTTGTTCATTGTAGGAACAAAGTTCCATCTGCTGATTCCTACCATAGCATTTGTGGTTCTGTATTGGTACATGTGCCTGTACTTTTTAATTGTGGTATTCCCACCCTGCCACACAGGGGATGGGGAACACGATTTTTCTCTTGATGTTCAGTACAATGCCAGACAGTAACATTTATTTTCTGTCTGGCATGCATTGATGGCTTTAAAATTAATTGGCACATTTACTCTTCACATCTGCTTGATGTAACAGAATCAAACATTTGGGTCCCTTATCTTCAAGGTCAAGGTCACACTGAAGGTCATTCTTGCATGCATGTATAGATTTCAAAATAATTTGGCACATTTTTATCTTGCTGCGTCGACAGAGCAAAAGCGAGATTAAGGTATTGCTTTTCCGTCAACGGCGGCAGCGTCAAACATTTATATTTAGCTCCAACGTTAAGTTTTCGTTTTTACACAAGTACAAGTGCTAAGACACTCATACTTGGATCATAATTTACAACTAACACCCTGCATCACATTATACACTGCAGATGCTGAGTATGACCTACATTGCATGGTCCATTGACTTTGTTTGATGCTGAATTTTGCATTTACCTCCAACGTTACTTTTTCGTTTTTACACTATTTCTCAACAAGTACAAGTGCTAGGACACTCATACTTGGATCATAGTAACAACTAACACCCTGCATCACATTATATACTGCAGATGCTGAGTTTGCCCTACATTTCATGGTCCATTGATATTGTTTGATGTTGAATTTTGCATTTACCTCCAACGTCAAGTTTTCATTTTTACACTATTTCTCAATAAGTACTAGTGCTAGGACACTCATTCTTGGATCATAGTTAAACTCACACCCTGCATTACATTATATAATGCAGATGCTGAGTACTTTTTTTTCTAATTTATTTAATTTTTTTTAATTCTTTTTTTATTTTTAATTTTTTTTTTTTTTTTTTTTTGTTTGACTTAGAAATACTGGTTAAAGTTTTGTGTGCAACTACCATCAAGTTCATATCTCAAAAATCACTTAATGTATTTGATCGAAACTTCACACAATACTTCCTACAATATTTCCTTGTCATTAAACCTGCTACTTTAACCAAGTTAGATAACTCTTGCATGAATATAATATTTTATTTTTTTCTCTCCCATGTTTGTATTAACAGTCAAAACGGACATGGCGAAACATATAATTCCGTGGAATTCTTGTTTGATAACATTTGTGTCGTCATCTTAAAGGTCATGGTCATAATGAAGGTCAGTTTGCACATTAGGGCTTAAAAAATGGCTTAATTGTGATGGCTTTATCCAGTCATTAAGCCCATAATAAATTATTTGTAAGATTATCATCCCAGCTCTGCCCCCAAATTTTCATGCTGCTCCGACCTGTTTTATTTTCATAAAAAATAAAATAAATAAAAATAAAATCCTCCCCTGTTCCACCTTTTTAAGAAAAATGTGGATGATAATCTAGCAATTAATTTGTAATGTCCATTTGTATGTCCATTCATATGGTTTCATTGTTGTCAACTGTCCCTAACAGCATGCATACTAAAAGTCGGTTTCCATCTGGTATTCATTCCTTGGAGAATGTCCTTTGTTTTATGATTAAATTCAGATTTATTTGAAGATATTAAATACTTCTGTAGTATTTCTTTTCTTGCTTAACTAGAGAAAGTATCTGATGAGATTGGATTTACTACAAAGCCTAAAGTTAAATCAATTTGAAGATATGTAACCACTCCAGCATTGCCTACGGAACTTTCAGCATCACACGACACATCCAAAACATCCCCATGGAGAGCTGATACCATTAAATTCTGGCATAAAGTTCCAATGTTGGAGAGAAAAAGTCGATAGATTTACAGTTTAACCCTAACTAGTTTAACCAATTATCAAAATATTCAGTCCAATTTTGGCATCAGATTGGTAAGTTTTAAGATAGAAACTGTTGCCGTCAAAATGATAACAAGAGAATGAATGAATGAATGAATGAATGAATGAATAGGGTTTTAGGGTGTACCAACACATTATAGGTTATTCAACGCCAACAGGAAGGAAGATTCCAGGTTCACTCTACATGTACAAAAACAACAAATTAACATACAGATTTAAAAAAAAATACACCAACAAATGAATATGCAGAATGAACCTAGAATCTTGATACCTGCAGAACTGCAGAGTTTCTGCAAATTTTATCGTATTACTCAATTTGTCGCTTTAAGCCACAGTGATCCTATTCTTACCATAACTCATGGCTCCCTGGAACCACACAGGGGTTGAAAATTTAACCACAATAGTGAACATGACAAAAAATGATAAAATGAACATGACACCCATTCGGAGGATTCCTACCCCTCTGCAGAGATCAACAGTGATTCTATTCTTAGCCGGAACCATAACAAGAGCAAAAGTCACTGGTGTTTTTGCACATTGCCAGTGTATTTCATCACTTTGATTGTTCGATGTTTTTAGAACTGTTTTATAATGAGACGAGATGTTTCATGATTATATCTGGTGATTAAGCTCGTGGCACATGGCTGCAATCAATATCCAGTCTACTCCCAATGTGATTTTCTGATAGAGCAATCCGTGGAGCAGTCCTAACAAATATTTCAAAATTCTGCATTGTTTCCTTTGACAGTCGTTTGGGGGGGGGGGATTAGTAGTTGTTTGTGGAGAGTGTAACAAAAGTGTTTACTTTTGACATTAATTATAAGATATCTGAGTAGCAGAAATATATAACGGAGTACAGCAATACTAATTGGATAAGAACTCTAACTTCATATTTTAATATCTGTAAATACTGGAAATAAAATATGTTTAAACCAAATTGCTTTTTACTTGTGTTCAGTTGGATCAAAACAATATTTTCCATAAAAATAGTGAAATATAGAAATACTGTTTCTATTATTAGAAATAGAAATAAAATTTCTTAAAAAATAAAAAATTGAATATTTGTTTGCATTTTATCTAACATTCCGATAACAACTGATGGGAATCAAATATTTGTTACACTTTTGTCATAAATGACATTCAGACAGCATTCTAAGTGCTACCATAGTAATAAGATACATAGTATGATACCCCACCCAGTCGCATTATACTGACATCAGACTGACCAGACCTATACATGATACCTCTAAATGCTCAGCGACAAGCGAGGAAGCTTTCTATACCATTTTTCAAGTCTTTGGTAAGACCCAGCTGGGGATCGAACCCACAACCTCCTGCATGCGAGGTGGACAATCTACCCCTAGACCATTGCTGCAGTTACTATTGATGCAATTTAGCATGTTTTGATTGATTGAATATTAGCATAATTTTTTTGCCATCAAGGGCTAACAGACGATCAATTAACCTAACCACTGTTTCCTGGGATCCTGAAAGATTAACCAGTACTCGAGCACACCCTATCTCCGCAAGTAACTGATAACTTTCCCACTTGAATCAGCGGTGAGAGAGGAACGATAATGAGACACGATGACGTATATCAATCATCATGGAGACTGTTGCTGTGTGGGGATTTGAACTCACGACCCCTGGATAGATAATCAGGCCATTAAGCATGTAGCTTTGTAGTTGTAGCTTTTTTTGCCCCACAAATATTTCTTGGGCTGCACCCTGAATACTTAACACCACTTGGCTACATAATAGCAGCATTCCTTCTACCAAACAATCTTTTTCTGGAGTACGCAGGAAGGAGGTGTACTTACTATGATTATTATTCCCAGAATAACTTTGTAATAATCTCCTCACTTTACACCCTCTTCGTGCATACAGATTCGAGATTTGGATTAGTGATTTAGCAGGTTTTAATATTGAGTTAACTGCAGCTGTTGCAGATGTTAATATTGAAAGTGCAAATTATGCTGTTCTGTTTGAGAGTGGCTGACATTTTTTGTAATAATTAGAAAACTGTAGTCGGTTTTTGTTGAAGACATTCACTTTCTCCTTTTTGATTATTTGCTGCACATTGTCAGATGTGACTTGTTTTGCTGTACATACATGGTCAGATGCGACTTGTTTTGCCACACATGGTCAGATATGACTTGTTTTGCTGCACATACATGGTCAGATGTGACTTGTTTTGCCATACATGGTCAGATGCGACCTGTTTTGCCATACATGGTCAGATATGACTTGTTTTGCTGTACATACATGGTCAGATGCGACTTGTTTTGCCATACATGGTCAGATATGACTTGTTTTGCTGTACATACATGGTAAGATGCGACTTGTTTTGCTGTACATACATGGTCAGATGCGACTTGTTTTGCTGTACATACATGGTCAGATGTGACATGTTTTGCTGTACATACATGGTCAGATGTGACTTGTTTTGCCATACATGATAAGATGTTACTTGTTTTGCTGCACATGGTCAGGGGTGAATTGTTTTGCCATACATGATCAGATTTGACTTGTTTTGCTGCACATGGTCAGGGGTGACTTGTTTTGCCATACATGATCAGATGTGACTTGTTTTGCTGCACATGGTCAGGGGTGACTTATTTGCTGCACATGGTCAGGTGTGACTTAATTTGCTGCACATGGTCAGATTTGACTTGTTTTGCCATACATGTTCAGATGTGACTTGTTATGCCGTACATGGTCAGATGTGACTTGTTTTGCCATACATGGTCAGATATGACTTAATTTGTTGCACATGGTCAGATTTGACTTGTTTTGCCATACATGGTCAGGTGTGACTTAATTAACTGCACATGGTCAGATTTGACTTGTTTTGCCATACATGGTCAGATGTGACTTAATTTGCTGCACATGGTCAGATTTGACTTGTTTTGCCATACATGGTCAGGTGTGACTTAATTTGCTGCACATGGTCAGATGTGATTTGTTTTGCCATACATGGTCAGGTGTGACTTAATTTGCTGCACATGGTCAGATTTGACTTGTTTTGCAATACATGGTCAGATATGACTTAATTTGCTGCACATGGTCAGATGTGACTTGTTTTGCCATACATGGTCAGATGTGACTTAATTTGCTGCACATGGTCAGATGTGACTTGTTTTGCCATACATGGTCAGATGTGACTTAATTTGCTGCACATGGTCAGATTTGACTTGTTTTGCCATTCATGGTCAGGTGTGACTTAATTTGTTGCACATGGTCAGATTTGACTTGTTTTGCCATACATGGTCAGGTGTGACTTGATTTGCCATACATGGTCAGGTGTGACTTGTTTTGCCATACATGGTCAGATGTGAGGTATTATGCCGCACATGGTCAGATGTGACTTGTTTTGCTGCACATGGTCAGGGGTGACTTATTTGCGGCACATGGTCAAGGGTGACTTAATTTGCTGCACATGGTCAGATATGACTTGTTTTGCTGCACATGGTCAGGGTGACTTAATTTGCTGCACATGGTCAGATATGACTTGTTTTGCTGCACATGGTCAGGGGTGACTTAATTTGCTGCACATGGTCAGTTGTGGCTTGTTTTGCTGCACATGGTCAGGGGTGACTTATTTGCTGCACATGGTCAGATATGACTTGTTTTGCTGCACATGGTCAGGGGTGACTTAATTTGCTGCACATGGACAGATATGACTTGTTTTGCTGCACATGGTCAGGGGTGACTTATTTGCTGCACATGGTCAGGGGTGACTTATTTGCTGCACATTGTCAGGGGTGACTTATTTGCTGCACATTGTCAGATGTGACTTATTTGCTGCACATTGTCAGGGGTGACGTATTTGCTGCACATGGTCAGGGGTGACTTATTTGCTGCACATTGTCAGATGTGACTTATTTGCTGCACATTGTCAGATGTGACTTATTTGCTGCACATTGTCAGTGGTGACTTATTTGCTGCACATGGTCAGGGGTGACTTATTTGCTGCACATGGTCAGGTGTGACTTAATTTGTTGCACATGGTCAGATGTGACTTGTTTTGCTGCACATGGTCAGGTGTGACTTAATTTGCTGCACATGGTCAGATGTGACTTGTTTTGCCATACATGGTCAGGTGTGACTTAATTTGCTGCACATGGTCAGATTTGACTTGTTTTTCCATACATGGTCAGATGTGACTAAATTTGCTGCACATGGTCAGATTTGACTTGTTTTGCCATACATGGTCAGATGTGACTTAATTTGCTGCACATGGTCAGGGGTGACTTGTTTTGCTATACATGGTCAGATGTGACTTGTTTTGCCATACATGGTCAGATGTGACGTGTTATGCCGCACATGATCAGATGTGACTTGTTTTGCTGCACATGGTCAGGGGTGACTTATTTGCTGCACATGGTCAGATGTGACTTATTTGCTGCACATTGTCAGGGGTGACTTATTTGCTGCACATGGTCAGGGGTGACTTATTTGCTGCACATGGTCAGGGGTGACTTATTTGCTGCCAATGTCAGGGGTGACTTATTTGCTGCACATGGTCAAGGGTGACTTATTTGCTGCACATTGTCAAATGTGACTTATTTGCTGCACAATGTCAGGGGTGACTTATTTGCTGCACATGGTCAGGGGTGACTTATTTGCTGCACATGGTCAGGTGTGACTTAATTTGTTGCACATGGTCAGGTGTGACTTAATTTGCTGCACATGGTCAGATGTGACTTGTTTTGCCATACATGGTCAGGTGTGACTTAATTTGCTGCACATGGTCAGATTTGACTTATTTTGCCATACATGGTCAGATGTGACTTAATTTGCTGCACATGGTCAGATGTGACTTGTTTTGCCATACATGGTCAGATGTGACTTAATTTGCTGCACATGGTCAGATGTGACTTGTTTTGCCATACATGGTCAGATGTGACTTGTTTTGCCATACATGGTCAGATGTGACGTGTTATGCCGCACATGGTCAGATGTGACTTGTTTGCTGCACATGGTCAGGGATGACTTAATTTGCTGCACATGGTCAGGGGTGACTTAATTTGCTACACATGGTCAGATATGACTTGTTTTGCTGCACATGGTCAGGGGTGACTTATTTGCTGCACATGGTCAGATATGGCTTGTTTTGCTGCACATGGTCAGGGGTGACTTAATTTGCTCCACATGGTCAGATATGACTTGTTTTGCTGCACATGGTCTGGGGTGACTTATTTGCTGCACATGGTCAGGGGTGACTTATTTGCTGCACATTGTCAGGGGTTATTTATTTGCTGCACATGGTCAACTGTGATTTATTTGCTGCACATTGTCAGGGGTGACTTATTTGCTGCACATTGTCAGGGTTGACTTATTTGCTGCACATGGTCAGGGGTGACTTATTTGCTGCACATTGTCAGATGTGACTTATTTGCTGCACATTGTCAGGGGTGACTTATTTACTGCACATGGTCAGGGGTGACTTATTTGCTGCCAATGTCAGGGGTGACTTATTTGCTGCACATGGTCAGGGGTGACTTATTTGCTGCACATTGTCAGATGTGACTTATTTGCTGCACAATGTCAGATATGACTTGTTTTGCTGCACATGGTCAGGGGTGACTTATTTGCTGCACATGGTCAGGGGTGAGATATTTGCTGCACATTGTCAGGGGTGACTTATTTGCTGCACATGGTCAGCGGTGACTTATTTGCTGCACATGGTCAGGGGTGACTTTTTTGCTGCACATTGTCAGGGGTTATTTATTTGCTGCACATGGTCAACAGTGATTTATTTGCTGCACATGGTCAGGGGTGACTTATTTGCTGCACATTGTCAGGGTTGACTTATTTGCTGCACATGGTCGGGGGTGACTTATTTGCTGCACATTGTCAGATGTGACTTATTTGCTGCACATTGTCAGGGGTGACTTATTTGCTGCACATGGTCAGGGGTGACTTATTTGCTGCCAATGTCAGGGGTGACTTATTTGCTGCACATGGTCAGGGGTGACTTATTTGCTGCACATTGTCAGATGTGACTTATTTGCTGCACAATGTCAGGGGTGACTTATTTGCTGCACATGGTCAGGGGTGACTTATTTGCTGCACTTGGTCAGGTGTGACTTAATTTGTTGCACATGGTCAGGTGTGACTTAATTTGCTGCACATGGTCAGATGTGATTTGTTTTGCCATACATGGTCAGGTGTGACTTAATTTGCTGCACATGGTCAGATTTGACTTATTTTGCCATACATGGTCAGATGTGACTTAGTTTGCTGCACATTGTCAGATGTGACTTGTTTTTCCATACATGGTCAGATGTGACTTAATTTGCTGCACATGGTCAGATTTGACTTATTTTGCCATACATGGTCAGATGTGACTTAATTTGCTGCACATGGTCAGATGTGACTTGTTTTGCCATACATGGTCAGATGTGACTTAATTTGCTGCACATGGTCAGATGTGACTTGTTTTGCCATACATGGTCAGATGTGACTTGTTTTGCCATACATGGTCAGATGTGACGTGTTATGCGGCACATGGTCAGATGTGACTTGTTTTGCTGCACATGGTCAGGGGTGACTTGTTTGCTGCACATGGTCAGGGATGACTTATTTGCTGCACATTGTCAGGGGTGACTTATTTGCTGCACATGGTCAGGGGTGACTTATTTGCTGCACATGGTCAGGGGTGACTTATTTGCTGCCAATGTCAGGGGTGACTTATTTGCTGCACATGGTCAGGGGTGACTTATTTGCTGCACATTGTCAGATGTGACTTATTTGCTGCACAATGTCAGGGGTGACTTATTTGCTGCACATGGTCAGGGGTGACTTATTTGCTGCACATGGTCAGGTGTGACTTAATTTGTTGCACATGGTCAGGTGTGACTTAATTTGCTGCACATGGTCAGATGTGACTTGTTTTGCCATACATGGTCAGGTGTGACTTAATTTGCTGCACATGATCAGATTTGACTTATTTTGCCATACATGGTCAGATGTGACTTAATTTGCTGCACATGGTCAGATGTGACTTGTTTTGCCATACATGGTCAGATGTGACTTAATTTGCTGCACATGGTCAGATGTGACTTGTTTTGCCATACATGGTCAGATGTGACTTATTTTGCCATACATGGTCAGATGTGACGTGTTATGCCGCACATGGTCAGATGTGACTTGTTTGCTGCACATGGTCAGGGATGGCTTAATTTGCTGCACATGGTCAGGGGTGACTTAATTTGCTACACATGGTCAGATATGACTTGTTTTGCTGCACATGGTCAGGGGTGACTTATTTGCTGCACATGGTCAGATATGGCTTGTTTTGCTGCACATGGTCAGGGGTGACTTAATTTGCTCCACATGGTCAGATATGACTTGTTTTGCTGCACATGGTCTGGGGTGACTTATTTGCTGCACATGGTCAAGGGTGACTTATTTGCTGCACATTGTCAGGGGTTATTTATTTGCTGCACATGGTCAACTGTGATTTATTTGCTGCACATTGTCAGGGGTGACTTATTTGCTGCACATTGTCAGGGTTGACTTATTTGCTGCACATGGTCAGGGGTGACTTATTTGCTGCACATTGTCAGATGTGACTTATTTGCTGCACATTGTCAGGGGTGACTTATTTACTGCACATGGTCAGGGGTGACTTATTTGCTGCCAATGTCAGGGGTGACTTATTTGCTGCACATGGTCAGGGGTGACTTATTTGCTGCACATTGTCAGATGTGACTTATTTGCTGCACAATGTCAGATATGACTTGTTTTGCTGCACATGGTCAGGGGTGACTTATTTGCTGCACATGGTCAGGGGTGAGATATTTGCTGCACATTGTCAGGGGTGACTTATTTGCTGCACATGGTCAGCGGTGACTTATTTGCTGCACATGGTCAGGGGTGACTTTTTTGCTGCACATTGTCAAGGGTTATTTATTTGCTGCACATGGTCAACAGTGATTTATTTGCTGCACATGGTCAGGGGTGACTTATTTGCTGCACATTGTCAGGGTTGACTTATTTGCTGCACATGGTCAGGGGTGACTTATTTGCTGCACATTGTCAGATGTGACTTATTTGCTGCACATTGTCAGGGGTGACTTATTTGCTGCACATGGTCAGGGGTGACTTATTTGCTGCCAATGTCAGGGGTGACTTATTTGCTGCACATGGTCAGGGGTGACTTATTTGCTGCACATTGTCAGATGTGACTTATTTGCTGCACAATGTCAGGGGTGACTTATTTGCTGCACATGGTCAGGGGTGACTTATTTGCTGCACTTGGTCAGGGATGACTTAATTTGTTGCACATGGTCAGGTGTGACTTAATTTGCTGCACATGGTCAGATGTGACTTGTTTTGCCATACATGGTCAGGTGTGACTTAATTTGCTGCACATGGTCAGATTTGACTTATTTTGCCATACATGGTCAGATGTGACTTAATTTGCTGCACATTGTCAGATGTGACTTGTTTTTCCATACATGGTCAGATGTGACTTAATTTGCTGCACATGGTCAGATTTGACTTATTTTGCCATACATGGTCAGATGTGACTTAATTTGCTGCACATGGTCAGATGTGACTTGTTTTGCCATACATGGTCAGATGTGACTTAATTTGCTGCACATGGTCAGATGTGACTTGTTTTGCCATACATGGTCAGATGTGACTTGTTTTGCCATACATGGTCAGATGTGACGTGTTATGCGGCACATGGTCAGATGTGACTTGTTTTGCTGCACATGGTCAGGGGTGACTTGTTTGCTGCACATGGTCAGGGATGACTTAATTTGCTGCACATGGTCAGGGGTGACTTAATTTGCTGCACATGGTCAGATATGACTTGTTTTGCTGCACATGGTCAGGGGTGACTTATTTGCTGCACATGGTCAGATATGGCTTGTTTTGCTGCACATGGTCAGGGGTGACTTAATTTGCTCCACATGGTCAGATATGACTTGTTTTGCTGCACATGGTCTGGGGTGACTTATTTGCTGCACATGGTCAGGGGTGACTTATTTGCTGCACATTGTCAGGGTTGACTTTTTTGCTTCACATGGTCAGGGGTGACTTATTTGCTGCATATGGTCAGGGGTGACTTATTTGCTGCACATGGTCAGATATGACTTGTTTTGCTGCACATGGTCAGGGGTGACTTATTTGCTGCACATTGTCAGTGGTGACTTATTTGCTGCACATTGTAAGGGGTGACTTATTTGCTGTACATGGTCAGGGGTGACTTATTTGCTGCACATTGTCAGGGGTGACTTATTTGCTGCACATGGTCAGGGGTGACTTATTTGCTGCACATGGTCAGGGGTGACTTATTTGCTGCACAAGGTCGGGGGTGACTTATTTGCTGCACATTGTCAGATGTGACTTATTTGCTGCACATTGTCAGGGGTGACTTATTTGCTGCACATGGTCAGGGGTGACTTATTTGCTGCACATGGTCAGGGGTGACTTAATTTGCTGCACATGGTCAGATATGACTTGTTTTGCTGCACGTGGTCAGGGGTGACTTATTTGCTGCACATGGTCAGATATGACTTGTTTTGCTGCACATGGTCAGGGGTGACTTAATTTGCTCCACATGGTCAGATATGACTTGTTTTGCTGCACATGTTCAGGGGTGACTTATTTGCTGCACATTGTCAGGGGTGACTTATTTGCTGCACATTGTCAGGGGTGACTTATTTGCTGCACATGGTCAGGGGTGACTTATTTGCTGCATATGGTCAGGGGTGACTTATTTGCTGCACATGGTCAGATATGACTTGTGTTGCTGCACATGGTCAGGGGTGACTTATTTGCTGCACATGGTCAGTGGTGACTTATTTGCTGCACATTGTAAGGGGTGACTTATTTGCTGCACATTGTCAGGGTGACTTATTTGCTGCACATTGTCAGGGGTGACTTATTTGCTGCACATTGTCAGGGGTGACTTATTTGCTGCACATGGTCGGGGGTGACTTATTTGCTGCACATTGTCAGATGTGACTTATTTGCTGCACATTGTCAGGGGTGACTTATTTGCTGCACATGGTCAGGGGTGACTTATTTGCTGCACATGGTCAGGTGTGACTTAATTTGTTGCACATGATCAGATGTGACTTGTTTTGCTGCACATGGTCAGGTGTGACTTAATTTGTTGCACATGGTCAGATGTGACTTGTTTTGCTGCACATGGTCAAGGGTGACTTATTTGCTGCACATGGTCAGGTGTGACTTAATTTGTTGCACATGGTCAGATTTGACTTGTTTTGCTGCAGATGGTCTGATGTGACTTGTTATGCCGCACATGGTCAGATGTGATTCTATTGATATTTTTTTAGAAAAATTCAGGGAAAACTGAACAAAATGTGTGTTTACAAGAATTAAAGAATACATTTCCAACCTATTTCACTGCTTCATTATACCAGAAGTTACTATTTTAGTTCTGTATATCGGACACAAAGTAATAATACATGTAATTCTTTATTTAGTGGTCCTCTGTGATCCCAGGAAACAGTGGTTAGGTTAACTGATCGTTTGTTAGCCCTCGATGGCATAGAAATGGCGCTAAATATTCAATCAATCAATCAATGAAGCAAAACAAGTACAGTTTTTAATACATATAATATTTTGTGTGCATAGCCATTCGCAATGTCGAAATCATTGAATTATTCGGAGACAAGATTCAAGCAGACATCAGCACATGCTCTGGAGAATATTCATCAAGAACTGTAAACATGTTGACATCGTCCATCGTAAATCTAAAAATTCTCTTTGAAAGAGGTAACTTAAACCAGCCACATTCTAGTGTATTGGAAAAAAAGTCAGTTTAATATTCTGCGAAAGATTGATAAACTGTGATAGCTGCTGTATTGCAAAACACCTTGAGTTGCCATTGCTCAACTACTTTAATTAATGTTCAAATATTTTATGAAATTTTTAATTTCTTATTTGTTTAAGCGATACAAATTTACCCATTTGGTATCACTTGAATTTTGAGTCACATGTTGGTAAGCTTTGTCCTCGGACATAATGCCAGCATACTTTAGCTTTGCCCATCTGTTCCCTGGTCAGATAGTTCTGGGGTTGAACACAGAGCATTAATTTTGCTTTGCCCATCTGTTCCTGCTGGCAAGATATGTATAGGGTTGAGCATCTGCTCCCTGGCAAGATATATCTCAGATTGAGCACAGTGCATACATTTGCCTTGCCAATATGTTTCCTGGCAAGATATTTCTAGGGTTGAGCACAGAGAATACATTTGCCTTGCCAGTCTGTTTCCTGGCAAGATATTGTTACTTTGGTTGAGCACAAATCATAATTTTGCCTTGTTAATCTTTTCCTGGCAAGGTATTTCTAGGGTTGAGCACAGGGCATACCTCTGCCATGCCAATCTGTTCCCTTACAAGATAGTTCTAGGGTTGAGCTCAGAACATACATTTGTCTTGCCAGTCTGTTCCCTTGCAGGATATTTCTAGGTTTGAGCACAGAACATGCATTTGCCTTGACCATCTGTTTGCTTGCAAGATATATCTAGAGTTGAGCATCTGTTCTTTGGCAAGATATATCTAGGGTTGAGCACAGAGCATACATTTGCCTTGCCAATCTGTTCCCTGGCAAGATATATCTAGGGGTGAGCATCTGTTCCCTGGCAAGATATATCTAGGGTTGAGCACAGAGCATACATTTGCCTTGCCCATCTGTTCCCTGGCAATGTAGTCCTAGAATTGACCTTAAAATTCATTTATTCAATATAAAATGTAAAGCGCTGTAATGAACAGAGACCGGCTGTGAGGAGACTTGTAACGCCCTAGTTCAGTCTACACAATGATGAACAAGTGATACTCTGCATGCAAAGTGGTGATTTAGACATTGGTATCAAGATTGAAAAAAAATTGAGACAATTGCCGCAGAATGTACGACATCCGGTACTGAAGTGCTATTATTCCAAGAAATATTTGGGAGAACATTTCCAGGGAAATTTAGCAGATTCCCCCCTCTCTTAAATACTTAACTGATTTATAAGTACACTCTGAAATTATATTATAGATTCTTAAAGGAAGCAATATTTAAGCATATTTTCTCAGATTAGATGTATTGTGGGATGGCATTGTTCATTGGGGTTTTATATTAAAGGGCATATGATACCATCAGGAAGGAAGATTCCAGACTCATTCTCCATGTTCAAAAACTACAGATTTATAGACAGAATGGACAAAAAAAGGCCATCGACAAATAAAAAGGAACCTTGAAACGTGTAGAACTGCAGTTTTAGTTGATTCTTGCTTATATTCAGTTTGTAAATAGGCTACAGCCACCTTATTCTAGCTATCACCCATTTCAAACCCTGGAGCCACACCCTGGAATCACACCCTGGAGTCACACAGGGGTTGTGGTAATTTAACCACAATAATGAACATAAACAATATACATGTATTCCTTCTCTGTGCAGTGTTTAAGTTTGATACTTTTCCCGCACAGAACCTCATGGGCTGGTAGTGATGTATATTTTATTTTTTTCAGGACATGAATATAAGAATCATACATGGGTTTGGGGTTCGGATAGAAAATTCCATCCTGAGGGAAAACTGTTTTGGCGGTTCTGTGAAAACAGTTATTCACATGGGTGTTTCTATTGCATAGGAGACTATACAGAAGATTTTTTTTTTTTATCTGAAATTCAAGATGGCCGCCATTACTAAAAATAGTCCAAAACTTAAAAAATCTTCTTCTCATGAACGACCCAACAGATTTTCAAAATGTTTATGTAGTAATGATGACCAAAGATAGTTCTGTTAGATTTGTTCAAATGGTGTCCCTAGGGTTAAAAATGACCCTACCCCAAGAGTTCAATTAGGGGACACATGTCAATATAATATTTTTTTTATTTTTTTTTTAAAATGGAATTTTTTTTGCCTATATCTTCACTAAAGCATTGTTAGGTTAAGGAGGTTAAGATTTGTAAAAATGACTGGGTTCCTATGTCTTAAGGGGTCAGGAGGGGCCCCAAAAGGGTACAAATTGGGAATTAGTAAAATTGTTTTCTTAAGAACCGGTATGTCAGATTTGTACATATTTGATATTAATTATCCCTTAGTGTAGGGGTTTGATTGTAGATAAGAATTTAGGGGCTAAGATATATAGAGGCCCTGTAAGGGGACTTAGAATTTTACATTCGGATACTGTGGGAAAACAGAAAATTCTCTTTCTTTTCATTTATTCTGAAACCACTAGGCCAATTAAACTGAAACTTCACATGGATGTTTCTATTGCATAGGAGACTATACAAGAGATTTATTTTTTCTATTTAAAATTCAAGATGGCCACTGTTACTAAAAATAGTCCAAAACTTAAAAAATCTTCTTCTCATGAACGGTCCAACAGATTTTCAAAATGTTTATGTAGTAATGATGACCAACTATAGTTTTGTTAGATTTGTTCAAATGGTGTCCCTAGAGTTAAAAATGACCCCCATGATGTTTCTATTGCAAAGTAGAATTTCAAAAAGTGCTATGGCAGTAGAGTGTCCTTAGGCCCTCTTGGGCCTCTTGTTTGATTCAACAATATGATGAAATATCAATATACAAAATTTATATGCAATACATTTATTGTTCCTTGACCTGTTGACGTTTATAGGTATGTATACTTTCTTTTTCCTTTCACTGTAGTACCCTGATGCAACTTCCCCCATCACAAAGGTCAAGATTGCTGTGATGTCAAAATTCAAAAGGCTTCAGGTTTATAAGTCTGCAGTAGCTGCTGTCTGACTTAGGCAAGAATCTTTATCACCTTCAGAGGATGTGTAACTAGCATGGTCCCATTTTCCCACATGCATTGTTTCTGCTGGAGGCATATCTTTTCTGGGTTTTAATTTAACTCTTGGAGTTATTAGGCAGGAGTTTCAGCACTTGAAAATATTGTGCCCTCTTCAACTTTCATGATACGGCTATGAAGGCAAAGTTCAATGTGATCAGAGGTTAAAGAGTTATAGTGTCCCTACTGGTTGTAACCCTTGCTATACATAATTAAATAAATTCACATGTCATGTCAAGGGATATGGTAATGTTTTACAGACTATGAGACAAACATTGTGCTTTAACTTCTCAAGTTATTGGCACATTGACCTGCGTCCACACTGTTTGCAGACAGTAACATCTTTGTTGTGAAAAGAAAGCTGACACTTGAAGACAATTTCTGAAAGCATAGCCTCTCTATCTATCATGATATTGCTCAGTTGGTATTCATTATTGTTATTGTTCTATGGTAATCTGTCTCTCTAGCTTAGCTGTATACAGTGATGTTCTTCGATAACTAGTGTTCAATATAGAATAAACTGCTACATGGTGAATTATAGATGAGAGACTGCTATATCTAGTCAGTGTTATGTCCGTATCAATGTTCTGTTACACAGGCCTGCAAATTGTCGTAGTACAATACTGCAGTGGTGTTTCAAGTCTAATGCCTCCATCGCTGCTGTCTTCTGTTGAAGTTGTACTTGTAAGTGTGTGTGTGTGTGTGTGTGTGTTTGTTGGAGAGAGACGGAATTTCCAATACTAGTACATTATTTGCAAGGGAAAGTTGGAGATATAGTGATTGACAATGTAGAAACTGGATTACATTACCATGGTAAATATTGTACAGTCTTGTCTAATCCGTAGCAGTATTAATGTCATTGTGGATAGTTTAGACTACAGTTGGGTACTGATCTGTCCTGCAGCAGTATTAATGTTGTTGTGGATAGTTTAGATTACTTTTGGTTACTAATATGTTATGTATTATTATTAATTTCATTGTGGATAGATTAGACTACTTTAGATTACTGATCTATCATGAAGCATTATTTAATTTCATTGTGGATAGTTTAGACTACTTTTGGGTACTGATTTGTCATTATGCTTTTTAAAGTTTAATGGGTATAGTAAGTTTTGAAAGCTTGACTGCCCTCACAATTAACACATTTTGTTATTATTATTTTTTATAAAATCATCAGAAAAATGTGAACTATCAGTAAATAGACCAAAATTTATGTTGTTAGTGGAGCGTGTGGTCCAGCGGTAGAGCATTAGCCCCATGATCGAAAAGTCATGGGGTTGAACTGTATGGTGTCCTTGAGTAAGACAATTTTTCCACATATGCTTAGTACTGGTTCTACCCAGGAAGACTTTGAGCATGAGTAGTCTAAGTTGTAATAACTTGTTTCACACTTAAGTAAAATAAATAAGTTTCAAATAATTGTTTTGGTTAAAAGAGTTATCTGGTATTAAACTAAGGCATGTGCAGACAGGACCCTAGAAACTAAATGGAACTGTAGAGATGGTTTGTGTAAAGGTTTTTGATATGGTAAACATGTACAAATGTTTTGAATATAAAGTTGATTATTCATACATACAACAACAACAACAACAACAACAACAACAACAACATAACAAGTTTTTTTAACTGAAGACTGAGCACAGCTATATAAGCTTATATAGGTCCATCCTGTTAACATGTACGGTACCATTGATTGGCATTTTTGCTTAGATTTACATTTATTGTTCGCTGTTATTCTCTTTTCCAATGTGACTGTGCACGAGTAAGTTTGTATTTTAAGAGTTGTAAAATATATTTCAGTCTGTGATTCTGTAATGGAGTGCATCGTGATAATAAAGTTATTTCCAAATATTGTTGAAATTTATTGGTAAAATCTTTTTTCAGAAAAAGTATCTGGTGTAAACATTAGTATCCCAACAGTAGGATGTTTCATAGATTGATAACCATCATTCTTCAGATCCTTCGTTTGTACATTATTATTATACATTAGAAATATTCTTGGTTAACATTGATTTTTGGTGTAACATTACGTTATCTTTAATTTTGTGCATGCAAATTTTATCTGACCCATGGGTGGTATATAATTTTCTAGCACCTGTGAGATACATTGTATGTTTATATCTATAATGCAAGAAAATAATGATTTATTGGTTACTGTTGTTTATGATAGAAATTCTCAAATAACGCATTGTCACCAGCTGCAGTGCATGCTGGACTGACATTTTGCAAGTGGGACTTCTGTTTTAAACACTGGACTTTTATCTCGTAAATGGATGGGTTTTCTGTCTGTATTTATAGAAAGTAGTAACTATTGAAAAGGTGCAATATTGTTAGAAAGAAATATTTTGTCTTTGAACCATTCCAAAGTGATATAGTTACCTGGGTTGTAGCATGTGTTAAAAAGCCCATTAACTACTTTTTATCGTGATCTCTTGTTCTGCTTCTGATATTAACGTTTATGGTTATAAATTTTAATGTTCGGTTGATATCTGATATTAACGTTTATGGTTATAAATTTTAATGTTTGGTTCATATTAAGGTTCTTTATTTGCATTTTCTGATCATTCTGTACATACCGATAGTTGTATTGAATGTTTTGTTGTTATTTTTCACTGAGAAAATGGGGATCAAAAAGATAACAAGTGGTGCATGAAGAGATATAATTGCTCAATGGATGTGTTGTTTAGAGAGTTATTGCTCAAAAGAGTTAAGTTAATTTAGATAATTGCTCAATAGAGAATATTGTTGTTGTTTAGAGAGATAATTGCCCAAAATATGTGTTGGTTAGATAGATAATTGCTCAACATATATGTTGTTTAGAGAGATAATTGCTCAACATGAGTGTTGTTTAGAGAGATAATTACTGAACATAAATGTGTTGTTTAGAGAGATAATTACTCAAAATATGTGTTGTTTAGAGAGATAATTACTTGACATATGTGTTATTCAGATAGATAATTTCTCGACATATATGTTGTTTAGAGAGATTATTACTCGACATTTGTGTTACTAGATATATAATTACTCAACTTAACTTTTTTATGTGTTATTTAGATAGATAATTTCTCAACATATGTGTTGTTTAGAGAGATAATTACTCGACATATGTGTTGTTTAGAGAGATAATTACTCGACATATGTGTTGTTTATCGAGATAATAACTCGGCATATGTGTTGTTTAGAGAGGTAATGTAATGCCCCATAACCATAGTTATTTGTAATTTTTACTGTGAAAACGGCTCTTGAACAAAAATGTATTTGTTAATACTCATTTATTTAAGCTTGATTGCTCAGAGCTTAAATGAATCGCTCTTAAGTCCGTTTCTTGGGTAGAGCCAGCACTGAGTTGTTTCAGAGGCTATCAGATAGAGCTGGGGATTAAACCCGCAACCCCTAGTGCGAGCAACCAACACTCCATCCACTACAGTAACTGCCCCATTCAATAGTGTGTTACCAAAGCTTGTGATAAATGTTATAGATCACTGAACCAGTTTTTGTACATTCTTGTACTACACTCAGCATCTGTATCAGTATCTTCATCAGTATCCTCTGCCACATTACAAAATCCACAGGCCCTTCAAAATTTGCTACTTTTTAAAAATGAAAATTGATATGTTGTTGCCACAAGGCATAAAAGTTTACACAGATTCTTTGAAGAGAGAAATAAAATACTCATTAAAACTAATATGTTGATTAATCATGGAGTCTGTTTTATGTCCTGCGATCAATAGTTTAGTTGGTTCTTACATTAGGGTCATAATAAATATTGACTTATTATTCCTTGCTTATGTCTGTTGTTATAATTTTCTTCAAGTGGTCCATAAGGTGCACATAGATCACTTGTATACATCGTATCACTGAGGTTGTAGGTTCAAGCCACAGTATGTCTCACTACACAGTTACACCCCTTTTTCCACACGGTAACATGATTTTTATGCTTAAAAAAAAAGGCCTATGTAATTTGGTTTTGAAATATTTTCAAACTGGTTGATAATGGTTGTGATTTCTTGCTGCAAATGAGTAGAGCAAAAGTTGGCATAGCATAATTAAACTGTAATAAGACATCACTGGTGTTAAAAAAGTGACTTTTATAGGATTTCAACATATGCATGTATTTGTGAGCATTTGAGAACTTGTTTTTCAAAAAATCTCAGGGTATCACTGCACCATCTTTAAAAAAAAACCAAGCTGGTCAACCTGCCAGTTATTGTGCATTTTTATGTGGGTATGCATTCCTGTTAAGAAAAAAATATTTGAAAAAAATTCTATGTGGAATTCTTTTTTACCATTGAAATCCTAGACCTTATTTTATATAGAACAAAGAACAAAATTTAACTGTGTAGTGAGACCAGTAATGATAAACATCTTACGTGAAGAAGTTTCTAGGTTAAAAAATTATGACTGAAGAACTTCAAAGCCTTAGAAAAAAATGAAATGGTAGTTGATGTTTTGAATCATTGAAGGGGAAAGTATCTAAACATTTAAAAAAACAAACTTTGATCATGATTGGTAAATGTGCAAACACTGCAGAAAACAAAGACAAACACTGAGGAAATGGAGAAGACATTGCCAACTGTAAAATGACAGGAATAAAAAAAAAAGCATAGCAATTTTTAAGTTGTCAAAGCAATATTAATATTTCTACAAATAGGTCTAAGGTGCTGTCTGTTTTAAGATGACTTGCATCTTACCACAGAGGTTGCTGGTTGGTACCCAGCTCAGTACCTAATCCAGCACATTTTTCATGAGAAAATATTTTTGCCAATTACTTCTGGAAGGACAGTGACTATATACAGATTATGAGTCTGAGATAAAACTGGATGCCATGTTTTTTCAATCCAGGGGTCATGATTTCGAATCCCCATCCAGCAACAGTCTTCATGATGATTGATATACAACATTGTGTCTAATTATCATTCGCTCTCACCGCTGATTCAAGTGGGAAAGTTATCAGTTACTTGCTGAGATGGGCTGTGCTCGAGTACTGGTTAACCTTTCAGGATTCTAGGAAACAGTGGTTAGGTTAACTGATCTTCTGTTAGCCCTCAATGGCATAAAAATGATGCTAAATCTTCAGTCAGTCAATCAATCAATCATTTTGTTTCTATAAACTGTGTTTATTACGTTGATGAAGCTGTATTTGAAACAATCACACCACATGGTTCTGCTGCGTACCTGTTGCCTACCTGTTGCGTACTTGTTGAATGCTTGCTGAAGTCATTCACCTGATCAGAAAGTTATAAATTCAAGAGCTTATTACAGTTTTTTTTGCTTTTGCTGTAAAATTTATAAAAAATATTTTAAAGACAGCTAGTGATATAAATAAAAGTATTTCTTCATGTATCTTAATCATAGCACATGTATCACACCAACATTATTCACACCAACATACTACACACCAACATTATTCACACCAACATACTACACAACAACGTTATTCACACCAACAAACTACAATCCAATGTTATTCACACCAACAAACTACACAACATTATTCACATCAACAAACTACACAACAACATTAATCACACCAACAAACTACATAACAACATTATTCACACCAACATACTACTCAACAACATTATTCATACCAACATACTACACAACAGTATGTTTCACATCCACATGCATCACATCTACATGTATCACATCCGCATGTATGACATCCACATGCATCACACCCATATGCATCACATCCATGCATCACACCCATATGCATCACATCTACATGTATCACATCCAAATGTATCACATCTAAATGTATCACATCCACATGTATCATATTAACATGCATCACATCTACATGTATCACATCCGCATGTATTACATCCACATGCATCACACCCATATGCATCACATCCCCATGCATCACATCCAAATGTATCACATCCAAATGTATCACATCCAAATGTATCACATCCCCATGCATCACATCCAAATGTATCACATCCAAATGCATCACATCCACATGCATCACATCCAAATGTATCACATCCACATGTATCATATTTACATGCATCACATCTACATGTATGATCACATCCGCATGTATTACATCCACATGCATCACACCCATATGCATCACATCCCCATGCATCACATCCAAATGTATCACATCCAAATGTACCATATCCTCATGCATCACATCCAAATGTATCACATCCACATGTATCACATCCACATGTAACACATCCAAATGTATCACATCCACATGTATCACATCCACATGTATCACATCCAAATGTATCACACCCACATGTATCACATCTAAATGTATCACATTCACATGTATCATATTTACATGCATCACATCTACGTGTATCACATCCACATGTATTACATTCACATGCATCACGCCCATATGCATCACATCCCCATGCATCACATCCAAATGTATCACATCCAAATGTATCATATCCTCATGCATCACATCCAAATGAATCATATCCAAATGTACCATATCCTCATGCATCACATCCAAATGTATCATATCCACATGCATCACATCTACATGTATCACATCTGCATGTATTACATCCACATGCATCACACCCATATGCATCACATCCCCATACATCACATCCACATGCATCACACCCATATGCATCACATCCACATGCATCACATCTACATGTATCATATCCACATGCATCACATCTACATGTATCACATCCACATGTATCACATTCACATATATCACATCCACATGTATCACACCAACATGTTTCACGCCACGTGGTCTTCTTGTTGGGGAGTGCTTTAGAAACCCCATCTGTATCAGAGATATATATAATTCATGGTTGGTTACAGGCAGGTGTGTACAGTACTGTATGTCTGAAACTCCTGTAATGGGCAATACAATTACTGATGCACTCTTTGATTTATTGATGAGTTATTTAATTGAGTGAAGTTTCTCCATCATTGTAGAAAGTCATTGGTGTATTGTACGGAGCTCTTCATATAGATGGACAGACAGCACTAGTGGTGATGAAGATGATTATTGAAGTGAATCGAAATCATATTTACAGCAAATGGTTATCATGTACATTATAATGCAAATATGAACTGAAAATGCTCTTTATAATGAACAAAACTGCCCTTAGGAATTATAAACTTGTCTCAGAGAAACTACATAAGTTTTTGTAGCTTGTAGAACTCCAACCTATGACTTAAATGGTGAGAAATAAGTAATCATGAGACAGCACCTTTGTCTGAATTTTTTTCTAAAATTTGCATCCCTGTCCTCATTTTGAAACAAATTTTAATGAAAATCTATAGATTAGTTTATTACGGCCTTAAGTGTTATTATTGTACATCAAGCTGTCCCTTTATAATTACATTAAAACTTAAAAAAGAATGTTTTCAGAAAACTTTGAAGTTACATCAAACACTCATTTTCTTGCCACCATTGCGGTAGTGTCAGCTATGATTAAGTCATTAATCCTGAAAATTATTGTTTTTGAAATGACGCAATTTGAAACACTTAAAATTGGTAATCTTATTTATGGCCCAGTACATCTATATTTTAACAATAAAAGTGCTAATGAAAATACTAAAATGCCGTCAGCTCAAACTAACACCTCAGACAGTCATTTATTTAAATTTTGGAATGTTTATATTTTCTCTACGCTTAAACATTATTGAAAATTTCATTATCCAGTAAAATTAATCCATTTAAAATGTCATGCAACCAGAGCTTGTTTCCGTGGAAATGTACCATGTTGTCAATGGCAGACATTTTTATTTAGCCAGTTGCTTAATAACATTTGTGTCTCAAACAGTCCATTAATATTGTTTAATAAAAAGGAAATTTAGTGTTTCGTTGTAATGGCAGCTCATTTTAGACTTGAGAATATTTTTTTGGTCAAAGTTTTGATAAAGTTAAGGATGAGAACAAAAATATTTTCCAGGGTTTACAACACAAAATTTTGTCCCATGTATCTGTTTGTTGATAATCTTACTTGCTTTGGCTTATAGTCTCCGTGACGATTGATATATGACATTGTGTCTCATTATCATTCGTCTCTCACTGCTGATTCAAGTGGGAAAGTTATGAGTTACTTGTTGAGATGGGGTAGTGCTGGAGTACTGGCTAACCTGTCAGGATCGCAGGAAACAGTTGTTAGGTAAACTAATTGTATGTTGGCCCTCGATGGCAAAACAATGACGCTAAATATTCAATAAATTATTCAATATTCAGTCAAAGCTTCGTCTTACGACTTAGACAATTCACACTCGAGGTCTTCCTGGGTAGATTAAGTACTCATTATATGTGGATAAAGTGTCTTGCTCAAGGAAACCAAACATAGCCATGATGGAGGATCAACACTATGGTCCTCCATTGAGGATCAACACTACGATCCTCCATTGAGGATCAACACTATGTCCTGCATTGAGGATCAACACTACGGTCTCCATTGAGGATGAACACTATGGTCCTCCTTTGAGGATCAACACTACGGTCCTCCATTGAGGATCAACACTACGATCCTCCATTGAGGATCAACACTATGATCCTTCATTGAGGATCAACACTATGTCCTCCATTGAGGATCAACACTACGTCCTGCATTGAGGATCAACACTACGGTCTCCATTGAGGATGAACACTATGGTCCTCCTTTGAGGATCAACACTACGGTCCTCCATTGAGGATCAACACTACGATCCTCCATTGAGGATAAACACTATGATCCCCTTACCTTCAGGGTCCGATGTTTTACAACTGGACCGTGTGCTCCAAGGATAATAATGAATTGTAAGGTTGTTGAAAATTTTAATGAGAGGCATAAATTGTTATCTATCTATATGTGTGTTATGGAGAGTGCAACTCAAAACACTCCAACATTTTTAGAATGACCTTGACCTCTACTGATATTTAGTTTTGTCCACAAACTGTTAATTTTTGTGTTTAGCTCAATTTCTTTGAAGATGTTTGTCCCAGAGTTGTCAAATATTGGTCATAGTTTAGTTAAAGATATGTATGTTTGCAAAGCACTATGAGGCAATGTATTGCATAAGGGCAGCAAAGCACTATGAGGCAATGTATTGCATAAGGGCACAACTCTGGGTTGTATTTTTTTTTAGAAAATACTCTTCCTTTTTGTAATATTAAATGTTAAGTGTTTAATATGTTTTGCTCCATTTCTTGGACATTCTCTGGCCTTGATTCTGCAATACTTGTCAATAGTTTAGATGAGTTGAACTACTTAAAACCATGAACTATTAATTTAGATGACTGTGACCCCTAAGGATGAATCACTTCAAAACATTTTTTTTTTTTGTTATTCTCTTTCTTGGATAGTGTATGTTGGAGTCCATCATTCTTGGTCCATAACTGTACAATGAGAAGTACCACTCAAACCACAGTTATTCCAAAACCATTTTCAATAATTTCAAATGACCTTGATCCTATGCATATAATATGATTTGGTTTGATGTTTTTTGTTTATCTTATGAAGACTGCGGCGTGGTCTAGTGGTAGAGCGTCAACCTCAAATGTGAAAGGTTGTGGGTTTGATCTCTAGCTGGTCATATCAAAGACTTGAAAAATGGTACCAGAAGATTCGTCACTTGGCGCTCAGCATTTAGAGGAGAGTTCTAGGCCTGGTTGGCCCAGTGTCAGTATAATGTCACTGGGTGGGGTATCATACCATGTGTCAGGGACATGATACTCCAGTGTGACAGCGCTCAGAATACTTTCTCAAGTAGACACCATTGTGATATGACTGAAAAAATTGTTGAAAGCGACGCTTAACACCATACAACAACAACAACTACTATCTTAGGGATTGCATTATATTAGCAAAACATTTAATTCTGTGGAATTCTCTCATTTTAAAATCACGCTTACAGTCTCCTTGGTAGAGTTAGTACTCGACATATGCTCATGGACAGCACACACAGGCATGGTGAAGGATTGAACCCAGCACTCTCCAATCTTGGGTCCAGTGCTCTGCTCTACCCACAATTCTCTAGTTGTTATGTATTTATTTATATCATCACAGACTATACTGTCAGGTTAAAAGGTTAAGCAATTTAACTCAATGGCATCTAATTGAAATTTATGAATAGTTAAATATTACCAGTATTATCTGTAAAGTTTAAAGCAATGTGCAATAACATCGGGCAATGGAGATTGCAAGCTGTGTTTAAAACATCACATAAAAACTAACAAAATCAATTAAATGCTAGCTAAGTGGAAAGATTGTAGTTTATTTAAGGGAAAATGCAAAATTGGTAGAAATTGTATGTGAACAAATACACAATAATTATATTGCAGAATTTGCTGGGGAATTTGAAAACTGCAAATGCACTGAGGTAAAACAGGTGTTTTTAACATCAGCTTCTTTCTCATATTTATACGGGTTAGATGATTATGCTCCACTTCATTATTAGAACTGTCCACAAATGAAAAACTATGTCTTATACCATAAGGCAATTTATGTTAAACAATTTAAGTTCACAGCAAGAAATGTTTGATAAAGACAGGGTTTGGCTGCTAACGCCAGGGTTGCAGATTCAATCCCTCAAGGCCTCTGTAAAACACGTTCAGTACTGGTTCTACCTAGAAAACGAACTTGTCATTTTTATGCCACTCGAGCACACCCCATCTCTGCAAGAAGCTGAAAATATTCCCACTTGAATCAGCAGTTAGAGATGATTGATAATGAGACACAATGTCATATATTAATCATCACAGAAACTGTTGCTGGGTGGGGATTCGAACTCACATCCCTTGGATTGATAGTCAGACAAGTAACTGACTGAGCTAATCGGGCCTATTATAAACTAATTCAGTGATGATTTGATGTAGAGGAAGTGAGGAAACTGTCAACTGACTAAGTTGTTTTTGAACACAATCTAAACCGCAGCATTGGTCTAGTGGTAGAGCATCCACCTCCTCATATGTGTATGGTTGTGGGTTCTATACCTGAAGATATGACATATTGTACTAGAACCTTCCTTACCTGGCACTCAGTAATTAGAGGATGGTTCTGTGTCTAGTCAGCCAGGTATCAGTATAATGTGACTTGGTGGTGGGGAGGTGGGGTATCATACCATGTGTCACTGCTGCATGATACTTCATTGTGGCAGCACTTATTTTGTAGATTTTCTGAAAAGTAAGGTCTTGTTTGTGTTTGGTGCCATGTTTATTCATTTTGCTTATTTAAGTGTAGATATATTGTCCAGTAAATGCCATTTGTGTTGTCAGTTTTCAGTACCCTTCTGTTTTATTACATACAATTATATCCTATAATATTGTCTCCCATCTGTTAGCACTGGCTGGAAACCTGAGATATGAACCTCAGTTTAACCCCAGGGACAGTGAAATACTAATTCCATTAATACTATTTTTGAGGCTCTGTGTTTTGACACAGACTAAAGCATTTAATGCCAAGATTCTGACAAACTGCATTTTTAAATGCATAGGAATATGCATCCTTAATGTTGTAAATTATCTGCACGCTCTCACCTTATCATGTCTCAGTTTTCTGCGATAATGCATAAATATGAATTTACAAAAGCTAACACAATCTTACAATATTTCTTTGATCTTTAAACACCTTTTCTGGTGTGTTTTAATCATTTATTAGTAGGGTAGATTAGGAAAGGTAAAGTTTTTGATTGGATTATGTTTTTACCTATTTATTTTTAGCTCTTATCTATGAAGTAATCTCTGGGTGTGCATCATTCTGATTGTCAGAGTCATCTCCCTTTGTAAATCCAATACTGAGTATGACTGTCTGAGTCAACTCCTTTGGTAAATCCATTACTGAGTCTGACTGTCAGAGTGAACTCCCTTGGTAAATCCAATACTGAGTCTGACTGTCCAAGTGAACTCCCTTGGTAAATCCATTACTGAGTCTGACTGTCAGAGTGAACTCCCTTGGTAAATCCAATACTGAGTCTGACTGTCTGAGTCAACTCCCTTTGTTAATCCAATACTGAGTCTGACTGTCAGAGTGAACTCCCTTGGTAAATCAAATACAGAGTCTGGCTGTCAGAGTGAACTCCTTTGGTAAATCCAATGCTGAGTCTGACTGTCAGAGTGAACTCCCTTGGTAAATCCAATACTGAGTCTGACTGTCAGAGTGAACTCCCTTGGTAAATCCAATACAGAGTCTGACTGTCAGAGTGAACTCCCTTGGTAAATCCAATACTGAGTCTAACTGTCAGAGTGAACTCCCTTGGTAAATCCAATACAGAGTCTGGCTGTCAGAGTGAACTCCCTTGGTAAATCCAATA
The DNA here is from genome assembly GCA_029582155.1 of Panopea generosa. NCBI lineage: Eukaryota > Metazoa > Mollusca > Bivalvia > Adapedonta > Hiatellidae > Panopea > Panopea generosa. The sequence goes on from CM055901.1 coordinate 2,475,757, forward strand.
CTGAGTCTGACTGTCCAAGTGAACTCCCTTGGTAAATCCATTACTGAGTCTGACTGTCAGAGTGAACTCCCTTGGTAAATCCAATACTGAGTCTGACTGTCAGAGTGAACTCCCTTGGTAAATCCAATACTGAGTCTGACTGTCTGAGTCAACTCCCTTTGTTAATCCAATACTGAGTCTGACTGTCAGAGTGAACTCCCTTGGTAAATCAAATACAGAGTCTGGCTGTCAGAGTGAACTCCTTTGGTAAATCCAATACTGAGTCTGACTGTCAGAGTGAACTCCCTTGGTAAATCCAATACTGAGTCTGACTGTCAGAGTGAACTCCCTTGGTAAATCCAATACAGAGTCTGACTGTCAGAGTGAACTCCCTTGGTAAATCCAATACTGAGTCTAACTGTCAGAGTGAACTCCCTTGGTAAATCAAATACTGAGTATTGTTCTTAAGAGGTTAGCAGGTTGATGCTAATATTGAAGCCACAGCTTTAGGAATGAATGGCCAACATTGTACTGTATATATATTAATGTACAGTAGAGAGAATAACCAATTTACATTGCAAAATGGTAATTGTCTCTACTCTATTACTATTTCTATTATATATGTATCCTTTGCGGATCCAGTGCCCCCGAAAGGAATTTAGGTGTTTTAATTTTAACTTCAGAGATTAAATTTTAACGTCAGAGATTGAGTTTTAACTGCAGATTTTTTAATTTTAACTGACAGAGATTGAGTTTTATTTGCAGAGATTGAATTTTAACCTCAGAGATTGAGTTTTAACCTCAGAGATGGAATTTTAACTTCAGAGATGGAATTTTAACTGCAGAAATTGAATTTTAACCTCAGAGAATAAATTTAACTTCAGTGATAGGGAACCAAGCTTGCAATGCAATAATTACAGACTGGTGCAGAGACAAGATTCTAAATTGTAACATTTTATATAAAATATAGATAGGCAAGAAAGACCTTTGCTGTGTTGTATTAAATTTGAATTTCAGTAGAATTTTAATTCTTATGAGCAGCACACGTTGCATGCACCCAACTTTCTGTGCTGGATATCAAAAAGAATTGGCATTCAGGTCGTTGTATTTAAGATTGTGTCTAAATATCGTATAATCTTTGTTATGCATCAAGTACATTGAGACTTGAGAGGTTTTATATGTCCTGTCGGTCTACTGAGTCCCGAGAGACATAACTCTTTTGATGGGTTTATTACTGGCACTTTACTTGACCAGAATAATATTGGCAAGGATTTCTTTTTTAATAGCAGAGCATTGACGGAGCAAGGTCACGTCTGTCAACTTGTATAAAAGTGCAGGCCACTGTGTTACTAATGACTGGTATACACCCCATTGGTATAAATGACTGAGGTTTCAAACACTGTTACTATGGTAACCAATCAATACTAGTATTCTAATTGGTGTTTGTCCCTTTTTAGCTCAAATATTTGAAAAAAAAAGAGCTATTCTACTCACCGGGGCATCAGCAGAGGCATTTGCGTCTGCGTCACACCTTGGTTGAAGTTTTGTGAACAGATCACTATCTCAGTTACCATTGTATGTATTGACTTTACACAAGCCTTCCCAGTCATCAAACTTACCACAGTAACTAAGTTTGATAAATCTTGCATGACACAGATGTCACTGCAATATCAAGACACAGATGTCACTGTAGTATCAGGACACATATGAAATTGTAGTATCAGGACACATATGTCACTGCAGTATCAAGACACAGATGTCACTGCAGTATCAAGACACAGATGTCACTGTAGTATCAGTACACAAATGTTACTGCAGTATCAGGACACAGATGTCACTGCAGTATCAGTGTCACTAGTATCAGGACACAGATGTCACTGCAGTATCAAGACAGACACAGATTTCACTGCAGTATCAGTACAGACATGTCACTGCAGTTTCAGGACACAGATGACACTGTAGTATCAGTACAGACATGTCACTGCAGTATCAAGACACAGATGTCACTGCAGTATCAGGACACATATGTCACTGCAGTATCAAGATACATATGTCACTGTAGTATCAGGACACAGATGTCACTACAGTATCAGTACAGACATGTCACTGTAGTATCAGGACACAAATGTCACTGCAGTATCAGGACACAGATGTCACTGCAGTATCAGTACAGACATGTCACTGTAGTATCAGTACAGACATGTCACTGCAGTATCAGGACACATATGTCACTGCAGTATCAGTACAGACATGTCACTGTAGTATCAGTACAGACATGTCACTGCAGTATCAGGACACAGACATCACTGCAGTATCAGTACACAAATGTCACTGCAGTATCAGGACATAGACATCACTGCAGTATCAGTACACAGATGTCACTGCAGTATCAGGACACAGATGTCACTGTAGTATCAGGACACAGATGTCACTGCAGTATCAGGACACAGATGTCACTGCAGTATCAGTACAGACATGTCACTGTAGTATCAGTACAGACATGTCACTGCAGTATCAGGACACAGACATCACTGCAGTATCAGTACACAAATGTCACTGCAGTATCAGGACATAGACATCACTGCAGTATCAGTACACAGATGTCACTACAGTATCAGGACACAGATGTCACTGTAGTATCAGTACAGACATGTCATTGCAGTATCAGGACACAAACATCACTGCAGTATCAGTACACAAATGTCACTGCAGTATCAGAGCACAAACATCACTACAGTATCAGTACCCAAATGTCACTGCAGTATAATGACACAGTTGTCATTGCAGTATCAGTACACAAATGTCACTGCAGTATCATTACACAAATGTCACTGCAGTATCATTACACAAATGTCACTGCAGTATAATGACACGTTTGTCATTGCAGTATCAGTACACAAATGTCACTGCAGTATTAGAACACAAATGTCACTGCAGTATCATTACACAAATGTCACTGCAGTATCATTACACAAATGTCACTGCAGTATCATTACACAAATGTCACTGAAGTATCATTACACAAATGTCCCTGCAGTATCAGGGCACAGAGACTTCCGTTATTGGAAGTTGTTTCTTTATTGATTTGCAAGTTGGAAAATATTCGAACAATTTCAATTTGAGCACAATATTAAACAAATATCCATTTGGTAAAGAAATTTATTTGACATGTGTTTTTGTTATATTAGATAAAGTTACATCTGCTGACAAGGTCTGGCTCACTGTGTCCATCACACATATATCTTCAGTGATATATGCTAATGCTGCTTGTCCTGTCCTACTGTGCAAATTCCTGGTGACAAAGTACGCTAGACTTTATTTCTACTTTCTCATATCAACATCACTCAGAATCAATGAAAATAATGTGATGAATGGAATGTTTATTCCTCAATTTCACTGTGCTTAGCAAATTGTTTTATATTTCTAAAACAGATAATAGTTTAGGACTGCAGTCAAGGGGGCTTATCTGGGCTTCTTGAAATGAAAACTGGGGGGAGTGGGGGGCATTCAGAAAAAGGGGGAGGGGCATTATAATGAACATTTATTTATAAATGATTAAATTTTTTGTGTCTGAGAAACATAGATGTTCAGTTATTATAGTGCAACCAGTGATAAAGTTATTTTATTTGCATGTTTACACTGTGTGTGTGCATGTGTGTGTGCGTGTGTGTAGCCAGGCCTGGTTAGCTCAGTATGTAGCACATCTGACTATCAATCCAGCAGTCATGAGTTCGAGTCACCACCTAGTCAGTGTCCGTGATAATTGATATACAACATTCGTCTCATTTTCATTCATCTTTCACTACTGATTCAAGTGGGAAAGTTACCAGTTAGTTGGTGAGATGTGCTGGAGAAGTTTAAACCTTACAGGATCTCCCGAACCAGTAAGGTTAGATAAACTGTTCGTCTGTAAGCCCACAATCTTATAAAAATGATGCTAAATATCCAAACAAACTACACTGTTTGATTGGTTGTACTAATAACCGTTTCTTGATATGCTTGTAGCCAGGCCCGATTAGCTCAATTGGTTGTGCGACTATCAATCCAGGGGTCGTGAGTTCGAATCTTCGAGTGCTTGAGTACTGGTTAATCTCAGGAAACAGTGGTTAGGTTAACTGATCGTCTGTTAGACCCTGATGGCATAAAAGCGATGCTATATAATCAATCAATCAATCAATCAATCACTCAATCAATCAATTGATATGCTTGCTTATTCGTTAGCCAGTTGAAAAGTACATAGTTATATCTGTCTGGCGTAGATGGAGTTAAATGCAACACTTTAACACTGCGCAATATAATATTTATGATATTTTGAACTACAGATTTCATCTTTTTCCTAGTCCATCCTTGAATTTGATCAATTAAATTTTGAGTTGTGTGAAGAATGACATATTCTTGTTTTGTAAAACAGTTTAACAATCATCAATTCTGCAAATGTGCACCTGCTGAAGTAAGCTAGTATAATGTATAAAAGATCACGGTTAGGAGATTCTTTGTAATTAATTTCATGGTGTTTTTTCCTCCTGAAAATGCCATTTGTAACTTTCGCAATGTTTTAAAAAAATTGGTTTCACAGAGAGACACTTCTCTTTCAGGTTAAAATTGTTTGTCAAAAAAACAGTGTCTAAAATGAAAATTATCTTTGTGTAAAGTAAGTATGCTTGTAATTTTTATCTAGTTCTTAACACAGAGAACACATTTTTTTGTCGAGTACGTGGTCCAGTGGTAAAGCATTGGACCCAAGAACGAGGGTTTGATCCTCCGCCATTGGCTATGTGAAGTGTCCTTGAGCATGTCATTTAATCTGCATATGTTAAGTACTGGTTCTCCTTTGGAAGACATCAAACTTGTTGTTGTTGTATGGTGTTTAGCGTCGCTTTCAACAATTTTTCAGTCATATCGCGACAGTGTCTACTTGAGACAGTATTTTAAGCACTGTCACACTGGAGTATCATGCCGCAGACACATGGTATGATACCCCACCCAGTCACATTATACTGACACCGGGCCGACCAGACCTAGAACTCTCCTCTAAATGCTGAGCGTCAAGCAAGGAAGCTTCTAGTACCATTTTAAAAGTCTTTGGTATGACCCGCCGGGTATAGAACCCACGACCTTCCGCTTGCGAGGCGGACGCTCTACCACTAGACCATGCCGCGGTCTGTTCAAACTTGCAATAACTTGTCTCACAATTGATATAAAATGAATAAGTTTAAAAACGAAAAAAAATGAAGTTTAGGAAACTGATCTAAATAAATTAATATTATAAAACATCCCAAAAAATTGTTCACAGTCTTTTGCAATAAATATTTTTATTGAAATGTTGTTATCAGTAGAATTTTAAGGTTGACAGTATTAATATTGATATGCTACATGTAACAAGTGGTAATTTGGATGCCCTAATTATTAATGTGTCAGAAATAAATACTTATAAGTGTCTTGTTGTTTCAAACGGTCCTCCGTGGCCGATAGGTCTAAGGCGCTGTCTCAAGATCACTTACCTCTCACCGTTAAGGTCATAGGTTCGAGTCCCACTCGCTTTAAACACTGTATGTGAGAAAGTTTGCCATTTACTTGTGGAAGGATGGTGGTTCTACTCAGTCTTACTCAGTCTGATATTTTCCTCCAGTAAAACTGGATATGCCATATATAACCTGAAATGTGTTGAAAATGGCATTAAACCCCATTCAAAAAAAATAAAATTGTTATTCCAATGTTATAATTGATATGAATATCTGAAAGAGACATAACCAGGTGGCTTCAGAAGTTGAAGAAATGTATCGCTATTATTAAATCAATTAATGAAAAAGGTAGGACCTCCCTGATAGGCCGGTTGGTTTAAAGAGAGTGTATCAGGACTTTTCATAATTGTAAAATTGGCTTTAACATTATTTCCCCTGTATATATACTCACTGACCCTGTATTGCCAGAAAAGATATCTATATAAACATGTCAAAATAATATATATTGAACATATTTTTTCCCCGATATACTCCCTGTATGGTGCCGGTGTCGTATAGTATTTTGACCCCCGTTGTAATATGACGCCGGGATCACTTTTACCGCTATAGTAAAATGACCCCCCCCTATAGTAAATTGACCTCCCCCTCCCCTGATTTACCAATAAAGTTACTTTCATCTTAGTTTAAGGACTAATTACTGTTTACTATATAGTAATTTGACCCTGGGGTCATTTCACAGAGGGGTCAAAATACTATACAACACCGGCCGTCATGAGGTCACTCACCATCTCACCATTTCACCGCTGAGGATGAAGAGGTTATAGAATGATTACATGAAAATTGTTAATAGATAGGTATAAGGTAATCTTTCAAAAGTCCATCTTGCAATATAAAGAGGTTTTGCCCTTAAATAATTGGTATTTCCCATTGTATAATGGTCCTTAATTAAGTTGAACAAACAGTAAAAAAATTGATTCTATCTTTTGGTGAAGGTGTCAAGTTGGCCATAGACTCATCAAAGAAACAAAAAGTTAGGAGTCATGAGCACCCAACATCTAGTGATTGACCTTGAGCACTAGGGTCGACCTAGCAGTAGTCTTGATCATCTCCGATGCTTGCTTTTTTTAAAGACAAATGTCTTGACTTTTTGTGCAACAAAAAATCTGAATAATAATGGAAATAGAATTAAATTGACCTAGACAAACCCACTTCCATAAAATGAAGAAATAATAATTTCAATGAAAGCCATTACAGATATTTATCCTATGAACAACATCTAATAAGCAAAAAATAAATAAACTGGAGAATTGCTGAGGTAGTCCAATTATTTTAATCTAACAATTGGAAACTTTATCGGAAGTATGTTATAATTTTAGCCCTCGATGGCATACAAATGAAGCTAGATATTCAAAAAAAAAAAAGAAACTGTCAAGGCATTTACTTTTTAGAAAAAGAAAGTGATGAATATTAGCCAGGTTGTACTAAAATGTCCCAGGCCAGTAACGGGGGAAACATCTTGAAAGGTGTGGAAACTCAACTTGGGTGATGTTGGTGGCCTTGCCCTTGCCAATTGTTTACACAGCTTTGAAAATTACGTAGCTAAAAGCTGGCTTTTACGTAGCTTTCTCCATTTTGCCAGGGATGGGGAGGGGGTTGCAAATAGTGTATTTCAATACAAAATAATGTACAATAAATTATATTTTATATAAAAAAATTTCCAATATCAATAAGATAAAAACCTATTTTTTGACTATAATCTATTGTAGAAAACAGAACCTATGCTTAAACCAACTAACTATTGACTATAATTGACCATCAAAACATCGCTAATAGAGACGAATGTAAATATTATTGCATGGATTGATTGATTGATTGAATATTAAGCGTCATTTTAATGCCATCATTGGCTAACAGACGATCAGTCCCGTTAACCTAACCACTCTTTCCTGTGATCCTGGAATGTTAACCAGGACTCGAGAGCATTCCGCAAGTAACTAATATCTTTTCCATTTGAATCATTGATGAGAGATGAATGATAATGAGACGCAATGTCGTATATCAATTATCACAGAGACTGACCAGGCGAGGATTCATACACACGACCCCTGGATTGATAGTCAAACATGCTAAAATGCAAAAACTGAGAAATACATGAAAGCTATAAAATAACAACCAAATAAAAAGACTGTTCCAGTATTTTGCCAGTAAACAAATTGTAAGCTGTGGCATATTACTTGAAGGTTTTGTCCAATGCTATGTTAAGATCACTTTCTTTACCATATTCCCCAAAATGAATTACCCCACCCTCCTCCTACCCACTCCCATCCACAAACTCCCTACCACAAACACCATTATTTGGATCTGATGAATAAATTTATTTATTATAAATTGTAGTTGTTTGTGACCCCCCCCTCCCCCCCCCCCCCCCCCCCCACACACCTTTTTGAAAACTGTATCCCCTCACCCCTGGGGGCATTGATCCAGGAGAATAGGGTATGCAAGCTGGACTGTTAGCCTTATTATAAAAGCAATTCACTAGAGTCTGAGAATTTGTCATGGTATTGTTTTGTATCTCTATTAGCCTTAGCTTTGGTCTGACCTAATTTTTCTAACTTTGACATTGCATTGAAAGCTAGACTTCTTCATTGTCTCTCTTACTTTGCGGTAACCCGATATATGGGAGGCATTTGATACTGCTATATTTTCTTGTAACACCTATATAAAAAGTGGTATCAATTTATTATTAAATGATTTAAAATGCAGCCATTTAATTCACCAAGAAATAATTGTGTAGTAAAACTATTTCTAATTCTCCCTGTCAGTAGCGTTTTGTTATACTCTCATTGTCAGAAAGTATCGTTTTCCACTTAATTGATATGCAAAAGACGATCCCGTGGTTAGAGATTACAAACGGAAGACACTGGAAGAGAATTATTGCTGCGTACAAAATGTCCATTGTTACTTGAAAAGCAATATTCATTGATATAATAAAAGAAACCTCAATTATTTTTATTGAGTTATAAAATACTCACAGGATACATTTATCAGTAACTGAGGTAACTAATTTAATAATACTTATGATATAGATATTTTCATGGTGATTAAAGAAACATTAAGAGTTTGTTCTGCATATTAGGTTTGTGTATTCTTTCTGTAGTAATACAATGTAAAATATCCTTACTGCAGTAGTACATGTAAAATATTCTTTATGCAATAATAAAAGTTATATACACCCAAATACTTTAAAAACGCAACACTCAGATAAACAGCAATAAAACATTGAATTCTTAATTGATTTCTTTTATTTTTAAACCCTTTGCTCCTCAAAACCTCAAAATCCTGCACCTGTCCAGTACGCCACAATACCGCAAAATCCTGCATCTATCCAGTGCACCATGATGCCGCAGTTATCGATTGCTTCATGATAATCCATTTCCCCGCAGTGTGTTTTTAAACTAAAAATTATTACATATTTACGATCAAAACAAATGTCCAACCATTCTTTTCGTAAACATTAATTCTACAGGAAGTGGATTCTCCCAAAAAAACATGTGGTTACTATTAATAAATATGAAATAGATACCGTCCATTGAAACGAGGGCATTCCCATAGATCACGCGTGAAAGTTGTGTGCCTGATCTGGAACAATCTAGTTGAAAGAAGGTCATATTTCTAAAAATAACCGTGTTTTTACTGTATACATCGCTAATCAAAATAAAAAAATCGGCATCTTTCTAGATTTGGTTTGTTTTTACAGCTGATAGCTGTCTTCGGTTGGGAGAATTTGAAGGTGGTATATGACACACGGCAAGTGATATATCGAGTTGCAAATTCGGTAATAAACCTTTGATTGTTATCTCAATTAGACTAAATTTAAAAAGTGTCCCGCTGAGAACAGAGGATAAAGTTGAATATACAAGGTGAATCGGCCAGTTCGTTTTAGAACATAAAAATTTTCATTGCGACCGTGTTATTAGAAAGTTTTTAGAGGATCAGACTCGTGAATGGAAGAGCAATTATTCTGATTTGAGGATGTGTTTTATGAAGCTTTTATAAATAACGATTTATCAATTTTTGTAAATAAATAACTAATTCAAACAGGCAAAACAAACCCATTACAAATTGTCTGCTATTTGTTTATTCTCACTTTCTGCTGGAATGCTGTAGAAACAAAATAAATAACAAAATAAATAAAACTTTTAATCAGTTGGAAATAAAGATGGTATGACAAGTAAAGATGGTTTGGGGTATAAGGCTAGAAAAATACTCTTCCAATATAAATCAGGAAAGGGTTGGTAATAATAATTTAAAAAATGGATAGTGGGGAGAGGGGGTGGGGAGGGGGAATAACTGGATTCTGTATAGTGTAAATGATTTGTTATGAATGTTAATTTATTTATTAAGTTGTACACTGTTTATTTACATGAATTAGTCATAGATATATATGGTATATTTTTTTTTCTTACTTCACAAACTTATGTATTGTTACACAATTGTCCTATATTTAAACAAATTACATCACCAGAAAGAGAAATTAATTCTCCAAAAACTTCACATATACACCATAACTATAAAATCAGTATTTCACACTGTAAAAAGGAGTTAATTAACAGAGGTGTCAAACTTGAACATTTTTGGTTAGGTCGCATGAGCGACCAAACCCTATAAAAGGGCGAGTTAAGAAATTGACTCTGGGCGCTGCCATATTGAAACTTCAAAAACACGGCATTCGCCACATGGAGGTGGTCTTGTTTTTCTAAACAGTGCATCATGGGAATGTACAAACGCTATTGATATTAAAACCTAGTCATATTCCGACCACTTTCTGGCCAAAAGAAAAAATTCAAATGCAGTGTGTGTAATAATTGATTGTGACATTTTAATGCACTTATTGAGATCACTATGAATTGTTCTTTGCATATTTAATCAGGAAAAAAATGATAATGCCTTAAATCAAGGAATTTTCTAAAATTCCTTGCTTAAATGAGGCCTTGAAACTTTTCTTTTTTGACAATTTATCGCTGTTTCTGACAGATTCCTACAGAGTTAATGTAAATAATTTTCAAATAACAATGTATTTACTCAATTATTATAATATGCTGAACCCATAACAATGGAAATAATAACAAAATTAAACAGCTACAGTTGTTTATTTTATTCGATGAAACAGAAATATAGAAGTTTACCGGTGTGACATATTTTCAGCACGTTGTCAGAATCAGATATATCGCCGAATGCATAAGTTTTAAACAGTAATTTTTAACTGTTTTTAAAACTAATATATCCACAAATTAATTTAAAATATGGATACAAATTATTTTAAAATATACGATTATCGTATTGTTATCACAGTAGGAAATTGTATAGAACATAGCAGTAAGTATGTTAGACAATATATAAGGTAAGTTGCTTTTTAAATATGCAAATTGCAATACATAATGATTGAGAGCAGTACATTTAAACATCAAAGTTACTATCAGGCACACCTGCAGCCAGGAATTCGCTGTGTCAGCCGGAACCTTGCTTTTTAAAAGCAGCCAACTTGTTCCAATAAGCTGCATGGAGATAGTGCATGCAGTCTTATCAGTTTCCTATTGGGTATTGATTATCAGATACTGGTCAACTGTATTGACCTGTGATTATAAGCTGATAAGGTAAAACCTATATGGAGCAAAGTGTTAATATAACATGTTCCTACCTTTTCTGGAATGTTTCATCAAAATATATTGTTTAGAATATGTTGGTCTGTATTTTGATATTCAGATTTTGTTTATATGGTATTTATTTATTTTTTTCAATTTCACAATAAAGTTATTGTTCAAGAGTGGAAGCCCATCAGATATTATTCGTTCACAGATATTATCCATTCAATGAGAATTCGCTGTTGTGTATGTGTATGAATGCAGAAGGTGGCTTGATTTTGTAAATTTAGGTAATGGGTGCTCTATGTTTCAAATTAATAAGAAGTGATACTCGGAACAGATTTTAATGAAAATGTCATGAAAGTTGGAAAGATGTTATATTATCAAATAAAGTAAATTTTGATAAAATCGATAAAGAACTAAATGTTATATTGGTGTTTATAGCAGTGTTGCGTATCTAAAGTCACAAGGTTTATATTCTTTCCACAATAATACATACATGTAATATATTCTTTCCACAATAATACATACATGTAATATATTCTTACCACAATAATACATACATGTAATATATTCTTTCCACAATAATACATACATGTAATATATTCTTTCTACGATAACACATGTGAAATATTCTTTCTGCAATAATACATGTAAAATATTCTTACATGTGAATATTCTTCCTACAATAATACATGTGAAATATTCTTCCTACAATACTACATGTGAAATATTCTTTCTGCAATAATACATGTGAAATATTCTTCCTACAATACTACATGTACAATATTCTTTCTGCAATAATACATGTGAAATATTCTTTCTGCAATAATACATGTGAAATATTCTTTCTGCAATAATACATGTGAAATATTCTTTCTGCAATAGTACATGTGAAATATTCTTTCTGCAATACTACATGTGAAATATTCTTTCTGCAATACTACATGTGAAATATTCTTTCTGCAATAATACATGTGAAATATTCTTTCTGCAATAATACATGTGAAATATTCTTTCTGCAATAGTACATGTGAAATATTCTTTCTGCAATAGTACACGTGAAATATTCTTTCTGCAATAATACACTTGAAATATTCTTTCTGCAATAATACATGTGAAATATTCTTCCTACAATATTACATGTGAAATATCATTCCTACAATAACACATGTGAAATATTCTTCCTGCAAATAATACATGTGAAATATTCTTCCTACAATATTACATGTGAAATATCATTCCTACAATAACACATGTGAAATATTCTTCCTACAATATTACATATGAAATATTCTTCCTACAATATTACAAATGAAATATTCTTCCTGCAATACTACATGTGAAATATTCTTCCGACAATACTACATGTGAAATATTCTTCCTGCAATACTACATGTGAAATATTCTTCCTACAATGTGAAATATTCTTCCTGCAATACTACATGTGAAATATTCTTTCTGCAATACTACATGTGAAATATTCTTTCTGCAATAATACATGTGAAATATTCTTTCTGCAAAAATACATGTGAAATATTCTTCCTACAATATTACATGTGAAATATCATTTCTACAATAACACATGTGAAATATTCTTCCTGCAATACTACATGTGAAATATTCTTCCTACAATGTGAAATATTCTTCCTACAATACTACATGTGAAATATTCTTTCTGCAATAATACATGTGAAATATTCTTACTACAATACTACATGTGAAATATTCTTTCTGCAATAATACATGTGAAATATCCTTCCTACAATAATACATGTGGAATATTCTTTCTTTAATAATACATGTGAAATATTCTTTTTGTAATAACACATGTGAAATATTCTTCCTACAATAATACTTGTAAAATACTTGTCCTACAATAGCACTTGTAAAATATTCTTCCTACAATAATATTTGTAAAATATTTGTCCTACAATAATACATGTAAATCCTTCTTCCTACAATAATACTTGTAAAATATTATTCTTACAATAAAACATGTGAAATTAATTCTCTTTATGCAATAATACATTATGTAATATAATCTTTTTGCAATTACAATAACAAGGTCAGAGTAAAATATAGCACACAAATCAGCTAGTGGAAGGTGGAAATGGTCTGCTGGTTAGGCAGCATAATATGATGTATGATCTTGAAGTTGAGAAACATATTTAGCAGCTCAACAGTACAAAATATTGACTTGGATGCGGCCATGATTAACCAGCTTATTGCATTATGATTGTTCTTAAAGTATGATGGCATTCACAAGTCACCACTTAGTTACCATGGAGATGTGACACCCAAGTATAACTGCCAGGAACAGAATCAGCCAAATGTCAGGGGTACAGATATAATATTTCTCAACAAGATTTCTAGATAATATATCCTGATTTGCTCACTACAACATTTAGTCTTTTATCAAAATTGCTTCAGTCGCTGTCAGTTTTTTTACCAAATTTGTGACAGCATTTCTCTCTGCATGCTGGTTTAATAGGAATATATCAGGATTTTTTTAAAATTTTCAAATTGTCTTTAAACATTTTTTTCCAATATAATATTATGATTCAAATTGAAGTCAAAATGAAATCACGTGACATTTAATACATCACACAATTTATTTTAATTTTAAGCAGGAAATCAGAAAATCCCTGTTCATGTCACCTGAGACTTTGTCCCAAGGGACCTTTTGCGATCACCTTTTGTCCGTCGTCATGCGTTGTCCATCATGTGTCCGTAGATAATTGACATTTTCAACTTTTTCTCAAAAACTGAAAGCTCAATCATAATGAAATGTTGTATGCAACTTTGGTACCTAAGGTTGAGTTATTATGAATTGCACGGTCCCCAACCCCAAGAGGCTCTGGGGATGGGGCCTAAAAAATATTTAAGGTAAACTTTAAAAATCTTATTATTGTAGGAAGCACTCAAAAAACAAACTGTGATCATGATTATTGACGCCTATGGATCCTTCATTAAATTTGTGAATTTCATGTCCCTGGGTCTTACGGTTTGGCTCTGGGGTGGGGCCTACTTTACTTTATCTATATAAGAGAAAATGACAAAATATTCATTTCTGATGAAATCCCCCTCCCCACCCTCACCCCACCCCCACTCCATCACCTGTAACTTTCGGCCTGTGCCATAACAGTCAAATTGAAGGTAATTTTTTTATTATTATAGGAAGCACTGGAAAACAAATTGTAAGCATACTAAGTGAGGTCTATGAGTCTGTCATAAAAATTTTGAATTTCATGCCCCTGGGTATCAAGGTTTGACCTTTGGGGCAGGTACTACCTTACTAAATCTATATAAGAGGAAATGATGTGATTTGTTGATGCAGATATGACATTCAAAATCCATTTTTGGAATTTTGCCACTTCCCCGAGGACAAAAGTTGGAAAATAGATTCATATAGCTTTATGTCATCAAGGATAATCAGGTGACTGTTAAGACCCATGGGCCTCTTGTTAATACATTACGTTGTCATGCTTGAATAATATATCCTTTTGACAACACTGGGTCACTGAAGATTAAATGCATGATATATTGGAAAAAATGTTTTAAGCCAATTATAAAATTTTGAAAAAATTCTGATATATTCCATTTAATATGTGGGATTAACATATGTGAGGAAACTTGTCCTGATTTTATTTCCACATGAAATCGCAAAATTGTCACATCATCTTAGCTATTGAAAGTTCTCTAAGTGAAAAATGTGTGTTTCTAAACTCGTTACCAATAATAAATACCTCATTCATTATATGAATTATATGAGGCTGTTTTGTAGGAAAGTAAATAAATGTATTATCCATGTAATTGATATAGACGATGGGGAGATGCTAAATTGTTCGCAAATGAAATATCCATTAAAACTAGAACGTAGCAGTTGTTTCATATGATTCAGAATTTACTATTTTAGGCCATTCTTAAGAAATAAATTGTTTGCCCTGCTCCTAACAACTGACTCAAAATTGGAGCTACCAAAATTTTTGTATTGATTT
Organism: Panopea generosa; assembly: GCA_029582155.1. Taxonomy (NCBI): domain Eukaryota; kingdom Metazoa; phylum Mollusca; class Bivalvia; order Adapedonta; family Hiatellidae; genus Panopea; species Panopea generosa. The sequence goes on from CM055901.1 coordinate 2,490,841, forward strand.
TCAAAGCTGTTAATTTTTTTTTCATGATTTCTGTTCATTTTCTTTAGAATGACTATGCAAAATCAAAATTTTGTAAAAAAAAAAAAAATTAACTACCTACCTACTCGGATGAAAAAAACTGGTTTGGAGCACAGCAAACAAATAAATTTTTTTTAATGATGGCCTTACTATGAACGCAGATTGGCTTCTAATATACAGTATAGACATATCATTCTATTATATATGGTTCATGCTCTACAGCTAGTTTATTATCAAGTTATTGCTAGATTCTCATCCATTTTTATTAATAAATGGGGAGTGTTGGAGAGGAATGGGGAATGTGGGAGAGGAATGGGGAGTGTGGGAGAGAGGGAGGGGATTTAAAAAAAAAAAAAAAAAAAATATTTTTAAATTGTTGCTTTTTTTTTTTTTTTTTTTTGCAATGAAAATAAAAAGGGTAAGACAGTGTGGAAGTTAGAGAGTGAGCAGGGATGATAATGAAGCAATTAATTTGTCATGGCCTTACTTGAAAAGAATGATTATAATATCAGGAATTTTTTTTTTGAATGACCTAAATTTTAAAGCAAACAGCTTTGTTTTGGATGACCTTGACACAGTTCTCTTTGGATAATTAATAAACATTGACCTTTGCACTATTTATTTATCTTATATGCAGAAATCTCCTTCATTAAAAGTTAAAAGTTAAACCTGTGAGTTGAGCGGTTATTTACTGGGGGATTCATGTCTAAAACTGAGGTTTTTTAACATATATTTTTAGCATGCAAAATTCAATCATTTTAATTAAAATTTGCTTATGTGGATAAATGGATTTAATTATGAACATCATAATGTTGTTTAAAATTAAGACTGCGTATATTAAGCAATTTACAACATCTAACAAGAAAAGAAGTTTCAAAAACAAATATGTATTTTATTTATATCATACTTTATTTTCATGATTTCTGTCATTTTAAACTCCATACTTTGAGTTCAATTACACAAACCAATGACTTATATAGAAGGCCTTCTTTTTATATAGCTCCTTACACACTCTCTTAAAAAGACACTTGTTCAATTTGATACTTTTGACAGATTATTGATTTTGACACTCAAAAGAGTGAATTGTTTCACTATTAAAAACTGGTAGTTCTGTTGTTAGGGGGAGGGTGTATTCTTCAGTCTCTCCCTCATTCTGGTTGATAGACAATACTGGTCTGAATCACCAGCACAGCTTCATAACTGAAAAACATAATTATCATCAAATAAAGAACTGTATGTATCTGTTATGTTTTAACTAGTGGTTTCACATAAGCTTTTGGAAGTGACAGGATACATCACAGGTTGATACTGATATTGATTATTGTCATGTTTAAGCAATTCAAGCATCCACTTCATTATGAATATTTTCCATCCTGGTCTTGTCCATTCAGTGGTGAGCCTAAAAAATATATACACACCTTTCAAAATAGGCACCCTGTGTCTAGTCTCTGGACAGGGGAACTCCAGGTATCAAAGAACACCTTCATGGAATGACAAAGGTGTAATAATCTTTCCCACAACAACCAGGTAGAACATAAAAATAAATCATCTGAGTAAGTGTATTTTAAATGTTGCTTTAAAAATATGAAAACATGTACAAAACAACAAAGACTGACCTATGAACATCAAACATCAATTAATTATTGATAAATTCAAAGAGTTTTTAGTTTAAATAATCAATTATTTTCTCAAACATTCTTATTACATTAGATTGAAATACATTACAAATCTCTTCTATCTGTTTACTCGCTGCTATTGCTCGCAAATCCTCCATCTACCAAGTACTCATTTTCTAAATGATCTGCTGACACCAGGTGCGTTTCATTTAGTTTACTCGGATTTGTTCCCCAATAAGTGTACACAATAAGTGTACACAAGCTAAAATGCGGATGTTACTGAAAAACTTGGAAAATAGCGGCCAATTTCTCTTCTGCATTCGAACAATGATTTTACCATGAGATTCTGATCACGACCTGCGAGACTGTGAATTTGTAATAAAACTGTGAGGTTTTGTCTCGTGCCATGAGGTATCACATTTATGCAAATGATACGGTATTGCATCTCTAGTTGATATTTTTTTAACCTTGACCTTGCACTGATAATTATGATTAGTCATAGCTTCACATTGTGAAAGATATGTTATAGATGAGACATTTAATTCCACGTATTTTTCTTGTTTTGACTTTTTAATTAGTTTTCCATCTCTGTTGACAATCTACCATTTTGCTATATTTTGATACTGTTTTTTTTATCTATGAAGCTTTCCACAAACGAACACTATAATTTGTTTTTATGATAACTTTAAGACTGTATAAAGTAAAGCGTTTGATTATTATAGTCACTGTCGCCCAAATTGAAAGGACCAGCCACACTGGACTTAAGCTGTCCTTGCCAGGCATCAGGCTGTTAGACTTTCAGTACTCCTTAACTTAACTAGCTGCTGGGTGAGCATCTAACCTTATCAGAAAAAACAAGTGCTTCCAATGGAATTTGAATCTTTGAACTCCCACTTCTGAGGCGGATGCTTTAACCACTAGGCAATAGAAGACTGTATTTCAAATTTTGACTTTGTGTATTTCAGACATGGAGGACTGCGAGAACGAGATCAGATACTTGCTATCGATGGACAACCCCTAGACATATCACATCAGGAGGCAATCAAGATTCTACAGAGTGCCGGGGGCCTCGTCGAGGTGGTAATCGCCAGGGGCCCCGTAGCCGCAGGACCTGCTGTCAGTCCGCCACCAGCTGGCGACCAGTCAGACACTCCCGAGTCACTCGCAGCGCAGCAGTCGGGAGAAGCCACAGATATGGTGGTAATATCTCTTCTTTATCTTGCTGTTCTGTGCCATTGATCTCCTAAACCATCATTTAAACTGAACATATATGACTTTTCTTCCTATTTCCATCAGACAATTAGCTATGCTGTGCTTTAAAAAGACATTTTCACAATACACATTCACATGGTTGTGTATGGCTGGTTCCAGTTAGCTCAGCCAGCACATCGAATCTCTACCTGGTGCCTGAATCCTAGATGATTGCTATAAAGCCATAAAAATAAATTGATTGCTAGATTATCATCCCCGCCTGCCCTCAAATTTTTCATGCCGCCCCGACACTTGTCAAAAGAAATATTATTGTCAGTATGAAAACAGAAATTTTATATTTCATTTATTTATTATTCAAAATGGTGTGTGTGATTCTTAGGAGTTTAGTTCCTCTGCCAAATTAGTATTTTTAAAAACTGAATCTGTTCATTTTCATTTTAAAATGTTTAAACAGGTTGACACGAAGTTTTCAGGTAGAATGACTTTCAGATTTTAATTTAAATGGACAATAATCTCTGTTGCTGTTAAAAAACATAGCGAGTTCTAAATTATATGCATAAAAAAAATGTTTTGTGTCTTAATATTAATAAAAAAATGTGGCCTTTTCCATTACCTCCTGAACAATTTCACCTAAAACCTCTTAACATTGATGCCATATTGATGCCGTATTGTAAAATATGGCTTTTCTATTGGCCTCCTTTGACAATACAATGTCAACTAAAACCTCAATCACTTTGTTTACTATTCTTGCACCACCAATTACATTCGGTTTTATATGCAAATTCAATGCTAAATAGATTCATGTTTTGTTGCAGGCTGTTGAAAAACTCATTTAGGTATTCAGTTTTATTCAATATGCATTCAGCTTAAAACAAAAAAGCTCCCTGACAGTTTCCCGCTACAGATTGTTCTTGGTTTTAGAATTCCTTTATTACAGGGACAATGAACAAAAAATATGAAAAAAAACAACACCTGCTTGCATTGAATATAAATGTCAAAACATAATTATATTGTCATGTGGTATTTACCTTTCTGTCATGTGGAATTGGAAATGATTGTTCCGGAAGTAAAAGTGGGGGAAAATATTGACTCAAAGCTCCTAGTTATTGAATTATTGTTCAATAATTCATTAGAACATATTATATTTGATTTTATGTTATTGTTACATATGATTGCTTCCATCATGCTCACCTGGTTTTTGTGTTTGAGACAGACTTTTGTTTGTTGTCTGTCTCAATATTATCTTGATATGGCTCCAGCACATTGTTTAGTTGTCTGATCATTACAAAGCTTGGTATGAGTGTTGTAGACATTTATGAACTTTTGTTTGTTGTCTGTCTCAATATTATCTTGATATGGCTCCAGCACATTGTTTAATTGTCTGTTCATTACAAAACTTGGTATGAATGTTGTAGACGTTTATGGACTTTTGTCTTTGTAGTTTGTTTGTTGTCTGTCTCAATATTATCTTGTTATGGCTCCAGCACATTGTTTATGTGTCTGATCGTTACAAAACTTGGTATGAATGTTGTAGACGTTAATGGACTTTTGTCTTTGTAGTTTGTTTGTTGTCTGTCTCAATATAATCATGTCATGGCTCCAGCACATTGTTTAGTTGTCAGATCATTACAAAACTTGGTATGAATGTTGTAGACGTTTATGGACTTTTGTCTTTGTAGTTTGTTTGTTGTCTGTCTCAATATAATCATGTTATGGCTCCAGCACATTGTTTAGTTGTCTGATCATTACAAAACTTGGTATGAATGTTGCAGACGTTTATGGACTTTTGTCTTTGTAGTTTGTTTGTTGTCTGTCTCAATATTATCTTGTTATGGAGCCAGCACATTGTTTAGTTGTCTGATCGTTACAAAACTTGGTATGAATGTTGCAGACATTTATGGACTTTTGTCTTTGTAGTTTGTTTGTTGTCTGTCTCAATATAATCATGTTATGGCTCCAGCACATTGTTTAGTTGTCTGATCATTACAAAACTTGGTATGAATGTTGTAGACGTTTATGGACTTTTATCTTTGTAGTTTGTTTGTTGTCTGTCTCAATATAATCATGTTATGGCTCCAGCACATTGTTTAGTTGTCTGATCATTACAAAACTTGGTATGAATGTTGTAGACGTTTATGGACTTTTGTCTTTGTAGTTTGTTTGTTGTCTGTCTCAATATTATCTTGTTATGGCTTCAGCACATTGTTTAGTTGTCTGTTCATTACAAAGCTTGGTATGAGTATTGTAGACATTTATTGACTTTTGTCTTTGTAGTTTGTTGTCTGTCTCAATATTATCTTGATATGGCTCCAGCACATTGTTTAGTTGTCTGTTCATTACAAAACTTGGTATTAGTGTTGTAGACATTTATGGACTTTTGTCTTTGTAGTTTGTTTGTTGTCTGTCTCAATATAATCATGTTAAGTCTCCAGCACATTGTTTAGTTGTCTGATCATTACAAAGCTTGGTATGAGTGTTGTAGACATTTATGAACTTTTGTTTGTTGTCTGTCTCAATATTATCTTGATATGGCTCCAGCACATTGTTTAATTGTCTGTTCATTACAAAACTTGGTATGAATGTTGTAGACGTTTATGGACTTTTGTCTTTGTAGTTTGTTTGTTGTCTGTCTCAATATTATCTTGTAATGGCTCCAGCACATTGTTTAGTTGTCTGATCGTTACAAAACTTGGTATGCATGTTGTAGACGTTAATGGACTTTTGTCTTTGTAGTTTGTTTGTTGTCTGTCTCAATATAATCATGTTATGGCTCCAGCACATTGTTTAGTTGTCAGATCATTACAAAACTTGGTATGAATGTTGTAGACGTTTATGGACTTTTGTCTTTGTAGTTTGTTTGTTGTCTGTCTCAATATAATCATGTTATGGCTCCAGCACATTGTTTAGTTGTCTGATCATTACAAAACTTGGTATGAATGTTGCAGACGTTCATGGACTTTTGTCTTTGTAGTTTGTTTGTTGTCTGTCTCAATATAATCATGTTATGGCTCCAGCACATTGTTTAGTTGTCTGATCATTACAAAACTTGGTATGAATGTTGCAGACGTTTATGGACTTTTGTCTTTGTAGTTTGTTTGTTGTCTGTCTCAATATTATCTTGTTATGGCTCCAGCACATTGTTTAGTTGTCTGATCATTACAAAACTTGGTATGAATGTTGTAGACGTTAATGGACTTTTGTCTTTGTAGTTTGTTTGTTGTCTGTCTCAATATAATCATGTTATGGCTCCAGCACATTGTTTAGTTGTCAGATCATTACAAAACTTGGTATGAATGTTGTAGACGTTTATGGACTTTTGTCTTTGTAGTTTGTTTGTTGTCTGTCTCAATATAATCATGTTATGGCTCCAGCACATTGTTTAGTTGTCTGATCATTACAAAACTTGGTATGAATGTTGCAGACGTTTATGGACTTTTGTCTTTGTAGTTTGTTTGTTGTCTGTCTCAATATAATCATGTTATGGCTCCAGCACATTGTTTAGTTGTCTGATCATTACAAAACTTGGTATGAATGTTGCAGACGTTTATGGACTTTTGTCTTTGTAGTTTGTTTGTTGTCTGTCTCAATATTATCTTGTTATGGCTCCAGCACATTGTTTAGTTGTCTGATCGTTACAAAACTTGGTATGAATGTTGTAGACGTTTATGGACTTTTGTCTTTGTAGTTTGTTTGTTGTCTGTCTCAATATAATCATGTTATGGCTCCAGCACATTGTTTAGTTGTCTGATCATTACAAAACTTGGTATGAATGTTGTAGACGTTTATGGACTTTTATCTTTGTAGTTTGTTTGTTGTCTGTCTCAATATAATCATGTTATGGCTCCAGCACATTGTTTAGTTGTCTGATCATTACAAAACTTGGTATGAATGTTGTAGATGTTTATGGACTTTTGTCTTTGTAGTTTGTTTGTTGTCTGTCTCAATATTATCTTGTTATGGCTTCAGCACATTGTTTAGTTGTCTGTTCATTACAAAGCTTGGTATGAGTATTGTAGACATTTATTGACTTTTGTCTTTGTAGTTTGTTGTCTGTCTCAATGTTATCTTGATATGGCTCCAGCACATTGTTTAGTTGTCTGTTCATTACAAAACTTGGTATTAGTGTTGTAGACATTTATGGACTTTTGTCTTTGTAGTTTGTTTGTTGTCTGTCTCAATATAATCATGTTAAGTCTCCAGCAAATTGTTTAGTTGTCTGTTCATTACAAAACTTGGTATTAGTGTTGTAGACGTTAATTGACTTTTGTCTTTGTAGTTTGTTTGTTATCTGTCTCAATATTATCATGTTAAGGCTCCAGCACATTGTTTAGTTGTCTGTTCATTACAAAACTTGGTATGAGTATTGTAGACATTTATGGACTTTTGTCTTTGTAGTTTGTTGTCTGTCTCAATATTATCTTGTTATGGCTCTAGCACATAAAGAAGAAAATGAGTGAGAGGACATCACTTGTATTGAGTGAACAAGAATAAATTTGTTGTAAATTTGATTGTCTTAAGAAAATACTCAAAGAAATTAAAAAATCACAGAGTTAAAAGTACCAAATTCATTTTGTAAGATACCCACGTGATACTTAAATGATGACCTAATACCCAATTGATTTCAAAAGCTTATATTGTGTTGCTCTGATAATTGTTTTGTCATAATTACTTGTCCATCCACCGATAAGACCCCACTATCTTGTTATTTACTTTGGCACATGTGTCCGCTGTTTGATCATTACCTTTGGGTATTGGCATCAATATATGAATCTGAGCTGGTTGAGCCGCAAACACCATGTAAGTCTGCATTTAATACTAAACAAACAGTTAATAATGCTAACATTCTTACAAAGTTGGCAACTTAACTTAGACAAATGTTTAAATACATTTATCATATGCTCAGAGAAATTGGTTTCAACTCAAACTCTAGCAAACAACGTGCGAATGGTAGAAAATATTTTTTCAATTTAGACACTGATTGAGTTTATATCTGATAGTTACAGCATCTTGCACAATAAACCATTTCATTATTATTAAGAAAAAAGTGGAGTATATTGTTACCAACTTCAAGACAAAACATGTGAGTGATTCGTCAGCTGTTATATCTGAAATAACACTAATTGGATATGGTAAAGTGGATTTGAACAATTATCTAAGAGTTGACTAGTAGGTTTTGTTATTGACTGGTGCAACACAAATTTTTATATTGAAGCAATCTCAGAAAGTTGTGTGGAGTGCATGGACCACCGGTAGAGCATCAGATCCAAGATTGGTGGGTCGTGGGTTTGATCTCCTGCAAAGGCTATGTGTGCTGTCCTTGAGCAATACACTTTATCCATGTACGCTTGGTACTGGTTCTACCCAGGAATATTTCGAGGTTTGTCTAAGTTGTAAGAACTTGTTTTACAACAATAAAACAAGTCTCAGAAAGATTTTACTATACTCAACTTATAAGGCATGCAGTTTTGAAACTGAAAACATGAACAAGTTTGTTATACTGATAAAGAAATCATTGACACAAATCTGTCTTGCCAAAAAACACATGTCCATATTCATAAATTAAAGTTGTGTAGAACCTCTCCCATTCTATAGTTACATGGTAAATCTTCCAACATAAGGTTTTTGGACCCAGATTGGCTTGAACTCTTGACCTCAGGTGAGAAATACTGCAAAAAAAAAAATCAATCTTAAAGCCTTGCAGTATCAATGTGCCGTGTGCCTTCCTGTTTTATATACTTACAGCACCTATGATGGTCCAAGGGGTGGGGGGCATTAATATAAGAATATTACAAAATACACTGCGGTCCCGTTAAAACGTGGTCTGATATAACGTGAATTCCGTTATAATGCTGTTTTCTCTTGATGACTCTCATTTTTTCGTTGGGGGGGGGGGCGGGGGGGGGGGGGGGGAATGTCATTATATGAAACTTGGAAGATCTGTGTAAATGATCAAATGACAACCAAATAATATATCTTCGCCATATTTTGATTTGATTATCGCTCATCTTCTACTCACCAATTAGCCTTGATTAGAACAAACTGATATAACCATTACCTCATGGTGGTTTGGAGGTTAGTTTAAGTGATTGATTCATGCCAGCATTGAGTATTAACAGTTTGTAATAATCTGAGTGCTTCAATAAATGCAGACATGCGCCAAACATGGAAGCCATTTCCAAACTTTATTATTACCGAGTGATCGCGTGATCAAGCAACTAAGCGTTGACAAGTATAAATATAGCGCAGGTATTTCATCCCATCATAAACACAAACTTATTTTTATTATATTATTGTTGTAAATACTCTTGATATCTTTTTTTTTAATATTTTAACTCTAATAGCATTGAGTTAAAATTGAAGTGCGATTTTTTATATAGACACCATTTTTTCTCCTTTTTGGTAACACGGAAATAGTTTTATCAAAACAGGAAAACGTTTTTTATTTCTTTTTTTTTTATTTAATTATAAACAGTATTACCAAAGTGTATCTGTTGTAACAAAATACACGTTGTAATACATTACAATACAAATAATATCACTCACTTAGATGAATAACATCTCTAATATCTCTATAACGCGGTCCGCATGTAGTGCTGTTTCATTTTGTGGACCCAAAGATCTGTGTTATAACAGGACTCAAGTGAACATACAGCAGCAAAGTCCAGTAGTGGGACAGTAGAGTTAGCCTCTCTAGTATTTAACCACTGGAGTCCATGAGACCGTGCACAAGAACATGATAAATAAGATTATCATGTTTTGGAAATATAATATTAGATGTCACCTTTATTCTGTAGCATAAAGTAGAACAAGCTCTGCAACAACACACTCTTGGGAAATTACGGCTTAGCATAGTTGCGGAGACCATTTTTTAACAAAAGGTGGTGAAAAAACTCAATTATGGTTCCGTTGTACCAGAATGCAAATTGCCTTTTGGTTTTGAAGAGCTCGTGAAACTGAGCAGTTTTTATTGTAAAGAAAATGAAAATCACCAGCAACACGTCCATGGTCATTCGTAAAATTGACTTGCGACAAGTATTGTTATGTATTACTATGAAATGACTAGCATGTGTTATTTTGCGTCTCGCAGGGAGGACGGTCTATCAATCATCAGATATGTGTTCATTTCCTACTGAAAATGTATTTACCGTCTAGAACATATTCAGTTACGGGGAATCAGTAGTCTTGTCACAGAAACTAGATTGCCAATCCAGGAATGATAGGTTGGATAGAAAAACCTGTGGTCTATTTGGTTACACTGTATTTTGCTGCAAATTAAAGCTCAAACTAGACTTTTTATCTGCATTTTAGTTTAAACTAAATTATTTCAATGAATAAAATGTTTTTTAGAGACATAATGTCGAGCTGGAGATCAAACCTGCAACCGCTGGCGTGAGTGTCCAACACTCTAACCATTACACTGCCGCCTGGCTAATCTGCATTTTCTAACAATTAGTTTCACAAACAAGTGATAATTTTAATGTGCGATTCTGATGATAAAATGAAACCATAACTCAAGTGCTATTTTTCAATACTTATGTTTATACTTATTATACCCCCAACAAACAAAGTTTTGAGGGGGTATATTGGAGTCACCCTGAGGTCGGTCTGTCGGTCTGTCGGTCTGTCCGTTGCAATTTTCCTTGTCCGGAGCATCACTTGAAAAGTACTGGATGGAATTTCATCAAACGTCATACAATGGTAGAATATAATGAGAGGAAGTGCAGTGTACAAGAAACATAACTCTATTCTTGCTAATTACAGAGTTATTGCCCTTTGATATTTTTTCTTGTCCGGAGCATAACTTGAAAAGTACCGGATGGAATTTCATCAAGCTTCATACAATGGTAGAATGTAATGAGAGGAAATGCAGTGTACAGGAAACATAACTCTATTCTTGCTAATTACAGAGTTATTGCCCTTTGATATATTTCCCTTTGATATTTTTTCTTGTCCGGAGCATAACTTGAAAAGTACCGGATGGAATTTCATCAAGCTTCATACAATGGTAGAATATAATGAGAGGAAGTGCAGTGTACAGGAAACATAACTCTATTCCTGCTAATTACAGAGTTATTGCCATTTGATATATTTCCCTTGTCCGGAGCATTACTTTTAAAGTACTGGATGGAATTTCATCAAACTTGATACAATGGTAGAATATAATGACAGGAAGTGCAGTGTACAAGAAACATAACTCTATTCTTGCTAATTACAGAGTTATTGTCCTTTGATATATTTCCTTTGTCTGGAGCATTACTTTTAAAGTACTGGATGGAATTTCATCAAACTTCATACAATGGTAGAATATAATGAGAGGAAGTGCAGTGTACAAGAAACATAACTCTATTATTGCTAATTACAGAGTTATTGCCCTTTGATATTTTTTCTTGTCCGGAGCATAACTAGAAAAGTACCTGATGGAATTTCATCAAGCTTCATACAATGGTAGAATATAATGAGAGGAAGTGCAGTGTACAAGAAACATAACTCTATTCTTGCTAATTACAGAGTTATTGCCCTTTAATATATTTCCCTTGTCTGGAGCATTACTGTTAATGTACTGGATGGAATTTCATCAAACATCATACAATGGTAGAATATAATGACAGGAAGTGCAGTGTACAGGAAACATAACTCTATTCTTGCTAATTACAGAGTTATTGCCCTTTGATATATTTCCCTTGTCCGGAGCATTACTTTTAAAGTACTGGATGAAATTTCATCAAACTTCATACAATGGTAGAATATAATGACAGGAAGTGCAGTGTACAAGAAACATAACTCTATTCTTGCTTATTACATAGTTATTGCCCTTTGATATATTTCCCTTGTCTGGTGCAGTACTTTTAAAGTACTTTTAAAGCCATCAGTGATAACAGTTTAATAAAGTTCATGAAAGAACCAAGTTGATGAATACATGGAGTTTGAGCAAAGCAGGTTCGATATTGTATTCCTAGTGCTCTTGTTTGTTTCTTATCCATAAAATTGTTGTCCCTCAACATAACTCGAAAAAGTATAACATTTATTGATTGCCATGAAAGCTTGTACACTGCACAATAATTAAAAAGACCGTTTTTAATTTTAACAAAACCATAAAAAAATTAACAATACAAAAAACTCAATCCATAACATTCTCTTTTATTAAGAATTTTTTTTGTCTGGAGCATAACTTTAAAACTATTGGATATAATTTAATAAAACTTCATACAATGGTTAACCATTTTCTGTCATGGCGGCGTTCGGGGGGTATTCATCACCTTCAGTGATAGGTCTAGTTTATTTTAGCTTGATTGCAATGAAAGCTCAGAGTTTATGTGAACCACTCTCGAGTCCGTTTCCTGGGTAGAACCAGTACTGAGTGTTGTTTTTTATATGAGGCATTGGGTCGAGCTGGGGATCAAACCCGCAACCTCTGGCGGTAGTGGCCAACACTCTATCCATCACTCTACCGCCCCTGGTTTCAATACTTTGATTCATTGTTTGTAAATTATTTCATTTTCACATTTATCATGGTTGTTTAAGCAGCAGAATTATATTGTCTTGCCATTTTGAAGATAAAAAGAGACATATATATGATGTTTAGCTGTAATTTTTCTGCTGCAACAAGTAGATGTTTTTACATGTTAGTAGCTCGGTTTCTCAGAAACTGTTTGGTCTAGAATCATCAAATTTGATCAGTAGTTTGTGTAATGAGTAGTTTTTCACAAAAGCATATTTTCATATGACCTTGACATTTATGTCTGTGGATATTATAGCATATTTTCATACGACCTTGACATTTACGTCTGTGGATAATATAGCATATTTTCTGATGACCTTGATATTTATGTCTGTGGATAATACAGCATATTTTCAGATGACTTTGACATTTACGTCTGGATAATACTGCATATTTTCAGACGACCTTTGTTTTTTTTTGTTTTGCTCCAATTTCTTTAAAACCGTTGACGAAGTGTCACAAAATTTGTCCATATTTGTGTAGTAGGTGGTACTACTGAAACCCATACACCATTGTCTTCTTCATTTACAATGATTAGACAGATATCATTTGCATAATACTTTTTTTTTTGAAAATGGGAAGGCTGCCATATAGTGTCGGCATAACTCCAGTAGTATGTTGTGATAACATCAACTTTCCCAATGGGAAGGCTGCCATACAGTGTCAGTATAACCCCAGTAGTATGTTGTGATAACATCAACTTTCCCAATGGGAAGGCTGCCATATAGTGTCAGTATAACACCAGTAGTATGTTGTGATAACATCCAACTTTCCCAATGGGAAGGCTGCCATATAGTTTCAGTATAACTCCAGTAGTATGTTGTGATAACATCAACTTTCCCAATGGGAAGGCTGCCACATTGTGTCAGCATAACCCCAGTAGTATGTTGTGATAACATGAAGGTTCCCAATGGGAAGGCTGCCATATAGTGTCAGTATAACCCCAGTAGTATGTTGTGATAACATGAAGGTTCCCAATGGGAAGGCTGCCATTTAATGTCAGCATAAGACCCAGAAGTATGTTGTGATAACATCCAACTTTCCAAATGGGAAGGCTGCCATATAGTGTCAGCATAACCCCAGTAGTATGTTGTGATAACATCAACTCTCCCAATGGGAAGGCTGCCATATAGTGTCAGCATAACCCCAGTAGTATGTTGTGATAACATGAAGGTTCTCAGTGGGAAGGCTGCCATATAGTGTCAACATAACCCAAGTATTATGTTGTGATAACATCAACTTTCCCAATGGGAAGGCTGCCATATAGTGTCAGCATAACCCCAGTAGTATGTTGTGATAACATCAACTTTTCCAATGGGAAGGCTGCCATACAGTATCAGTATAACCCCAGTAGTATGTTGTGATAACATCAACTTTCCCAATTGGAAGGCTGCCATATATTGTCAGTATAACCCTAGTAGTTTGTTGTGATAACATGAAAGTTCTCAATGGGAAGGCTGCCATATAGTGTCAACTTTACCCCCAGTAGTATGTTGTGATAACATGAAGGTTCCCAATGGGAAGGCTGCCACATTGTGTCAGCATAACCCCAGTAGTATGTTGTGATTACATGAAGGTTCCCAATGGGAAGGCTGCCATATAGTGTCAGTATAACCCCAGTAGTATGTTGTGATAACATCAGCTTTCCAGGTGGGAAGGCTAACATATAGTGTCAGTATAACCCCAGTAATATGTCGTGATAACATCAACTTTCCCAATGGGAAGGCTGCCATATAGTGTCAGTATAACCCCAATAGTATGTTGTGATAACATGAAGGTTCTCAATGGGAATAGGCTGCCATATAATGTCAACTTTACCCCCTGTAGTATGTTGTGCTATGAAGGTTCCCAATGGGAAGGCTGCCATATAGTGTCAGCATAACCCCAGTAGTATGCTGTGATAACATGAAGGTTCTCAATGGGAAGGCTGCCATATTGTGTCAGCATAACCCCAATAGTATGTTGTGAAATCATCAACTCTCCCAATGGGAAGGCTGCCATATAGTGTCAGCATAACCCAAGTAGTATGTTGTGATAACATGAAGGTTCTCAATGGGAAGGCTGCCATATAGTGTCAGCATAACCCCAATAGTATGTTGTGATAACATGAAAGTTCTCAATGGGACGGCTGCCATAAAGTGTCAACATAACCCCAGTAGTATGTTGTGATAAACATGAAGGTTCCCAATGGGAAGGTTGCCATACAGTGTCAACATAACCCCAGTAGTATGTTGTGATAACATAAAGGTTCTCATTGGGAAGGCTGCCATATAGTGTCAACATAATCCAAGTAGTATGTTGTGATAACATGAAGGTTCTCAGTGGGAAGGCTGCCATATAGTGTCAGCATAATCCAAGTAGTATGTTGTGATAACATGAAGGTTCTCATTGGGAAGGCTGCCATATAGTGTCGACATAATCCAAGTAGTATGTTGTGATAACATGAAGGTTCTCAATGGAAAGGCTGCCATATAGTGTCAACATAATCCAAGTAGTATGTTGTGATAACATGAAGGTTCTCAGTGGGAAGGCAGCCATATAGTGTCAACATAACCCAAGTAGTATGTTGTGATAACATGAAGGTTCTCAATGGAAAGACTGCCATATAGTGTCAGCATTACTCCCAGTAGTATGTTGTGATAACATGAAGGTTCCCAATGGGGAAGGCTGCCATATAGTGTCAACATAATCCAAGTAGTATGTTGTGATAACATGAAGGTTTCCAATGGGGAAGGCTGCCATATAGTGTCAACATAATCCAAATAGTATGTTGTGATAACATGAAGGTTCTTAGTGGGAAGGCTACCATATACTGTCAACATAATCCAAGTAGTATGTTGTGATAACATGAAGGTTCTCAATGGAAAGGCTGTCATATAGTGTCAACATAATCCAAGTAGTATGTTGTGATAACATGAAGGTTCTCAGTGGGAAGGCTGCCATATAGTGTCAACATAATCCAAGTAGTATGTTGTGATAACATGAAGGTTCTCAATGGAAAGACTGCCATATAGTGTCAGCATTACTCCCAGTAGTATGTTGTGACAACATGAAGGTTCTCAGTGGGAAGGCTGCCATATAGTGTCAACATAATCCAAGTAGTATGTTGTGATAACATGAAGGTTCTCAGTGGGAAGGCTGCCATATAGTGTCAACATAATCCAAGTAGTTTGTTGTGATAACATGAAGGTTCTCAATGGAAAGACTGCCATATAGTGTCAGCATTACTCCCAGTAGTATGTTGTGATAACATGAAGGTTCCCAATGGGGAAGGCTGCCATATAGTGTCAACATAATCCAAGTAGTATGTTGTGATAACATGAAGGTTCTCAGTGGGAAGGCTGCCATATAGTGTCAGCATAATCCAAGTAGTATGTTGTGATAACATGAAGGTTCTCAATGGAAAGGCTGCCATATAATGTCAACATAATCCAAGTAGTATGTTGTGATAACATGAAGGTTCTCTATGGAAAGGCTGCCATATAGTGTCAACATAATCCAAGTAGTATGTTGTGATAACATGAAGGTTCTCAGTGGGAACGCTGCCATATAGTGTCAACATAATCAAAGAAGTATGTTGTGATAACATGAAGGTTCTCAGTGGGAAGGCTGTCATATAGTGTCAGCATAACCCCAGTAGTATGTTGTGATAACATGAAGGTTCTCAATGGGAAGGCTGCCATATAGTGTCAGCATAACCCCAGTAGTATGTTGTGATAACATGAAGGTTGTCATTGGAAAGGCTGCCATATTGTGTCAACATAACCCAAGTAGTATGTTGTGATAACATGAAGGTTATCAGTGGGAAGGCTCCCATATAGTTTCAATATAATCCAAGTAGTATGTTGTGATAACATGAAGGTTCCCAATGGGACGGCTGCCATATAGTGTCAGCATAACCCAAGTAGTATGTTGTGATAACATGAAGGTTCTCAGTGGGAAGGCTGCCATATAGTGTCAACATAATCCAAGTAGTATGTTGTGATAACATGAAGGTTCCCAATGGAATGGCTGCCATAAAGTGTCAGCATTACTCCCAGTAGTATGTTGTGATCACACGAAAGTTCCCAATGGGAGGCTGCCATATAGTGTCAGCATTACTCCTAGTAGTATTTTATGATAACATGAAGGTTCCCAATGGGAAGGCTGCCATATAATGTCAGCATTACTCCCAGTAGTATGTTGTGATAACATGAAGGTTCCCAATGGGAGGCTTCCATATAGTGTCAGCATTACTCCCAGTAGTATTTTATGATAACATGAAGGTTCCCAATGGGAAGGCTGCCATATAGTGTCAGCATTACTCCCAGCAGTATGTTGTGATAACATGAAGGTTTCCAATGGGAGGCTGCCATATAGTGTCAGCATTACTCCCAGTAGTATGTTGTGATAACATGAAGGTTCCCAATGGGAAGGCTGCCATATATTGTCAGCATTACTCCAAGTAGTATGTTGTGATAACATGAAGGTTCCCAATGGGAAGGCTGCCATATAGTGTCAGCATAACCCAAGTAGTATGTTGTGATAACATGAAGGTTCCCAATGGGAAGGCTGCCATAAAGTGTCAGCATTACTCCCAGTAGTATGTTGTAATAACATGAAGGTTCCCAATGGGAAGGCTGCCATATAGTTTCAGCATTACTCCCAGTAATATGTTGTGATAACATGAAGGTTCCCAATGGGAGGCTGCCATATAGTGTCAGCATTACTCCCAGTAGTATGTTGTGATAACATGAAGGTTCCCAATGGGAAGGCTGCCATATAATGTCAGCATTACTCCCAGTAGTATGTCGTGATAACATGAAGGTTCCCAATGGGAGGCTACCATATAGTGTCAGCATTACTCCCAGTAGTATGTCGTGATAACATGAAGGTTCCCAATGGGAAGGCTGCCATATAGTGTCAGCATTACTCCCAGTAGTATGTTGTGATAACATGAAGGTTCCGAATGGGAGGCTGCCATATAGTGTCAGCATTACTCCCAGTAGTATGTTGTGATAACATGAAGGTTCCCAATGGGAGGCTGCCATATAGTGTCAGCATTACTCCCAGTAGTATGTTGTGATAACATGAAGGTTCCCAATGGGAGGCTGCCATATAGTGTCAGCATTACTCCCAGTAGTATGTTGTGATAACATGAAGGTTCCCAATGGGAAGCTGCCATATAGTGTCAGCATTACTCCCAGAAGTATGTTGTGATAACATGAAGGTTCCCAATGGGAGGCTGCCATATAGTGTCAGCATTACTCCCAGTAGTATGTTGTGATAACATGAAGGTTCCCAATGGGAAGGCTGCCATATAGTGTCAGCATAACCCAAGTAGTATGTTGTGATAACATGAAGGTTCCCAATGGGAAGGCTGCCATAAAGTGTCAGCATTACTCCCAGTAGTATGTTGTAATAACATGAAGGTTCGCAATGGGAAGGCTGCCATATAGTGTCAGCATTACTCCCAGTAATATGTTGTGATAACATGAAGGTTCCCAATGGGAGGCTGCCATATAGTGTCAGCATTACTCCCAGTAGTATGTTGTGATAACATGAAGGTTCCCAATGGGAGGCTGCCATTTAGTGTCAGCATTACTCCCAGTAATATGTTGTGACAACATGAAGGTTCTCAGTGGGAAGGCTGCCATATAGTGTCAACATAATCCAAGTAGTATGTTGTGATAACATGAAGGTTCTCAGTGGGAAGGCTGCCATATAGTGTCAACATAATCCAAGTAGTATGTTGTGATAACATGAAGGTTCTCAATGGAAAGGCTGTCATATAGTGTCAACATAATCCAAGTAGTATGTTGTGATAACATGAAGGTTCTCAGTGGGAAGGCTGCCATATAGTGTCAACATAATCCAAGTAGTATGTTGTGATAACATGAAGGTTCTCAATGGAAAGACTGCCATATAGTGTCAGCATTACTCCCAGTAGTATGTTGTGACAACATGAAGGTTCTCAGTGGGAAGGCTGCCATATAGTGTCAACATAATCCAAGTAGTATGTTGTGATAACATGAAGGTTCTCAGTGGGAAGGCTGCCATATAGTGTCAACATAATCCAAGTAGTTTGTTGTGATAACATGAAGGTTCTCAATGGAAAGACTGCCATATAGTGTCAGCATTACTCCCAGTAGTATGTTGTGATAACATGAAGGTTCCCAATGGGGAAGGCTGCCATATAGTGTCAACATAATCCAAGTAGTATGTTGTGATAACATGAAGGTTCTCAGTGGGAAGGCTGCCATATAGTGTCAGCATAATCCAAGTAGTATGTTGTGATAACATGAAGGTTCTCAATGGAAAGGCTGCCATATAATGTCAACATAATCCAAGTAGTATGTTGTGATAACATGAAGGTTCTCTATGGAAAGGCTGCCATATAGTGTCAACATAATCCAAGTAGTATGTTGTGATAACATGAAGGTTCTCAGTGGGAACGCTGCCATATAGTGTCAACATAATCAAAGAAGTATGTTGTGATAACATGAAGGTTCTCAGTGGGAAGGCTGTCATATAGTGTCAGCATAACCCCAGTAGTATGTTGTGATAACATGAAGGTTCTCAATGGGAAGGCTGCCATATAGTGTCAGCATAACCCCAGTAGTATGTTGTGATAACATGAAGGTTGTCATTGGAAAGGCTGCCATATTGTGTCAACATAACCCAAGTAGTATGTTGTGATAACATGAAGGTTATCAGTGGGAAGGCTCCCATATAGTTTCAATATAATCCAAGTAGTATGTTGTGATAACATGAAGGTTCCCAATGGGACGGCTGCCATATAGTGTCAGCATAACCCAAGTAGTATGTTGTGATAACATGAAGGTTCTCAGTGGGAAGGCTGCCATATAGTGTCAACATAATCCAAGTAGTATGTTGTGATAACATGAAGGTTCCCAATGGAATGGCTGCCATAAAGTGTCAGCATTACTCCCAGTAGTATGTTGTGATCACACGAAAGTTCCCAATGGGAGGCTGCCATATAGTGTCAGCATTACTCCTAGTAGTATTTTATGATAACATGAAGGTTCCCAATGGGAAGGCTGCCATATAATGTCAGCATTACTCCCAGTAGTATGTTGTGATAACATGAAGGTTCCCAATGGGAGGCTTCCATATAGTGTCAGCATTACTCCCAGTAGTATTTTATGATAACATGAAGGTTCCCAATGGGAAGGCTGCCATATAGTGTCAGCATTACTCCCAGCAGTATGTTGTGATAACATGAAGGTTTCCAATGGGAGGCTGCCATATAGTGTCAGCATTACTCCCAGTAGTATGTTGTGATAACATGAAGGTTCCCAATGGGAAGGCTGCCATATATTGTCAGCATTACTCCAAGTAGTATGTTGTGATAACATGAAGGTTCCCAATGGGAAGGCTGCCATATAGTGTCAGCATAACCCAAGTAGTATGTTGTGATAACATGAAGGTTCCCAATGGGAAGGCTGCCATAAAGTGTCAGCATTACTCCCAGTAGTATGTTGTAATAACATGAAGGTTCCCAATGGGAAGGCTGCCATATAGTTTCAGCATTACTCCCAGTAATATGTTGTGATAACATGAAGGTTCCCAATGGGAGGCTGCCATATAGTGTCAGCATTACTCCCAGTAGTATGTTGTGATAACATGAAGGTTCCCAATGGGAAGGCTGCCATATAATGTCAGCATTACTCCCAGTAGTATGTCGTGATAACATGAAGGTTCCCAATGGGAGGCTACCATATAGTGTCAGCATTACTCCCAGTAGTATGTCGTGATAACATGAAGGTTCCCAATGGGAAGGCTGCCATATAGTGTCAGCATTACTCCCAGTAGTATGTTGTGATAACATGAAGGTTCCGAATGGGAGGCTGCCATATAGTGTCAGCATTACTCCCAGTAGTATGTTGTGATAACATGAAGGTTCCCAATGGGAGGCTGCCATATAGTGTCAGCATTACTCCCAGTAGTATGTTGTGATAACATGAAGGTTCCCAATGGGAGGCTGCCATATAGTGTCAGCATTACTCCCAGTAGTATGTTGTGATAACATGAAGGTTCCCAATGGGAAGCTGCCATATAGTGTCAGCATTACTCCCAGAAGTATGTTGTGATAACATGAAGGTTCCCAATGGGAGGCTGCCATATAGTGTCAGCATTACTCCCAGTAGTATGTTGTGATAACATGAAGGTTCCCAATGGGAAGGCTGCCATATAGTGTCAGCATAACCCAAGTAGTATGTTGTGATAACATGAAGGTTCCCAATGGGAAGGCTGCCATAAAGTGTCAGCATTACTCCCAGTAGTATGTTGTAATAACATGAAGGTTCGCAATGGGAAGGCTGCCATATAGTGTCAGCATTACTCCCAGTAATATGTTGTGATAACATGAAGGTTCCCAATGGGAGGCTGCCATATAGTGTCAGCATTACTCCCAGTAGTATGTTGTGATAACATGAAGGTTCCCAATGGGAGGCTGCCATTTAGTGTCAGCATTACTCCCAGTAATATGTTGTGATAACATGAAGGTTCCCAATGGGAGGCTGCCATATAGTGTCAGCATTACTCCCAGTAGTATGTCGTGATAACATGAAGGTTCCCAATGGGAGGCTGCCATATAGTGTCAGCATTACTCCCAGTAATATGTTGTGATAACATGAAGGTTCCCAATGGGAAGGCTGCCATATAGTGTCAGCATTACTCCCAGTAATATGTTGTGATAACATGAAGGTTCCCAATGGGAGGCTGCCATATAGTGTCAGCATTACTCGCAGTAGTATGTCGTGATAACATGAAGGTTCCCAATGGGAGGCTACCATATAGTGTCAGCATTACTCCCAGTAGTATGTCGTGATAACATGAAGGTTCCCAATGGGAAGGCTGCCATATAGTGTCAGCATTACTCCCAGTAGTATGTTGTGATAACATGAAGGTTCCCAATGGGAGGCTGCCATATAGTGTCAGCATTACTCCTAGTAGTATGTTGTGATAACGTGAAGGTTCCCAGTGGGAGGCTTCCATATAGTGTCAGCATTACTCCCAGTAGTATGTTGTGATAACATGAAGGTTCCCAATGGGAGGCTGCCATATAGTGTCAGCATTACTCCCAGTAGTATGTTGTGATAACATGAAGGTTCCCAATGGGAAGGCTGCCATAAAGTGTCAGCATTACTCCCAGTAGTATGTTGTGATAACATGAAGGTTCCCAATGGGAGGCTGCCATATAGTGTCAGCATTACTCCCAGTAGTATGTTGTGATAACATGAAGGTTCCCAATGGGAAGGCTGCCATATAGTGTCAGCATTACTCCCAGTTGTATTTTATGATAACATGAAGGTTCCCAATGGGAAGGCTGCCATATAGTGTCAGCATTACTCCCAGTAGTATGTTGTGATAACATGAAGGTTCCCAATGGGAGGCTGCCATATAGTGTCAGCATTACTCCCAGTAGTATTTTATGATAACATGAAGGTTCCCAATGGGAAGGCTGCCATATAGTGTCAGCATTACTCCCAGTAGTTTGTTGTGATAACATGAAGGTTCCCAATGGGAGGCTGCCATATAGTGTCAGCATTACTCCCAGTAGTATTTTATGATAACATGAAGGTTCCCAATGGGAAGCTGCCATATAGTGTCAGCATTACTCCCATTAGTATGTTGTGATAACATGAAGGTTCCCAATGGGAGGCTGCCATATAGTGTCAGCATTACTCCCAGTAGTATGTTGTGATAACATGAAGGTTCCCAATGGGAGGCTGCCATATAGTGTCAGCATTACTCCAAGTAGTATGTTGTGATAACATGAAGGTTCCCAATGGGAAGGCTGCCATATAGTGTCAGCATTACTCCCAGTAGTATGTTGTGATAACATGAAGGTTCCCAATGGGAGGCTGCCATATAGTGTCAGCATTACTCCCAGTAGTATGTTGTGATAACATGAAGGTTCCCAATGGGAGGCTGCCATATAGTGTCAGCATTACTCCCAGTAGTATGTTGTGATAACATGAAGGTTCCCAATGGGAAGGCTGCCATATAGTGTCAGCATTACTCCCAGTAGTATGTTGTGATAACATGAAGGTTCCCAATGAGAGGCTGACATATAGTGTCAGCATTACTCCCAGTAGTATTTTATGATAACATGAAGGTTCCCAATGGGAGGCTGCCATATAGTGTCAGCATTACTCCCAGTAGTATTTTATGATAACATGAAGGTTCCCAATGGGAAGGCTGCCATATAGTGTCAGCATTACTCCCAGTAGTATGTTGTGATAACATGAAGGTTCCCAATGGGAAGGCTGCCATATAGTGTCAGCATTACTCCCAGTAGTATGTTGTGATAACATGAAGGTTCCCAATGGGAGGCTGCCATATAGTGTCAGCATTACTCCCAGTAGTATTTTATGATAACATGAAGGTTCCCAATGAGAAGGCTGCCATATAGTGTCAGCATTACTCCCAGTAGTATGTTGTGATAACATGAAGGTTCCCAATGGGAGGCTGCCATATAGTGTCAGCATTACTCCCAGTAGTATTTTATGATAACATGAAGGTTCCCAATGGGAAGGCTGCCATATAGTGTCAGCATTACTCCCAGTAGTATGTTGTGATAACATGAAAGTTCCCAATGGGAGGCTGCCATATAGTGTCAGCATTACTCCCAGTAGTTTGTTGTGATAACATGAAGGTTCCCAATGGGAAGGCTGCCATATAGTGTCAGCATTACTCCCAGTAGTATGTTGTGATAACATGAAGGTTCCCAATGGGAGGCTGCCATATAGTGTCAGCATTACTCCCAGTAGTATGTTGTGATAACATGAAGGTTCCCAATGGGAGGCTGCCATATATTGTCAGCATTACTCCCAGTAGTATTTTATGATAACATGAAGGTTCCCAATGGGAAGGCTGCCATATAGTGTCAGCATTACTCCCAGTAGTGTAATGTGATAACATGAAGGTTCCCAATGGGAAGGCTGCCATATAGTGTCAGCATTACTCCCAGTAGTATGTTGTGATAACATGAAGGTTCCCAATGGGAGGCTTCCATATAGTGTCAGCATTACTCCCAGTAGTATGTTGTGATAACATGAAGGTTCCCAATGGGAAGGCTGCCATATAGTGTCAGCATTACTCCCAGTAGTATGTTGTGATAACATGAAGGTTCCCAATGGGAAGGCTGCCATAAAGTGTCAGCATTACTCCCAGTAGTATGTTGTGATAACATGAAGGTTCCCAATGGGAAGGCTGCCATATAGTGTCAGCATTACTCCCAGTAGTATTTTATGATAACATGAAGGTTCCCAATGAGAAGGCTTCCATATAGTGTCAGCATTACTCCCAGTAGTATGTTGTGATAACATGAAGGTTCCCAATGGGAAGGCTGCCATATATTGTCAGCATTACTCCCAGTAGTATGTTGTGATAACATGAAGGTTCCCAATGGAAAGGCTGTTGCATAATGGCAACATTACATCAGTGGTTTGTTGTCGTCACACAAAGGTGACCGTATAATGCCAGCATGAATCAAGCAGTATGTTAGTGTAAAGTAAGTTTTGCATTGGGACTTAGGCTGCCATAAAACTATCATATTATGTTTTAAAATTACAATGAATGAGTTCAGTAAGCAGTAATAGTTTTATATGTACAAAATATTTGTCACTATATAATTATGCACGAATCCAGCAATTTGCTAAGTGTACAGTTACTTGTTGAGAAAAATGTGCTAATGGAGAAGATGTACTTTGGTTTGAGTGTAACTCTTTGTCAATTAACACTATGCAATTAATTTTCATTTGTTCCATTGAAAATAATGGTTGAGATATAAAAGATAAAAGATCAATTTTTTTGCAGTATTTTAGGAAGTCAATACCAATTATGTATGATCAGACTCGAGCTTTCTAGTCAATTACAGGCTTGTGTATTGGATCAGAGCTTCAAGTCTTTGTTTAATCAAGTTTTAATGCTTTGTTTGAAAATAATTACTATCTTTTTATAGTTCAATAATCAGATAGTGCAGTTAGCTAAGATAAGAGAGCACTTTGTATAATTGAGATCAATACAGATGGAAATAGTTAATAGATGTTAAAGTGGACCTAAATTGGTGCATTAATACAGGTCTCCATTGGGCATAGATGACCCAGTTTTATTTAGATAAAATGATAAAGAAGTTCCACGCAGCCATATTGAAGATGCATTCATTAAATTCAAAGCCTATGACATTGTGTGAAATTCAGTGTCCAAAAGCAGTGGGGTTTTTTCCGGCCATTTTTATAGTCGTTTTTGGGTCATATCCCCAATGGCAAATTCCCAATTGAAAGCTTCAGTAATTGAAATTGAAACCTGCCATAATTTTTTGATAAAATAAACAAAGTTTTCCCCAATTCTTAATTGAGTATGACATTGTTTCTTTAATTAAATGAAGAGAAGCAAGTGTACACATTTTTATGAAGTTATACAAACATATTCAATGTAAAAATTTTCCCAATGTTAATGAAAACGCTGCTAAAATTCTCAATTCCAAAGGTATGGGTCATCTTCCCATAATGGTGAAAAAAAAACACTGAAAAGAAGTCATTACAATGGTCTCAGTTAGATTCAGCTCCCTCCAAATCCTAAACACACAACAGTAGCAGAAGTTAAGTAATGAACCAGTTTAAAATCCAACTTATCACCTATCATTAGATTTAGCATTGCACTATTTGGCCACTACAGTACAATTTAGTGTATGTACATGGAAGGGTTTATCAAATATATTCTAAAATTCAGTTAATGTAATTTTATCTACAATTTGTTTTTTATACTTTTATTCTTTTAATTTTATCTTTTTTGTTTTTAGCTCTACTGGCCAAAGGTCAGCAGGGCTTATGCCATAGTATATTATCCGTCATCTTATTGGGAGATCTGGCAAACTACTCTTCAACCTTTTGTTTAACCAAGTTACTTCCCTTGAAATCACTCTCTTGAGCTTATCAATTTTCATTTGCTGAACAAATAATGTTAACCTTCATAGGCTGAAGAGCACTTAAATTGTCTGACAATCCGATTGCCTCGATACATTGTCCGTTAAAAACCCTAGAAAAGTCAGTAACAAATTAGGCAACAATGAAGAAATACAATAATCACAGTTTAGGAAAGTTGTGAGACGGAGGAGAAGATTGATTTATCCGCCATTTGGAATCGCTATCTGATGTGATATACCGTAGTTATGTTTCGGGTCTTGCTTTTATGATTTTTTTAGTGATTACATTGCATTCTGGGAGCATAAAGAACATTCTGGATGAAACTGGCACAATGTGAAGACATTTGATCAACTTCTTGTTTTTTTATTCAATTTACATTGCAGAATGCAATAATGACAGCTGTCTAAGGTGAACATGCTAGTTGAAAGAATAATCCGAAACACTAACGGATTGAAAAAACCTTGGTTCAGGAAGTGGCTTGATGGGGAGTCAAACTTAAGTTATCAAGTTAATGGGGTTGTTGTGAAATAGAAGTTGAACATTGCTGTGTAATGTTGTTGTAATGGTGATTAATGTCACTTTCAACAATTTTTTAGTCATATCGCGATGGTGTCTTCTTGAGACAGTAGTTTGAGCGCCAAGTGGGGAATCTTCTGGTACCATTTTTCAAGTCTTTGATATGACCCAGCTAGAGATAAAACCTTCCACATGTGAGGTGATGCTCTACTCTAACACCACCACTGTGGTTTATTACCTAAGAATGTACACATCAAATTAATGTAATTAAATCTTAAATTTCTGTAAGCAAACTTCTCAGAGAGAGAGAGAAAGAGAGAGAAAGAGAGAGAGAGATATTCTTTTATTATATTTAGCTAAATTAGAAAATTTTAATCGTGTTTAATGAAGTAAACTGTGCAAGACATACCAACCGATGCTACAATAAATTATTAACCAATACATTTTAAACAAAAAGGAAAATGCCGATATCTCCCATTAGCCAATGATTTCTCAGGCAAAAATTAATTACCCAAAAGCTAAAAAAATAACAGTTTATAGGAAGTGTCAATCTCTCACATTGGCCAGTAATTTGTTAGGCGGATGTTGTAAAATCTCCGCGTAAAATCTATCGTCTGCTGTATTTGTACAAGACAGGGTTCTCAAAACGTGACTGTTGCAGTATGGAATTTTAGACTAACATATAGGTATTCAGTGAAAAATAACGCTATTGTATAAGTTTCAGCTGTTCTCATTTAATTGCAGCAAAAATATTGCACATAATTTGGCCAGATGAGAGAAAAACTATTGCTCTGCCTACTGGCTAAATAGCATTGTTTGTCGAAGAAAAAACAATGTAGTGTTTACCTAGACATCATTAGTTTGTCTAAGGAAAATGGCATGTTAGCAACCAATATCAATCGCTGAATGGATTGTCGACTTGTTTGGTTAACAGTCTGCGTTAGGTCAATTATCTTAATAATATTATAAGTTGACTATCAATCAAGGGGTCGTGAGTTCCAGTCTCCACCCGGCAACAGTCTCCGTGATGATTGATATATGACATTGTGTCTCATTATCATTCGTCTCTCACTGGTGATTCAAGTGAGAAAGTTTACAGTTTGTTGCAGAGATTGGGTGTGCTCGAGTACTGGTTAACCTTTCAGAATCCTAGGAAACAGTGGTTAGGTTAACTGATCATCTGTTAGCCCTCGATGGCATAAAAATGATGCTAAATATTCATTCAATCAATCAACTTATTTTTGTTGTAGATTTCCACTTGCCTTAAAGGTTTTACCTATATTATGTTATTACTGTGTATTAATTATACAACGTGTCTACAGTGTGCCTGCACTTGAAATGTTGGATATGGCTGTAAGGTCGGT